>JACEFZ010022245.1:300000-1042500 GCA_014155875.1 Cepaea nemoralis
TGCTGTGTTTTTATGCACGCTGTTTTAAGACTAATGTACCGTATAATTTGTGAACTATTTTTGTGTTTCTAAAGCATAGAAATCGTGGCCATTTTCAACCGTCTTAAGTTTGGATGAAGGCAGGAAGTTATTAAGTTAGTTTCTGAGCACCTGGTGCTCGAAAATGCCATGTCTGCTCCAATAGGCAAAAGACAGTTCATTTGCCTGTTGGCTGTTATGCGTTTTTAATTTTACTTGTCTACTTTTACTCAATGTATTTATTGGTATTTGGTAAAAATGTTTTTTTTTGCATATCCTTTACAGGACATCGCTGTCAACATCAGCATCTTTCAGCTGTATGTTGATTTCTTGGCAAGATTACGCTCAGTAGTTTGCCATTGCTTTCTGAGCGGCCGGCTCAGTTATCCCGCAAGTCACCAGCGGGGGTCGAACCGCTCCCAGCTCTCGCCCTGCTACGAGACTCTGCGTGATAAACGGGATTACGGAGAAAGTGTTGTAACCCCTCGGCCAGAGAGACCGGCATTTGGTAAAAGGTTACTTTAATTATACGGTTCTCTAGTCTCCTCCAACAAGTGACCCACAGAAAACCTCAGCACGGTGCTCTAATACCCTCCAGTAGATCACACACAGAGAAAAAAAGCACCATGCTTTAAATCCTCTCCCATATATCACTGAGAAGCTCAGCACCATGCTATAAAACTCTCCTATTTATCACATACAGAGAAACTCAGCTCGGTGCTCTAATCCCCTCCCATATATCACATACAGAAAAACTCAGCACCATTCTCTAATCCCATCCAATATATCACAGACAGAGAAACTCAGCATCATGCTCTAATCCCCTCCCATATATCACATACAGAGAAACTCAGCTCGGTGCTCTAATCCCCTCCCATATATCACATACAGAGAAACTCAGCTCGGTGCTCTAATCCCTTCCCATACATCGCATATAGAGAAATTCAGCTCGGTGCTCTAATCCCCTCCCATATATCACATACAGAGAAACTCAGCTCGGTGCTCTAATCCCCTCCCATATATCACATACAGAGAAACTCAGCTCGGTGCTCTAATCCCCTCCCATATATCACATACAGAGAAGCTCAGCACCATTCTCTAATCCCATCCAATATATCACAGACAGAGAAACTCAGCACCATTCTCTAATCCCATCCAATATATCACAGACAGAGAAACTCAGCATCATGCTCTAATCCCCTCCCATATATCACATACATAGAAACTCAGCTCGGTGCTCTAATCCCCTCCCATATATCACATACAGAGAAACTCAGCTCGGTGCTCTAATCCCCTCCCATATATCACATACAGAGAAACTCAGCTCGGTGCTCTAATCCCCTCCCATATATCACATACAAACTCAGCTCGGTGCTCTAATCCCCTCCCATATATCATAGGCAGAGAAACTCAACGCGGTGCTCAAATCTCCTGCATATCACATACTGAGAAACTCAGCTCAGTGCTCTAATCCCCTCCCATATATCACATACAAACTCAGTTCGGTGCTCTAATCGCCTCACATATATCACATACAAGCTCAGCTCGGTGCTCTCATCCCCTCCCATATATCACATATAAACTCAGCTCGGTGCTCTAATCCCCTCCCATATGTCACAGGCAGAGAAACTCAACGCGGTGTTCAAATCTCCTTCTGTATATCACATACAGAGAAACCCAGCTCGGTGCTCTAATCCCTTCCCATATGTTACAGACAAACTCGGCTGGATGCTCTAATCCCCTCCCATATATCACAGACAGAGAAACTCAGCTCGGTGCTCTAATTCCTCCCCTCCCTCTCTCCCAATACATCACAGACAGAAAAACTCATCACAGTACTCTAATCTCCTCCCTTATATTACAGACAGAGAAACTTGGCTCGAGGTTCTAATTCCCCCTTCCCCCCTCCCCTCCCCCTCCCCCATATATCACAGACAGAGAAACTCACAGTGCTAATTCCCAACCATATATCACAGACAGAGAAACTCATCACAATGCTAATCCCCACCCATATATCACAGACAGAAAAACTCAGCACGGTGCTCTAATCCCCTCCCATATATTACACACAGAGAAACTCAGCTCGGTGCTCTAATCTCCCCCTCCCTATATATCATAGTCAGAAAAGCTCACAACAGTGCTATAATCCCCTCCCATATATTACAGACAGAAAAACAGCACGGTGCTCTAATTCCATCCCATATATCACAGGCAGAGAAACTCATCACATTGCTACCCCCCCCCCCCCTTCCCATATCACAGACAGAGAAACTCAGCTCGGTGCTCTAATCTCCCCTTCCCCATATATCACAGAAAGGGAAATTCATGAAACTCATACAATTTTGGATATTTTGCGTCAGTTAGCCATGTATATATTGCATCAGTCAACCATGTATATATTGCATCAGTCAACCATGTATATATTGCATAAGTCAACCATGGATATACTGCGCCAGTTAGTCAAGTATATATTGTATCAGTCAACTATGGATATATTGCATAAGTCAACCATGGATATACTGCGTCAGTTAGCCAAATATAAAAAAAAGTCGCTTAAAAGTCGACAGGGTCGACTTCATTGCACCGGGTTTTATCCCATATGGCTCGATCTCTTTCCGCAGCACGGAAAGCGTCGCACAAAGCACGAACTCCGTAGCTTTTGGCGACGACCCACAGGAGTCTCCGAAACATTTAACTTGTAAACCGAAGGGCGCGGCCCGGAATCGAACCCACAACCTTCGGAGCACGAGTCACTCGGCTTGACCACTTCGTCCAAGTATATATTGCATCAGTCAATTATGGATATATTGCATAAATCTATCATGTATATATTGTGTCAGTTATATCCAAGTATATATTGCATCAGTCAACCACGGATATATTGCGTCAGTTATCCATGGATATACTGCGTCAGTTAGCCATGTGTATATTGCATCAGTCAACCATGGATATACTGCGTTAGTTAGCCATGTATATATTGCGTCAGTTAACCATGTATATATTGCGTTAGTTAACCGTTTATATATAGCATCAGTTAACCTTGTGTATATATATATATATAATCCTTTACAGGACTTAGCTGTCAACACCAGCATCTTTCAGCTGTATGTTGATCTCTTGGCAAGATTACGCTCAGTAGTTTGCCATTGCTTTCTGAGCGGCCGGCTCACATACCCCGTAATGTTATCGATGCGATTCGAACCACTGCTGATTTGAACCGTCATCACGTTACCGACGAGAGTATACGAGATTACGGAGAAAAGTCATAACCTCTAAGCCACGAAGCCGGCTTGTATATATTGCGGCAGTTAATCATGGATGTGCTGCGTAGGTATCACAGTATATCAAGGAAAGCAACTGTATATCTATTGTGCCAGTCTATTTGTATATCCTAGATAATAACCATGTATGTATAATATTATTTTATATATATATATATATATATATATATATATATATATATATATATATATATATATATATATATATATATATATATATATATATATATAATAAATCCTACACTTAGAGAGGGCACTGCTCGGGCAAAATTGTTCCCATAAAAGAATATGTATGCCAGTGTATTGTTCATATAAAACTCGTTTGCTCGTCGTGAACAAAGTGCAGTATAGTGTGCTCGGGGACTCTTTGTGTGATCTAAGAGTGAAGACTGTTGCACTTATGGAGATGTCTATGGACGATACAAGTATTCCTTTTATACAAGTAAAGCGAAACAGATAGTCTGACGCATGGCGTAATATACACATAATTACTTTCTGGGATATACTGAGTCACTGGCGCAATATATACACAATTATTTTAAGGGATATACTGAGTGACTTACGCAATATATACACAATTATTCTAAGGGATATACTGAGTGACTGACGCAATATATACACAATTACTTAAAGAGATATACTGAACGACTGACGCAATATATACATAACTTCTCTTAGGGATATACTGAGTGACTGACGCAATATGTACACAATTACTTTAAGGGATATTCTGAGTCACTGACGCAATAGATACAGATACTTTCTTGGATACACAGATTGACGCAATAGATAAAGTGTTATAATATATGATATACAGATGACGAAATAGATATACAGTTACCATCTCAGATATATGAATGAAGGGACGCACTAGATACAGCTACTTTCTGGGATACACAGATTGACTGAATAGATACTGTCACTGTCATTTACTGCCAATATAGTACCTTGCGGTGTATGGCAGAGGGGTCTTTGAGCCTGAGGAATTAAGGCCGCCTGGCTAGTGCAGTCGCCGCGGACTTTGCAGGTTAGGATTTTCTTTTTGCCCCCGACAGAAAAAAATCCCACACCTTACCGAGGGATCGAACCCGGGTCCCCCGAAGGTGAGTTCGGCGTTCTAGCCATTCGGCCAGCCGCACGGAATATATTAAGAACTAGCTGACCCGGCCCGGCTTCGCCCAGACTCTGGTGGGGAGCATCTCATTTAATTCATATAAGTAGTCATATAAGTTCTCGTTCCCGTTACCGACTATCTGTCTGTCTGTCTGTCTGTCTGTCTGTCTGTCTGTCTATCTGTCTGTCTGTCTGTCTGTCTGTCTGTCTGTCTGTCTGTCTGTCTGTCTGTCTGTCTGTCTGACCCGGCCCGTCTTCGCCCAGACTCTGATGGGGAGCATCTCATTTAATTCATATAAGTAGTCATATAAGTTCCCGTTCCGACTATCTATCTGTCCGTCTGTCTGACCCGGCCCGGCATCGCCCAACTCCTGGTGGGGAGCATCTCATTTAATTCATATAAGTAGTCATATAAGTTCCCGTTCCCGACTGTCTGTCTGTCTGTCTGTCTGTCTGTCTGTCTGTCTGTCTGTCTGTCTGTCTGTCTGTCTGTCTGTCTATCTATCTATCTATCTGTCTGTCTGTCTGTCTGACCCGGCCCAGCCCATGGTGGAGAGCATCTCATTTAAATTATATAAGTAGTCATATAAGATCCCGTTCCCGACTATCTGTCTGACTGTCTATCTGTCTTGGGTAAATGTAGGAGGGAGGAGGAAGAGGGAGGTGGAGGAGGGAAGAGGAGGGAGGAGGAGGGAGGAGACAGGAGGAGTAGGGAGGAATAGGAGGGAGGAGGAGGGATTAGGAGGAGGAGGGAGGAGTAGGGTGGAGGAGGAGGCGAGGAGGAGGGAGGAGGAAGAGGGAGGAGGAGGGAGAAGGAGGGAGGAGGAGAACGCAGGAGGAGAAGGGAGCAGGAGGAGGAGAGGGAGGAGGAGGGAGAGGGAGGAGGAGGGAGGAGGAGGAGAGAGTAGGAGGAGGGAGGAGGCGGAGGGAGAAGGAAGAGGGAGGAGGAAGAGGGAGAAGGAGGAGAAGGAGGGGGAGGAGGAGGAGGGAAGAGGAGGAGGGGAGGAGGAGGAGGGAGGACGAATGTGAAGGGAGGAGGAGGGAGGAGGTAGAGGGAGGAGGAGGAGGAGGGAGGCGGAGAGAGGAGGAGGAGGGAGGAGGAGGAAGAGGAAGGAGGAGGAATGTGAAGGGAGGAGGGGGGAGGAGGTAGAGGGAGGAGGAGGGAGGAGGAGGAGGTAGAGGGAGGAGGAGGGAGGAGGAGGAGGGAGGAGGCGGAGAGGGAGGAGGAGGAAGGAGGAGGGGGAGGAGTGAGGAGGAGGGAGGAAGAAGGAGGAGGAGGGAGGAGGAGTGGTGAGGAGGAGGGAGGAGGAGGAGGGAGGAGGAGAGAGGAGGAGGAGGGAGGAGGAGGGATGAGGAGGAGGAGGAGGAGGAATGTGAAGGGAGGAGGAGGGAGGAGGTAGAGGGAGGAGGAGGAGTGAGGAGGAGGAGAGGGAGGAGGAGGAAGGAGGAGGGGGAGGAGGGAGGAGGAGGAGGAGGGAGGAAGAAGGAGGAGGAGGGAGAAGGAGGGATGAGGAGGAGGAGGGAGGAAGAGGAAGAGGGAGGAGGAGGAATGTGAAGGGAGGAGGAGGTAGAGGGAGGAGGAGGAGGAGGAGAAGGGAGGAGGAGGGATGAGGAGGAGGGAGGAGGAGGAAGAGGGAGGAGGAGGAATGTGAAGGGAGGAGGAGGGAGGAGGAGAGGGAGGAGGAGGAATGTGAAGGGAGGAGGAGGGAGGAGGTAGAGGGAGGAGGAGGAGGGAGGAGGAGGAGGAGAGGGAGGAGGAGGAAGGAGCAGGGGGAGGAGGGAGGAGGAGGAGGAGGGAGGAAGAAGGAGGAGGAGGGAAAAGGAGGGAGGAGGAGGAAGAGGGAGGAGGAGGAATGTGAAGGGAGGAGGAGGGATAGGGAGGAGGGGGAGGGGAAGAGGAAGAGGGTAGGAGGAAGAGTGGAGAGGAGGAGGGAGGAGGTAGAGGGAGGAGGAGGAGGGAGGAAAAGGGAGGAGGGAGGAGGAGAGAGGAGGTAGGAGGAGGAGGAAGAGGGAGGAGGAGGGAGGAGAAGGAAGGAGGAGGAAGAAGGAGGAGGAAGAGGGAGGAGGATGGAGGAGGGAGAGGGAGGAAGAGGGAGGAGGAGGAAGGAGGAGGAAGAGGAAGGAGGAGGAAGAGGGAGGAGGAGGAAGAGGGAGGAGGAGGATCGAGGAGGGAGAGGGAGGAGGGGAAGAGGAAGAGGGTAGGAGGAGGAGGGGAGAGGAGGAGAAGAAGGGAGAAGGAGGGAGAAGGAGGAGGAGGGAGGAGGAGGGGAGAGGAGGAGGGAGGAGGCAGAGGGAGAAGAAGGAAGGAGGAGGAGGAAGGAGGGAGAGGAAGGAGGGAGAATGAGGAGGGGAGGAAGGAAAGGGAGGTGGAAGAGGAGGAGGAGGGAGGAGGAAAGAGGTAGGGGGAGGAGGAGGTAGAGGGAGGAGGAGGAGGAAGGAAAGGGAGGAGGAAGAGGAGGAGAAGGGAGGAGGAGGGTGGAGGGAGGAGGAGGAGGTAGAGGGAGGAGGAGGGAGGAGGTAGGAGGAGGAAGAGGGAAGAGGGAGAAGAAGGGAGAAAGAGGAGGGAGGATGATGAGGGAGAAGGAGGCAGGAGGAGGAGGAGGGATGCAGGAGGAGGAGGAGGGATGAGGAGGGAGAGGGAGGAGGAGGGAAGATGAGGGAGGAGGCGGAGGGAGTAGGAGGGAGGAGGATGGAGGAGGAGGGGAGAGGAAGAGGGAGAAGGAAGAGGGAGAAAGAGGAGGGAGGAGGGAGAGGGATGAGAGGGAGGAGGAAGAGGAGAAGGGTGGAGGGAGGAGGTAGAGGGAGGAGAAGAGAGGAGGAGAGAGTTCGCCATTCCGAATTCATACTCGTCTAGTTCTTCCCTTCTACACGACTGTAGATAACTTCCTTACACATAAAAAGATGAATTGTTATTGATATTGCCGTGGCATGGAGGAATATCAGCAGCAGAGTTGATCCAAAAAACCAAAGACTGAGATCTACGGAGAGCCATGAACGCCTACGCCAGCCGGCACGGCACTTGATGATGATGATTGCCGTGTGGCGATTCTGTGTAGTCACGTCATTTTCTTCCCTTTCCCTAGCGTTTTGGTTCGGGGATTCTTTCATCATCATCATCATATATTTACGTACGTATTTTGGGAGGGGGAGGAGGGAGGAGGAGGAAGAAGAAAAAAAAACTATGACAGTTGACAGCTCTGGAATGAAAGGAAGGTGTGTAGAAAATTTCATCTCAATCGGATGGGCCGTTCGCGAACAAATAAAGGACATACATATTTACATATTTACATACATACACTTTGTTTTATAGATAT
Organism: Cepaea nemoralis; assembly: GCA_014155875.1. NCBI lineage: Eukaryota > Metazoa > Mollusca > Gastropoda > Stylommatophora > Helicidae > Cepaea > Cepaea nemoralis. The sequence continues at coordinate 307,727 of JACEFZ010022245.1, forward strand.
AGATTATAATATATGATATACAGATGACACAATAGATACACGGTTACTATCTCAGATATACGGATGAAGGGACGCAATAGATATACAGCTACCATCTCAGATATACGGATGAAGGGACGCAATAGATATACAGTTACCATCTCAGATATATGGATGAAGGGACGCAATAGATATACAGTTAACACCTCAGATATATAGATGAAGGGACGCAATAGATATACAGTTACATTACTTATTATACAAATAACGTGAGTTGTAAATCCTTTAAGGAACGTGGCAATCAACCAATACATATTATTGGCGGTGTGTAATTTACAAGGCAATTTTACCTGTATTAGTTTGCCTTTGCTTTCTGAGCGGCAGACGCAAGCTCCTACCATCGAAATCAACGCAAAGCGATTTGATTCCAAATTACCCACTTCTAATATGGAACCCTAGGCTGGGTATTTCAGGGAATTGTGAAACTATATACAGACAGAATGACGCAAGGTACAGCTCAGTTGCTGTCTAGGATGTGCAATTAGGCTGACGCAAAGAAATAGACGGTTATTTTCTAGTCAGGCAGTCTGACTTCACTGATACAGACAGACAATTGATGAATAGATGTATGGATCGAAGAATTAATGAATAGCTTCAGTGGTCGGGCGGAAGACAGGGCAGGTGGTCTGGTAGGTAGGAGATCGATAAGACGATATCAACAAAGGAACATATTTATGTACGTAGACAACATATCTCAGGCATCCATTTGATAAAATCACTGGGTCGTCATCTATAATGTACTCAGAAATATAAGTGTCGTAGAACTGTGTGAGGGAGGGTGAAGGACAGAGAAACAGAGACAGACAAACCGTATGTGTATGCCTGAGCTTTGTCTGTGTGCGCCTGTGTCAGTTATTTTATCTGTGTGTCTTTGGTGTATGTGTGTCTGTGAGTGCGTCTTTATCCGTTTGTGTTTGTGCGTGTGTAGTGTATGTGTGCTTGGTGTCCGTGTCTGTGTCTGTATGAGTGTCTGTATGTGCGTTTGTGTGTGGGTGTTCATGTTAAAAAGTTATTTGCATGTCTTTTACAGGACGTCACAGTTACCCCCAGCATTTATGGATGTTTGTGATTTCTTATCAAGTTTATGTTCAGTAGTTTGTCATTACTTTCTGAACGACTTGCACTCGTTCCCTTTTAATAAAAACCAACGCAAGGCGGTCTTACTGCCAAATCTCTCGCGGTTGTGTTTCGAAAGCGGTATGCGGGATTACGAACTGTGTTCGTAACCTCTTTGCCACAGAGCCTGTGTTCGTGTGACTATAAGAAAACAAACAAGAGCAATATATCATATAGCTAATACTAGTCAGACAGCAGACAAGGCATTGAGATATTTTCCCTCTGTTTACATTCAAACACAAGCGGCCATGTTCAATTAAAGAGCATTGTATTATTATTCTACATTAGGAAACGAGGTCACTGCACGCAGGTCTCTCCCGTAGGAATGCCGACTGTCCCGGTGTGGAGCAGGTTAGCTGTCGCAAGTTATAGAGTCCTGCCTTATGAGACCACTGGTCAAGGCATATAAGAATCCTGGGCCTGATAAAGTCCTGCATAATTGGAATCCTACCATATGGAAGTCCTGTCTTATGAGAGTCCTGCCACATTAGAGTTCTGGTCCTGCTTCATGAGAGTCCTGGTCCTGCCATATGAGAGTCTAGCCACATGAGAGTCTTGGTCCTGCCATATGAGAATCTGGCACCTGCCATATGAGAGTCATTGTCCAGCCACATGAGAGTCCTGGACCTCCCATTTGAGAGTCGTGGTCCTTCCTTTTGAGAGTCGTAGTCCAGCCATATGAGAGTCCTGGACCTACCATATGGGAGCCCTGGACCTGACATATGAGTCACAGTCCTGCCTTATGAGTGTCATGATCTTGTCTTATGAGAGTTCTGCTTTATGATAGTCCTGGTCATGATAGAGTCCTACCTTGTGAGTGTCCTGGTTCTTAGAAGCGCATCTGCTCTTCTAGGAGATGAAGCGGACAGCGCAATACTCATCAAGCCAACCATCCGCACTCTATGCGACGCTTTCGGCAGATACCGAATCATATAGGATAACACCCGTTCCGCGTCTGGTGTTCGTTGTCTCGCTGGCTGTGTGAGGTGCACCCAATCGGGAACTTCCTAGCCGACGCAAGTTAGCGAGGCAGGCGTTTCGAGAACGTGACCGCAGCGCGAAGCCGGAGTCGTGGTTTGATAGGGGGAAAGAGCAAAAGCGCGCGCTCTCTCTCTCTCTCTTTCTCTCTCTCTCTCTCTCTCTCTCTCTCTCTCTCTCTCTCTCTCTCTCTCTCTCTCTCTCTCTCTCTCTCTCTCTCTCTCTCGTCGATAGGCGTCCAGTGGTTTTGCATGTATCACCGAGTGCCGAGGGAGTGCGCTGAGCGATTGCTACTCTTGGCCTGCGTGTGCGTGAATATTCCGTCTGTGCCATAGATATCTGGTTAACCCTGCCAGTAGTCATATGTTTGTCTCAAAGATTAAGTCATGCATGTCTTAGTTCACAGTGTCTCTGGTGAAACCACGAATGGCTCATTTAATTGCTTGGTCCAGATACTTTTCTACGGCCTTCTGCTAAGGGATACGGCTGAACGCCTCTAAGTTAATATCCCCCGGATGTGAGGGCCTGGCCGTTACTCAGCCTATGCTGAATGGAGGTGAGATGTTGAGCCTGCTACATGTTTGGTCCAGACACTTGTTCTACGGCTCTAAACTGAGGAATATGGCTGAACTGCTTCTAAGTCAATATCCCCCGGATGAGAGGGCCTGGCCGTTACTCACCCTCTGATGAATGAAGGTGAGATGCTGAGCCTGCTACATGCTTGGTCCAGATACTTATTCTACGGCTCTCAACTGAGGGATATGCCTGAACTACTCTAAGTCAATATCCCTGGATATGACGGCCTGGCCATTACTCACCCTCTGCTGCATGGAGGTGAGATGCTGAGTCGGCAGCATCTGCATTTCGTGGAAAGTCCGAACCTACTAAAGTTGAGTGGATGTCGTCTGCAGACTGACCATTCCTGGTTTGCTTGGGGAGAGGCCAGCAGCGAACGAAATGCCGAATATACGGAAGTGAGGAAGTGAAGAAGCCATGCGCAGGACGTGACAATTCCGTGTGTGAGCCCAGTACCAGAGCGCTATGTGTCGATTTTGCAATTATGGAAGTCTCCTTGGATGGCGGGGAATGCCCATGTTCGGCTCCTGCTTTCCCTTAAGGGTTGACCGTGATGTCTTTAGCCGTTCTAACTTGACCAGCTGGGATGTGGACGACACCACAACAGTGAGAGTCCAATGTCCCTCGGAACCTCTGGGAAGGTTAACCCGGTCAACAACCACTCGCAGAAGTCGCATGTGTCGGCCTAAGGGCGCAAATAAACTTGGCACAACGCATTTATATCTGGGGGAAAAAACACTCCGGATGAACGCAGAAGAAGAAGGGTAAAACCCGGTACAATGAAGTCGATCCGCTTGCCTTTTGAACCCTTTAAACGCCAAAGTCTTTAGAAAGGTCAGTGACGCAAGACATCTCTCCCAGAAGAAGGGACAGGGGAACACCATCTTGAAGATAGACACATAACAATAAGACTCAGTGGGCATGAAAATGCACGAGGTGTGAGCACAGGCAAACGATCTAGAACGTTCTCGGAGCTCCGTGATGCCAGCATCTTTCTGTGAAGGAACTGCTACATGATAATGACGATAAGTCCCCAATATGCCGAGGTGGTGAGGACAAGAAATGTTTTAAATTTTAATCCTCATAAAATGTGACCTTCTTATCTTGGGGAAAAACAATGTGAAATATTAATATCAACGGTCATATTGGATTTCGGGTTTTATCTAAATTAGATTATTCATATCTAAATACGGGTAAGACGTATTTCACTACGTTTTATATGATGGTATTTTAATATCTTCAACTCCTAGTGTACGCGCTCATTAAAAACCCATATTTACAAGCTAATTCTAATCTTGTTGCTGTTTTTGTTGTTCATTGATGATGATGATGATGATGATGATGATGATGATGATGATGATGATGATGATGATGATGATGATGATGATGATGATGATGATGATGATGATGATGTCAGTTGTGGTGGTGGTATCTGTGAGCCCTCTGAGAGACTGCCCGTTTAACTCCAGTTCAAAGTGTGAGCCCAGAAAAGAATGTGCATATATCGGAGTGACATCAACACAGGCTATGACTGAGAAGCTCCATGGAAGAAACACACTCCAGAGACGAACTCCTCCTGTCACACCTAGCCTCAGGTTTAATTTATGTGATGGTGGAAACTCCAGAGACAAACTTAACTCCTTCTGTCCCGCCTAGCCTCAGTAAAACTCCAGACAAACTTAACTCCTCCTGTCCCGCTTATCCTCAGTAGAAACTCCACAGACAAACTTAACTCTTCCTGTCCCGCCTAGCCCCAGTAGAAACTCTAGAGACAAACGTAACTCCTCCTGTACCACCTATCCTCAGTAGAAACTCCAGAGACAAACTTAACTCCTCCTGTACCACCTAGCCTCAGTAGAAACTCCAAGCAAACTTAACTCTTCCTGTCCCGCCTAGCCCCAGTAGAAACTCTACACAAACTTAATTCCTCATGTCCCACCTATCCTCTATAGAAGCTCCACAGACAAACTTAACTCCTCCTGTCCCACCAAGTCTCAGTAGAAACTCCACAGACAACCTTAACTCCTCCTTCAGAAGAAGCTTCAGAAGAAACTACACAGACAAACTTAACTCCTCCTGTCCCACCAAGTCTCAGTAGAAACCCCACAGATACACATAACTTCTACTGTCACACCAAGCCTCAGTAGAAACTCCACAGATAAACTTTACTCCTCCTGTATCACAAAGCCTTAGTAGAGTCTATAAACCTAACTCCTCCTGTTCCACCAAGCCTCAGTAGAAACTCCAAACTTAACTCCTCCTGTCCCACCAAGCCTCAGTAGAAACTCCACAGACAAACTTAACTCCTCCTGTTCCACCTTAAATCAGTAGAAACTCAACAGACAAACTTAACTTCTCCTGTTCCACCAAGCCTCAGTAGAAACTCCAAACTTAACTCCTCCTGTCCCACCAAAGCTCAGTATAAACTCCGAACTTAACTCCTACTGTCCCACCAAACCTCAGCAGAAACTCTAAACTTACCTCTTCTTGTCCTACTAAACCTCAGTAAAAACATCAAACTTAATTCCTCCTTTCCCAACAAACGTCAGCAGACAGTCCACAAATAAATTTAACTCCTCCTGTTCCACCTAGCCTCAGATGTAACATTTTAAAGCAAAAACTTCCAGAGACAGGTAAACTTTACCCTTTGTATCCCAGATAGTAATCGCATTTGCTTTTTTTAGGCTCCATCCCCCACTGGTCCAAGCAAGACATCCAGCTCACGCCTGTGGCTCCTAGTAGCTGTCAGCATGCGACAGCGGCCACCCCCCGGGCAACAGCTGTGATAGGCTGGCTAAACCAGGCGTGGGTAGCCGATCTGGTGTAATACCAATCGGTGAACTAGTGTATACCTACCCAGCATGTGAAGACAGGATTCGGCAGACTGCGCGGAAGAAGTCATTGTTGATTCAACGGGCAAGACGGCGTTTACCTGCAAAGCGTTGTGGAATGTAATGAGCACGGCAATGCACATAGAGCGCCCTGGTCATCCACTGCACCTGTATTCGTCTCCAGTCGTCTTGACTTGTCTTGTCACTGGACTCAGATGGACTCAGGCGAGAGAGTGAGGTTGACGAATTGCGCAACTCTTCCTCAAGTAATCAAATTCATCCAACTTCATATATCACCTTCAAGCCCTGTGGCGATAGGCGAGCGGCGAAGCGGCAGGCGTGGGTATGCTGGCAGCCGTAGTCGCAGACCTGCACACAGGCGGCTCAGGCCATATGGTCGTCTTCTACTGACAGCAGCAGCAGTGGGATTCGGCAGCCCCCTGAGCGACTGAGCAGCCCTCTGTAGGAAAGCACTGCTCACCTCCATAGCATGAGGAAGGGGCTAGAAAATGTGCTCTAAACATTGTCTGCTCCATTATTACCTAACCAGCTAGCCGCGGTTGGTGTGTACTCTATACTGCGGTCGACATGCAAACAAAGTAAAAAAGGTAAAGCTAAAAGAGCAAACCATATTCCCTTGACATGTGAGTCAGGTCTTAGTCAGATATGACTGAGCTACCGTATGACAGTAGACGGTACTACCTGCTTTCTGTCAGCGCCGAATGTTGGGCGGCGCTTACCAAACCCGACACCCCACATTGTGCCAACGGCTTCGGGCGGCAGAGCGCAATTGGGAGGGTACTAGCCTTATCCTGGTGCGAGGAAATGCAACCCAAAGACAAAATAAGTCATGGCAGGGCAGACCAGGACCCTAAGCCTTGGTTGGCAGCTGGTCTAGGATCGAAGCTCCAACAGGCGGACAGTTAGAGCATTGCTTTGCTGATCCGGCAGCTTCTGCAGCTTGTCTTGTTCCAGATTATAGGTGTCAACTTTCCTCTGGAGTGAACTAGGCAGGCCGAGAGAGGGATCATGCTGCATGGGCAACACATGGTTTCTTTATTTTATCCCAGGCTTTGTGCTATGGAGAGGCAATAACTCCATCCCTGGTCTTAACCGGTCTCGGAATCAAAGCGAGAGGCAACTGTTACGGGTTATAAGTCCTTGTCAGTTGGCGTAGACATGGGGCGCCACGCGTTGCCTCTGACGGTGGGAGACACCTACAGGTGTCACTGATCAGCTACCGCCCGCCTCAAGCTGGGCAGCCCCCAGCCAATTGGGTGCTGATCCGCCACAGCCTGCCTGCTTCAATGGGTGCTTGGGGCTAGGACAAAATCTGAATCGCAGGCTGTAAAACCAATGCACCAGGTACTAATAAAAAGAATAGAAACCTCAAGCTACGGCTTGCAACCTGGAACGTGAGAACCATGTGTCCAGGATTTTCCACTGACTTGACAAATATTGACGATGTGAGAAAAACGGCTGTGATTGATGCTGAACTCAATCGTCTTAACATTGATATTGCTGGCCTGCAGGAGACTCGCCTCGCTGAGGAAGGGTCACTCAGGGAAAACAATTACACCTTTTTTTGGAAGGGAAGAGGGCAGGCAGAAAAAAGGCAACATGGTGTGGGCTTTGCAGTGAAGAATTCGCTACTGGGAATGATTGATATCCCAGCTGGAGGTAATGAAAGATTATTATCACTGCGCTTGGCAACCTCTTGTGGATTTGCCACCATTCTCACTGCATATGCACCGACACTCGCTTCCTCTGATGATGTGAAGGATACGTTCTATGAGCAGCTAGACTCTGCGATCAAGGCAGTTCCAACATCCGACTACATTTATATGCTCGGTGATTTCAATGCTCGTGTGGGCAAGGACTCGAGTTCATGGCCAGTGTGCCTTGGAAAATACAACATCGGTCGCATGAATGATAATGGGCAAAGGCTGCTGGAGCATTGCACTAGAAATGACCTATGTATTACAAACTCCTTTTTTAAAACAAAAGAGATGCATAAGGTCACATGGAAACATCCAAGATCCAGCCATTGGCATCAGCTGGACTTCATTATCACACGGAGACAACATCTGAACCATACATCATTAACTCGAAGTTACCACAGTGCTGACTGTGATACAGATCATTCTTTGGTTGTTGCAAGGGTTAGACTGAGACCAAAGAGAATCTACACAGCTAAACACAAGTCTAGCCCCAGGATTAATATTACTAACAGTCATGATCCTGGAAAGTGCTTTGAATTTCAACAGCAACTTGAAGACGCTTTCAATGATACATCAGAAAATTGTATAGTAAATGATAAATGGAGTAAACTTAAGGAAACTATTTATAAAACAGCGGTAGGGGTTTACGGCACTGTGGATCATAAGAGGCAGGACTGGTTTGCGGCAAACAGCCAGATACTGCAGCCCTTGATTGATAAAAAGAAGATAGCTCTCTTAAGAAACAAGGAAAGACCAACGCGTAACACTCTGAGTGAGCTGAAGCAAGCGAGGAAGGATGTACAAAAGGCTGCCAGGCAGTGTGCGAATGACTATTGGATCAAGTTATGTGAGTCCATTCAAATCGCAAGTGATAAGGGAAACATCAGAAGCATGTATGAAGGGATAAAGAAAGCCTGTGGTCCAATAATCAAAAGAAGTGCAGCACTGAAAACCTTGACTGGAGAAATCATCACTGATAAGAAACAGCAGATGGATAGATGGGTCGAGCACTATTTAGAGCTTTACTCAAGTGAGACCAAGCTAGCGGATGATGCCCTCAACGCCATAGAGGCCCTACCAACTCTTGACCACCTGGACACACTTCCCACTATAACAGAAGTTAAGTGTGCTATAAATGAGCTTGCATCTGGCAAGGCTCCAGGTAAGGATGGGATTCCAATAGAGGTAATCAGGAGTGGGCAAGACACACTCGCTCTACAGATCCACCAGCTAATAGAGCTATGCTGGCGAGAAGGACAAGTCCCACAGGATTTCAAAGATTCAAACATCATAACGCTGTACAAGAACAAGGGAGATCGGAGCGACTGTAACAACTATAGGGGTATCTCACTTCTGTGTATTGTTGGAAAAGTATTTGCCAGAATTGTTCTGCGCAGACTTCAAGTCCTAGGAGATCAAGTCTACCCCGAATCACAGTGCGGCTTCCGTCAGAACCGGTCTACTATTGATATGATATTCTAATTGCGACAGATGCAAGAAAAATGCCGGGAACAAAATCAGCCACTGTTTATTGCCTTCATTGACCTCACAAAGGCATTCGATTTGGTCAGTCGCGAGGGTCTGTTCAAAGCACTAAAGAAGATTTGCTGCCCACCAACTCTTCTGTCCATTGTGGAATCGTTCCACACAGGCATGAAGGGTATAATCAAGTTTGATGGCTCAACTTCAGAAGAGTTTGAAATCAAGAGTGGAGTTAAGCAAGGTTGTGCACTAGCCCACCCTCTTTGGGATATACTTTTCACTTCTACTGAAATATGCCTTTCGTGATCAGGATGACGGTATATGCATTCACTCACGCTCAGATGGTGGCCTCTATAATGCTCAGAGATTGAAGGCCAAGACCAAAATTAGCAGGGTACTAATCAGAGAGTTGCTTTTTGCGGATGATGCTGCGATTACGACCCACTCTGAGGAAGAATTACAACATCTACTATCTGCATTCTCCAATGCTTGTTCTGAATTTAGTTTAACAATTAACAAAAAGAAGACACAGATTATGTCACAAGGTGCACATGGTGTACCATCAATCTTTATTGACGACGCCGAACTGGAGATAGTAGACCATTTTACATATCTAGGATCAGAGGTAAATAGCAAATTATCCCTCGATCAGGAAATCAACATCAGGATTGGCAAGGCAGCAACAACAATGAACATGTTAGCAAAAAGAGTCTGGGAGAACAGGAAGCTTACTGCCAAAACAAAAGTCCTCGTCTACCAAGCCTGTGTCCTTAGTACTCTTCTTTATGGCAGTGAAACCTGGACAACTTACTCACGCCAAGAGAAACGTTTAAACAGCTTTCATATGCGGTGTCTGCGAAGAATACTTGGTATTAAGTGGCAAGACAAAATCACTAATACTGAAGTATTGGAAAGATCAGGTTGTGTGACGGTGTATTCCATGCTCAGTCTTCGTAGACTTAGATGGATAGGACACGTTAGGAGGATGGATGATGGTAGAATACCAAAGGACATCTTTTTTGGTGAATTACAGACGGGTAGGAGATCTCAGGGTCGGCCTCTACTACGATACAAAGATGTGTGTAAGCGGGACATGATTGATACAGGCATTGATAATGCACATTGGGAGCACGTCGCCACTGAACGTGTTGCATGGAGGGCAACTATCAGAAATGGAATAAAGACAAAGGAGAAAATGATTGCAGATAAAGCACACACAGAGCGTGAGAGACGTAAGATGGTGCAAAATGGTGGAAGTGACCATGTTTTCACATGCACCTACTGTGGGCAAACATTTGCAGCAAGAATTGGCCATACCAGCCACACTCGCCACCGCCATGGATCGTAGTTATTAAGCCTTTTTGAAGCACAATGTACCAAACTATCGTCTGTCAAGACGGAAAGGTGCCAATGAATTCCCTTGACAATCGGAACTTGGAATGTACGCACCCTACTTGATAGAGACGGCGCGTCGAGCCCAGATAGACGAACAGCACCGACTGGGAGAGAGCTGGGCAGATACAACATCGACATTGCATCCTTGAGCGAGACACGACTTGCAGAAGAAGACCAAATCTGTAAAGTAGGTGCTGGCTACACATTCTTCTGGAGTGGAAGGAAACGCGAGGAAAGACACCAGTCCTGTGTGGGATTTGCCATTAAGTTGGAAAACTATCTGGATTTCGTGAAGACTATAAACGATAGGCTTATGACCATTAAGTTTCCCCTGCTGAATGGAAAGAAGCGTGCAACCATCGTGAGTGTCTACGCACCAACCATGACCAGTGAAGATGACGTCAAGAACAAGTGCTATAAGGACCTGCACAATGTAATAACATCTGTCCCCAAAGGAGACAAACTTATACTCCTTGGAGATTTCAATGCCAGAGTAGGCACGGACACCAACTCTTGGAGTGGCATTATTGGAAAGCGCGGAGTCAGAAATTGTAACAGCAATGGACTCCTAATTCTTCAGACATGTGCCGAACACGACCTCCTGATTACCAACACCATTTTCCGTCTTTCCATGAGAAAAAGAACATCGTGGATGCAGACTTGCTCGAAACACTGGCACCTCAATGACTATGTCATCGTCAGGAGGAGAGACAGACAAGACGTCCGGATGACAAAATCCTTGTGTGGTGCCGAATGTTGGACAGACCACCGTCTCATTATCTCGAAAATAAACATATACATCAAACCACCACGGCGTCCCCAAGGAGTAAAAACGCTAAAAAAAAAAAAAAATTTAAATGTCACCCGCCTAAACAGCACCAAAAAAAATTGCAGCTGCAGTTTGAAAATATGCTGGAAGATCTCCTCAAGCCCAAGACTGTAGCTAAACAGGATGAGGAAACAGAGTGGAGAGCCCTAAACAGTGGAGTACAGAGGTTCTTTGACGCCTGGGGCCAACCCTTTGATTGGATGCCCCTAAATTGTTCTTTCCCTAATTCATTCCCCCTCCCCTCCCACTGCATTGTGCTGCCCCCTTTCCCTAATTGGATGCCCGGCCACCCCTCCCCCCCCCCCCCCCCCGGCTGGATGCCCGGGGCCGTCGCACCTCCTGCACCCTCCTTTGCACGCCACTGGCCCTAAAGTGCATAATTTACAACACTGCTATGAAAATTCTGGGTCCAGGCCCCCGAAAGCATAAAGACTGGCTTGATGAAAATTCCGAAGACATCAACCAATTGCTGGCCGAGAAACATCTTCTCCTCAAGGCATATTTGAATGACCCGAAGTAAACATAAAAAGAGATACCTTCAATAACATTCGGAGAGTAGTGCAGCAGAAACGTCGGCTCATGCGGGACTCCTAGCTGAGCAACAAAGCGGATGAAATTTAAGGCGTTGCTGACAGACATGATATGAAAAACATCTACGACTCACTGAAAGCGGTCTATGGTCCTACATCACCAGGCATAGTTCCCCTCCTCAGTGCAGATGGGGGAACATTGGTCACCGATAAGAAAAAATCCTTCAACGATGGGCAGAGCATTTCAGCGATGAAACCATCAACTGCCTTCCTCAAGTTCCCACCAATGAGACACTTGATGACCTGCCAACCATAGTGGAAGTAAACAAAGCCATCCAGCAACTCTCCAGTGGTAAGGCGCCTGGTACTGACTCTATCCCAGCAGAGATATACAAGGCAGGTGGGTCGATCCTAGCAGAGCGGCTTCACAAAATCTATACAAACATATGGGTTTTGATTGATTGATTGACTGATTTAGGAATCGACATCACAGCATTCGGGGCATTCCCATAAGTGCTCCGTCCCCATCCTCAGCAGCCAGCGAAGAGTTCCAACACTAATAGTACCAGTAGCAATCTGATTATAAGTCCGTCTCGCCTTTCCTTTGAGCGTTGAGCGTCGGCCAGATCCCTTCGTCACTCCTCGTTGTCTCATTCTTGCCAGACCATGGTAATCCATTTGCTCCTCCGAGGTGTGCACGTGCTCCCACAAGGCCGCAACCACGTCTGCCTTGTCATGTATCAATACTCCACCAAGTTCTGCAGAGCCAGCCAATCTGTCCGCCTGTTCATTTCCCAGCACACCGGCATGCCCCGGAGAAAAGATCCAGGCGATGCTTGTCACCCGTGATCTCCGAAGCGAAGCAAGCCACTTCGCACGACGTCTGCCCGTCCTCACCCTCGTCAGCATGCTTTCTGAGTCAGTTACAATCAAGATGTGTGTGTCGCATTCTCCATCCAGCGGAGAGCCGCAGTGACTGCCTCCACCTCCATTCTTAAGCTGGATGTTGTGGTATCATATGCCAGGCTCTCCTGCCCCAAACATCGACCATTAGCTTTGGCTATGAAACCCCAGCCACTTCTCTCACTTCTTGACACCGAACCATCTGTGGAGATAATCACATCACTCGAGTGAGCATTGTCCTGAATTAGTTGCTGGATTTCCACTTCCGTAGCCCCTGCTGGCCACTCCCTGCACTCCCAGCTTAATGTGATTATAACTCTGCACAAGTCTGACTGCTCCGCTGGCACTCTGACCCACTCCTCTCGACGCCTAATGTTCTCCAGGGGGCACACCTGTCTGATCGAAACATATGGGTGAAGGAGACCATGCTCAATATTTCAAGGACGCGTCAATAGTCCACCTTAACAAACGTAAATGAAACCGCCAATCCTGTGACAACCACCGAGGCACCTGCTTGCTCACAATCGCAGGGCAGATACTCGTCAGAATTCTTCTCAATCGCCGCAAGGCTCATCCCGATCAAGGTCTTCTTCCTGAGAGTCAATGTGGCTTCAGAAAAGAACGAGGACCTGTTGACATGATTTTCGCTGCAATCAAGCTGCAAGAGAAATGTCAGGAACAGAACTCCGAAATGTTCTCCACTTTCACTGACCTTACCAAGGCTTTTGATACAGTCAGCAGAGAAGGACTGTGGACGATTATGGCCGAAATATGGCTGTCCACGAAAGTTTGTCCAAATAATGCGGCTACATCATGACGGCATGCAGGCAAGAGTACAGGAAAATGGTGAACTGTCTGAGCCCTTTCCTGTCACCAATGGAGTGAAGCAAAAATGTGTCTTGGCACCAACATTTTTCAGTCTTCTGTTTTCTATGCTGACGAATGCCTTTGAGAACAACGACATTGGGATAGACAACTACCGCATGGATGGAAAGCTGTTCAATCTCAGAAGGCTGAAAGCTACATCTAAAATTATCAATGACATCGTCGGAGAGCTCCTGTTTGCTGATGACTGCGCTCTATGTGCCAACTCAGAGGCGGACATGCAACATAATGTTTCAGTTTTCTCATATGTCTGTGCCAACTTTGGGCTCAATATCAACTTGGAGAAGACTGGAGTTATGTACCAGCCAGCTCCAAGGAATAATCACACCGTGCCGAATATCAAAGTGAATGGTCATAGACTAAGTTCTGTGGACAAATTCACCTATCTTGGCAGCATTGTGTCACAAGCTGCCACAATTGATGACGAAGTGAATGCAAGGCCAACGTGGCCTTTGGTAGACTGTACAAGAATGTATGTGACAGAAATGGAATAAGCCTGCAAACAAAACTAAAAGTCTACAAAGCAGTTGTATTAACCACACTGCTATATGCTTGTTAAACCTGGACTGTTTATCAGCGACATGCCAAGAAATTAAACCACTTCCACAAGTCTGCCTTAGGAAGCTATTGCAGATTAAATTGCAAGACAAGATCCCAGATACTGAAATCTCAGAAAGAGCATCCATGCCCAGTATCCACACTCTACTAATGAAGAATCAGATTCGCTAGGCTGGTCACTTAACTCGCATGCGTGATCACAGGCTCCCTAAACGAATTTTTTTACGGTGAGCTGTTTTGTGGTAAATGCTCCCAAGGCGACCAGAGGAAACGCTTGAAAGACACCGACAATCTCACTGAAAGCTTTTGGAATTCATCATGACAAGTGACAAACTGCTGCCAAAGACCGAAATTCGTGGCGTACATAATTAGACAAGGGTGCAGTCACATGTGAAGCAACTAGGACTGCAAGAACTGTGAAGAAAAGGCTGGACTGAAAAACCACTGCAGGAGATCCTCCTCCTGGAACGTCAAGCATTCTTTGCCCACATTGTCAAAGAACATTTCGAGCCAAAATAGGCTTTATCGGCCATTTTAGAACACTCGGCTCCATACTTTCAACCCCACTGGACAAAATGAACGGCCACCATCATTCTTGATGGACAAACAACACATTGCCCCACTCTATAACGTTCTTCTTCTTCTTCTTCTTCTTCTTCTTCTTCTTCTTTTTCTTCGATGTTCGTCCGAAATAGTTTGTTTTGAACGTAATTGCGTTGTGTCTGTTTTCAGCAGAGCTGCGATGTTTGCGCCTTTCGGTCAATACATCCGACATCTTAGGGCGTCTGTTGACCAGGTTAACGTTGCCATGCACAATACCATTTTACGTTTAACGCAACTCAATTCTTTGTTGTCGATTTTTTTTTGGGGGGGGAAACTATAAGTCTTCTACATTGTGGAAGCGTTCGGGAAATATTTTGATGGTGCGCTGATAATGTCCTGAGCGCGATCGGATGAGGCTGCGGTGCCTGCCTTCGTCGTCAGCTAAGTGAGAGAAAGACTGGTCGTCCATTCCCCAGTGTATTCAGGCGTGCAACTTGTGATGGTCCCAGCACATGACGGACCCAGTGCAGACTCCTGCTTCGGGATTTTATGTGTGGTTAGACACACGACAGTTGTGGCGATAAAATAACATTTCTTCGAAGGGGTAAATAATTGTTCAACTTTTCAGCACGAATGGACTGAAAGACGAAGAGTGATTGGGGGGGGGGGGGTGTTGAGTGGTCTCGGGGTATGGTGTCCGCCTCAAATGCTGGAGGTCCCGGGTTCAAGCCCCGGTGAGGGCCGGGACTTTTTTACGTGGACTTCTAGTAACAAAATTTCCCTTGGTATCTGGGTAGTGAGATCGGACCCCCATGTGTATTGTTGCGCACGTAAAAACAAACCCTTGGCAGTTGGAAATCGAAAAAAAAAAAATAGCCTAACGGCGCTGTCTGGGCAAAATTTCGAGTTAAAAATTTACCCAAAATATTTCAGGATCCTCGCCGGTGCTACGGAGTTCGTGCACTGAGCTGAGATTCTCCGGACTCAGGCTTAAGTTAGGAGTAGAACGGGACACTTGTGGGTTACAAACGTGTGCCGTGGTGTTGATCCGTCGACTAAACTAAACATGTTTCGGCGCCTTTACAGGGCCTGTCCGGGTCATGACTTCCTGGCATATTTCCCCTGTTTGTGCCTATCCATCTTCAAGACGTTCGTTATCGAATTTATCACATATCGACATGGTTGAGTGTGTCTGCCCAGAGGATGAACATTAGGTGCACGGATTGGTGTTACCTTTCTCTGGAATAAACTAAGCATGCCGAGGGAGGGATCATGTTGCACGCGCTTAGTCTCTTTAATTCAGCCCATGCTATGTGCTATAAGAGACATTCGTGGCCGCCATGGATTGTGCCTTTTATTTTTTAAGCACAGTGTAACAATCTAACATCTGTCAAGGCCCGGCAAGGTGCCAGTAGTAGTAGTAGTAGTAGTAGTAGTAGTAGTAGTAGTAGTAGTAGTAGTAGTAGTAGTGGTGGTGGTGGTGGTGGTGGTGGTGGTGGTGGTGGTGGTAGTAGTGGTGGTGGTGGTGGTGGTGGTGGTGGTGGTGGTGGTGGTGGTGGTGGTGGGGGTGGTAGTAGTGGTGGTGGTGGTGGTAGCAGTAGAATGATTAAGAAAACTGAACGTCTAGTGATGGTGTGGAGAAAGTCAGTGATCAATCAATGTATGGTGACTTGCGTGGGGTACAGAATGAGTTAAGAAGCTGGTGTTTGGTCATCCATAGTAAGCATAGTAAGCACAGAAAGAGACTAACTAACTTATCAGTACGCGACGATTTCTAGTTAAAAGGTTAGTTGCATATCATTTACAGGACTTCACAATCAATCCCAGCATTTCTGGCTGTTTAATATACTAGGCATTTTTTTTTTACATTCAGTAGTTTGCCAGTGCTTTCTGAATGACCGACGCTCATACCATCGAAATCAACGCAAGACAATCTGTTTCTAAATCGTCTACACCTGGTTTCGAACCATCGACTCAGTACATCGGGGAATTGCAAAAACCGTTCTCTATCCCTAAGCCACAAGCCGGCGATTTAAACAGTATACAAGAAAAGAAAAAGAAATAATTTAGGAATGCAATACAAAGAACACAACTAACACACAGATTAACACACAGATTAACACACACATTAATATGCATATACACACATATTAACACACACTTACCTCCATCACTGCAAGAATCCCAGAAAACAAACAAAATATTTATGGTTTATGTTTGCGAAATATCATCACTGAGGTTGAGACAGAAAACTTGGATTCCCTGTAGATTGTGAGCTTGCCTGATCGGCACGAGAATCTGTCCCATCCGACAACTGTTGCTGACAGCTCGCCCTGGCGTTCACGCGGGGACAGACAGCAAGTAACCGCTTGTCGACGAAAGGAAAGCGGTGTCACTGCGGGAGCATGGAGATGACAAGACTGTATGCAAATCAACTGTAAACACTGGGGCATTTCTAACTCCATCTCCTTGTAATTTCTTTCTCTCTTTCTTACAGTTCACACAAATGCCAGTACCATGCGTTGAGTTCTTTTTATATCCATGCGCTGGTGATCACGTCTGTCCACAGCCTCGTGTACTGCCAATCATTTCTGATACTGATTTCCTCCCTGGCGTGATGTCAAACTGTCCAGCATCGTCTCTATTGGTCTGCCCTGCCACATCTCCCCTCCGACTTTCCCAATGTGTCGATATACTACAGCGTTTCCCTTCTCGTGGCATACCTAAAGAATGAGGCCTATTATCTGATGCGAGTAACCAGTTCTCTTTGTGAGTTGACTTCTTTCAAGGTATCTCGGTGATAAAAGCCCCGCCGCGGAGCAAGCGCGACAGGAGCCTCTGCTCGTCAGAAGAGTTCCCCTTGCCGGAATGTGTTACATTCTTCCATAAAACTATACTTGTGCAGCTTCCACATAATTCCACATGTGTCCATGATTCGCTTCCGTGCATCGTTTAGCTAAAACTTCTTATTTCTGCTCTTACGAAACATAATAGATCCATTTTCTTCTTCGTCGTTCGCACTCACACCTAAATGTAACTGTCTGTAGTAAAGCAGTTGTTTCAAGTAAGTGACAACCCCGTCAATTCTGGTGGAATGAAGTTGACTGCTGTCATTTGTGTCTAGGTTAACTATTGCAATGTCATATTTGTTTAGGTTAACTGTTATGATGGCATATTCGTTTGCGTTTATAATACACATGAAGATCTGACCAACCGATCTTGAAACTGTTGACATCTTTACATCTGCAGTGTCCTGTTTACAGTCTAGAAATTATATCCTGACCTATCCGTAAATGTTGATAAACATCACTGTTATGTGGTCAGTCTGGTGGTGTGTGTATTTTATCTAGTAAGAAGCTATTATGGAAATTTTCGTTGTGTCATAAGTTGTGATTACATCATTGTGGTGAAGCCCTACCATCTACCTAC
Organism: Cepaea nemoralis; assembly: GCA_014155875.1. Lineage (NCBI taxonomy): Eukaryota > Metazoa > Mollusca > Gastropoda > Stylommatophora > Helicidae > Cepaea > Cepaea nemoralis. Next base: position 325,542 of record JACEFZ010022245.1, read on the forward strand.
CCCCCTACCTGTGTACCTATCCAACTACGTGTCATTCTTTCTAACTACGTATCCCCCCTTATCTGTATACCAACCAAACCACTTGTAATTCTACCTTACTACCTACCTACCCCCCCCCCCCCCCCCCATTTTTCCTTTCTGTATAACCAAACAACTATCTGTCATTCTACCTAATTACCTACATACCTACCCCCTATCTGTATACCCACCCAACTATCTGTCATTCTACCTAACTACCTACCCCTCATCTGTATACCTCACCCAACTATCTGCCATTCAATCTAACTACCTACCCTCTGTCTGTATACCCACCCAACTATCTGTCATTCTACCTAACTACCTACCCTCTGTCTGTATACCCACCCAACTATCTGCCATTCTATCTAACTACCTACCCTCTGTCTGTATACCCACCCAACTATCTGCCATTCTATCTAACTACCTACCCTCTGTCTGTATACCCACCCAACTATCTATCATTCTACCTATCTACCTACATACCTACCCCCTATCTGTATACCCAACCCAACTACCTGTCATTCTACCTAACTACCTACATACCTACCCCCTATCTGTATACCCACCCAACTATCTGTCATTCTACCTAACTACCTACATACCTACCCCCTATCTGTATACCCACCCAACTATCTGTCATTCTACCTAACTACCTACATACCTACCCCCTATCTGTAATACCCACCCAACTATCTGTCATTCTACCTAACTACCTACATACCTAACCCCCTATCTGTATACCCACCCAACTACCTGTCATTCTACCTAACTACCTACCCCTCATCTGTATACCCACCCAACTATCTGCCACTCTACCTAACTACCTACCCCTCATCTGTATACCCACCCAACTATCTGCCATTCTAACTAACTACCTACATACCTACCCCTCATCTGTATACCCACCCAACTACCTGTCATTCTACCTAACTACCTACATACCTACCCCCTATCTGTATACCCACCCAACTACCTGTCATTCTACTTAACTACCTACATACCTACCCCCTATCTGTATACCCACCCAACTATCTGCCACTCTACCTAACTACCTACATACCTACCCCTCATCTGTATACCCACCCAACTATCTGTCATTCTACCTAACTACCTACATACCTACCCTCTGTCTGTATACCCACCCAACTGTCTGCCATTCTACCTAACTACGTACCCCTCATCTGTACACCCACCCAACTATCTGTCAGTCTACCTACCTATCTACACCCTATCTGTACACCCACCCAACTATCTGCCATTCTACCTAACTACCTTCCTACCCCCTGTCTGTACACCCACCCAACTACCTGTCATTCTACCTACGTACCTACCTACCTACCCCCTATCTGTATTCCGACCCAACTATTTGCCATTCTATCTACCTACCTACCCCCTGTCTGTATACCCACCCAACTATCTGTCATTGTACCTAACTACCTACCTACCCGCCCAACTACATGCCATTCTACCTAACTATCTACCAACCAACCCCCTATCTATATATCCATCCAACTACCTGTAATTCTACCTAATTATTTATCTGCTTATCCACTCTACCTGTATACCCACCAAATTACCTGTCATTCTACCTACCTATGTACCCACTAAACTACCTGTCATTCTACCTAACTACCTACCTATCTACCCACCCAACTAGCTGCCATTCTACTTAACTACCTACCTATCTGTAGCCGAGGGGAAAAGGCAAGGGAAAGACAATGTTTCCTTTGCTACGGTGCTAAGAGGTAGAGAGTAACTCTTGACTTCGTTACGGCCAAAGAAGAGAAGTAGTAAAATGAGAGAGAACCTCAAAGCGCCCTCAACTGACCAAAAAATAAAGTGATAGTAATTAGATAAGAAGATACGAGGTTCGATGACAGAGGCAAAATCTATTATTGATGTTCACACAGGAACCACCATGTTAGAGCCCAACCATTGAATTAAGATGCTAGATTGTGGTAGAAATAGTGATTGTAAAAACTAAAAGAGACTAAACAAACAAACAAATCAAGAACAGTACAAAAATAGCTCTTTATTTATTAACTACTACAACTTTGGTGACTGTTTGTGTTCAAATACATTGAATAATAGATTGAAGATCAATAACATATACAACAGACAACTGCATATATCAAACATCAACCAATGGTGGCCCCTATCCAGTCACCAGAACCTAAGACAACAGGGTATACCAAGTACCGCAACACAGGTGTTCCAAAACAATAGCTGAGTAGAATGAAGCAATAAAGGACTTTGACACCGACAACAATAAGGCACCACAAAACATAAACTACACAACATAAATCAGACGTGACATAAACATGGGAGTTGTGACACAAAATACTACCCCACCATGAACACAGGCGTGCTGACAATGGTCAGCCATTCGGTTTCACAAAGACATCAGTTGATCACAGATCAACTCAGAGAATTGTTATCAAAACTGAACAAGCTGAAACAGGGTACACTGCCCACATCTTTCATCTTATATCATGCTAAACAACACAACTCAACACCAGTTCTGTTAACACACATCAGAATGACATCTTTGTGCTGGTACATTAGGTTACCATTCTTGCATACCAAAATGGCTACATTTACCAAGGAACCCATAATAAGATCACTGTCCACACATTGCAGGATATTTTATGCACTAATGTGTGCCAAGTTGCTGGTAACACGGGGCAACACAGTGTTCCCTATAAACTTCTCGCTTGTGTCCCCTCTAGTCAGAACATATGTTCACAGCTATAGAACACTATCAATGTTCAGTCCATGATACAGCCACAATCAAACACCACCTACCATATCCCCAGTTTAATACTCTACAATTCTCTACCTACTGTTACACACACCGGCAACTGTTCTTCTAACACACTGTACGCTTTTCCCCTCGGCTACCTATCTATCCACATAACTATCTGTAATTCTATCTAACTATTTACCTACTTACCCCCAATCTACAAACCTACCCAACTACTGTTATTATACCTAATTACCTACCTATGTACACACCCAACTACCTGCCATTCTACCTAACTACCTGCCTATATATCCACCCAACTATATGTAATTCTACCAAACTATTTACCTACTCACCCCCAATATGCATACCCACCCAACTACTATCATTCTACCCAACTACCTGCCATTCTACTTAACTACCTGCCTATATATCCACCCAACTATCTGTAATTCTACCAAACTATTTACCTACTCACCCCCAGTATGCATACCCACCCAACTACTGTCATTCTACCTAACTACCTACCTATGTACACACCCAACTATCTGTAATTCTACCTAACTACCTACCTATGTACACACCCAACTATCAGTAATTCTACCAAACTATTTACCTACTCACCCCCAATATGCAAACCCACCCAACTACTGCTATTCTACCTAATTACCTACCTATGTACACACCCAACTACTGCTATTCTACCTAATTACCTACCTATGTACACATCCAACTACCTGCCATTCTACCTAACTACCTGCCTATATATCCACCCAACTATCTGTAATTCTACCAAACTATTTACCTACTCACCCCCAATATGCATACCAACCCAACTACTATCATTCTACCCAACTACATGCCATTCTACTTAACTACCTGCCTATATATCCACCCAGCTATCTGTAATTCTACTAAACTATTTATCTACTCACCCCAATATGCATACCCACCCATATACTGTCATTCTACCTACCTACCTACCTATGTACACACCCAACTACTGTCATTCTACATAACTACCTACCTATGTACACACCCAACTACCTGCCATTCCACCTAACTACTTGCCTATATATCCACCCAACTATCTGTAATTCTATCTAACTATTTACCTACTCACCTCCAATATGCATACCCACCCAACTACTGTCATTCTACCTACTACCTACCTATGTACACACCCAAACTACTGTCATTCTACTAAACTACCTACCTAGTTACACACCCAACTATCTGTATTCTACCAACTATTTATCTACTCACCCCAATATGCATACCCACCCAACTACTGTCATTCTACCTAACTACCTACCTATGTACACACCCAACTACTGTCATTCTACCTAACTACCTACCTATGTACACACCCAACTACCTGCCATTCAACCTACCTACCTACCTATGTACACAACCCAACTACTGTCATTCTACCTAACTACCTACCTATGTACACACCCAACTATCTGTAATTCTGCCTAACTAACTACCTATGTACACACCCAACTACTGTCATTCTACCTAACTACCTACCTATGTACACACCCAACTATCTGTAATTCTACAAAACTATTTACCTACTCACCCCCAATATGCATACCCACCCAACTACTGTCATTCTATCTAACTACCTACCTACGTACACACCCAACTACTGTCATTCTACCTAACTACCTACCTATGTACACACCCAACTACCTGCCATTCAACCTAACTACCTACCTATGTACACACCCAACTACTGTCATTCTACCTAACTACCTACCTATGTACACACCCAACTACCTGCCATTCTATCTAACTATGATATTAGGTGACTTCAACATAGATATTAGTAAATCCAACCAGACATGGGACGATATCATTCTTTCTTACAATTTCAAACAACTAATAAACCGTCCCACAAGGGTTACTGACACATCCTCAACTATAATTGATCATATATATGTTACTTGTCCAGATAATATTATTGAATGTTCTGTTCCTGTTTGTACAGTTAGTGACCACTACCCGGTATGTTGTACATGGTCAAGAATTGGGTTCAAACCTCTTAAACATAAACATGTAAGTATCAAATTTAGGAATTATAAAGCATTCAACCAAGATTTATTTTTGCAAGACTTAAGAAAAGCAGCCCTTGATCACGTTTACCAACTTCCTGACCCGGACGATGCATTAGCTTTCTGGACGAAGACAGTCTACAATGTGTTCGATAAACACGTGCCAATCAAAGAAGTTCGAGTCAAAAATCAACATAAATCCCCATGGGTCACTAGAGAAGTGCTGGAAATCATGAGAGAGCGAGATACAGCACACAAAAATAAAGACTTCATCAATTACCGCAGACTAAGGAATAAAGTTAAATATGAAATTCGTAGGATAAAAAAAGATCATTTTAAAAATTTGATTGTAGATAATTCAAACAGTACAAATATATGGAAGGCTATTAACTTGCTAACCAATAAGAAACGCCCTACAGAATCAGCAATACCAAATTCTATAACATGCGATGAATTCAGTTGGTTCTTTCAATCAGAAATAGAGAATCTAAAGTCTTCAATACCAGACTCATCGTGTAATTTAAGTTCACTGGCATCATTCTGTGAGGAGAAGTGCGCCAGAAATATTCCCGCTGAGATTCCTTTAATGTCTGTTGCAGACGTTTATAAATATCTCTTGAACCTCAAATCAACAAACTCACACGGCCTAGATGGTATCAGTAATAGAATTCTTCGTTGTGCTGCACCAGTCATTAGCGAGTCCTTAACGTTCATATATAACCAGTGCCTGGCCAAAAACTACTTTCCATCTGCATTTAAAATTGCTAAAGTGTTTCCGCTTATTAAAAATGGCTCAATCGATAATAGCGTTTTGGGTAATTATAGACCTATTTCCTTACTATCATCGCTATCAAAACCACTAGAAAAACACATTCATAAAATAACGTTACACCATTTAATTAACAATGATCTAATAATTAACAGTCAATCTGGGTTTCGACCTAAATATTCTTGCCATAGTGCTCTAACAAAAATGACCGATAACTGGCACTTAAACATCAACAACGGTAGAATTTGTGGAGCGGTGTTTGTAGACTTTAAAAAAGCTTTTGATATGGTAGATCACGATATTTTAATTAGAAAACTAAAGCAAATGAAGACAAGCACCAACATGGTGAACATAATTACGTCATTTCTATCCGACAGGCAACAAGTCGTGTCCTTCAACAACTGTCTATCAAGACCCACACAGCTTAATATTGGTGTGCCTCAGGGCTCAATACTAGGTCCGCTGCTTTTTGCAGTTTATATTAATGATCTTCCTTTATATATCAATACAACTTGTGATCTATTCGCAGACGACTGTACTATATATACTAGTCAAGAAAACCGTAGTGAATTAGAGAATTCTTTACAAAAGGAACTTGATAATCTTACTAGATGGAGCAATGAAAACCGCATGCAAATTAACATCGACAAAACCAAATCCATGCTAATAACGACCAGACAAAAACTACAGACACTAGCCATAACTGGATCACCGCTCGAACTCCGCATGGGCACGTTACCTATAGTTAATGTGACTGAACATAAAACACTAGGGCTTTTAATAGACAGCCATTTGAACTGGAGCTCTCATGTTCACGCTCTTACCAAGAAAATAGCACAAAAAGTTTACCAACTTGCTAAAATTCAGCACTTCCTGGACGAAAGCACACGAAAAATATTCTATACATGCTATATCCAATCACATCTCGATTACTGTTCCACAGTTTGGGATGGTTGCCCTAAATCTAATTTAAAACGACTATGTTCTCTACAAAACCGCGCTATTCGTCTGGTTTCTGACATAAAGCACGTTGAAAGTAATAATTTGTACAGTCATCTAAGACTTCTACCACTACAAAAGCGCTTCCTTTTCAACAAAGCCAAATTAGTGAATAAAATTATATCTCAAAATACCCCAGAGTATCTTCTGCCGCTGATTCAATCTAATGCAATGAACAGCAAGCGCCTAAATTTGTTACATGTCTCAAAGCCTAGATTGGACCTATACAAAACATGTTTCGCCTATTCTGGTGCTCACTTATGGAATGATCTGCCTCCAGATCTGAAAACTCCAATGAGTCCCTACACATTTAACCGAAAACTCTTTCAATACTTAATCCATACCGACTATATGCCACCATAATTCATTTACTGGTATAATTGATCAGTATAATTGTTCATTATAATTGTTTAACTATAATTGTTCACTATATATGTGTGTGCGTGTGGGAGCGAGAGAGAGAGAGAGAGAGAGAGAGAGAGAGAGAGAGAGAGAGAGAGAGAGAGAGAGAGAAAGTGGGTGTCAGTGAGAGGGAGAGAGTGAATGCGTGTGTGCGCACGTGCATGCGTGTGTGTGGAGAGAGTGATTGAGCGAGAAATGGTGGGGGAATGTGTCAGTGCATGCATTCGTACGTGTATGTGTGAGAGTGAGTGAGGGAGTGTATGCGTGCGTGCATGCGTTCATGTGTATGTGTATGTGTGAGAGAGTGTGATTGAGAGAGTGAGTGTGTGTGTGTGAAGGATTGTGTGTTAGAGAGTGAGACAGTGGGAGAGTTGATGTGTTAGTGTGTGTGTGTGTGTGAGCGCGCGCATGCGTGTGAGTGTGTGTATATGAAAGAATACAGAGAGAGAGAGAGAGAGAGAGAGAGAGAGAGAGAGAGAGAGAGAGAGAGAGAGAGCTGAGCAGATGCATGTCATGTAACACGCATGTTATGTAACACGCGAATCCATATGTTTGTGTATTCTCATCTGTCATATTATCAGTTAAATACCATTTGATTTTATCATGCATAATATAAACTCATGTTCATTACTGTAGTTTGAGTGAGTGAGTCAGTGAGTGTGAATGAGAGACAGAACGAGTGAGCGTGAGAGTGAATGAGTGAGCGGGAGAGTGAATGAGTGAACGGGAAAGTGAATGAGTGAGCGGGAGAGTGAATGAGTGAGCGTGAGAGTGAATGAGCGGAAGAGTGAATGTGTGAGCGTGAGAGTGAATGTGTGTGTGTGTGTGTGTGAGAGAGAGAGAGAGAGAGAGAGAGAGAGAGAGAGAGAGAGAGAGAGAGAGAGAGAGAGAGAGAGAGAGAGAGAGAGAGAGAGAGAGAGCATCACTATTTTTACGTCACATACATTTTATGTACACATTTTTCTCCATGTTTAACATTTTTATGAGACTGCTCATGACAAGTGTCAGTGTATGTGTGTGAGTAAAGTGTGGGAGTTTGTTCATACTAGTTTCAATACTAACGTGAGACATTTTGTATGTGTCTAGATGTGAGGAAGTGTGAGTGTATGTGGAGGATGTGTGTGAGTGTGGGGATATGTGTGGGTGGGGGGTGTGTGGGTGGGGGTATGCATTTGGATGGGTTGGGGTGTGTGGGTTTTGGTGGGTAGTGGTATTTGTGGGTGTTGGTGGGATGTGTGGATGGATGTGTGGGGGTGAAAGTAGGGGTGTTGGAATGGGTGTGGGGGATGTGTGTATGGGTGGAGGATATGTGTATGGGACGGATGCAGGGGATGTGTGTTTATGTGGGTGGAGATGTGTGGATGGTTTGAGGAAGTATGTGTGGGAGGCGGGGTTGTGTGGGTAGGGGATTGTGTTGGGTGGATTTGGGATGGAAGGGCGGGTGGGGAGAAGTGTATGGTGTGTGGGTTTGAGATATGTGTGCGGTGTGTTGGTGGGGGATGTGTGAATGATGTGTGGGTGGAGGGTATGTTTGTGGTGGTATGGGTGGAGGATAGTGTGTGGTGTGGGGATTTTTGTGATGGGTGTGGGGAATGTGCGTATGGGTGGGGTATATGTGTGGGTGAGCAGGGGATTGTGGTGGTTGGGGGAAGTATGTGGGGGAGTGTGGGTGGGAGATGTGTGTATGTGGATGGGGAATGTGTGGGTGGGGGTGTGTGAGTGGCTTAGGGATGTGTAGGTGGGTGAGGGAGTTGTATGTGTCGGGGTGGGATGTGTGAGTGGGTGGAGGATGTGTGTGGGGGTAGGGGTATTGTGATCGAAAGATGTTTGGTTGGGAGTGGGTGGGTGGGGGTGTGTGGGTGCGTAGTGGAGGATGTATGCGTGAGTGAGTGTGTGTTGGTGGACGGGTAGGGAATGCGTGTGTGGGTGGGGAGAGGTGTGTGGTGTGTTGGTTGGTGATATTGTGTGGGTGAGGTATGTGTGTGTGGGTGGGGGATTTTTGTGGTGTGTGAGTGGGGGTATGTGGGGTGGATGGGTAAGGGTATCTGTGTGGGTGTGGGTGGGAATATTGTGTGGTATCTGGGTGGGGGATATGTGTGTGGTGTGTAAGTGGGGATGTGTTGGTGAGGGATATGTGTGTGTGTGGTGCGTGGGTTGGGAATAGTGCGTGGTAGGGGGTGTATGTGATGTGCGGGTGGGGGATTGTGTGGTGGGGGATTAGGTTAAGGCATGTGTGGGTGGGTGGAAGTTGTATGTGTGGGTGGTGGGGTGTGTGTGAGTGGATTGGGGATGTATGGGTGGTTAGGGAGATGTGTGTGTGTGTGGGGGGGGGGGGGGTAGGGACATGTCAGTTGGTGGGGATGTGTGTGTATGGTTTGGGGATGTGTGAGTGGATGTGCGATGTGTGGGTTGGTGGGGGATTGTGTGTGTGGGTGGGGAATATGTTGTGGATGGAGATGTGGCTGGGGGATTGGTGGTTTGAGGTGTGGGTGGGGAGAGGATGTGTGGGGTAGGATGTGGATGGGCGTGGGATGTGTGGGTTGGTGGAGGAATGTTTGTGGGTGGCGAGTGTGTTTTGGTTGGGGGATCAGGTGAGGGCAGTGTGTGTGGGTGGGGGATGTGCGGGAGGGGGATGGGTCGGTTGGTGGGGTATGTATGTGTCCCTTGGTGTGCGTGTGTGTCGGTAGGTGGGGGTGTTTATGTGTCCCTTGGTGCGCGTGTGTGTGGGTAGGTGGGGGTGTGGGTGGGGTGATGTATGGATAGGTGGGAGATGGGCCTCATAACATGGTAATTAGCCTTGTTTATGTTTACAACATTCATTTCACAATGTTTATTTTTCTTCCTATGTAAATGTATAATGCTCTTGATGAACGAAAGACGAGTGATTGGAAGGGCCGAATGTAAGACGGGCCTGCGCGCCCAATTTGTGACCCTAATAAAGTTGATTTGATTTGATTTGATTTGTACACACCCAACTACCGTCATTCTACCTAACTACCTACCTATGTACACACCCAGCTACTGTCATTCTACCTAACTACCTACCTATGTACACACCCAACTACTGTCATTCTACCTAACTACTTACCTATGTACACACCCAACTACTGTCATTCTACCTAACTACTTACCTATGTACACACCCAACTACTGTCATTCTACCTAACTACTTACCTATGTGCACACCCAACTACTGTCATTCTATATAACTAACTACCTATGTACACACCCAACTACCTGCCATTCTACCCAACTACATACCTATGTACACACCCAACTACTGTCATTCTACCTAACTACCTACCTATGTACTCTCCCAACTACCTGCCATTCTACCTAACTACCTACCTATGTACACACCCAACTATCTGTAATTCTACCAAACTATTTACCTACTCACCCCAATATGCATACCCACCCAACTACTGTCATTCTACCTAACTATCTACATATGTACACACCCAACTACTGTCATTCTATGTAACTACCTACCTATGTACACACCCAACTACAGCCATTCTATGTAACTACCTACCTATGTACACACCCAACTACAGCCATTCTATGTAATACCTACCTATGTCTCTCGTGTGTTGCCGGGGCCCATAAGGGAAGCAAAGAATAGCAACACTGTAGCCTACCACGCATGTCGTAAGAGACGACTAAAGAGGCTTGATGGTTCCGTCGCCCTGCTACTGAGTGAGTGCGTGGCGCGACACTGTGAGCTGTGAGTTTCGTGTGAAATGCTTTTGAATCTGCCTTTTGAATCTGTTTTTTGGAACGTGACTGCATGTTCAGAGTGATGGCAGGTGGCTATGTCCCAGAGTTGACCGGTTTTTACCTTATGCAGAAATGCGTGGCTGCTGGGCTTCTGGTTGACTGCCACTGCCATCAGCGATGAACTGTATTTTCGTGGACTGTGTGGGTGAACATCTAGGAAACATTCAGATAGGAAAATGACTGCCGATTCCATCAGAGATGAACAGGGTGTTTCGTGGGGGACTGGTGTGTTGATATTCTGGTGGCGGCATTATGATGATTATGCACAGTGTGTCTGTGCGGGCTGTTGTTTGTCGAGACTCCTGTCTTTTCCACTTTTCACATTGGGCAGTGGGGAGCGTTTTGTGTGATATTCACTGGCACAGGAATGGAGCATAATGGGGACGACCCGTTGCTGTGAACTTGGAACTGCGACTAACTAATTAACTAACCTACCTATGTACACACCCAACTACCTGTCATACTTTCTAACTACTTACCTACCTACCCCCATCTGCATACCCATCCAACTACCTGTCATTCTACCTACCTACCTACCCACTCACCTACATACCCTTCCTCCCACATACCTAATTACCTACCTACCCACCCAACTATCTTATATTCTACCTAACTACCTACCACACACCCAACTATTTGGCATTCTACTTAACTACCTACCTACCCACTCACACACCTACCTATCCACCCAACTACATGTCATTCTACATTCCTACCCAACTAACTATCTGTCATTTTAGCTAACTACCTATCCACCCACCCAACTATCTGTCATTATAGATACTACCCACCAACCCACCCAATTACATGTCTACCTAACTACCAACCTACCCACGAATTTTACACTATCTATTGGATCTGTATTGTCAATGGTCTATCTATCAAACGGACGCCTCCGTCCGTTTGTCTACCTAACTAGCATCTACAAATATATCCATCTTTCCCGCTGCCTTTATCTGCACAAACCACCAAAGATCGACAATCAACAGAAATGAAACACATCCAACGGTCACTGTAAGAAACCCCACCACCAGAAAGACATCTTTTCGGCTCGTTTACACACACTAACATAAACACTCAGCTGTGAGTTGGTGTCACTTGTTTCAGTTGTTTGAGACACAAGATGACCAGATCTCGGACAGTCCCTTGCCACAGAGACAGCAAATGGGCCCGTAATGAAGAAGTCATCATCATTGTATTTCCACTTTTGCCGTGCAAAAGTGATGCATCATAGGGGAGAATAGTTGACGTTCCAGCGCCCGATGGATGACATTGGATAGTGTCCTTCCTTGTGATTGTAGAATGAATGAAGTAGTAAAACAATTAATTCAAAGGCAGCACCATTTTAAATTATGTTTTGTAAATATTTTTATAAGGAGAAAATTATAAATTATGTACTGGTATAACTTTTCGGTCAATCCTGCCGGCGTAGCTTGAAAGCTCGTCGGTAGGCGTCCAGTGGTTTTGCATGAATCACCTTGTACCGGGAGGGCGCGCTTTAGCGATGCTACTCCTGGCCTGAGTGTGCGTGAATAGTCCGTCTGTCCGATAGATATCTGGTTGATCCTGCCAGTAGTCATATACTTTGTGAACTGATGAGGCTCAGCCGTAAATCAGAGATTTGCTCGCAATTTAGACGAGCAATATCTTCTGTGGGCAGAATCTCGTTGACCGCATGTGCGTGTGGTCTGTTCTGGCGGTCAGTTTGTCTATCCGATTGATATCTGGTTGATCCTATCAGTAGTCATACGCTCGTCGCTACGCTTGTCTTAAAACTGAAAATCAAAGGAATTGACGGAAGGGCCGTTTGCACAAGGCTCTAGGCTACCATTTGTTTGTGAGAGTCACTATATACAGGGATAACTGACCTGTGGCAGTCTAACGTCCACTGCACCTGTGTCCGTCTCCAGTCGTCTTGCCATGCTCGCCACTGGAACCGTTGGATGAAGAATGACTTGCGCCATGACTTGGATTAAAGTGAGGAAGAGTTGCGCAATTCGTCGACCTCACTCTCTCGCCTGAGTCCATCTGAGTCCAGTGGCAAGACAAGTCGAGACGACTGGAGACGAATACAGGTGCAGTGGATGACCAGGACGCTCTACGTGCCTTGCCGTGCTCATTACGTTCCACAACGCTTTGCAGGTAAACGCCGTCTTGCCCGTTGAATCAGGAGTGATTTCTTCCACGCAGTCTGCCGAATCCTGTTTTCACATGCTGGGTAGGCATACCCTAGTTTACCGCTTGGTTTGACACCAAATCGGCTACCCATGCCTGGTTTAGCCAGCCTCTCACAGCTGTTGCTCGGGGCGTGGCCGCTGTCGCATGCTGACAGCTGCAAGGAGCCACAGGCACGAGCTGGGTGTCAGGCTTGGACCAGTGGGGGATGGGTCCTGAAAAGGACATGAGAGTCATCCTTACCAAAGGTGCTACCAATGCCTGCCACCCCGTACCCCCCTGCAGTCGAATGCTCTGGAACCAGATGGACGCAGACGAGAGTGTGAGGTCGACGGAGTTGCGCAACCACTACCTCACTATAATCCAAACTAAAGCGCAAGTCATTCGTTCTTCAACAAATCAAAAGATGCAATGAATGAATGGTCCTCATCATTCGTGATGGACGAACATCCACTTCTACAGTCAAAGACGGTCAAGCCATAGAGCTATAGCAGTACTAAGAATCAGATAGATTCTGTCAAGTGTACACTACATGAACACAAGACTCAACACGGTACAGGTGACACAGTTGACATTTCTTTGTCTGCTATTTCTTCTTCACCTTCTCCGCCTTCCTCTGTACTCTGACCTCTAGGTGAATGTCTCCAATACCAACAGTTAGTTTCAGGTTTATGAGATCCATGTACAGTTTTTGCGTCAGGAGGTTGGTTGATGTCATATCTGTGTGAATTCATTACATGTGCATATAGGTAGGTAGTAGGGGAGGGAAGGAGAGAGGAACAGAGAGGTAGGTGGGTTTGGTAGATAGTTAAGTTGATTGGTAGGTAGGTAGGTAGGTAGGCAGGTAGGTAGGTAGGTAGGTCGGTCGGTAAGGAAGGAAGGAAGATGGGTAATGAGGCAGGGAGAGAAGTAGCTTGGTTTGTAGGTTTGTACGTGGATAGGTAGGTTGGTTGGTAGATTAGTAAGCTTGTGAATAGGTTGGTTAGGCTCATAGGTTGGTTGGTAGGTAGTGTTGTTGTTTGTCCATCAAGAATGATGATGACCATTCATTTCATCCAGTGGGGTTGAAGGTATGGAGCCGTGGGTTCTAAGATGGCTGATAAGGCCTATTTTGGCTCGAAATGTTCTTTGACAATGTGGACAAAGAATGCTTGACGTTTCTGGAGGAGAATTTCCTGCAGTGGTTTTTCTGTCCTGCCTTTTCTTCACAGCTCTTGCAGTCCTGGTTGCCTCACATATGACTGCACCCTTGCGTAATGATGCACGCCACGAATTTCGGTGTCTGGCTGCAGCCTCCCAGGTGTCATGATGAATTCCAAAAGCTTTCAGTGAAATTTTCAGAGTGTCTTTAAAGCGTTTCCTCTGGCCACCTTGGGAGCGTTTACCACAACGCAGTTCGCTGTAAAAAATTCGTTTAGGGAGCCTGTGATCTGGCATGCGAGTCAAGTCACCAGCCCAGCGAATCTGATTCTTCATCAGTAGAGTGTGGATACTGGGCATGGACGCTCTTTCTAGGACTTCAGTGTCTGGAATCTTGTCTTGCCATTTAATCTTCAGTAGCTTCCTTAGGCAGACTGTGTGGAAGTGGTTTAATTTCCTAGCGTGTCGCTGATAAACAGTCCAGGTTTCACAAGCATATAGCAGTGTGGATAATACAACTGCTTTGTAGACTTTTAGCTTTGTTTGCAGGCTTATTCCAGTTCTGTCCCATACATTCTTGTACAGTCTGCCAAAGGCCGCACTGGCCTTGGAGATTCTTGCATTCACTTCGTCATCAATTGTGACAGCTTGTGACACAGTGCTGCCAAGATAGGTGAATTTGTCCACAACGCTTAGTCTATGATCATTCACTTTGATATTCGGTACAGTGTGATTATTCCCTGGAGCTGGCTGGTACATAACTACAGTCTTCTCCAAGTTGATATTGAGCCCAAAGTTGGCACAGGCATGTGAGAAAGCTGAAACATTATGTTGCATGTCCGCCTCTGAGTTGGCGTATAGAGCGCAATCATCAGCAAACAGGAGCTCTCTGACGGTGTCGCTGTTAATTTTGGTTTTAGCTTTCAGCCTTCTGAGATTGAATAACTTTCCATCCATACGGTAGTTGATGTCTATTCCAATGTCGTCGTTCTCGAAGGCATTCATCAACATGGCTGAAAACATGAGGCTGAACAGTGTTGGTGCCAGGACACATCCTTGCTTCACTCCATTGGTGACAGGAAAGGGTTCAGACAGTTCACCATTTTCCTGTACTCTTGCCTGCATGCCATCATGAAATAGCCGCACTATTTGGACAAACTTTCGTGGACAGCCATATTTTGCCATAATCTTCCGCAGTCCTTCTCTGCTGACTGTATCAAAAGCCTTGGTAAGGTCAATGAAAGTGGAGAACATTTCGCAGTTCTGTTCCTGACATTTCTCTTTCAGCTGCCTTGCAGCGAAAATCATGTCAACAGTTCCACGTTCTTTTCTGAAGCCACATTGACTCTCAGGAAGAAGACCTTGATCGAGATGGGCTGTGAGGCGATTGAGAAGAATTCTGGCGAGTATCTTCCTGCAATTGAAAGCAAGGAGATGCCTCGGTGGTTGTCACAGGATTGGCGGTTTCCTTTACGTTTGTAAAGGTGGACTATTGACGCGTCCTTGAAATCTTGTGGCATGGTCTCGTTCACCCATATGTTTGTAAAGACTTGGTGAAGCTGCTCTGTTAGGACCGGCCCACCTGCCTTGTATATCTCTGCTGGGATGGAGTCAGGACCAGGTGCCTTGCCGCTGGAGAGTTGCTGGAATGGCTTTGTTTACTTCCACTATGGTTGGCAGGTCATCAAGTGTCTCATTGGTGGGAACTTGAGGAAGGCAGTTGATGGTTTCATCATCGAAGAAGGAAGCTGCATTTAAGATGTTGCTGAAATGCTCTGCCCAGCGTTGAAGGATTTCTTTCTTATCGGTGACCAATGTTCCCCCATCTGCACTGAGGAGGGGAACTATGCCTGGTGATGTAGGACCATAGACCGCTTTCAGTGAGTCGTAGAAGTTTTTCATATTATGTCTGTCAGCAAAGCCCTGAATTTCATCAGCTTTGCTGCTCAGCCAGGAGTCCCGCATGTGCCGAAGTTTCTGCTACACTACTCTCTGAATGTTCTTGAAGTCATCTTTTTTTTATGTTGACTTCGGGTCATTCAAATGTGCCTTGAGGAGAAGATGTTTCTCGGCCAGCAATTGGTTGATGTCTTCGGAATTTTCATCAAACCAGTCTTTATGCTTTCGGGGGGTAGGCCCCAGGATTTCCATAGCTGTGTTGTAAATTGTGTCCTTTAGGGCTCTCCATTCTGTTTCTGTATCCTGTTTAGCTGCAGCATTGGGCTTGAGGCGGTCTTTCAGCATATTTTCAAACGACTGCTGCATTTTCTTGCTGTTTAGGCGGGTGGCATTTAGCTTTTTTTTTTTGCATTTTCACCCATTGAGAACGCCGTGGTGGCCTGATGTGAATGTTTATTTTCGAGACAATGAGACGATGGTCTGTCCAACATTCGGCACCACACATGGATTTTGTCACTCGAACGTCTTGTCTGTCACTCCTCCTGACGATGACATAGTCAATGAGGTGCCAGTGTTTCGAGCGAGGGTGCATCAACGATGTCCTATTTCTCAAGGGGAGACGGAAAATTGTGTTCGTAATCAGGAGATCATGTTCGGCACATGTCTGAAGGAGGAGGAGTCCATTGCTGTTACAATTTCCGACTCCATGCTTTCCAATAATGCCACTCCAAGAGGTGGTGTCTGTGCCTACTCTGGCATTGAAATCCCCAAGGAGTATAAGTTTGTCACCTTTGGGAACAGATGTTAGTACATTGTGCAGGTCCTCATAGAACTTATTCTTGACATCATCTTTGTTGGTCATAGTTGGTGCGTAGACACAATGGTTGCATGCTTCCTTCCATTCAGCAGGGGCAACTTAATGGTCATGAGCCTGTCGTTTATAGCCTTTGGAAATCCAGCTAATTTGCCGACCAGGGCCGACTTAATGGCAAATCCCACACCGGATTGGCGTCTTTCCTCGCTTTTCCTTCCACTCCAGAAAAATGTGTAGCCGGCACCTATTTCACAGATTTGGCCTTCTTCTGCAAGTCGTGTCTCGCTCAAGGCTGCAATGTCGATGTTGTACCTGCCCAGCTCTCTCCCAATCAGTGCTGTTCGTCTCTCTGGACCCGACGCGCCGTCTCTGTCAAGTAGGGTGCGTACATTCCAAGTTCCAATTGTTAAGGGAATATGGTTTACTCTTTTAGCTTTGCTTGTTTTATCTTTGTTTGTATGTCGACCGCAGTTAGGGTACCCACCAACCGCGGCTAGCTGGTTAGGTGGTGATGGAGCAGACAATGTTTAGGGCACCTTTTCCAGCCCCTTCCTCATGCTATGGAGGTGAGCAGTGTGTTCCTATAGAGGGCTGCTCAGTCGCTCAGGGGGCTGCCGAATCCCACTGCTGCTCCGGTCAGTAGAAGACGACCATATGGCCTGAGCCGCCTGTGTGCAGGTCTGCGACTACCGCTTCGCCGCTCGCCCATCGCCACAGGGCTTGAAGGTGATATATGACGTTGGATGAAGAATGACTTGCGCGATGACTTGGATTAAAGTGAGGAAGAGTTGCGCAATTCGTCGACCTCACTCTCTCGCCCGAGTCCATCTGAGTCCAGTGGCAAGACAAGTCGAGACGACTGGAGACGAATACAGGTGCAGTGGATGACCAGGGCGCTCTACGTGCCTTGCCGTGCTCATTACGTTCCACAACGCTTTGCAGGTAAACGCCGTCTTGCCCGTTGAATCAGGAATGATTTCTTCCGCGCAGTCTGCCGAGTCCTGTCTTCACATGCTGGGTAGGCATACCCTAGTTTACCGCTTGGTTTGACACCAAATCGGTTACCCATGCCTGGTTTAGCCAGCCTCTCACAGCTGTTGCCCGGGGCGTGGCCGCTGTCGCATGCTGACAGCTACTAGGAGCCACAGGCACGAGCTGGGTGTCAGGCTTGGACCAGTGGGGGATGGGTCCTGAAAAGGACATGAGAGTCATCCTTACCAAAGGTGCTACCAATGCCTGACACCCCGTACCCCCCCCCCCCCCCAGATAGGTAGTAAGGGAGGGAAGTAAAGAGGACGGTAGGTAATGAGGCAGGGGGAAAGGTGGGTGGGTAGATAGATTGGATTGGCTGAGCGGTAGGTTGGTTGGCTTAGCAGGTAGGCAGGCAGACATACACAGACAGGCCAGCTAGTAGGCAGATAGGCAGAGCATACTAGAATCTCAACACAATGAATATAACATCTTCCGTGCAGGTGTATGGTTCTCCAGTTTAAACATAGCTTGGGCAGCTGTCTGTCTTTACCACTGCCAACTGCCCAAAGATGTTTAACATAATGTGCACACTCATTTTCCTAAACTGTCTCAACTACTAGCACAGGATCCCAAAGTATAACATCCCAGAAGCAGAATTAAAATAAATTTGTTGCGTATCCCTTACGGGACGTTGCAGTCAACACCAGCATTTTTCAGCTGCTGTTGATGTACTAGGCGAGTGTTACGTTCAGTAGTTTGTCATTGCTTTCTGAACGACCGGCTCTCATACTAGCACGTTATAACACATGCGACACGGTCTGCTGCACAAATCGGTTGCAGCTGAGCTTCGAACGCCTGGTACCCGACTCTCGAACCGCGTTCGCAAGCCTTTAACCACGGAATAGTCTAAAACGAAGTGTGTAAGGGACATAACATGAAAATTAGCATCGGTAAATCAGAGGTAATGACTACAACCACAGAAGAAAAAACAAAGATGCATCTAAAAGTACACCCACTGAAAAGAGCTTCAAAAACTTAGGAAGTATAGCATCAAATGGTAAATCAGAAGACGAGATCGAAAATAGATGCAGGAAGGCAAACCCACTCATTGGACAAATGGCATCAATTCTAGAGAACAAACATGTATCAGCAGATAGCAACAAAAACTCTACAACACAATCTTCCTACCAATGCTTTGCTACCAATGCCAAACCTGGACAATGACAGAAAAAGAGAAAAGTAAAATTACAACAATGGAAATGAGATTCTTGAGAAGAGTACTCAATGTATCATGACGAGAGAAAATCAGAAATGAAGAAATCAGGACTAAAGTGGGGGTTATAGTCGCGCTAGATTTAGTTAGAAAGCAGCAAGTAAAATAGTTTGCCATACATCTAGGCTACCAACTGACAGTATACAACAACAAGCAATGATGTTCAGATTAAATGAAACCAGAAAAGGAGGCTGACAATGACAACGATGGGCAGAGGGAATAACAGAGACCATGGGGATTCAATCCTGGAAGGAGGAAGAGGGGCAGGAAGAGGTGGTGGTGTGGCACATGATCACGTACAGTGGCCAGGTGAGTATATTTTGGAAAATCCTGGAACAGCCACAAACGGGAATGATACAACATTCAATAATCACATTAACATTAAGTTTAAAAAACATTTTAATGACTGCTTCACATTTTAAATATTGTCTATGCCCCCCAGTGCTTTCCCTTAAAGTGTCTTAAATGCTAGTTAGAATCATAGAAGTAAGGATTGTCATGTTTTTTAAAGCTTCTGCTTTTTCAATTTGTAAGTTTTCAGATTCTGCTAAAATGGGCATATAATTATAATAATGCAATGAAATACAATTCAGTTTTTGCGGCCGAGAGGTTTAACACACTTCAGCTTCCTCTGCTAACCACAATATAGCAGGTTCCTTTCACACACATGGTCTACATATGTTGACCTTTGCAGACTGTTGTGATCAACCCCAGGTTGAATTTCCAGGCATATTTTACCTTCAGTAGTTTGCCACTGCTTTCTGTATGGAAATCAACGATAAATCATTCAGCCTTGCTGACCTCTACACACTGGTCAGTTGGATCGGTCTGTTGGACTTAAACGATGACTTTTCATACTTGACTTGGGGACGTAAATTACAAGTACCTCAGAAGTCAGAGATGGTTCACCACATGGCGAGGGACACTGGTAATAAGAAAAACCAACCCTCATGCAAAATCCGTCCTGTGCACTCACTAGCAGTAGTAGCATGTGTACGCTTGAGTTCAAAGCGAGTGAACCGGAGGAAAAACTAGAGATTCAAAATAAATATATTTCAACAATAGCTTTCAAAATGTATTTCAAATATAGGTCTAAAACTACACACAAGCCATAGTCTTACAGCAGACCGCATTGTGGTGGGTTTTAAACGTGTTGGTAAGGGAGCCAGTCATTCAGAAATCAATGGCAAACTACTGAACATAAACTTGCCAAGTCATCAACAACAGCAGTAAAATGCTGGTGTTGACAGTGATGTCCCATAAATAGGATATGCAGAAAAAAAATAGTATTACAAAATAGATGTAAAGCATGCATTTAAAGAAACTGACTTCAGCCAATCCTAAATTTTAAGATGGAAATAGCAGATTCTGAAAACAGATTTAAAATGTATAGATTGAATACAAATGAACTTTGGTGATGAAAATTACATCTTGTTTAAAGAACAGAACAGAAACAGTCTGCAGTGTAAACATAATCTACACATCATCAACAGAGGTTTAAAGACAAAAGAAATGACTCCACTGCACCAGGTTTTCTCCCATATTGCTCAGTCTCCTTCTGCAGAGCGACCTCACACAGAGCATCATCTCCATGGCTCCAGCGACACAAACCAGAGGTCTCAGAAAAACTCTGCTCATAAAGTCCGAAAATGAACCTTTAATCTTCAAAATATGAGGCAGGCGACTTGACCATTCTGCCATGGAGAGACCCGCACACCATGAACAAGAAGTCTACAATTTATGCATAATCTACACATTGTGAAAAACAAGTTTTAAAGCCGACAGTTTATGTACAATCTACACATTAAGAAAATTTTGAAAAGCCTACAGTTTACGTGCAATCTACACATTATGAACAAAATGTTAAAAAGCCTTAAGTTTATGCACAATCTACACATAATGGACAAAATTTTTAAAAGCCTACAGTTTATGTACAATCTACACATCATGAACAAAAAGTGAAGTAAACAAAAGGACAGATCCCATCTGGAATAAACTAACATACACGAGTATTAGAGGAGGTACAAGTCAGCAATTCCAGGACAGAAGGCGATACTTGCAATGGCAAGTGGGAAATATCCACAAGCAATAAAAGGCTATCAAATAACACAGGAGAGTATTTGGTACGAA
This sequence comes from Cepaea nemoralis, assembly GCA_014155875.1. Classification (NCBI taxonomy): domain Eukaryota; kingdom Metazoa; phylum Mollusca; class Gastropoda; order Stylommatophora; family Helicidae; genus Cepaea; species Cepaea nemoralis. The sequence goes on from JACEFZ010022245.1 coordinate 346,716, forward strand.
GGCGGTAATCATATAATGTAGTTACATAATACTGGTCATAATATATGAAAAAGTGCACACAATTCTCTCCACGCCACATCTTTCCACATATCTTTCTATCATGCTACATAAATTTACTCAAGCCATCTGTTCCTACTATCTCTTTCTATCATGGCACACAATTCTACCCATGTCATTTCTTCCCACCATATCTTTCTATCATGGCACATACATTTACCCACGCCATTTCTTCCCACCATGTCTTTCTATCATGGTACACAACTCTACTGATGCCATTTCTTCCCACCATATCTTTCTGTCATGGCACACAACTCTACCGATGCCATCTCTTCCCACCATGTCTTTCTATCATGGCACACAATTCTATTGATGCCATCTCTTCCTACCATATCTTTCTATCATGGCACATAAGTTTACCTATGTCATCTCTTACCACCATGTCTTTCTATCATGGCACACAATTCTACCCATGCCATTTCTTCCCACCATATCTTTCTAGCATGGCACACAATTCTACCCATGTCATTTCTTCCCACCATATCTTTCTATCATGGCACATACATTTACCCACGCCATTTCTTCCCACCATGTCTTTCTATCATGGTACACAACTCTACTGATGCCATTTCTTCCCACCATATCTTTCTGTCATGGCACACAACTCTACCGATGCCATCTCTTCCCACCATGTCTTTCTATCATGGCACACAATTCTATTGATGCCATCTCTTCCCACCATGTCTTTCTATCATGGCACACAACTCTACTGATGCCATTTCTTCCCACCATATCTTTCTGTCATGGCACACAACTCTACCGATGCCATCTCTTCCTACCATGTCTTTCTATCATGGCACACAATTCTATTGATGCCATCTCTTCCCACCATATCTTTCTATCATGGTACACAACTCTACTGATGCCATTTCTTCCCACCATATCTTTCTGTCATGGCACACAACTCTACCGATGCCATCTCTTCCCACCATGTCTTTCTATCATGGCACACAATTCTATTGATGCCATCTCTTCCCACCATATCTTTCTATCATGGCACACAACTCTACTGATGCCATCTCTTCCCACCATGTCTTTCTATCATGGCACACAACTCTACTGATGCCATTTCTTCCCACCATATCTTTCTATCATGGCACACAATTCTACCCATGTCATTTCTTCCCACCATATCTTTCTATCATGGCACATACATTTACCCACGCCATTTCTTCCCACCATGTCTTTCTATCATGGTACACAACTCTACTGATGCCATTTCTTCCCACCATATCTTTCTGTCATGGCACACAACTCTACCGATGCCATCTCTTCCCACCATCTCTTTCTATCATGGCACACAATTCTATTGATGCCATCTCTTCCCACCATATCTTTCTATCATGGCACACAACTCTACTGATGCCATCTCTTCCCACCATATCTTTCTATCATGGCACACAACTCTACTGATACCATCTCTTCCCACCATATCTTTCTATCATGGCACACAACTCTACTGATGCCATCTCTTCCCGCCATGTCTTTCTATCATGGCACACAATTAAAACCATGCCACATCTGTCCAGTAAAGTCTCTCTTTCTCTCTCTCTCTCTCATGGCACATAATTCTATCCTTTCCAATCTGCATCCACCATTTCATTCTAGAAAAGTTTTCTTCCCCGGCACATAATTTTACCCTTTCTAATCTGCTCTTACTATGTCTTTGTGATAAAGTCACTTTTTTTGTCAACATGGCACATAATTCAACCATACCATCTCTTCCCACCAATCCTTTCTAGAAATCATTGTACACAATTCTACCTTTTCCAATCTGCGCACACCATTTCATTCTAGAAAAGTCTTTCTTCCTTGGACATAATTCTACCCATGCCCACTGCCCCCTCCCTTCTTCTATAATTAGAAAAAGCTTCTTCAATTGGTATAATGGCATATCTTTTTTCTTTTTATTTGTCCCTTCATGAATGGGAATTGTCTTCACTCCTTGGATGTCAGTAGCAGTACCATACACCATGACACAGCACTGCTCTTTGTTTCCATAATGTGTAGAGAGTACACCATAATAGAGAAGCAGAGGCAATGAACATCCAATATATAGAGAAAAACAATAATGGGGGTAAACAATCAAGGGGATTGACTTAACTTCATTACACCAGGTTTGATCCAGTATGGTTCAATCTCTTTCCCTAGAGCCTTCACTGAAAGCGTTGCTCAGAGCATGAACCCTGTAGCTCCAGCTAAACCCCTCAAGGTCTAAAACAAATACTGCAATCGTGAACTAAATGATGGTGTCCACACACAATCCCACAACCCTCAAAGTGAAAGCAGGCAGTTTTTTTCCAAATCTTTTGGTCTCTTTCTATAGAGCGTGAACTCCGTAGCTCCAGCAAACACAATCTCCAAAACAAATGCACCTGTCAACCAAATGACAGTGTCCAAAAATGAACCCACAAACTTCAAAGCTGAGGCTGGCAATATGACCACTTAGACCCCCGCATAGAAAAACAAAAAGTAGAATTTACATTATGTGGTTTACAGTATTTATTAACGATGATTCTTATCCCATGAAATCATTTTATATACTAAGCTACTTTGTGTTGTGTCTTCGTCTGCATTTGTCTGCTGTAATAAAAGGGTTTTTCAGCTACAGAAAGTTAGATGCGTATAATAAAAGTATGCAGCATTAAAAAAATAAATGCTGATAACAAATATATTACAAAAAGTTCATCACAGAAATGATGGTAAAAACTGGCCTGGTTTAAACTCATTAAGTGTAGAATTATTTTGTTCTGCGGCAATCCCAGCTCCTCAGGACAGATCCACTTCAGAACACCCGCCAGCAGAGGAGAATGACTCAGTAGCACACCCTGGTGTGCACGAAAATACTTCTTTAAAGACTGCTGGCTCTGTCACACGAGTGAATACAGCGGCTAAAGAGCGCAAGAGGCACAGGGAGATGGCTGCGGAGATTGAGCAGCTTAAGACATTGTTCCCATGTATGAACAAAAGAAGAGCAACACAACTTGAAATCTTACGGGAAGCCCACTGCTATTTCCATGTTGACCGATGAAACTGCCAATTTCTTCAGCCACCGAGGATTTTATATTTGATTTATTTGGTTGTTTCAGGATTTGAAGTTTGAAGATTGAGCTCAACCCACTACTGGCAACGCTACTCGTATTCCAGTATGAACCTTGAGCTTTGTCCATGTCAGATTGAAAGTACTAGACTCGAGCCTCACACGCCAGTGATCCGGAGTTCGATATTTGTGCATTATTTGCCAGCTGGTCTACACGTTCACGGGTTTTACTTGGCATCTCCAGGTGCGTACACCCAGGTGAGAGGTATGAAGCAGGATTTCCAAACGCTGTCTATCCATTCAGAACAGAGATTACCAGTTGCAGATGTTCTGTAGTTTATTCATGGAATCTGCAATGATTTTCAAGTGGGGTGACTTCCTGTTGTGCTGCCCATGTCAGGGTTCTGTGTAAAGGTCCTAAATATTGAATGAGTTACAAGGAGTGATGACATCTTTGTCAAGATCCTCAACAAAAACAACATGAATAATTAATTAATAAATCAAAGTAATACACTATCAATCAATTTAGAAAACATAAAACTGATAAATGATTAATTAATGAACAAACAACACTACATAAAATTTTTAAAAATGAAAGTGATAAATTATAAATTCATAAAAAACATAAATTGATAATTTATCACTAGATTAATAAAACATTAACAAACGAATTATAAATCAATTAACCAAACACAAAACTGATAAACTATTAATTAACTAAGAAAAATGTAAATTAATGACTATATATCCAACAACAACAAAATTAATAAAACTGATAAATTATTAATCAATTAACAACAAATTTTTATATGCATATAATAAAATAATTATTAATCAATGAACCAAACAAACAAACAAACAAACTATAAATTAATTAATATAAAATTAATCTGATAAATTAACTGACTAACACCCTAAAGAAACAGACAAATTATTAGTTTTAAATAAATCAAGCTGATAAATTATCATTCAATTGATAAAAAATAAAAAACCATAAATTATTAACCAATTAGTCAAAAAATAAAACAGAAAAATTATTCACCATTTCACAAAAAAATAAAACTAAAATTATTAATTTTAAAAAAAAAATAAATAAAAAAATTTATCAATTAATAAAATCAAGCATGATGTATTATCTATCAATCAACTGACAAAACTAAACGTAATTATCAATCAATAAACAGCACAATAAAACACTAAGTAGAACCAGTGACTACCATATTTGCCTTCCTCAATAGGCTTAAAAAGAAACAATGTACTCACACCACATCAAGTTTTCTTGGCATTAACAAATACTTTCAAAAGTAAAATCCCAAAGCATCGTTGTGTTCAAATAAAGAACAACTACTACTGTATAATATAACAATGAGACATCCAGAAAGGATACAACAATGCATGAACAATTTAAAAGAATAAAACCTAAACTCCGTATATGTGAATCGTTGATTGTCTTTGAACCTTTGTCACTGAGATTGAACTCTGGACATTATCAACAGTAGGTGAATGTTCTATTGCTCTAGCAGTGAAACTGTTATTCATAAAAACTGACTGAAAATAAAATGTTCAATCAAGCAAAACTAAACATATAAATTTTCAACCAAACAAAACAAAACCTATAAACATTCAATTAAGCAAAACAAAATGTATAAACATTCAATCATGCAAAATAGAATGTGTAAAAATTCATTCAAACAAAACTGAATATAAAAATATTAAATTTAAAAAAAAAAAAGATGTAACAATGCAATTAAACAAAACAGAAATTATTAATATTAAATCAAACAAAAGGGAACATAAAAATATTCAACCATGCAAAACAGAACATGTAGAAATTCAATCAAGCAAAATATACCCAATTGAAATCCAATAAAGTAAAATATAACATATAAATATTCAATCAGACAGAATATACAAATTCAATGAAGCTATAATAACCAATTAAGCAAAGCGAATCCATGTTCACTCAACAAAGGATTTATATACAAGTTCAACCACCAAAGCATAACCGATAAATAGTCAATGTACAGAACAGCCAAGCGATCACTGACGTCTTCAATAAATAACACAAAACTGACAAGTGACACAGCCAGCCAACAATATGAGAAAGAGAACTGACACAAGATGAGTTGAGTCGAGTCAAGAACCGACATCACAGCACTTAGGACATTCCCATAAGTGATCCGTCCTCAACTTCACCAACAAGCAAAGTCCCAATACTAAAAGTACGAGTTTCAATTTGATTATTCTTATCTGGTCTTTCCTCTTAAGTACTGACTGTCGATCAGATCCTCTGGTCACTCCCTGCAGCACCATTCTCTCCAGGCCATGATGATCTGTCTGTTCCTCCACATTATTCCCATGATCCCAATGGGCCCTGACAGTATCTTCATTATCCTGCACAATATCCCACTCAGCAGTGTGAACCCACCCAATCTGTCCACCTGCTTGTCTCCCAACGCACCAACATATCAAGAAAACTACACAAATAAGAGGCGCAGAACTAAAACACCAGCTGCAGATCTCTATGTCACATTGAACGTCAAACAATGAGATTACTACAGAGATATCAAATAGCAATATTGTTTGCCATGTCCACAGCCACCCTCCCACTCATCATGAGGTAAACATCAACAAGAAAAGTTGGTGAGAAACTAGATACCACGTGTACTATAGTTATTCCCACAGAAAACATGTAAACTTGTGGACATTTCTATACCACTTGGCAGCTGTGGACATTTAGTTAACACATGCAGATGAGGGCATTTTGATAGCATGTGTAGAGTGTTGACATTTGAACAACATCTATGAATTGTGGACATTTGGAAAACTTTCAGTTGTAAACATTTATAAAACATTTATTTGTTGTGGACACACATTTAAGTTGTGGACATTTAGAAAACTATTAGTTATGGACACACATTTGAGTTGTGAACATTTAGAAAACATTTATGAGTTATGGAAAAAAAACAAGAGTTGTGGGGAAAAAAAACGAGTTATGGACATTTACAAAACATTAGTAGTTGTGGGCATTTAGAAAACATTTAAGTGTGAAAATTTAGAAAACATATTTGAGTTATGGGCATTTAGAAAACCTTTATGATGTGGACATTTAAAAAACCGTTATGAGGTGTGGACAATTAGAAAACATTTGTGATGTGGACATTTAGAAAACCTTTATGGGATGTGGACATTTTGAGTTACAAACATTTTGAAAACATAACGTGGACATTTAGAATACATTTGTGAGTAACACACAATTAGAAAATGCATGAGGACATTTAGAATACACAGCTCATAAGCTGTGACAAATTATGTACTCGAACCACATGTTCTAACTCCTGCTGTATTCAAACAACCTATGCTAAATCCCATTGTATTAAGACATCCCCTGGACTGTCAGCACAAACTAAATCAAGAAATAAACTCTCCCCTATCACAAACTGTAGGTGTTAATGAAACAAGCTACACACAGATTCATTCTTTAACTTCAAATGATAGAACACAGAAATAGGCTGTTTTCTCACAAGCAAAATAGGAACTGAACATTGACAACATGGGAACTGAATGTTGGCATTACAACATGGGAACTGAACGTTAGCGATAAAATGTGGAAACTGAAAGCTGAAAATACAACATAGGAACTGAATGTTAGCAAAACATGGGAATAGAATGTTGAAATTACAACATGGAAACTGAATGTTGAAAATACAACATAGGAACTGAACGTTAGCAATACAACATGGGAACTGAATGTTGGCAATACAACATGGGAACTGAATGTTGACAATACAACATGGGAACTGAATGTTGGCAATACAACATGGGAACTGAATGTTGGCAATACAACATGGGAACTGAATGTTGGCAATACAACATGGGAACTGAATGTTTACAATACAACATGGGAACTGAACGTTAGCGATAAAATGTGGAAACTGAAAGCTGAAAATACAACATAGGAACTGAATGTTAGCAATACAACATGGGAATAGAATGTTGAAATTACAACATGGAAACTGAATGTTGAAAATACAACATAGGAACTGAACGTTAGCAATACAACATGGGAACTGAATGTTGGCAATACAACATAGGAACTGAATGTTGAAAATACAACATAGGAACTGAACGTTAGCAATACAACATGAGAACTGAACGTTAGCAATACAACATGGGAACTGAATGTTGGCAATAAAACATGGGAACAAAGTGCTGACAATACAATATTGACTAATTTATGAGATCAAAAGAATCAATCATAGCACTTTAAAATACACAGCACAATTTTCAATAATATATTATTTCAGTAACTGAAAAATAAAAATAAATATGAACATTTTACTAATAAATTTGCTCAAATAGGTGATAAATGTTATTTTATGAAAATAACACAATAACAGCTGTTAAAACCAGAAAACAATTCTATGATAATTTGTGTTTACGTAAAAGCCTCTCGTTCATTAAAAAAAACATCAATGATGGCTTGACATTTACAGTCTTCATCTGCATTTCTGATTTGAGACTGTATAATACAAGATGTTGAGACTAAGACTGTTTCTGTGCTACAAAAGAGCTAAAGACTGTTTCTGTACTACAAGAGCTTAAAACTGCTTCTGTGCTACAAGAGCTAAAGACTGTTTCTGTACTTCAAGAGCTTAAGACTGCTTCTGTGCTACAAGAGCTGAAGACTGTTTCTGTACTACAAAAGAGGTAAAGACTGTTTCTGTACTACAAGAGCTAAAGACTGTTTCTGTACTACATGAGCTAAAGACTGCTTCTGTGCTACAAAAGAGCTAAAGACTGCTTCTGTGCTACAAGAGTTAAAGACTGTTTCTGTACTACAAAAGAGCTAAAGACTATTTCTGTACTACACGAGCTAAAGACTGTTTCTTTACTACAAGAGCTAAAGACTATCTGTACTACATGAGCTAAAGACTATCTGTACTACAAGAGCTAAAGACTATTTTTGTACTGCAAGAGCTAAAGACTATCTGTACTACAAGAGCTAAAGACTGTACTACATGAGCTAAAGACTGTTTCTGTACTACAAGAGCTAAAGACTGTTTCTGTGCTACAAGAGCTTAAGACTATCTGTACTACATGAGCTAAAGACTGTTTCTGTACTACAAGAGCTTAAGACTATCTGTACTACACGAGCTAAAGACTGTTTCTGTACTACATGAGCTAAAGACTGTTTCTGTGCTACATGAGCTAAAGACTGTTTCTGTACTACAAGAGCTAAAGACTGTACTACATGAGCTAAAGACTGTTTCTGTACTACAAGAGCTTAAGACTATCTGTACTACATGAGCTAAAGACTGTTTCTGTGCTACAAGAGCTAAAGACTATCTGTACTACGTGAGCTAAAGACTGTTTCTGTACTACAAGAGCTAAAGACTATCTGTACTACATGAGCTAAAGACTATCTGTACTACAAGAGCTAAAGACTTTCTGTACTATAAGAGCTAAAGACTGTACTCATGAGCTAAAGACTGTTTCTGTACTAAAAGAGCTAAAGACTTTCTGTACTACAAGAGCTAAAACTATCTGTACTACAAGAGCTAAAGACTGTACTACAAGAGCTAAAAACTATCTGTACTACATGAGCTAAAGACTTTCTGTACTACAAGAGCTTAAGACTATCTGTACTACATGAGCTAAACTGTTTCTGTACTACATGAGCTAAAGACTGTTTCTGTGCTACATGAGCTAAAGACTGTTTCTGTACTACAAGAGCTAAAGACTATCTGTACTACATGAGCTAAAGACTGCTTCTGTTCTACATGAGTTAAAGACTGTTTCTGTACTACATGAGCTAAAGACTGTTTCTGTGCTACATGAGCTAAAGACTGTTTCTGCACTACAAGAGCTAAAGACTATCTGTACTACATGAGCTAAAGACTGTTTCTGTACTACAAGAGCTTAAGACTATCTGTACTACATGAGCTAAAGACTGTTTCTGTACTGCATGAGCTAAAGACTGTTTGTACTACAATAGCTAAAGACTTTCTGTGCTACAAGAGCTAAAGACTATCTGTACTACATGAGCTAAAGACTGTTTCTGTACTACAAGAGCTAAAGACTATCTGTACTACAAGAGCTAAAGACTATCTTACCACATGAGCTAAAGACTATCTGTACTACATGAGCTAAAGACTATCTGTACCACAAGAGCTAAAGACTATCTGTACTACATGAGCTAAAGACTGTTTCTGTACTACAAGAGCTTAAGACTATCTGTACTACATGAGCTAAAGACTGTGACTACATGAGCTAAAGAATCTACTACATGAAGCTAAAGACTGTTTCTGTATACGAGCAAGATGTATCTGAGCTAAAGACTATCTGTACTACAGAGCTAAAGACTATCTGTACGCAGAAAGCTAAAGACGTACTACATGATAAAGACTATCTGTACACTGAGCTTAAAGACTATCTGTAACTACAAGATGCTAAAGACTATCTGTACTACAAGAGCTAAGACTATCTACTACATGAGCTAAAGACTATCTGTACTACATGAGCTAAAGACTTTCTGTGCTACATGAGCTAAAGACTGTTTCTGTACTACAAGAGCTTAAGACTCTGTACTACATGAGCTAAAGACTGTTTCTGTACTGCATGAGCTAAAGACTGTTTCTGTACTGCATGAGCTAAAGACTGTACTACATGAGCTAAAGACTATCTGTACTACATGAGCTAAAGACTATCTGTACTACATGAGCTAAAGATGGTACTACATGAGCTAAAGACTATCTGTACTACAAGAGCTAAAGACTATCTGTACTACAAGAGCTAAAGACTGTACTACATGAGCTAAAGACTTTCTGTACTACATGAGCTAAAGACTATCTGTACTACAAGAGCTAAAGACTATCTACTACATGAGCTAAAGACTATCTGTACTACAAGAGCTAAAGACTGTTTCTGTGCTACAAGAGCTAAAGACTGTTTCTGTGCTACAAGAGCTAAAGACTGTTTCTGTACTACAAGAACTTAAGACTGCTTAAGAAACATGTATGTTAGGACACCAAGAGTGAAGCTGTTAACTATCCACACAATAATCACCTAGTACACCTTCAAGTATAAATATGAGTGCATATATACAAGCTATGTGAGTCACCGGGCACCACACAAATACAGCTGTCTGACATCAGCGATCACACTAGACAAGAGTTCAGAGTTTTGTTGTGAAATTTCTGCTACATGTCACTAACAAGTACCCCATCTGGGAACAGGGTTGGAAATATGCTGGCATTAAGGCATCTTCCACAAGATGAAGAATATTTTCTGAAGTTTGTCTGTGTTAATCAAGGTGGGGAAAAGTGTTCTTAAGAGCTATACTGAGCTAATTCTGAAGCATAGAAGCAAATCATGACAATTAGTGGACAAGTAAGGATTGATGTGGAAGCTGTGGTTTCAAAGAAAGCGATGAGAACACTGTGGGTAGATAGAAAGAGCAATGAAGATATTATGAAAGAAGTTAATTCACAAAGATAACTGGTTACTCACATCAGAAGAAGGCAGTCCACATTTTTTGGGCATGTGATGAGAATAGAAAAGCTGGAGTATGTCATCACAATAGGAAGGATGGAGGTGAAGAGAGGCAAAAGCAGACCAAGAGAGAACACACTGGACAGACTGACATTGTGGCATGGAGGAACATCAGTATTAGAAATAATAGGAAAGTTACAGACAGAAATGGTCACCAGTGCTTCATGGCACTCTGACTTATAAGAAGATGACAATGCTGACAATGAAATACCTGAAGCCTATAGCGGAAACTGGTTGCATTCCAATAACTATGCTTTCCATCACTGTTCTTTCCATTGTTGTACCTTCCATTACTGTTCCTTCCATCGCTGTTCCTTGATCCTTCCATCAATGTTCCTTGATCCTTCCATCACTGTTCCTTGATCCTTCCATTGCTGTTCCTTGATCCTTCCATGACTGTTTCTTCCATCACTGTTCCTTGATCCTTCCATCACTGTTCCTTCCATCGCTGTTCCTTGATCCTTCCATCGCTGTTGCTTGATCCTTCCATCGCTGTTGCTTGATCCTTCCATCGCTGTTCCTTGATCCTTCCATCACTGTTCCTTGATCCTTCCATCACTGTTCCTTGATCCTTCTATCACTGTTCCTTGATCCTTCCATCGCTGTTCCTTGATCCTTCCATCGCTGTTGCTTGATCCTTCCATCGCTGTTCCTTGATCCTTCCATCACTATTCCTTGATCCTTCCATCACTGTTCCTTGATCCTTCCATCACTGTTCCTTGATCCTTCCATCGCTGTTCCTTGATCCTTCCATCACTGTTCATTCCATTGCTGTTCCTTCCATCGCTGTTTTTTCCAAGCCACTGTTACATTTACTATGGCAGCATATTTCAGTGTCCCAGATAGAATGCTGTTTATAAACCAGTTTTCTTCAATGTCCAGATCTTGAAGAACATCAGTATTTTCTATATTCTTGACCCACGACATTCTAAGACCTATTCTGTAACACCCAAGTTCAAAATCGCAGTTTTAGTGTGTCATGATTTTCATTAAATAAATACAATAAAACAATTTCAGATCTTAAGAAAACAAATTTCCCTAAATAATTACACATCAAAATGCAAAGTAAAATATCGATTCTCGAACACACTTTCTAGTACATTGACATCCAGTGATTCATCTAGAACAAAAATAAAATATCAATGGTAAATTAAAATAAAATTGTGTATGGAAATATAAAATGTAGATGTGAATATGTGACAATTACCAGTGATATGTTCACAACAGCAAAACTAGTGATCCAACAATGTATGGGTAGCTGCTTTCTGAAATACCATTGTGATGAATCAAGCTGCGAGTTGCTAATTCATTACCAGAACACCATCATCTAATTGTAAAACCTAGTAGAGCTAATTCATTACCAGAACACCATCATCTAATTGTAAAACCTAGTAGAGCTAATTCATTACCAGAACACCATCATCTAATTGTAAAACCTAGTAGAGCTAATTCATTACCAGAACACCATCATCTAATTGTAAAACGTTTATAGCTAATTCATTACCAAAACACCATCATCAAATTGTAAAACCTAGTATAGCTAATTCATTACCAGAGCACCATCTAATTCTAACACTTTTATAGCCAATTCATTACGAGAACACCATCATCTAATTGTAAAACCTAGTATTGTTAATTCATTACCAGAACACCATCATCTAATTGTAAAACCTAGTACAGTTAATTCATTACCAGAATACCATCGTCTAATTCTAAAACCTAGTAAAGTTAATTCATTATCAGAACACCATCATCTAAATGTAAAACCCAGTAGTAGTAGAGCTAATTCATTACCAGAATACCATCATCAAATTGTAAAATCTAGTATAGTTAATTCATTACCAGAATACTGTCTAATTCTAAAACTTGTATAGCTAATTCATTAGCAGAACACCATCATCTAATTCTAAAACCTATTATAACTAATTCATTTCTAGTAGACCATCCAAACAATCTATTTCAGTGAGCTACTAATTAATTATTAAAACACTATCAACAAATTCTGACACCTTTTATCGCGGCTAGCTATTTATTCAATACCATTGCCAATGTCTAAAATCTGTTATAGTCAAACAAAAATACTATCTCAAACATATACAGAAAAAATACAACTGGATCTATGACATAAGGGTGTCAGTGCCTGTGGTAAGACAAGCTCCTCGGTCCAATGAGCAAGTCACTGCATCAGCAAGAAGGTCTTGTCCTCTAATGTATGCAGCTGTTCAACAAATGGCCGTGGCCCATATGTTTCAACAGGTCTGCTGCTTCTTTCTGGGACTGTAGGAAAAAATTAAGGCAGACGTCTTAAGTTCACAAAGATTTCATGACAAATGAAACAATTATCCTTATTAATTTTGGTTTTCTTAAGTGTACTGGAGAGCCAAATTTTACATGTGTTTTTCTCCCCCCTCTTGTTATTTATCTGTGAACACACAAGTTCTGATAGAAGGGAAGTGACACAACACCAGTCACATGTACCAGAAAACTGTATGTTGTATGGCATTTTCCTCCCACTTGTTCATCCATTTTTGAACACACAGGTTCTGACCAAAGGGAAGTGACATAATACCAGACACGTGTAGTGGAAAGCCATATTTTGTATGACTTTTAACAAATTGTCACCTGTTAGCACACAATAATTCTGACCACTAGAGAAGGAACATAACTGTAACATGTCCTGGAAAGCCATATTTTGTATATTTTTGTTTTCATAAGTTCATTAGTTTGAGGGCACACAAGCAGATTGTATGAATTTATTTTTAAACAGTAATCTCTATAACTCGCACCAGTGACTTATGAGAGTATGGAGCCGGTCACTCAGAAAGCAATGGCAAACTATTGAGTGTAGTCTTACCCAGAAATCAACAATCAGCTGAAAGATGCTGATGTTGACAGTGATGTCCTGTAAAGGATATGCACACACACACAAAATCTCTATAACATTTCTCCATTTGTACGTACTTTCTAAAAACGAAAATAAAAGCAAAAATAATAAATGAAGTAAAGAAATTCTTTATGTGCATGTTAAAAATTATAGTATATCTGCACTGTAAGACTATAAATGAAGCAACAATTACAATTCACCCCCGACTATCAGGGATAATAATTAAATACATGTTGTTGCTACTTTAATTTCTTTAGTATCATGTAGTTACTTTAACACCTTTAGTATCAGACAATTATTACTTTATATGATTTTGTATCAGATAGTTACCTGAAATAGGGTAAAAACAATGTAGGTTCGTAGAAGGCAAGAGCACAGTAAATGCTGTGTAATTGCTGAGAATAATCGAGATAAACAAAGACCAATATCCTTGCTTCATTGACTACACAATGCCTATTGATAAAGTAAGACATGTCAACGTGATGAAGATGCTTACAGATCTACAAATTGATGGGAAGGACCTTAGCCTTGTAAAAACCATATATTGGAAACAACAAGCTGCCATAAAGATTTAAAATGAAGTAGGTCAACATCAACTTATTAAGAGAAGTGTGCAACAGGGATGTGTAATATCCACATATTTTTTTTTCCCCTATACAGTGAAAATATTTTAAGAAATTTAGAAGATGTGAGATAAATCACTATTGTGGGACACATCAATAACATTAGATATGCGGATGATACAGTATTGATTGCAGACAATTAACAGGATCTGCAACATTTAGTGGATACAATTATTGTACAGCTAGGGTCAGAAAATTATGGTCGTCCGGAAGAAGAAAGAAATACCACAATATAATATATTTTATATTTTAAAATAACAATGGCTGGGAGTACGTCCCTCTGAGAAACAACTGCAATTACCTGCTCATCATCTGGGGTCTTGATATGATAGTCGGCTGCCTTCTTCAGGTACTCCACAGCCTTCTCTTTGTTATGGATGCGCAGGTAAGACTTTCCAATCATTAGGAGATTTGTGCACATGAAATTTTCTTGTACTGAGGAAAGAACAAGTACAAACAGTTTATAGTGGGGAGTTGGAAATAAACATATTTTATGTAATTTACCAAGGATTTTATTAAAAGATCCTACAATTTATAGTGGGAGCTGGAAATAAATATAATGTACATAATCAACCATGAATTTCCGGAGCAACCGTTGCACAGTAGTTAGCATCCTTGCTTGCCGCCCAGTGATCATGTGTTCAAATTCCCACAGATGCAGGATTTGTAAAAATTGTCTGGAGTTCCAAGGCAGACTCCACCAGATCGGCACTCGATGAGGTGGCCAAACCATTTAATCCGTTGTTCTTTAATGAAGTGCATGACTGGTTTCAGATCTAGTCATCTTCTAATTTCCTCATTCCTAATTCACTCTGGCAGATTTAGAAGCACTCATGGTAGACGATCAAACTATTTAATTCCTTCCCTTTTTAGATCCTCACCCCTCGCTCCTTACACAAGGTGTCTGTCACAAAGTGAATGTTGACTAAGTGACAGATAGAGTGGCTATGGTTATGTCTAGGGTATGTCCTTGTAACACTGTGATGTTGAACAACAGATTAATCAAGATGCATCACCACCAAACACCAGTCAGTGAACAAGCGTTAATTTGCGCACATAATATTCCTTTAATTCTGAATTAACACAGACACATGTAACATATAAATCCAGGAACAATAATTCTCTAAGAATCTATCTCCATCCCAATGGAACACGTCGAATAGCACTGCCTCTCAAGGCTACTAAAATATCGTCCCACACGACAGGTATACTAGCCTCTCTCTAGGCCCGACTCAAAGTAACCCACTATGGGTCTCGAATTCCACTCACTATCCCTGGAACCCACAGTGCGGAGTTATCTTCCAAACTCCGTCACAATTCTTCACTTTATCAGACCACGACCTTCTCCTGGTCTCGTCTACACTCCACTCCTCTCAACTCGGAGTCCAAACCTCAACTGCCCGTCAATCTTTGTCCCTGTCTTTTTAAACAATTCTATGCCCCACATTGCCTCACACACACCACACAACCTCACTGCTCCAACTGTCTGTCTCACCAGCTGACCTCTTCTCAGCTCGCCCCTTCAATTACTGTCCTCTCATTTACGCCCTCTGGGGGACCCACCATCCGCCCCATTTTATCTCGTGAACTGTTTATCTTGTACGGCCACTCACCTTAATGTCAATGACCACAGGCATGTGACACTACCCCACCCTCAAAAGAAAACATCGTTTTCAAATGTTGGGAGACTCATACTTATCAAATATGTGACCCAGACACATTGCCTGGGTAGTCGTTAGTATAAATCCAACTTACTCTAGCTACCACACTTAATAATATATCAAATACTCATAGTAAACTCCCATATTCCCCACACATAAATACAACCATCTTTCTATCTTTTGTATCAATGCATGAACTAATACATCACATAATAATAATAATAATACATCATAGAAAAGCATTATACTTATGTACCCACAGGTCTATTAATATCTTTAAGAAGACACAAGCTATTTGTGTACCGACCATATATCAGGTGGTTCTTTTCTTGCATCAACCCACCTCTGATTCCTGTCGATGCTGTGTCTACCTTTCATGTACCCATGGCTCATGGTACCTCTACAATTACAACATCTGTTTGCTATCCCTAGGTCAGTAATGTCGCGAACACTCTTTTGACCTGACTCAACTTTCCTATCTGCATATTGTACTGTTACACTTGAGTCTCTGTTTAGTCTGAACTCTTTATTCAATCTTGGCCCATATATCTGGCACCTTTCTTTCTGCTGCATACGCCTTATGCCTATGTGCCCTGCACATGTACTATCCTGAGCTGTTCTAGTATATCGGTCTCTATGTGTTAACGGTAATACTACTTGCCCACATGCAGTTCCGCCATCTGAAAAGTGGCGAGTGAGAACATTGTTCTTCCTCTCGAAGCACCATCTACCTTTCTTTGACTGCCTATGTTCTACTCTCCTACACCCATGTGAACATTTGTTCAGAGTAGTATCTTGTCTCTGGGAGCCACTAGCACTATATTTGGGATCCATTCTCATCTGCTCAGCTGTACTATCCTTGTCCTGAGTTCCTGTGTCTACTTCAAGTGCCTCTTCTACCTCAGCTATACTCTCTAATTTAGGTTCTCTTGTGGTAACTACCTCATTACTGCTTACACTATATTTTTGGTCCCAATAAACTACTTCCTCTTCTGTACACTCTTTAACTCCTATAACATTTCCTATGATGAGATCTGCCACTGGTGAGTCTAAAACACATGCTGTCACTCTTCCTGTTATGTATGGTGTTTTTACTGTTATCACGGCTATTGGGTAGAATTCTACTGTCCCATTAAATGTTATGGATCTAATCTTTTCTCCTGTATAATCCGAGGGATGCACTAAACCCTTTCTCACCCCGATGGACGTACATCCGGAATCCCTAATTGTTAACGCTGGCCTATCATTAACAAACCCATGATGCATCTTCAGACTTCCTCCTTCATGCACTGCTGATCCTGCTTTAACTGTGTGACCACATATTAAGACTGGCTGACTGTCTTTTTCAAAAAGAGGTTTGCACCCACTACAATCTTCATTGTTCAGCGTCTCAATTACTTGTGCTGCATTTGAGTGCTCTGTTTCTCTCATCCTACATTGATGACTGACATGCCCGTTCCTTCCACATTTGAAACAAGTGATCTCCCTTTTACTGTTGTTCGTTGGTCCATCTGATGGTTGTGCATCACAATCTGCCATTTTGTGTCTCCAGCTCCCACAATTCCAACATCCGGCATAATTTGGACGTCTCTGGAAGTTCCCTCTTCTATATGGGTACCGTCCTACTCTACCAACATTGTTTCCTCGGAAACCATTATCTTGAAGTTCTTGCTGCTCACCTTTATGTGCTGAATCCACACTTTTCGCCCTTGGTCTGATGACTGGATTCTGGTCCTGTTTAGTGTACGCTGCACAGACTATTTCCTCACTCATAAGTCTACCAATAGAACTGTTTGGATGTGCAGTCATGTAATTTTGCCCTAACTGTGACATTGTGTCTATGTCCTTTGGCTTACGTTCCTCGAAGAAAGCCACTAAATTAGTATTGCATGCAGATACTACCTTGTCTCTTAACATTAGATCTACTAATTTATTAAAATCTTTCCCTACTTCTGCAAGCTCCATCCACTTATTAAATGTATTCTTCACTGTGTTAACAAAATCTGTGAAATCTTGATTTGTCTCTGGCACTAACTGTCTAAACTTTGTTCTATATCCATGCTCAGTTAGTTGGAACTTTGTCAGCAAACGTTGACGTAAGATAGTGTAGTTGTTCCTTTCTTCTACAGGTAAATTAAACATTGTTTCTAGAGCCTTACCCGTTAAATACTCGCCCAGTCTAATTGCGTACTCGCTTTCTGGGATGCCTAATACCTTCACTGATGCTTCGAATCTCGACAAATAGGAATCCAAGTTGTCTCGGTCCGTAAAAAATGGCAGTTTTAATCTCTGTGACGACTGCGACGGTCTTCTGCTTTCCTCACTTTGACCTTTCGAAGATAGTTCTAGTTTTCTTAACTCGATTTCAGCTAGTTTTACTTGTGTCTCTTCCTGTAGACGCTTGTTTTCTATTTCAGCTAGTTTTACTTGTGTCGCTTCCTGTAGACGCTTGTTTTCTATTTCAGCTAACTTTACTTCCTGTAGACGTTTGTTTTCCATTTCAGCTAGTTTTACTTGCGTCTCTTTCTCTTCCTGTAGACGCTTGTTTTCCATTTCAGCTAGTTTTACTTGTGTCTCTTTCTCTTCCTGTAGACGCTTTGCCTCGCGTTCATTATGCCTCTCCTCTCTTTCCATCTGCTTTTGTTCTTTCGCTTCTGCATACTCCTGTAACTCTTTACCTTTCAGGCCTATTCTTTCACCTGCTTCAATATAATCCATTAAAGTAGGCATCTTGTACTTGTGGACACGTTGCTGTGAATCCGCCAACTATAAATGTACAGGCTCTGCTGTTATTCTTTGTGTCACTTCCCTAAGTACACCCGCACTCCCTGTGTACGTAAATCCGTAGTGCTACAATATCACTCTGTACTCACCCAGTCACTCTATAAGCACTAGGTAGTGAGGGGGGAATATAACTATACTCCCTCCTATATATATATATATATATCAAATAACTGTAGAACAATTCCTGGAAATAGTTGTAAACATACATATACATACAAAAATGGATGATACACACTAACTGCGAACTATTAAACGCTAGACGCATAGGCCGGTGAAACGCAGACGGATGATTACATAGAAATAAAAACCACTGACATAAACATGCCCATGAAAGACCATACCGTGCGCATAATATAAACTGACAAATACCATCTAGATAGAAGATGTATTAACATAAGCATTACAACAATACCATATATCCAAAGAACTCAAATATTATATGTAACAGTAAAGAGAAAACAGTAAAAAGAACAAATATAAAATGAATAATGTACATAGATCTGACGTAGACACTTGGACACCATGTATAATGTCGAGACGACCCAATGCCACAGCACAAAACAAACTGACATCGTCAGCTGTCTCTCAACCAATACAATGTGCACCTAGAAACTTCACCTTTGCTCTGTCTCCCGCATTTCGAGAAATAAAGCAAAAATATCCTACTTATTACGACCACTGGACCACATACAAATATTTACGTAACGCACAACAACAACAATACTTAGGACGATGAGAACAACAGAAGCAAACAAGGGTTGCCGACACCAATGCGATGGTAGAATCTTAAAAAAGTCCTTAATTTGTTTTCAATAGTCTCCGAAAATCGCCTGGAAATGTTTGTCGGTTACTGTTTTGAAAAGATTACGACGTTAGCTTCCCACAATGAATTAAAGTTCTGATGCGTTGTCACTTTTTGTTGACGTGGTGACACGATTTTCGACTGTCGTAAAAGTTGAAGATGATGATAATTATCCCAACGCCTTGTATCTTCACAGTCCGTAATGTTTTTGTAACCCTCCCTGTAGGGATGGCCTGTGATTGTATAATGTATGTGAACGCTCTTGTTTTGCCAGAAATATTGGGTTTTCGTTGCGTTTTGGGGAGCCGAAAATACCTTTAAAATCAATGAATGTTTATCTGCGTAGTCACTGTCGCTTTGAAGTGATGGTATGGTTTCACTGTTGCTGACCCGGTTAAACCAACGAATAGCAGAAAATGATCACGCGCTTTAAATCCGCTTCGCAAGTCTTTTTTGGTGAAAAAATGCGCTCATATTTGCGAAGACGGCACCTGAATGACTGTTGTGGTTTGTTTGCCGATGATGACACACACACACAAAGACGTTAAACGTAAATCCTAGTTTCAGTAGAAAAACAACGTGTTATTCTCAGTGGAAATTTTTCCGTCAAATTCCCTGGTTCTCGGCCTTGACTCACAAGGTCATCTCTGTTAGTACCTCAGTGTACTACAATCTTCACTGACTGCGAACAAAGTAATGTCCGGAACTTTTCCGTTATCCACACATACTTCGCTGTCCTCGTAAACAGCACTGACCCTCTTGTCAACCCAATTTGTCCGTGGCGACTCACAATTTCCACCGTCGTTTTACCTGTGGTGAATTTTTAACCTATCGCCCTGCAACCACCCTGTGCTTTGTCCTCAACACACACACAAGATATCTCACCACGCCCAGGACTTCCCAACGAAATTGCTCACTGTCATAAATCCTGTCTTCGTCACACCCACACGCACCTGTCAGAATATCATCTTGCCAGTATCATGGCGCCGACTTTTTGTACTGTTCACTTGACCTATAAACACACGCGCCTGTTTGCGTTAATTTTCTGACGTCCCTGATAGCCGAAGAAATACTGCCTGGTATCCAGTTTACCTGTCCTGACCTTCTCGTGACCTATGTGCTACCCAGTTCCCGCACGGAAGAAACCCCAGTGTTTATAGCGTGGACACACTTTCCCCGTCTACTCTCCCCACTCCGAGTGAGAAATGATATTTTTACCTGGTTTCTCGTGGACTCTGTATTAATTCTCCGACACTTTTGAAATGCGCTGTCTACTGAAAATGGTGTTTATTCTTGACAGGAGAGCTCTCATTATTGTTGTTGTAATTGGGCATCCGACTAATGTCTCTGATGTTAGTGTTCTCTCTAATCGACGAAGCCTCCCAGAAATCTCTCTGTCACAAAGTGAATGTTGACTAAGTGACAGATAGAGTGGCTATGGTTATGTCTAGGGTATGTCCTTGTAACACTGTGATGTTGAACAACAGATTAATCAAGATGCATCACCACCAAACACCAGTCAGTGAACAAGCGTTAATTTGCGCACATAATATTCCTTTAATTCTGAATTAACACAGACACATGTAACATATAAATCCAGGAACAATAATTCTCTAAGAATCTATCTCCATCCCAATGGAACACGTCGAATAGCACTGCCTCTCAAGGCTACTAAAATATCGTCCCACACGACAGGTATACTAGCCTCTCTCTAGGCCCGACTCAAAGTAACCCACTATGGGTCTCGAATTCCGCTCACTATCCCTGGAACCCACAGTGCGGAGTTATCTTCCAAACTCCGTCACAATTCTTCACTTTATCAGACCACGACCTTCTCCTGGTCTCGTCTACACTCCACTCCTCTCAACTCGGAGTCCAAACCTCCACTGCCGTCAATCTTTGTCCCTGTCTTTTTAAACAATTCTATGCCCCACATTGCCTCACACACACCACACAACCTCACTGCTCCAACTGTCCGTCTCACCAGCTGACCTCTTCTCAGCTCGCCCCTTCAATTACTGTCCTCTCATTTACGCCCTCTGGGGGACCCACCATCCGCCCCATTTTATCTCGTGAACTGTTTATCTTGTACGGCCACTCACCTTAATGTCAATGACCACAGGCATGTGGCAGTGTCATTCATAATTTTCTGTGTGATTTCTATTCCTAATGAGTTCATGTTTTCAACCTTTCTGCCACATTAATAACTTGACCTCATTTCAACAAAGTTAGTTGTGCAGGATGTCACAATCAACCCCAGCATTTTTGGGCTGTTTTTATTTACTAGGCAATTTTTGCATTCAGTAGTTTGCTATTGCTTTCTGAATGAATGTCAATGCTCATATCATCGAGAGAGAAGAGCAAGGCAGTTTGCTTCCAATTTGCCTGCAGCTCATATCTAAACCTTGACTGTGAAACTGCGTTTACTGTACACAGGCCATGGATGTCAGCCATTTCAACACGATCTTTGCAAAACAACATTGTAATACAAAGAACACAAACAGGACTTACCTCTTTCTGCTTTCAAGAACCAATCCAGCGCCTAAATAAATGACAGGAAAAATAACTGTAAGCCAGATATGGAAACTAGTAACATCAAAGTTCACTATAAGATTACACTTACGCTCATTATAGAGGTAATCATATGGTAGGTACTGCCACGGAGTGAGAAGTGTGACATTCATGCTTCACATATTCGAGGTTATGGCATATTGCGATGAGTGGCCAGTTCGCTTCCCTGCCATTTTTCTTTCCTAGAAAATCCCCAAAATATTCTGAAAATATTCCAGTTCCATTTCAAGAGACTGGAGGTCTTGGTAGTGTAGTGGATAAGAATTTCGCCTGCCAACCAGGAGGTCTGGGGTTTGATCTACAAACCCCTGACCTCCTGGTTGGCAAAAACTATCTTGGTTCCCAGGTCGACCCAGTCTACAATGTGTATGAAGAATGTCATTGGAAGTAAAAGCAGCCGGCATGATACTGATATCATCACACACCCAGTGCCGATTAGTCTATACAAATATGGGTCTAGCATATGCCCCATGCACCTTAAGGCTTAAAAAGGTGTTTACTTATGTCATGAGGCTGGGTCAACTCCAGACTGGCTGGAAATAAGGGTTTATGTCATGAGGCTGGGTCGACTCCAGACTGGCTGGAAACAAGGGTTTATGTCATGAGGCTGGGTCAACTCCAGACTGGCTGGAAACAAGGGTTTACTTATGTCATGAGGCTGGGTTGACTCCAGACTGGCTGGAAACAAAAATATACTGCCACTGGTCATTTGATGGCCTGTTCCGTACACAACTATGTCCCAATAACCTGTTTCAATGTGTGTCTCTATTATAAGCCAGGTGTCCTGCCTCTGTCGTGCATAGGTTATCTATCACATCTTGTATCCAAATATGTTACTGTCTTCCTCTTCTCATCCTCCCCGGTACACTTTTCTCCATAATTATCTTTTCTAAACCAAAATATTTCATATTTCTCATTTTAGTTTATCTTAATAGCCAATATTCTTTAATACTGAGCTTTCATTGTTTAGGCTGAATGTAATAATTTCACTCTAGAGCAGGAAAGAGTGACGGAAAACAAGATAACACACAATGATCAATGCAGACACAGAAGACTGCAACATAACAAACTGAGGCCACATCCTAGCCAGGCCAAACGTGCTGTGCTGAATCACAACATGGTTACATCATAATATGCCTCTATACAGATGTTTCAGTTCCTGTACCAGATCTGCACACCCCAACCTACTGGTTTATGAGACTGGAGAGGACAAGGAAAGCTCTGTCAGTCCCCGTGGACATGGTACCTTGGTATGGATCAGGAGGAAGGTCTATACAACAATCTCACTCTGATGGATGCAAGTTCTTTTCAAGACTCAGGAGACCTGAAGGCCATTGCATTGGAATTTAAAGAGTTCAAACTCTCTTCTAAAGAATTCTCAAGCATGACAACATCATTATCGAGCTGTGTTGCACTATTTCATCAAGCCTAAGGGTCAGTACATCCGGCTGCTTTAACAAGCATTTTAGGGTTTGCATTCGTTAGTCTTTGACTGTCCCCAAGGCAGAAGGTTTGTGTCTCACTTCACCTGGTGCTTATCCCTTCACGTGTCCGACAGGGAAAAACACTACCAGATGCTCCTACAATAGGCATAGCTCTTGGGTTTATTGTAGATGCAAACCCCAAACAACTACTTCAAGATGAATACACAACAGGTGAGGATTTGTGTGTTGTGTGTGTACGTGAATGTCTGTGTTCTCAAATAACAAAAGCAACATTGCTGACATACTTCTTCATATGTTGTTTCAGGTAAGGCCTGAAACAACGCCGAAGCAATCTTCCTTTGGTACCAAGGCCGTTCAGCGAACGTAAAACACCAGTAACCGATTGAATGGAGGGAGATGACATCGCTGGCATCCAGTGACAGGGCTTTCTGTGAGATTAGAAAGTGACATCATCAAGATATCATGCAATGAAACAACAAAGGTATGCTGAGGTTGTGCAGAGAAACAACAAATATTAGTCATTAGTCATAGTTCCAACATCAAGATAACAGGTAACCACATAATGCTCTGTTCCTGTGCCAGCAAATATCACACAAACAGCTTCTCACTGTCCCATGTTAAAAGTGGAACAGACAGTAGTCCTGAAATAATGAGACCCACTTTGTTTTATGTATTCTTTTATATGGAAAAACACTTTGTTTATGACATACTGATTCACTGGCATTTGTGTAGTTCTCTCCATAAACTCCATGTCAGTGATTAAGTCACACCATTTTTGTACTATTCTGCGCAGGTACCACTAAATGAATATTTGTAGCTTATTAATAATTGATACAAGAAAGAAGACAATATCAAGAGATGGACAATCAGCAGTCTGACACAATGCACAGTCAAGGCGAGAGACAAGACAGTTTTGGAGATCCACTACACAATACATACAATACACAATACATACATCACACAATACATACATCACACAATACATACATCACACAATACATACATCACACAATACATACATCACACAATACATACATCACACAATACATACATCACACAATACATACATCACACAATACATACATCACACAATACATACATCACACAATACATACATCACACAATACATACATCACACAATACATACATCACACAATACATACATCACACAATACATACATCACACAATACATACATCACACAATACATACATCACACAATACATACATCACACAATACATACATCACACAATACATACATCACACAATACATACATCACACAATACATACATCACACAATACATACATCACATAATACATACATCACACAATACATACATCACACAATACATACATCACACAATACATACATCACACAATACATACATCACACAATACATACATCACATAATACATACATCACACAATACATACATCACACAATACATCACACAATACATACATCACACAATACATACATCACATAATACATACATCACATAATACATACATCACATAATACATACATCACACAATACATACATCACATAATACATACATCACACAATACATACATCACATAATACATACATCACACAATACATACATCACACAATACATACATCACACAATACATACATCACATAATACATACATCACATAATACATACATCACACAATACATACATCACACAATACATACATCACACAATACATACATCACACAATACATACATCACATAATACATACATCACACAATACATACATCACATAATACATACATAACACAATACATACATCACACAATACATACATCACACAATACATACATCACATAATACATACATCAAAGTGTTCACGGACTTTGTACGCCGCCTGTATCTTGTGTTTCAGCCCAATGCCGTCTGTTGTAAAGTAAAGCAGAGCCCCATACCACTGCAGAAATAATGGAGCATGTTTTAACTTATCAAACATATACATGTATGTATACCTGAAAATCTACACAGCTGATATAGTCATTTGATTAGCTTGTATACTTGAAAATCTACACGGGTGAGATAGTAATTTGGTTAGCTTGTAAACTTGAAAATCTATACACATGATATAGTCATTTGGTTAGCTGATTGTGAGTTATAATGTATTGGCAGTTAGGTCATTTGTATCCCAGAGAGCACTTGCATCTATCAAAGTGAAAGAACAAATGAACTTTACTTTCAAAGGGCCACAAATTGGGTACATGTCTTACATTCAGCCCTTGCAACCACTCTTATTTCACACAGCAATTATGTTCCATCTTATGCATGTTAAATTCATGCAGCTGTACACACAATAATATTAACGCTGACCATATACATAATATGGACTAAACATGGTATGAGACACATTCATTCATACACACACACACATAAATATCATAACAGAGTTGATAATAGAATCGATAGAAGAGACAATAAGAGAGTTAATAAAAGCAATTACACCATTGGTGTGCATATCACTGTTTACCCTAATGCCATTTATCACAATTTGTGAAAGTGCTGCAGGAATGGGGAAATAGAACAGACGCCACACTTTTTTATCATAGGTTTGCTTAGTTTCTTAAAGATAGTTGCATTTAGTGAAGTACAATTATATATATATATATATATATATATATATATATATATATATATATATATATATATATATATATATATATATTATATATACACATACATTGGCACCTTTCCGTCTTGACAGACGATAGTTTGGTATATTGTGCTTCAAAAAGGCTTAATAACTGTCATATGGCAATAACTACGATCCATGGTGGTGGCGAGTGTGGCTGGTAAGGCCAATTCTTGTTGCAAATGTTTGCCCACAGTAGGTGCATGTGAAAACATGGTCATTTCCACCATTTTGCACCATCTTACGTCTCTCACGCTCTGTGTGTGCTTTATCTGCAATCATTTTCTCCTTTGTCTTTATTCCATTTCTGATAGTTGCCCTCCATGCAACACGTTCAGTGGCAACGTGCTCCCATTGTGCATTATCAATGCCTGTATCAATCATGTCCCGCTTACACACATCTTTGTATCGTAGTAGAGGCCGACCCTGAGATCTCCTACCCGTCTGTAATTCACCAAAAAAGTTGTCCTTTGGTATTCTACCATCATCCATCCTCCTAACGTGTCCTATCCATCTAAGTCTACGAAGACTGAGCATGGAATATACCATCACACAACCTGATCTTTCCAATACTTCAGTATTTGTGATTTTGTCTTGCCACTTAATCTCAAGTATTCTTCACAGACACCGCATATGAAAGCTGTTTAAACGTTTCTCTTGGCGTGAGTAAGTTGTCCAGGTTTCACTGCCATAAAGAAGAGTACTAAGGACACAGGCTTGGTAGACGAGGACTTTTGTTTTGGCAGTAAGCTTCCTGTTCTCCCAGACTCTTTTTGCTAACATGTTCATTGTTGTTGCTGCCTTGCCAATCCTGATGTTGATTTCCTGATCGAGGGATAATTTGCTATTTACCTCTGATCCAAGATATGTAAAATGGTCTACTATCTCCAGTTCGGCGTCGTCAATAAAGATTGATGGTACACCATGTGCACCTTGTGACATAATCTGTGTCTTCTTTTTGTTAATTGTTAAACCAAATTCAGAACAAGCATTGGAGAATGCAGATAGTAGATGTTGTAATTCTTCCTCAGAGTGGGTTGTAATCGCAGCATCATCCGCAAAAACCAACTCTCTGATTAGTACCCTGCTAATTTTGGTCTTGGCCTTCAATCTCTGAGCATTATAGAGGCCACCATCTGAGCGTGAGTGAATGTATATACCGTCATCCTGATCACGAAAGGCATATTTCAGTAGAAGTGAAAGAGGGTGGGGGATAGTACACAACCTTGCTTAACTCCACTCTTGATTTCAAACTCTTATATATATATATATATATATATATATATATATATATATATATATATATATATATATATAAGATAATGTATGTTTGTGTGCGAGTGTCCTTTATACATTCCCGAATGGTCCATCCGATTGAGATGAAATTTTGTACACATGTTCTTCTCATTCCCGCGGAGCCAACTAACATAGTTATTTAGTTTAATAACAGGTTTGTACGTAATAAATTAACATTAATTAAAATATTGCAAGGGGACTTAACTTAAGAAAAGTTATATCAAGGGACATTACTTTTAGTAGCATTGCTATATTATGTAATTTAAATAACTGTTGTATCTTTCTTAAGTTTTATAAAATGTTTAAAGGGGTCATCTACAGTCACATGAGTTATAGACAAAGTGATAAAAACTTTAAGGCATCTTTAAAGTTTTCATAAAAATAATGCATCTATTTTAGCTACATTAAAATTTTTCTAACTCATCTTTTTATTTCTCTTCAACATCACATTAAATGTTTTACTGTTCTATATTCTTTTCAACATCAAATTAAATTGATTATGTGGTTGTTTCGGGATTTGAAATTTAAATATTGAGCACAACCCACTACTGGCAACGCGGATCGCATTCCGGTATGAACCTAAGGCCTATCCACGTCAATATGGAAGCACTATACTCGAGTTTCGCCCTTGTTTGAGCTCGTCAATAGTGCATATCCCTGACCGGATCCGGAAACAGTCCCGGATCACGCGTGTGAAGCGGGTGTGTAACCACGCGGCACACACTGGACACACCAAATTATCACAACAGAACACCACAACGCTACCCATCGTAGGCTATGCTCAAGATTGCCCAATCGCCGCGACCGACGTCCGTCAATCGATGCGACCCGAACGATCAGGACTTCTCACTGGCAAGGAACACCAGGCCTCCTAAATCCAGTGAGCAATAATAAATTGATTATGTCTGTTTCCGGATCCGGTCAGGGATATGCACTATTGACGAGCTCAAACAAGGGCGAAACTCGAGTATAGTGCTTCCATATTGACGTGGATAGGCCTTAGGTTCATACCGGAATGCGATCGGCGTTGCCAGTAGTGGGTTGTGCTCAATATTTAAATTTCAAATCCCGAAACAACCAAATAATCAATTTATTATTGCTCACTGGATTTAGGAGGCCTGGTGTTCCTTGCCAGTGAGAAGTCCTGATCGTTCGGGTCCCATCGATTGACGGACGTCGGTCGCGGCGATTGGGCAATCTTGAGCATAGCCTACGATGGGTAGCGTTGTGGTGTTCTGTTGTGATAAT
The DNA here is from genome assembly GCA_014155875.1 of Cepaea nemoralis. Taxonomy (NCBI): domain Eukaryota; kingdom Metazoa; phylum Mollusca; class Gastropoda; order Stylommatophora; family Helicidae; genus Cepaea; species Cepaea nemoralis. The sequence continues at coordinate 375,347 of JACEFZ010022245.1, forward strand.
TTGGTGTGTCCAGTGTGTGCCGCGTGGTTACACACCCGCTTCACACGCGTGATCCGGGACTGTTTCCGGATCCGGTCAGGGATATGCACTATTGACGAGCTCAAACAAGGGCGAAACTCGAGTATAGTGCTTCCATATTGACGTGGATAGGCCTTAGGTTCATACCGGAATGCGATCGGCGTTGCCAGTAGTGGGTTGTGCTCAATATTTAAATCAAATTAAATGTTTTTTTTCTTCTATGTAATGTAATTTCTAGATTTTTGTTCCGGTAGCGGAAGGAAAATATTAACAGCAATCATGCCTAAACAGATTCAGGAGATCAAAGACTTTCTGCTCACAGCCAGGAGGAAAGATGCCAAATCAGTCAAGATCAAGAAGAACAAGGACAATGTCAAGTTTAAGGTGCGATGCAGCAGATACTTGTACACACTGGTGATCCAGGACAGAGAAAAGGCAGCGAAGCTGAGACAGTCATTGCCACCTGGTCTGGCAGTCAAAGAACTTAAGTGAAATTAATAAATGAAGAAATAAGGGGGGGGGGAGTAATTTTTCTTTATGAGAAGCCCCTTGCATGTAGCTACACCATGCCAAGACTATAATGTTGTCACACGTATATGAATGTATATGCTGTATTTGCTAATGTAAAAAGACACTGTTTTTTTATATAATAAACGTATTTTTTTTAAATGTATGAAGTACGCCGCAGTCAACCCACCATTTATTGGCTGTTCGTGATATTTTGGTAAGTTTACTTTTAGTACTTTCACGTTGCCCTTTTTAGTTATTGGAATGAAGATAGATCTCTTCCAATCATATCTTCTGCTATCAATCTAACTACCTATTCTTCTATTCTATATTTTTAATTTTCTATTTTTATTTACACAACAAGTCATGTGCGCTATAAACAAAGTGATTAAAAACTTTAAGGCATCTTCAAAGTTTTCATAAAAATAATGCATCTATTTTAGATAGGAGATGGATGGATGGATGGATGGATGGATGGATGCATGCATGCATGCATGCATGGACAGCCAGGCCAGGTCATCAGACAGACAGACAGACAGACAGACAGACAGACAGACAGACAGACAGACAGACAGACAGACAGACAGACAGACAGACAGACAGACAGACAGACAGACAGACAGACAGATAGATAGGTGGGTGGGTGGGTAGGTAGTTAGACAGACAGACAGACAGACGGGTGGGTGGGTGGGTAGGTAGGTAGTTAGGCAGTTAAACAGACAGACAGACAGACAGACAGACAGACAGACAGACAGACAGACAGACAGACAGATCCCCGACAGGGGCTGGGCGAAGCCGAGTCGGGTCAGTTAGTATATATATATATATTATTACCTCATTTTACCATTTTACAAGTATATATATATATTTTTTTTAAACAGGTCTTGAAACAGGAGACAGCAATGGGTCTGTGACGTGCTAGGGCCACCACATTTTGTGGGCCTGGATGCAAGGAGGAATAAGTGGTCAGTCTTTCCCTCCCATAGCGAGCAATGAGCCCAGGAAATGAAGTCTTGTCCGACTCTGCTCATGCCATTCTCCTTGCAACTTAATTTATGATTACATCCCATTATAATGATGTATACATTCTGTAACTTTGAGAGGGTTGCAAGAACATCAAGTCACAGGGGGTGAAACAAACAGCACCACGTGGGCAGCCAAAGAAGAAAGTCAACAAACGCAGAACAGGTGTTATCAGTCGCTACAGTGGGGGATGCTGAGGAGGGGTACAGGAGATGTATGTGAGCATTAACGTGATGAGTGTACCTATTTTGTCCTGACATAAGCAGCTGCTTGGATACAGATTTCTATACAGTACTTCAACGGTATGCCAAGAAAATTTGATCACAACAGAGGGAGAGGGAATCATCAGGCTAGGTCACTGAGCCAGTGTTCTGCATATAATTTATCGACACAGAATTCTTCTTATAATGTATTGACACAGAGTTATTTTTATAATGTATTGACACATAGAGTTGTTCTTATAATGTATTGACACAGGGTTCTTCTTATAATGTATTGACACAGAGTTATTTTTAAAATGTATTGACACAGGGTTCTTCTTATAATGTATTGACACAGAGTTATTTTTATAATGCACTGACACATAGTTCTTCTAAATGTATTGACACAGAGTTATTTTTATAATGTATTGACACATAGTTATTTTTATAATGTATTGACACAGAGTTCTTCTTATAATGTATTGACCCATAGTTATTTTTATAATGCATTGACACAGAGTTATTTTTATAATGTACTAGCTGACCCGGCCCGGCTTCGCCCAGGCCCTGGAGGGGATCTATCTATCTATCAGTCTGTCTGTCTGCTTGTTTGTCTGTCTGTCTGTCTGGCTGACCCTTCCTGGCTTCACCCAGTCCCTGGTGGGGAGCATCTCATTTAATTCATATAAGTATTCATATAAGCTCTCCCGTTCTCGACTATCTGTCTGTCTGTCTATCTGTCTGTCTGTCTGTCTGACCCGGCCCCACCCAGTCCCTGGTGGGGAGCATCTCATTTAATTCATATACGTAGTCATATAACCTCTCCCGTTCCCGACTATCTGTTTGTCTGTCTATCTGTCTGTCTGTCTGTCCCGGCCCGGCTTCACCCAGTCCCTGGTGGGGAGCATCTCATTTAATTCATATATGTAGTCATATAAGCTCTCCCGTTCCCGACTGTCTGTCTATCTGTCTGTCTGTCTGACCCGGCCCGGCTTCACCCAGTTCCTGGTGGGGAGCATGTCATTTAATTCATATAAGTAGTCAAATAAGCTTCCGTTCCCGACTATCTGTCTGTCTGTCTGTCTATCTATCTGACCCGGCGTGGTTTCGCCCAGTTCCTGGCGCACAGTAACTTAAAAGAATGTCCTTCCACACACCATTCATTATTTTTAATGAAAACTGTTTTTAAGCATCGACATGACAGTTGATAAGTTCTGTAAGCAGAAAAATATGGGTTACAATGTTATGCATTATTTTTATGCAAACTTTGAAAATGCCTTAAAGATATCATTATTTATTAAATTTCATATGCCTGAAAATAACTATAGACAAAGAGTTTAACAATAGTGCAGGTAAGTCCAACAATATGACTATAAAGTATATAGAAATGTTATTAAAAGTTATGCCCCTTGAAATAACTTTTCTAGAGTGAAGTCCCCCTGCTATATAGAACTTATATAATTAAAAATGAAAAAGTAAATGTTATTAAATAAGTAGAAGATTTTACACTATGAAACTATTATAGTCGGTTGCACAGGAATGAAAGGAAGACGTGTAGAAAATTTCATCTCAATCGGATGTACCGTTATCGAACCCATCCAATACAAACAAAACCACAAACAAAGTCACATACACTCTGTTTTATAGATATAGATTGACACAGAGTTATTTTTATAATGTATTGACACAGAGTTCTTCTTATAATGTATTGACACAGAATTCTTTTTATAATGTATTGACACATAGTTATTTTTATAATGTATTGACACATAGTTATTTTTATAATGTATTGACACATAGTTATTTTTATACTATATTGACACATAGTTATTTTTATAATGTATTACCACAGTTATTTTTATAATGCATTGACATAGAGTTCTTCTTATAATGTATTGACACAGAGTTCTTCTTATAATGTATTGACATAGAGTTCTTCTTATAATGTATTGACACAAGAGTTCATACAATGTGCTGACTCAGTCAGTTAGTTGCATATCCTTTACAGGACGTAGCAGTCAACTTCAGCATTTTTTGGCTGCTTGAGATTCCTGAGCAAGTTTACGTTCAATATGTTTGCCTTTTCTTTCTGACCGATCGTAACTCAACGCAAAGCGGACTGCTTCCAAATTTTTGAATGTGGTATGCGGGATTACAAATTGCATTCATAACTCCTTTGCCATAGAGCCAGTGCATTGACACAAAGTTCTTCATATAATTTTTGACACAAAGTTTATCATCTCATGTACTGACACAGAGTTTATAATCTCATGTACTGACACAAAGTTTAATATCTCATGTATTGACACAGAGCTTATCTAATGTGCTGACACAGAAAAGGAAATAACCACAATGCAGTAACAAAGAAACCAGAGTTGTAGGCAGTTGTTATTCAGCTGTATACTTCAAATTACAAGTGGTCATCAGGAGTTTTGTCTTGTGTTATTATCTCTAGCTGAACAATTCAACGTTTACTGTTGATTCTTGCTTGAAACACTATTATTTCAATTAATCTATGAAACAGTTATATTATAGACTGCAACTGGTACCATTAGTAATGGGACTCTTCACTAGTTCTCGAAGATGAAGATGGAGCACATATGTGAATGTCCCAAGTGCTGTAATATTGGTTCTTGAATCAACTCAACTCACAGTCAGGCTACTTACCATGGACACTCTCCAACCTGTCATAACATACAAACAAAAACACATACGTATGTGTATGCATGCACAGACTCATACCTGTGACAATGTGGACATCAGTTTAACAACCCACCCTGTGACAATGTGGACATCAGTTTAACAACCCACCCTGTGACAATGTGGACATCAGCTTAACAACCCACCCTGTGACAATGTGGACATCAGTTTAATAACCCACCCTGTGACAATGTGGACATCAGTTTAACAACCCATCCTGTGACAATGTGGACATCAGTTTAACAACCCACCCTGTGACAATGTGGACATCAGTTTAACAACCCATCCTGTGACAATGTGGACATCAGTTTAACAACCCACCCTGTGATAATGTGGACATCAGTTTAACAACCCACCCTGTGACAATGTGGACATCAGTTTAACAACCCACCCTGTGACAATGTGGACATCAGTTTAACAACCCACCCTGTGATAATGTGGACATAAGTTTAACAACCCACCCTGTGACAATGTGGACATCAGTTTAACAACCCATCCTGTGACAATGTGGACATCAGTTTAACAACCCACCCTGTGACAATGTGGACATCAGTTTAACAACCCATCCTGTGACAATGTGGACATCAGTTTAACAACCCACCCTGTGACAATGCGGACATCTAAAAAACCCACCCTGCGACAATGTGGACATCAGCTTAACAACCCACCCTGCGACAATGTGGACATCAGTTTAACAATCCACCCTGTGACAATGTGGACATCAGTTTAACAACCCATCCTGTGACAATGTGGACATCAGCTTAACAACCCACCCTGTGGCAATGTGGACATCAGTTTTAACAACCCACCCTGTGACAATGTGGACATCAGTTTAACAACCCACCCTGTGACAATGTGGACATCAGTTTAACAACCCACCCTGTGACAATGTGGACATCAGTTTAACAACCCACCCTGTGACAATGTGGACATCAGTTTACAACCCTCACTGTGACAATGTGGACATCAGTTTAACAACCCACCCTGTGACAATGTGGACATCAGTTTAACAACCCACCCTGTGACAATGTGGACATCACTTTAACAACCCACTCTGTGACAATGTGGACATCAGTTTAACAACCCACCCTGTGACAATGTGGACTATTTGAGTTCATCTCCAAAGCCTTCTCAGCGTAAGAAAAGGCCTCCATCATCCAGTTGTGGCGCTTCTGCTTGTCTTTCTCATGTTTAGCCTTATCGTGGGTCACCCTGGCCAGGCGCCACTGGACTTCATCATCAGTCACATCTGTACAGTCAATACAAACAAGTCAGAATAACATAGTACTTCATCATCAGTCACATCTGTACAGTCAATACAAACAAGTCAGAACAACATAGTACTTCACTGTCAGTCACATCTGTACAGTCAATACAAACAAGTCAGAACAACATAGTACTTCATTGTCAGTCACATCTGTACAGTCAATACAAACAAGTCAGAACAACATAGTACTTCATCATCAGTCACATCTGTACAGTCAATACAAACAAGTCAGAACAACATAGTACTTCATTGTCAGTCACATCTGTACAGTCAATACAAACAAGTCAGAACAACATAGTACTTCATTGTCAGTCACATCTGTACAGTCAATACAAACAAGTCAGAACAACATAGTACTTCATTGTCAGTCACATCTGTACAGTCAATACAAACAAGTCAGAACAACATAGTACTTCATTGTCAGTCACATCTGTACAGTCAATACAAACACAAGTCAGAACAAAATAGCACTTCAATAGAACAGATAATGAGCGCAAAACCATAACAATAGAGATGAGGTGCCTTAGACGAGCTGCGGAAGTAATTGTGAGATATAGAAACCGTGAGAGATAGAATTAGGAATGAGGAAATTAGAAGATGACTATGTCTGAAACTAGTCATGCACTTCATTAAAGAACAGATTAAATGGTTTGGACAACTCACAAGAATGCCCTGGTACTGTCTGTCTGAAAGAGCCACATTGAAGTAATATAATGGATACAGAGCAAGGGGGATTATAGAGTGATGGTATTGAGAACAACCATAGAGAAATAAATACCAACTTACAAAGAGCATTAGAAAGAGCTTATAAAAGATCTCTAACACCCCCCCCCCCCCCCCCCCCCCCCACTTCACTGAGGTAAATGGAGGAAGAGAAGCAGAATACAACAGAGCAGAAATGATAAACACAAGAAGCCACTGCTAGCAAGCTGTTTTTCTTATCTAGCCACTTTAGTAACATTTTCTAAATTGCTTTTTAATTATATAACTTGCATCGTTGTATACCTCTTGAAAAAAAAAATACAACAGTAGCTTATTCAAGTATGTAGGTAATTTCTTAGCTGAGATATTAATGTTTATGTGTCAGTTTATGATTTAATATAAGCATATAGAAAAAAAAACCTCTGAAGTGTCTCCACCTTGCCGTGGTAGAGGGGCTTATGTGTCCCAGGGCTTTGTCGACAGAAGCACAACTACATGTCAGACAGGCCTTGGGGCAGGGAATAGACACAGCCTGCTGCTCTGCAGGTGGACTGAGGATAGCAGTCAAAAGTTCAAACCAGGCTGTGGGATGTTGATTTTTATTTATGAGAATATTATGTTAAGCTGTCTAGGGGATTTAATTTGATTCTCTATTATTTTAGCCACTTGAGGTGATCATGGAATTCTACCATAAACACAAGAATGAAAATCTTCACTCCTGTTCATAGCTGTATTTATGAGTAATTCTCCATTCCCACTTATCACTCTCTAAAGTTTATCTAGTGCTAGAAGACACTGATTGTTCACAACATATAAACAACCACTGGTGAACACTACATTTACTTGATGTACACATCACAAATTTTTGGACAGAGTTCAAGTATTAAATCAAGATCTGAAGTTACATACATGAAAGTGTAATAGTCACATTGAATCTCATTTACAGGCATGGGAATGAGTTGCATTATCAAAACACATTTACCCCTTTTTACCCAAGAAAAACAATGTTATTACAAACAATACAACAACCACAAATTGGTTCTGCTAACTTGACTTATTTTACCTAGATAAAAGTACAACATTGGTCTAAGTGCAGAAAACCTAACATATAAAACAGTTGTTTTTGACACCCTTTACAATTCTCATATTTAAAAATAATGAGTTGCACTATATATATATACCCTAACATAACCACCATTTGATTATACTTCATTACCAAATATAACACTATTTACCTTATACCTGGCATAGAAAAAAAACACATATAAAAAGCAGTTTATACTAATAATTAAACTAATTAATTATAGTATTCCTTTAGGCATTGCGGGTGGGTATTCTTCTCCAGTGCGAAGCAGTTAATGTCCATATTTATCCGGGCAGAAATAAATGTACTCACAGTCATTTTCTACTTACAGTATGTCCACTGAAGTTGGCTGATGAATATTTATACTCCATAATCCAAGAATAGAATTATACACAAGCATATATTCCCTCCATGGGACTGAATTCTGTTGCCATTGGGCTCTGTGTTCCAATTGAAATTGATGCCTTGGTGTGTCATACTTTCAGGAGATGCAACTTAAGCTCGTGCAGAAGGTTTTCCCTATATCATCTTATCGATGAAAAGATGACGACTGTCCAACAGCTCGGTTTATGTTAACCGTTTCCCAATTTAGTTCAAAAGGCTTTGTCACACACCCGGTTCATGTTGATAGACCATCCCACACTTGGTGATGGGGCAGTTAGGCCGACATGGAACCAGCATAGGGTTCTGATTCATTCCATTTCAGTGTAGAACATACAATGGTGAGTCATTCATTTGGTTTCATCTGGAGATATTTCCAGGATTTCTGCTGCAGGCATGGAACTGAAGAATATTACTTTCAACACATATACCCAGGGTTGCAAGCAATCAGATGCTTTCTTTGGTTGCAGGCGTAAAGGCATTTACTCCACTAGCTGCTTTCATATGGTCTTATTAATGGTGTTCAGGTTTTGGATCCTTGAGGTAATCTGGTGTAGTTATGGTTTTCAGTTGGTATCTTGGTTGTACTGGCTTATATTGTTTCAGTGTCTTCTCCCCATTTGTTTGAGTTGGTGTCTTGAACCTTATGTTGACTTTTGCTGCTGTGTGACTTTTCTTTCGAAGGAGGATACTTGGGTGTATCCTTTGAACTTGGGAGTCCAACAGACAGATGGAGGGTTCTTACTGCTGTTAGTTTTCTTACACATAGTATAACTCCCATAGTTTAGTTGACCTCGACGATTGATGGTTCATCAGGCGGTACCTCCCAGAAGTAAAACAGGTTATCCTTTTTGTATCTTTGTACTAGGTATATCATTTTGACATTCTGATAATGAAGTCCATCCTGGGTAATCTGACAGGAGTCAGAATATCAAACGCTGAGTGTCAATCATCTTCAAATGTGCCTTTCGCTGGCTATGGCAGCTAAGGATTGCCGCAGCCAACATTGATGTATTTCTAGATCCAGACTATGGTTTGGACAGGTGGCCATTTATCACCTTCTGGCTGTTAACCCAGGATCCAGTTTTAGTGATATAGTCCCACCAAATTCAACCACCACTTGCTTCTCTTCATGGTTTGCAGAGAATGATATATTTTAAAGGCAACAATGCCTTTCCCCACACGGGGAAAGCACCCCCACATGGGGAAAGCACGTCTGTTTCCTTTGTTTGTCTGAACTAAAAATGGCTACAAAGAGCCTTTGTTTTACATTCAGTCGACAACTGTTGGCCAGGTATGTGAACCCAAATGAGGCCAAATAAATTTAGCTACCCTACGGTTAGTTTTTCTCCTACATTAAGTAAGATACTTAAACAGTAGTTGTAAGGGATTGTTATTTTTAAGGGAGTCAATGCTAGGAAAGGGTAAGGACGTTTTAATATGCCACACAGGCATAGGATGCCACTAATCCTTGGTCCGGACACATACTCTAAGGCTTTCAGCTGAGGGATATGGCTGAATGCCTCTAAGCCATTAACCCTCGGATGTGAGAGCCGGGCCAATACTCGCCTACCTCAAAATGGGGGTGAGATGTTGAGTGCGCTACATGCTTAGTCCAGATACCTGATCGAAGGCTTGCAGCTGGGGGATATGAGGGATCCCCGGATAAGAGGGCCTGGCCGTCACTCGCTCACTGATGCATGGAAGTAAGGTGCTGAGACGGCAGCACATGTAGCCTACCTCATGAGAGATTACTAAAGGTGGAAATGCGCCCCAGTCACACACGATGGTTACGATGAAAGTCTATATCTATACTCATAGAGTGAGCATAGTCAAAGGTGGAAGAGCATCTCATTGACTCACAATGGAACGCTTGGCTAGCGAACCCACTACGTGGAAGTCCCGAAGCGAAAGCTTGATGAGTGGATGTCGTCCGCAGACTGTCCGTCCCTGGTTTGTGTGGACAGCAACAAGTGGCAAACGAAATGCCCAATACATGGAAGTGAGGAATTAAAGCAATCATGAGCAGGACGTGGCGATTCCTTGGGTGAGCCCAGCCTCAGAGCACTATGTGCCAGCTCTGTAATTTTGGAAGCTTCTATGGATAGCAAGGAATGCCCATGGTCAGCCCCTGCCTTCCCTCGAGGATTGACCGTGATGTCTTTGACCGTTCTACCTTGACCAGCTGTGATGTGGGCGACACCACAACAGTAAGAGTCTAACATCCCTTGAAACCCAGTGAAGGCAAACCCGTAAAAACGCTGAAGTCGAATGTGCTAGCCTAAGGGCGCAAATAAATCAGGCACAACACAAAAATGTCCGAGTGAAATGTCCCTCATGCTCAGAACAGCTCCGACTAACTATAACTAGCCTTCTGAATGTCCTTTGCGTCCGGAACAGCTCTGACTAGCTAGTTTTCCTATCGTCCCTCGTGCTCGGAACAGCTCTGACTATCTAGTCTTCCGAATGTTGGTTACACTGATGCCAAGGGAATTACCACTGCCGCTGTGTAACTCAAGGACAGTTAATTCTGCCAGTTTCTCTCTCTCTCTCTCTCTCTCTCTCTCTCTCTCTCTCTCTCTCTCACACACACACACCCAAACATGCGCACGCGTGTGCACACACACACACGCACACAGAGAGAGAGATACATCCCCACATCATGCTGTGATGATGTCAGACTGAGCGTGCTACCGCACGCTGTTGTCAACGTGAGGCAGAGATCCATTTTAACCAGAGAATTCTCCTTCCTAAGTTATCCAAAAATAATCGACCCCGGCCATGTAGAGGGATGACAATTTACACATAAATACTGCAATCAGTGTTGAATGCAAACATGCATTCATTATCATTTTGTCGCTCTCAATAATCCATAAGAATATTAAATAATCATTGCTTGATTATGACACGGAAAACCGCTATTTTCCTGCCATTGAATTATCCCATTACAGCATCATAGCACGCAATCTTAATGATTTCAGTTTGGGATGTCCCCGCCAACTTAAATAGTCAAAAATTTCACAGTACGCGTAAAAATGGATACTCAATTGAATTATTCATACAAGATCAATTCACAACGTTTATATAAATCAAAATTTACGAGTCAACTTACATCTTAAAAAGATAGTCTCTTTATCACGGTAAAAAGAAAAATTTGAGAAGCCAAGATGTATAGATTTGTAGACAATGGAGGGAACTACAATTCTTGGTAATCGGTTTCTGTTTTAATGCGATCTTGAAATAATCGGGGAATTTAACATCATGCGTATACTTACCGTCCCCATATCGGAGACACAAAAACAAATAACCGAACATTACCCCCAAAAAAATTCCGGTAAAAGATATGGCAAACATGAACCGCAGTACCTGCATTTAGTTAGTTAGTTAGTCACGGTTCCAACATCACAGCAACAGGTCGTCCCCATTATGCTCCATTCCTGTGCCAGTGAATATCACATAAAATGTTCCTCACTGCCCCATGTGAAAAGTGGAAAAGACAGGAGTCTTGACAAACAACAGACCGCTCAGGCACACTGTGCATAATGCCGCCGCCGGAATGTCACCACAAAAGTCCTCTATGAAAAATACAGTTCATCCTTGATAGAAGCGGCAGTCACTTTCCCAACCAGATGTTCGCCTACAAAGTCTCGGTATTTCTAGATGTTGTTCCGCTTCTAGATGTTTTCTAGCCAGCCTGCCATTTTTTTCTTGGAAATGCAATTCACGCAACAAAACAACCTCGAACAGTTGTTAAAAAAAAACATTTCACTGTACATAATGCTGTCGCCAGAATGCCAACACAAAAGTCCTCCACGAAAATACAGTTTATCATCGATGGAAACAGCACTCACTAGAAGACCAGCAGCCACACATTTTTGCATAAGGCAAAACCAGTAACTTCTGCGACACAACCAGCCGCCATACATGCAGATATTTCTAGATGTTGTTGTTCCATTTCTAGATGTTTTCTAGCCAGCTGCGCCATTTTTCGAGCATGCAATTCACGCCACAACACCTCAAACAGATGTAAAACAACAGTCCTCCACGAAAACACAGCTCATCATCAAAAGAAGCGGCAGTCACCAGAAGACCAGCAGCAGCCACACATTTCTGCATAAGGCACAAAAACCGGTCAATTCTGGGACATAGCCAGCCGCCATTGCTCTGAACATGCAGTTCATGCTCCACAACCTCTGGCAGATTTAAAAGCATTTCGCAAGAAATTCACAGCTTACAATGTCACGCCATGCTAACTCAGTAGCAGGGCGATGGAACCATAAACTACCAGTCCAGCATGTGGAAAATGCGAATGTAAATGGTAGCAATGAGCATAAACACTCCAGAGGCTTTAACCGTTTCACTGCCTATCCTCCATGTTCGTGACCGGATAAGCAAAGGAGAGGGCATCGTTCGCCGTCTCACACGATCACAAGAGTCTTGTTTCAGATTTGAATTCTTGTCCTCATTATGCCAAGTGGCCAAGCCATCCAGGTCTTTATCTTTCTGCCTTCTCCTTGCTCTTTTCTCATGATTGTTGCCAGTTGTCAATCAGTTTTCCTGTTTATTTCTCCTCATAATGTACCCAAAAAATTCTATGTCTAATTTCTATAGTCAATTTACGGTTTCCATTTGTTTCTTCGGTCTCCCTGGCCAAGGGATTAATGGCATTGTTCGTAATCCCGTATATCCATGACAGGAGAACAGCAGCTGTGAGAATCAGCAGCAGTTCGCGCCGCGCTGGTAACTTACGGGGGTATGTGAGCCAGTCGTTCAGAAAGCAATGGCAAACTACTGAACGTAAAACTTGCCTAGTACATCAACAGCAGCTGAAAAATGTTGGTGTTGACTGCAACGTCCTGTAAGGGATAAGCAACATTTTTTTTTAAATGTGTTTCTTGAATGACTTTCTCTTGAATTTTTCTGTCCATTAATGGTATTTTTAGCACTGTCCTCAGAGACCACATCTCCACTGCCATTAGCTGTTTCTCATCTTGTCTGCTTATTGTTCATGTTTCACCTGAATATAACAGTATAGGTTTGATATATTTCATAATATAGCACTTAAAACACATTTTCTCACTGCTATTGACAGCTTTTTATTAGTATGTTTCCCATCTTGCAAAAGGTTACCTTTCCAAATAATTTTTTTAAAGATGTCCTGAAAAATGCCATGGGTCTATGAAGTACTAGCACCATCAAATTTTGTAGGCCTGAAGGCACTGATAAATATGTGGCCAGTTATTCCACCTCTTAGCAGATGATGAGCACAGCCTGCTGAAAGTGTCGCTCCAAGGAAGAACTCCGCAGCTCCAGTGGCAAACCCCCCAAGGGTCTCTGAAAGTGTCGCCACAAGCAAGAACTCAGTGGCAAACTCCCCAAGGGTCTCTGAAAGTGTCGCCACAAGCAAGAACTCCGCAGCTCCAGTGGCAAACCCCCAAGGGTCTCTGAAAGTGTCGCCCCAAGCAAGAACTCCACAGCTCCAGAGGCAAACCCTCAGAAAAGATTGCACTCGTGAACAAATAACAGACCAAAAATGAACCCACGATCTTTGAGCACAAGGTAGACAACCTGAGGGCTGTAAATAAACAATGCACCACTGTTCTGAAATATAAATTCCACATTCTTAAATAAACATAGATTCAACACAAAAGAGACAATTGATTTTGTTAACCTTTGTATGGAAGCAGATGCTCATATAATTTATCTGTCTGGTAAGTCTTGTACAGTTCATCAGCTGTGTCAATGATGTCCTGCATGGCTGTTCTGTGCTGTTGGTGAAACGTTGAATATGCGTACTTTCCTGCAAGTAAACAAAGTAATGGTTACATCCCCTGGAAGATAACTGCTATGGTTACAACCCCTGGCAAATGAATGCTATGGTTATGTTCCCTGGCACATGTGACCTATGGTTACAACCCCTGGTTGATGAGTGCTGTGGTTATAGCACCAGGTGCTTGAGTGCTGTGGTTAAAGCACCAGGTGCTTGAGTGCTGTGGTTATAGCACCAGGTGCTTGAGTGCTGAGGTTGGACAGTGGTAGTATACATAATTTCCAACAGAGGGGCCCAGATTCAATTTACAGCTGAAGAAGAACTGCTTCAGGAGGGAGCCATGGTAAATCAGCAGCTGGACGCTCAACGGTCAGCCTATGGTCATAGGTTCAAATCAGTGTTGAGGCAGGTTTGTAAAAATGTCAACAAAGGTCAACCCAGCTTAAAATGGATACCAGGAAATGTCCTGGGGAGTGGAGGTGGCCAGCATAAGACTGACTACCTCACCCACTGCTGACCAAGTGGTCTATACTGGCTAACACAATATACCCAATGCACCTGAAAAGGGTCATCTTTCACACATCAAAGATAAATTATGTATGTTACATTATTGTTTTTAAAAAAATCATGGTAATATGAATGATGAGCATATAAACAATATGTACTAACATGTTATGAGTGAGACACACATACTCATTCACATACGCACACATTTAAACACGCTCACAAACTAGCCACTACAGGTCAAGATTAGCGAATTAAAACGGAATATTTGCGACTATTTTCGGCTACATGTTTTTCGTGTCTCCAGTCTGAGGAGATTTAGAGTACTCCCATCATCTCATCTCATCATGATTGCCATGAGATGGATAAAGCAAGAGCAATCCATTGATACAAGAAGGGACAGTGAAAGCCATAGTCCATAATCACACACATATACCTTACTCAGAGCCTGGGGCTTGGATTGAGTAGGAAGCTCATGTATAGTACATGATTGAGGAGCTGCTAGGGATGTTTGATGAAACATTGGATCCTACGTCAGACTAGATCACATAACCTCTGAACTTGAAAAGGAGGCTGTGACTACACGGAAGTCTAGGTGTAGACGGGTTACCGTGTCCGCATAATATATTATATTTTGTTTTTGTTTTTGTGATGTTGTTTATTGATCAAAACTTGTCATGAGTCTAAATGAATCATGGAAGAGATATGCTCATATGTAATGACAATAGACGTACAGATGTGTGCGAATATTGAGAGAGACCAAAGCGTGCGACCATTGAGTCCACTAAAACAAATGGTAGTGTGTACTTATCCAACTCATGTCAAGAAGTATAAGACTGAGTAAAGGTAGTAAAAATGTTTACAACATTTAAAAAAAGGGGGGGTGCATATTGCCATGAGATGGATAAGGGAAACGGAGCAAGTTAAACTGATGTCACTAAGACACGAGTTGAAAATCCAACCCGACACACCGGGGCACGAAAGGGGCGGAGTTATGTGGTCACATGACGCGCCCAGGTCAAAGCCGGAAAACGGTGCGCTCGGACAGACCGAGCTGGGACGTGAGACAAGAAGGTTGATTTTGGGAAAGTTCTGCGTTTGAAAGCGTTTTGCGATGGTTGCAGTTATTCAAGATACAGTCAACTGTGAAAGAGTGTTCTTGGTTAAGAAAGCGGTGAGTGAAGAAACCGTACACTGAAGTTAACGACCAACGATGGGCCAGTCAGTATCGACCAGTTGTGGTGAGAGAGCTGACCCCGTGTTGTGAACAAGCTGACAAGAATGGCGGAGCGAGAGACACGCCGTGACACGTTCGCCACCAGTGTGATGTGTGTAAGTAAATAGAACTGATATCGTTTAGCAGTGAAGTGTAGCCATAAAGTCTAGAGTGTGCAGCAACAGCAGGAAGCAATGACGATTAGTTGTACCATGTATTATTTATTACTAGACAGTGGGTGTGTTGGTCATGTACAGAGCGCTGAAAGGCAGGAAGCTGGCGGTGCATGATGGCAACCACAGTGATAACTGTGCTAGAATAAAGTGATCTTGTACTCTAAGGACGAGTTGAACTTGTGTTGTCTGCACGAAAGACTGGTACATTAGTTATACGAGCCCAGAGATATTTCTGCTAAATCTTCTAAACCCTAGACGAGAAACCAAGATGTCGGACATTGAGTGAGTGAGTTCCGGCTCTTGGCAATGATCTTCTTGTACCTTGCGGTGTCAAGGTGAAGTATAAACAGCGGGAGATGGGTTTCTTGTATTGATATTCCCTGTGTCCATCGTTTACATGGTCAGCCTCTTCCTCTGCTCCCCTCTGGTCTGTACATCATTGCTTGTTGTGGTATACTGTTGGTAACCTACTTGCATGGCCAAACCATTTAATTTGCTGCCTTCTAATAAAATCTAGTGCAGCTACAACCCCCACTTTAGTCCTGATTTCTTCATTTCTGATCTTATCTCTTCTTGATACATTGAGTATTCTTCTCAGAATCTCATTTCTGTTGTGATTTTTCTTTTCTCTTCTTTTTTGTCATTATCCAGGTTTGTAGAGTTGGTATGACCAACTGTGTTGTAAAGTGTTTTTTTAGTAGTTACTAATACATGTTTGTTCTTTAGTATTGGTGCCATTTGTCCAATGAGTTAGTTAGTTAGTTAGTTAGTTAGTCGACAGATCATCCTCATTGCACATCGAACCATTCAGTCCATAAGTGCTCTGATCCCCTCCTCAGCTAATCCCGCAACGTGTAGCGGCTAACGACGCCAGTTCTGTGTTGGTTTATCAATCTTCTTAGGCTTCCTGCGTAGTGTTCTTGTTTGGCCACCCCTCTTTTAATTTGCTGCTCTCGCAGTCTGGCTTGTCCAATGAGTGGTTTGCCTTAATGCATCTATTTTCGAACTCGTCTTCTGATTTGAGATTTTATGATATACTTCCTAGGTACTTGAAACTCTTTACTTGTTTCAAGGGATGTTCATTTAGGTGAATTGTTGTTGCTTTCTCTTCTTTAGTTACAGTCATTACCTGTTTTACTAGTGCTAATATTCATGTTATGTTCCTTACACATTTCATTTAGACTATTCATGTGGTCTTGTAATTCAGCTTCTGAGTTTGCTATAAGTGCTTGGTCGTCCGCAAACAGGAGTTCTTTAATGGTTAGATTTGCAGATGGTTTTTCTTCTGTGTTCGTGTCATGCAGTGTTCTTGCTGTCTCTGTTTGGCTAGTTGCCAGGGTGATTATTGCTCGTTACGTAATGAAACAATTAACAGTCAACGATAAACAAACGGTGTTACCTTGAACAAATCGTCTCAACTGCGACGAACGGAAATAACAACTGACGGCAGATCGTGAGAACTGTGTGACGGCATTTATTAATGCGCTGCAAAATCTTTCATTGGCCAAACTACTTAGAGAAAAACGAAGTGCCCTTTAAGACAGGGTCGGTCTTCATTCAAAAACATCTCAAAACTAGTTCCCAAACCAATTCTGAAAATCCTACATCTCCGACTCCCAGCTATCTTCCTTCCACTTGTTCCATCGTTCCTGTTCCAATATCGTCTAGGTCCTTTACGGAATGAATCTCCGTTGCCACCTCATTCCTTGCCTCATAAACACTGCATCGTCCAGATCCTTCCAGCTCGCTTCTCCACACGGAACTCCTTGAAAACCGAACCGCTTCTTCTCGCAGTTTCACAGCGTATCCCGTTGCTGTCCTCTGACGCTATTCTGTTCCCCTTGGTTTCTCTCTCTTATTGCTGTCCACTCTAGTGTCCGTATGGGGAAAATCCTGTTCACCCTTTTGTATGTTTGGTGGCGCGTGCCGTGTCTTATGGCATAGTTTCTTTACATATGTTGTCTATATATGTTATGAACAAGAAAGGGGACAGGACACAACCTTGTCGTACTCCGGATCTTATGGTGAAGGGCTCTGAGTGTCCTCCAGTTGCTCTCACTATGCATTCACTGTTGTTGTATAAGCTTCTACATAGGTTTGTTAGATGTGTACTCACTCCATATTGTTTAAGGATTTCCCACAGCTTGTTTCTATCTACCCTATCGAATGCCTTTTCTTGGTCGACAAAGGCTAAGTAGAGTGTTTCATTGAATTTGATTGATTTTTCTAGAAGTTGTCTAAGAGCAAAAATGGCATCTGTGCATCCTTTGTTTTTCCTAAATCCAAGTTGTGTTTCGCTTAGCTAGAGTTCTATAGTAGTTCGTAATCTTTTCTCAAGAATTTTGCAAAATATTTTCCCAGTAGGACTCAACAATGAAATGCCTCTGTATTGTGTGCAGTCTCTTTTGCTGATTTTGTTTTTCCAAATTGGGATAATTATGGTATTTCCCCAGTCTCGTGGTGTCTGTTGTTCTACCCAAACATGGTTGAATATGTAGCCATGCTGTTCCTACTTCTCTTGCAGCTTTAATTAGTTCATTTGGTATTTCATCTTGTCCCGGTGATTTGTTCAATGGGGCTAATCTGACAGCTTCTATAATTTCTTCTTTTAGTATGTCTAGTTCTAGTTCTTCAGTGGCATCTGTGTCAGTTTCTTGAAGTCCTGTGACATCTGATGGGATGTTGAGAAGTTGTTCGAAATACTGCTTCCATCTTATTAGGATTTGTTTTTGTTCACTTATTGGCTCTCCATTTTCCCTGTTAATTACTTCAGTTGGGTCAAAGGGTTCTCCTCTGGTTCTCATTGCACTTATCTTTTTGTAGAAGTTTCTAGTTGCCTCCTTATAGTTTTTATTTAGAGTTTCTCCACACTCCTCCCAATCTTTTTGTTTTTCTCTCTTTACTATTCTATTCACATGTCTTCTCGCTATTCTGTATTCTATGTAATCGCATTCCTGTTTGCTCTTCGACTACTTTTTATATTTTTCCTTTTTGTCTTTTACAGCTTTCTTTACTTCTGCGTTCCACCAACTTATTTTCTTTATCCGTGTTTTGCATTTTTTCGTGGTTCCACATATTTTTGAAGTATTTAAAATGCTTGATTTGAACATCTCCCATTCTTCTTCCACTGTCTTTCTTTCTATAGGTAATTTTACAAAGATTTCAGTTTGTTCTTTCTCATAATTTTCCCTCACTGCCTCGTCTCTGAGGTTTTTTTAATTTACTGATTCGCATGGCATGTATTTTCCTGGTCTTTCCTTTCTTCTACTGATGGTTCTTATTGTGGCAATGACTGCTTTGTGGTCTGTGTTTATAATTAAGTTGGGCACTGCCCTTGCATCTAATATATTTCTCTTTCCGTTATTTCTTCATCATCATCATCATCATCATTTTCCACTTCTGCCGTCAAGCGTCGTGGGGAGGAATAACTTGCGTTCCAGCGCCCGGTGGAAGGCACTGGATAGTGTCATTCCGTGTGGTTGTACAATGTCTCTGATGTAGTCAATCCATTTTCTTCTTGGACATCCTCGTGGTCTCGTCGCAGATGATCTTTGATGTAAGGCCAGTGATGGTAGTTGCTGATGTTGCATTCTAACGACATGGCCAAACCACTTGATCTTCTGTCTTTCAATAAATGTGGCACAAGGTGTTGATCCCACAGTCTGTCTGATAGTAGCATTTCTTACTCGGTCTCGGATTGTTAAGTTGACAGCTCTCTTCAGGCATCTCATTTCGCAGGTGTTGATTTTGCGAAGGTGTAATTTGGATAAAGTCCAGGTTTGAGATTGATAGCATAGGGTTGGTGTGAATATGCTGTTTATTATCTGTCGTTTTGTGGACATGGGTATGTTTGGATGCTTCAGTAAGGGTGATAGTTGATATGTAAGTGCACTAGCTTTTTGACATCTGATTTCAATTTCTCTGTCCAATTTGCCATCTTCTGTGATCATACTTCCAAGGTATTTGAATTCTTTAACTTGTTTCAGAGGTGTGTTATGTATCTGTATACTTATTTCTTGTTAATATAAAATCAATTTGGCTTCTAGTATCTAGATCATTCCATTTATACCAGGTGTATATTTGTGAGTCTTCTATGTTTATAGAATGTATTTATTATATAAAGGTCGTGTTGCCTGCATAACTATATCAGTCCACTTCCGTTATCATTTCTTTCATTATGTTGGTCTCCAAATGCTCCAAGATGTTTTTATATGCCCGCTCTGTTGTGTCCTAGTCTTGCATTGAAGTCTTCCATAACTATGATGTTGTCCTGCTTATCTATTTTATTTTGCACATTGTGGATGTCTTCGTAGAATTCCTTGCATTCTTGCTCATTATTGTTCAAATTACATGGTGCGTATATTTGTACACATGTTGTAATTGTTTGTTCTTTTATTCTCACTTTTATGATTCTTCTGATATATATTTTATTTCTAGTATTCCTCTTGCTAGCCGTGGTTCAATGACTATTCCCATACCGTGCCTTACCCTTTCTTGCTGTTCCACTCCAGAGTAGACAAACATGTAATTATGGTAGATCTCCTTGCATCCTTCCCCTTTTATTCTGGTGTTTGCTATTCCCATCATTCCAATTTTCCTCTCTTCCATTGTTTCTATTAAGTTCTTCTTCTTTACTATTAAAACCGCAGACATTCATTGTGCCTATTTTTTTAATCACTAATCTATATCGTAGTCCATTAACATTGCCGGGTCTATATCCATTTAGGTCAGTCCGTTTATACTCCTAGTTTTTCTACGAGCAGTATGAAGATCCCCTGCCAGTTTTCTATGCCAGTGGCAGGTTTAGGACAAAAATCTGACCATAGGGAGTCCATCCCCTATGGCGAACCATAGCCCCATTAGCCCAAATTTCCCTATTATTTTAAGATCAAGTTAAAATAGAAACCGATTACTGAATATTATTTTTCCTTCCACGAGCTACGAATCTATATTTCTCATCTTCTCAAATTCATTTTCGATATGGAGGTACAGACTGTCTTTATAAAATGTAAGTAGACTCACAAATTCCATTCATTTCAACTAGACTTTTAGCATTGTTCCAGTATTCAATTTAGCATCCATGTTTACCTATAATTTGTCGTTATCGACTATTAGAGTTAGCAATCCCATCTCAAATTGAAATTATAAAGATGGCATGCTGTAATGTGGCTTTTCAATGGCGGGAAATAGCAGTTTTCATTGTCATACTCCAGTGATGACCATTTAATATTGTTATGGAATATTCACAGTTTAAGTCCCCGCTAATCACTGGTATCAGGAAGGCTAATAGACTACAATGGCTGGGGCATATAGAAATAATGGAAGATAATAGGGAAACAAAACTCGCTTACACTCAGGAAATAAATTACCGTAGACCCCGAGGTAGACCAACAAGACGGTGGAGAGATAATATATATACAGACCTACAAGCACTTGGAATCAACGACTGGCAAGAGAAGGTCAACCAGAGAGACGAATGGAGATGGATTGTATCTGCAGCAAAGAACCTCAATGGCTCGGAACGCTGAAGAAGAAGAAGAAGAAGAAGAAGAAGAAGAAGAAGAAGAAGAAGAAGAAGAAGAAGAAGAAGAAGAAGAAGAAGAAGAAGAAGAAGAAGAAGAAGAAGAAGAGGAATTGCAATGCCAATGATTGCACATTTGCATCTATAACACATTATAGTATTTATGTGAAATTTTTCACCACTCTACATGAACCACATCAGTGATAATTTTGCAACTTTTCAAAACAACTTCTCTGGTCAAAATGGATCTATGCTCACGGCCTCATGCTGACAGACAGAGCGTGCAGACAGCTCACGCAGACTGACAGCATCACAGCATGATGTGGTCAGTGTATCTCTCTCTCTCCTCTCTCTCTCTCTGTGTGTGTGTGAATCAGCAGCAGTTATCTTCCCCTTAGTTAGGAACCATCTGCAGTTTTTATCTCCCTTTAGCATATGCGTTAACAACAGTGGTGTGAGTGAGTAGGTCACACTTTGTCAAAGTCATCAAATAGTATTTTCCTCTTTGCTCATATTAAATGATAAACTGACACACAAACATTAATATCTCGGCTTAAAATTGACCTACAGACTTGAATAAGGTACCGTTGAATTTTTTTATTTTTTTTTCAGGAGGTATCCAACTTTGCAGGTTGCCTAATTAAAAAGCGATTTAGAAAATGTTACTAAAATGGCTACTCACAAATTCACACACCTTCATACACAAATACTTACACATACACTGGCTCACTCACTCACTCATTAGTTTATAAACTCATTCACACATATACACACCCTATTACATATTCATATACTTTCTCACAATCACTCACATGCTCATATACTCACACACACAATTCAAACATACAGACACCCTTCACACAATTACACATTATTTCATAAATACATACCCACATACACACTCACGGATATGTACACTCACTCATACACTCATTTACACACACATTCACACTAATAAACTCAAACCCACACACTCACTCACATGCATAAGTACAGGCACACTTACACATAGACACATACAGAGACAAAGAAAAAATACATGCAGACATACAGAGGTACACATGCAGTGACAGGAAGACAATAATATACACAAACTCACACACACACATATACAATCTCACATACAGGCATAGATACACGCATACAGAGATAAAGACCAGAGACATGCAGACATACAGAGGTACACAAGCAATGACAAGCACACAAAGAATATACACAAACTCCCACACATACAGAGACAAAGACAAGACGCTCACAGACACACAGAGACAAAGACAAGACACTCACAGACACACAGAGACAAAGACAAGACACTCACAAACACACAGCGACATGCAGAGGTACACAAGCAGTGATGGCATACAAAGAATATACGCATGTGCGGCTCGCACGCACGCACGCATGCACACACACAAAGACAAGATACTCACGGACACACAGAGACAAAGACAAGAGACACAGACATACAGATGTACACAAGCAGTAACAGGCGCACAAACCTATAAAGTTAGAAAACACAAACATAACTTGCCACATAGATATTCATGCAGACAAATGACACTAGCATACTCACACACGTCTATATCTGCTTATATTTAGTAAATTTGAAATATGCACATCTGTACTATGGTTAATGGTAATGCAGTATGGTACTACTAGTTGAATTCAATAAGGCATATAATCAGTATGAAGCAGGTAAAGAAAAAGTATTTGTACTAACGACGACTGCCTGAAACAGGCTAATGAAACTAGAACATTATATACAACAATAAGACAAACATCTTTCTTCGGTCACGTGATGAGAAGAGAGGCATTGGAGAACATCGTAACAACTGGAAAGATCGAGGGGAAGAGAGGCAGAGGTAGACCAAGAGAAGTGATGCTGGATGGATTGAGACGGTGGCATGGAGGAATATCAGCACCAGAGTTGATCCAGAAAACCAAAGACCGAGATCTATGGAGAGCCATGAACGCCTACGCCAGCCGGCACGGCACTTGATGATGATGATGAAGATGATCTGTATTATACATATCGAATTCAGGCAAATGGCAAACATAATAATAATATGAACGCTGAAAACAAAGCCCTGTAGCGGGAACCTCCTGAGGGTAAGTGAAGTGCCAGGAACATCAAATTTTAAGGCCTGAGTGAACAGAGGAATAGGTAGCCAATGTTTCCCTGGTGGCAAATGGTGAGTGCTGGCATTGAACATTCGTACATCCACGTTCATGTCATTGTGAGCGTAACGTCCCAGACATTACACCAATGCACCGGCACACAAAGATAGAATAACATATTGATAGATACACATAAATTTACAATCATATGCACCTACATACACATATATACATAAACACTGACACACACTGATACATACATGCAGACAAACACGCACCCATCCACCCATCCCCAAACATAAACAAAACATACACACAGAGAAAGACAGGCAAATATATCAAGTTCTCTGCCAGTTGGCGTAGGCGTTCATGTCTCTTTACAGATTTCAGTCTTTGGTGTTCTGGATCAACTGTTGACATTCCTCCATGTCACCGTCTCAATCCACCCAGCATCATTTCTCTGGGTCTGCTTCTGCCTCTCTTCCCCCTCGATCTTTCCAGTTGACACGATGTTCTCCAATGCCTCTCTTCTCACCAAAGAAAGCTGTTTGTCTCTTTCTTATTGTTGTATATAATGTTCTATTTTCATTAGCCTCTTTCAGGCAATAGTTGTTAGTTACTCTGGCAGTCCAAGAATTCGCAACATTCGTTTCAGGAACCACATTTATGTTGCTTCTAAATTCTTCCCAATTTGTTCATTTATATTCCAAGATTCACTGCCATACAGCAAAACTGGTTCTAAATAGCATTTCAGCACTCTCTTTATTCCATTCAATGATAGTGACCGAGATCTGTGGAGAAACATGAACGCCTATGCCAGCTGGCAGGACACTTGATGATGATGATGAATTTCTTACACCTTAATGGCAGTATCTGTCATGGAGCAAACTCCATCTTCTTCTTCAGCCCTCTGTCCCCTTTTAGGGTATAGAACCTCAACCTATTCACTATTACCTGGTTTAAAGATGTTAACAATTCTTCCACATTATTCTGCAAATCTTCTAGTTAGTTACCTGCATATCCTTTATAGGATGTGGCAGTCAACCCCAGTATTTTTTTTTACTGTTTGTGATTTCTTGTTTCTTGGCAAGTTTACGTTCAGTAGTTTGTCATTGCTTTCCGAGCGACAGAAACTCATCCCTTAGTATAAAAACCAACGCAAGATCTGCTTCCAAATCACCCCCAGCTGTGTTTTGAACATGGTATGCAGGATTATGAATTGCATTAGTAACTCCTTCACTATGGAGCCCTGTAAGCTTCTAGTTAAAGTAACGTAATAACTGTATCTGGAAAGCAAAGAATAGTAACACTGTATCCTTACATGTATGTTGTAAGAAGTAGCTAAGGAGGGTTGGCATAAGTCTGGCTACCTCAACCCATAGAATACTTTAGCTGCACAATGCAACCAATAATAAAATTAAATGAGTCTACAAAGGGCTTGATATGACTTGGTTGAGGGCTTATGCTCCACGTGGAGATGAAGTGCAGAAAAAGAACAAATTCTTATACTCAACAGTCTCAGCTAGTAACATAGTTAGTTGCATATCCTTTACAGAACATTGCAATCAACCCCAGATTTATTGGCTAGTTTGTGATTTACTTAGCAGTTTCGGTTCAGTAGTTTGCCATTGATTTTGGAAAGGCCGATGCCTCATACAATTAAAAACAACACAAATTTGTCTGCTTCCAACACAGATCAGCAGTTAAAGTAACATTTGGGACTGCAAGATTTAACAATGAAAACTAGGATTTAGTGCAACTGATATGAACCCAAAATATAAAAAAGTTAAAATAAATTACTAATATTATAACAAAGGCAATTTGAAATAATGTAATACATGTTCTTGACAAAGGACTGAAATAAACAAAGATGTGATAGAAATGTAAATGAAAGTTCCCCTTTTCCAAAACTATAGCTCTGATTGATGGGGATCAAGGAAATACCCACTGTTGGAGGGAAAGGTGTGGGGGAAAAAGGTGTGGCCCTTCCACAGAAAACTGATGGATACAAATATAAAGTGAGCAACTGCCTACTGACTGACATTCAATCCTTAATTTACTAACCACAATTGCTCTTTGCATATAAACGTGTGGGAAACATTAATCACATTTCGATTTTGACATTTATTACACACAACTGTATGTTAATTTTCAATAAAATCATATTGTCTGCTATTTCCTGGGTGATTCAAGCACTGACGATGATTAAAAAAAAAAAACAAAGGCACAATTCAAGTTCGCAACAATTAAATTACAAAACAGTTATAAAGATAACTAGTTACCTTTCTGTTAGTTATCAGTACAATCTGTGAACTTTGACAAACAGATTTCTAACCAAGCTTATTTAATGTAATGTTTTCATGTTCTTTCTTTACTGTCTTCAACTTGTCTAACTCACGGTCCTCCGTCCGTACTTACTTATAGTTATACACACACTTGGTCAACGTCGGTTATTTGAGATCTTTGTGCAAATGACAACACGTTCTATCATATTCTAATCGTTGCAGGGATGAGTATTAACTATTATTAAAGCTAATGTCGATTAACTCATATACGCATTGTGCCCAAAATCATGTGCGGCGACCAGCCGAAGTGAAATCCCCCGTGAGTAGGTTTCTTGCCGTCTGCCGTCAGAACTGAGTCAGTTTACACAGCCCAGATTTTGTGTTCGTGTTGCCATAAACTGCGGGAGCAGTGCAAGTACATTGTCGTCACGTATGGCTTGCAAACTGGCGTAGGCGTTCATGTCTCTCCACAGATCTCGGTCAGTGGTGTTCTATGTCAACTATATTAATTATAATCCTTTATGCCACTGCCTCAGGCCTTCCAGCATCATTTCTCGCGGTCTGTTTCTTCATCTTCTACCACTGATCTTACATTCTCCAACGCCTCTTTTCGCATTATTTGACCAAGGAACACAGTTTGTCTCTTTCTTATTGTTTGTTTAGTTCCTTATCCTTTACAGGACGTCGCAATCAACCACATAATTTTTTGGCTGTTTATACTTTCTTGGCAAGTTCACGTTCAGTAGTTTTCCGCTGCTGTCTGAACTCTTTTATATAGCTTATAGCTGTGTATAATGTTGAAACATACATAAAGCTTAAAACACATGATTAAGAACATCGAGGACGCATCAAATAGATATCAGTATTGAAACAACCAGACATAAGTCAACTATACCTGGTTGAAATAAAAACAATTAATATGAGACGCTAATCGCTGAAAGCATGGAACTATACCCACATGAAAATCCTGAGAAGAAAATTAATACAAAATTGGAATGTGAGCAAATAGGCATCCAATGGCACCTTGCCGTCTTGACAAACGATAGTTTGTTACAGTATGCTTCAAAACGGCATAATAACTACAACTCATAGTGGTAGGGAATGTGATTGATCAGACAAATTCGCGCTGAATATGTTTGTCCACATGATCGCGTCCACCATCACACACCATCTAACGTCCCACAAGTTCAGTGTGCGACCTATCTGCAATTAATATCTCCTTTCTCTTTATTCAATTTCTGATCTTTGCCCTCCATGCAACACGTTCAGTTGCGACTTGCTCCCAATATACAATATCAGTGCCCGTATCAATCATGTAATTACACACATCTTTGTATCAATTACATCTTTGTATCAATTACACACATCTTTGTATCGTAATAGAGGCCGACCCCAAGATCTCGTACTCATCTGTAATTCACCAAAGCAGATGTCATTTGGTATTCTAGCATCATCCATCCTCCTAATGTGTCCTATCCATCTAAGTCTGCGAAAACAGAGCATGGAACAAACTATCACACGACCTGATCTTCCCAAAACTTCAATATTTGTGATTTTGTCTTGCCACTTAATTTCTTCGCAGACATTAAAGCTAGCATACAGGTTGCAAATACCAACTTACCAGTAAAGGAAAATAAGAAGAAGCAATTGGGGATAACCGATGAAATCTTGAGCGAGATGGCTCAAAGAAAGAGAGCAAAAATCACCCCAGAATATACAGTAATAGACAGAGAAATACGTCACATGTGCAGAGTTGTCAGAGAACAGTGGTTTCAGAAGGGGGAAAAAATTTAAGAAACTGAGGATTTAGAAATGAAATACAACTCGAAAGGATTGCATGAAATTATAAAAAAAAAGGATTTACAAAGAAGAAACACTGATATAACAGGAAATGGTTGTAACAGAGGGGACAAAAAATGAGAAATTATAAAATTCCATAATAAACATAATAAAAAGATGGACAGAATACACAGAAGATGTATTCCGGGACAGCAAGGTCAATAAACCAACATTGTATAATAATAATACTCAAGATTGACCAAACATATTAAAGGCTGAAGTAAGGAAGGCTATTAAAAACATAAAACAAGGAAAGGCTGCGGGTCCTGACACGATATCGACGGAAATGATAAAATCCTTATCCAACTTTGACATTGACACTATCATAGAATTGTGTAATGATATATATATATATATATATATATATATATATATATATATATATATATATATATATATATATATATATATATATATATATATATATATATATATATATATATATATATATATATATATATATATATATATATATATATATATATATATATATATATATATATATATATATATATATATATACTGGGTACTCCCTCAGAGATTTGAAAACATTCATTTTCATCAAACTACTCATGAAGCCGGCTATGTGGCGAAGGTGTTTCGAATGCGGTTCTTAATTCGTGTTGGTAACACGGCTGCGGGCGATTTAACGGTAGTCCGCTTTGTGTTTTATAAAGGGCTATCGGTGCAGGTGCTTTCTTTTCAGAAAGCAATGGCAAACTACTCAACATAAACTTGCCAAGAGATTACAAACAGCCAGAAAATGCTGGGGTTGCCTGCGACGTCATGTAAAGGACATGAAACTAAATTTAACCCATGAAGCTCAATAGCTGTTGATTGTGAGGATTATATAACTACAGTATTAGATTAATGAGCCATATAACTAAGATACGTCCAAAGAAAATACACGAAAGAATTCAAAATAAAATAGTCGAGGAAGTAGCTGAAGAACAACGTGGGTTCCGCAAAATCAGCGGCACCAGAGAAGAAATAATCTTTTTGAGGATGTTGATTGAAAAATATATAGAAGTTCATGGGGGAAACAGCTCTCTCTCTCTCTCTCTCTCTCTCTCTCTCTCTCTCTCTCTCTCTCTCTCTCTCTCTCTCTCTCTCTCTCTCACACACACACACACACACACACACACACACACACACACACACACGGGAATTGGCAAGAGATGTAGAAGAAAACAGAGACAAGCGTGGGGACAATTGAAAGCGGTACGCAAAAATAAAAATATTAGCAGCTCCGAACTTCATCGAAATATCAGATGACAGGGAGTGTTGTGAAGTCGTGATCGCTGATGTCTGCCCCGACCTGGCAAGTAAAGATGGAGGAGAAGAGGAGGGGTAGGAGGATGAGGATAATTCAACATAAATCTTTATTAAATGTTTTTTTATTTTTAATTCGCATATCCTTTACAGAACATCGCTGTCAACAGCAGCATCTTTCAGCTGTCTGTTGATTTCTTGGCAAGATTACGCTCAGTAGTTTGCCATTGCTTTCTGAGCGGCCGGCTCAGTTATCCCGCAAGTCACCAGCGGGGGTAGAACCGCTTCCAGTTCTCACCCGCTACGAGACTCTGCGTGATAAACGGGATTACGGAGAAAGTGGTGTAACTCCTCGGCCAGAGAGACCGGCCTTTATTAAATACTGAATCAAAATTGCAAATGCCAAATCTGGACATTTTGATGACGTCATAACAGCTGATGGGGTGATATGTCTACGGCCGACATTCAGTGCCTTGTTACAAAAGAGATGGAGAGTCTGGCAAAACATCACCGTTAAATATTAAAGTTGTATAGCTATGGTAATATGATAGTGTTTTTTAAAAAAAAAACATTAGAAAATCAGAGCTGTCAGACAAATGTTCAGTCACAAAGTGTCCGTATTTGTACTATTAGGTGCCAAACGGGGGATATTCACAACTCTAGAAACATACAGAAAAGTAGGATGCAATTGGCGAACTGCAGTAAAATTTGGGAATAAAGTGTGCAGTATAATGTTTGTGTCTTCATTATTCAAATTCACACGAGGAAAACGTTGTTTAGTGCATCCTTCAGTATAATTTTTATGCCGGTATCTCTGGTCGTTATTGTTTCTCCAGCTATTCCGATACTTCATTTTTTCTTTGTTTCTGTGACAATGTCACGACCTTCAAGTTCAAGGATGGCATACAACAGCTGATACATACCCATGCGCGCTTTATTCCAAAGCAGGCACGACAATATTAAGGTTGCGATTCGCAGGAGACAGCATATTTTCAAAAATACAACATACCCAAACACAAAAATAAGTAATAATATCTTATTTACAGGACATCGCTGTCAACACCAGCACTGGTGTTGTTGTCTTGATTATTGACAAGTTTACTTTCAGTAGTTTTCCACTGCTTTCTGAACGACCGGCTCCCATAAAATCACGTTAAAACCCAGCGCGACACGGTCTGCTGCCAAATGGGTCTCCAGATGTGTTTCGAACGCAAGTAAGCGGAATTAAGAACTGCGTCCGTAACGCTTTATCCACGGAGAACAGCAGAAGGAAAATTAGCATGCCCTATAGTAGCAATGGAGAAAATGGGGAGGACACAAGCTTTAAGAGAACGCAGAGATACAAAAACACTAATACAAGAAGAAAAGTATCTCAGTTTGCCAGGCCACCCTATGAAGAACCGATTTGAAAAACTTAGCTATGGGGCGGTTGAAAAGAAGTAGTTTCATCCACCAGGCCAAACAACTCTGCAGAGAAACCATCGATGTTCCCACAGTTGGTATCCCCCTGACAACCATTCCAGAGCGAACCCCGTGGAAAGATGAACATAGAATATCGCTACAAATCCAGTCAAAAGTGAGAGGAATATTTGACAAGGAAGAACAGAACAGTGTACAGCGCAGAACAGCCACTCTCAGCTTCCTTGATGATGAATACCCACAGGACCTATGGATCCGAGTTTACACAGATGGGTCAGCTCAAAATGCTGTTCGAAGTGGAGGAGCAGGAGTGTACATAGAATACCCAAATAATACTAGAGACACAGCTAGAGTACTGACAGGAAAGTACTGCCATAACTATGATGCTGAAATTGAGGCAATCAAGATAGCCACAGAGAAATTACAAAATACCAGCCATGGTACACAACCTGTGGTGATATTGACAGATGCAAAATCCGTAATAGAGGCGCTCCTGTCTGGGAAATTGCCAGTTCTGAGGACACTACTTTCTGAACTTAGCAGTCAGCGTATGATCACCATACAGTGGATACCATCCCACTGTGGAGTCCCCGGAAACGACAGAGCTGATCGATTGGCTAAAGAAGGAGCAACAGAAGAACAACCTGATGTGCCCATTACATACCACCAAAAGAAAAGAATGATCAAATCAGTCAGAAGGCCACCAAACCTTACTCAAGACGACTACCACGTTATGGACAGACCAGAACAGGTTATTATTCTGCGCCTCAGAATAGGTCACAATAGATTACTCAACCACATGTATACAAAATTCAAGATTGGTGACTCAGCCATGTGCACATGTGGTTTGGCGTCGCAGACAGCAGAGCACATACTCCAGGATTGCCCAAAACTACAACATATCCAGGCGAACCTTCTGGCCTAGAGAGACAACAGTGGAAGATAAACTCTATGGACCGCTGAATGAACTAAAAAAACGACTGTTGGATTCATACGAGAGACAACATTGCAGTTATAAGCATATTCCAGGCGAACGAAAGAAGAAGAAGAAGAAGAAGCATGCTTTTTATAAGCAGTTGGCGTGACTGAAAGGCTAAGAGCGCGCTCTAGCATCCGATGTGCAAACGACAGGGTATCGGGTTCACCCCCTTCACCGATCAGTTGGACTTTAACGTTGACTTCTCGTTCTTAGCCGGTCTCTCTGACCGAGGGGTTACACCACTTTCTCCGTAATCCCGTTTATCACGCAGTCTCGTAGCGGGCGAGAACTGGGAGCGGTTCGTCCCCCGCTGGTGACTTGCGGGATAACTGAGCCGGCCGCTCAGAAAGCAATGGCAAACTACTGAGCGTAATCTTGCCAAGAAAACATACAGCTGAAAAATGCTGGTGCTGACAGCGATTTCCTGTAAAGGATATGCAAAACAAAACCCAAAAAAAAACATCTCGTTCTTAAAGCAATGGCAAACTCTTCCAGTGTCTTGCCGGCTGGCGTGGGCGATCATGCCTCTCCACAAATTACGATCTCCGATGTCATGGATCAATGTGTGTGTTGACTCCCTTCCGTGCCATGACACAAGACTGCCAAAAATCTTCTCACGCTGTCCTCCTCTATCTCTCTTTCCGCAAATCTTTCCGGCTGTCACATGTTCCAGATTTTGTCTTCCCATAAAGTTCCCCCCCAAAAAAAAACGATGACCACCTCTTTCTGCTGCTTGATGGCAAACTACTGAAGGTAAAAGTCTCTAGACTCTAGAACATCAACCCGGAATTGGGGTTGCTGGCAACGTTGTGCAAAGGACATGTAGCATTTTTTTTTACATTTTGTATAAAACGTCTATGGAAGTCAGCATGGCCGAATGAATAAGAGCGTTCGTTCTTAAACATCCGATGTGTTGATGCCAAGGTAGTGGGTTCGATCGTACACGGGTCAGTTTACTTCTCGTTCTTGATTTGGGGGCGTAAATTACAAGTACCTCAGAAGTCAGAGTGGTTCGCCTGATGGCGAGGGACCTGGTAATAGGGAAAGCTAATTCACACTCAAAAGTCAGTCTAGTTCATTAGAAGCAGTAGCACGTGGATGTACTACTCTTGAGTTTAAAGGGGGAAAAGAGTAAAATAAAACTCCCGTGAGAAACTAGGTCAACAGGAAAAAAGGAGGGGTGGGGGAGTTGTTATAGTAAAACAGGAAATCAGTAAGGGAACCCGTTGAGGCCACCGAGACAGTTACATAAATAAACACACATGCGTGGAAGTACACGTGTTCCTGCAGCGAGGCGATGTCGTCATTTGGAGGTGACAAGTTCGAATCCCTGTCGGTAACTATAGCTTTCAAATTGTATGTTGTCTAGTGCGTCCTCTAATCTCTACTTTCTTCTGTGAGCGCCAAACAATACTATGTGTGTTTATTTATGTAACTGTCTCAGTGGCCTCAACGGGTTTCCCAATTGATTTCCTATGCAATACGTGTACAGCATTAGAAACGACCAATCATTTCTCTTTTTTAAATGTTTGTTAATATACTAAACACAGCATTACGGTTCGATGTGTTTGCTATTTGACCTATGCTGGTTTAATATAAATTATGAGACCTATGGTGCTATCTCAATGTTTTGATACGATTTCTGTCCGTATTCCATAGTTGTAGGTTCATTTGTATGATAGACATGACTAATGAAGACACTTTTTTCTGGAGTAGATAGTTTCCTCTGGAGTAAGAAAGGCCGAGAGAGGGATCATGCTGCATGGGCAACATGGTCTCTAAATTCAGCCTAGGCTTTGTGCTATGAAGAGATAATCCCATTTTACAAACTATCGTCTGTCAAGACGGCAAGGTACCAGTCAGTTGGTCATGCATCGAAGTACACTTGTTCCTGCGGCGAGGCGCTGTCGTCATTTGGATGTGACAGGTTCTAATCCCGGTCGGTAACTATAGCTTTCAATTGTTATGTTGTCTAGTGTGTCCTCTAGTCTCTACTTTCTTCTTCTCCTTCTGTGAGCGCCAAACAATACTATGTGTTTTTATTTATGTAACTGTTATAACAGGAGCGTGAAGGTTAAAGGTTAAGCGTGAGATGATCGACTTCGCTGCGCCAGATTTTACCCGATCTGACTCCATAGAACAGCAAGTTGGCTGCCAAGAACTTTGTACAGAGCACGAACTCCGTAGCTTCAGCGTTGACACCCAGGGGGGTCTGATGGAAAATTGAACTCGTTGTCTTAACGACAGAATGCGAAACAAATCCACAAATCCAGTGGAACGCTAACTGGAAAACAAATTACAGCGATAAGAGGTTGGGTTGTTGTTGAGTTGAGCTAGGAACTGACATCTCTACACTCAGGACACTCCCACCAGCAACAACCCCCAGGGGTGTCTGGAAACATTACACTCATGATCGGAAAGACAGAGTTCGAACCTACGACATGCAGCGCGCGAGGCAGACAGCTTGGCCAATTCGCAACGGGAGGGAGGGGAAGGGGGGGGGGGGGTGAAATTAAAAGAAAGTTCTGCATATGTTGTACATTTCTGCATCAAATGTTTAGCTGTCCATTTACCAATCCAGCATTTATATTCATCAGTATACTATCTCCCATCTTTAGTTTATTCGGTGGAGTTGGTAATATGTATCACCTTTTGTTTATTGGCAATAGGAATAACAAAGGCCGCTTAAGTGTAGATTTTTAACAATAAGCGTCGGTCGTTCAGAAAGTAAGGGTGAACTACTCATCTCAAATCGTCTTATTCCTCTTGTACCTTGCGGTGGCGAACTACTGAATACACAATTTCCTCCTAGGCCCTAGGAAATCAGTCAAAAATGATGGGATTGACGGCGACGTTCTGTGAAGGACATGCAATTAACTTAAAGAATAACAAATCGCACGCACACACAGAACTCACGTCTGTTATCTTGTAGCTCAGAAGTGCCGGCTCCAAGCGGTGTTCTATTCTGATACATTTTAAAAGCAAAAACACACGGGATGATAAACCGAGAACGCACAAACATGTCTGCCAATCTCGTCTGCTAATATGAAACTGCTGAAGTCGTTTATAAAGTTTTGGTCACTTCTCTCAAACGTCTAAAATATTATGCTATAATTAAAGCTTTTGCGTGTTTGGTCTTCTATTGAAATTGGCATCGAAATGTCACCATTAGTTTCTGGTAATCTGGAATATATTATCCGATTATGCGATTAACCACACAGGGGTCATTCAAATCATCTCGGTCAACTCCCTGCTGCCCGAGGGGCCGCAGATGTTTGCCACACAACCCCCTGTAGATTAAGAAGCTTTGTGGCTCTAAGCAATGGTGCAGAGAAACGTGTTTAGATGTTGATTTTGAGCAGTAAATTTCAGTGAAATCTAATATACTGTCAATCTTAGTTTCCCTTTCCTCAGAACAGTACAGAACAGACTCGATAATCACATGTACACACACCTAAAGATAGCTATAGCAATGTGTACAT
Organism: Cepaea nemoralis; assembly: GCA_014155875.1. Lineage (NCBI taxonomy): Eukaryota > Metazoa > Mollusca > Gastropoda > Stylommatophora > Helicidae > Cepaea > Cepaea nemoralis. The sequence goes on from JACEFZ010022245.1 coordinate 409,810, forward strand.
AAAGACAAATAGCAGAACACATACTATAGCACTGCAAAATACAGCACAGAAAGTCTATTCTATGGCTGGACGGAGCAGGTCTACATGTCAAATTCTACGGAATTCAGCAGCATCTACTGATGACGGTCCAGAACCACGAGCAACAAAGTTGCTGATATGCTCTGATTTCAAGGGAATTAAAATAAGAAGCAGAAGGAGGAGGAGGAATGGCAGAGGTAGAAGAACAAGAACAAGAACAAGAAAGAGGTGGTGGAGGAGGAGAAGAAGAGGCAGACGAGGAGGAGAAGAAGAAAAAGGCGGAGGAGGAGAAGAAGAGAGGGAAAAGGTGGACGAGGAGGAGAAGAAAAAGATAAAGTAGAGGAGGAGTGGAATAAGAAGATGGGGATGAAGAACAAGTAGAGGGAGAACAGAAAGAGGGGAAGAAGCAGTGGCGTCACTGGGGTTGGTGTCACCCAGTGCGGTAAACTCTTGGTGTCACCCCTCTAGACTTTCACCATGGTCTTCTTCCGAGTGTTCCTGTACGATATATAATCGCATATAGTAATGTTTGTAAAATAAGTCAAAAAGTTAATAAGGACATAAGAAAGAAAACAAATTGAACAATATAACTTCAATACTTCAGGTAAAACATAAATAAAGAACTTCGACAAACTCGGACAAAGTTAAATTTTTGTTATTTTGCTATGTCTGCTTTGTCAAATTTGGAATTTTTTTATTTTGGTGTCACCCCTTGATGGTGTTACCCGGTGCGGCCCGCACCCCCCTCTGACGCCCCTGGGAAGAAGCAACAGAAGGAGAAAGAAAAAGAAGCTTGACTTTCCAGAATATAAACAGCACACAAATATCACTGTAACTGAACATGGAACTCATCAACTGTTGTGTACACTAGAACATGGAACTTATCAACTGTTGTGTACACTAGAACATGGAACTCATCAACTGTTGTGTACACTAGAACATGGAACTCATCAACTGTTGTGTACACTAGAACATGGAACTCATCAACTGTTGTGTACACTAGAACATGGAACTCATCAACTGTTGTGTACACTAGAACTATGTGCCCAGGTAGTCAGTCTACAGCAGTGGTTCCCAAGCTTTTCAAGTAGAGGGCCATATCTACTATTTTCGGTAGTTAAGCGGGCCACAACATCATAAAGTTTTAAAAGTCGTGCAACATCATTCTTACCTTTCTTAACTTTTGTCAACAAAATTCTAAAACTTTAAAGGCAGTCAGTGTCAGTGCTACACTGCGGTCATTTTTGTTGGTTTAAAATCAAAATTTCATTTAAGAGTAAATTTTAAATCAGTTTCGAAAATCGCTATTAATGCAATTAACTTGCAATTGTAACTGTTCTTCATAACCAGTTACTTAAGTTCAGATGCCAGTTTATCCATGTCTGGGCACAAATTTGTCGTGCCCAAAGTCATAAGCGCAGCTAGGTTACTGTCGGTGAGTCTGGAACGTTGCTTGTTTTGTTTTATAACGGTCATTGCGGAAAATGACTGCTCGCATCTGTAAGTCGAATCAAAACGATAAATGTATCTCCGGGCGAATGAACGCACGTGTTCAAATTGTTCGACAGGCACTGCCTCGGTGACATGTTTATTATACTGCCGCAGTGACACATTTATTATACTGCCGTGGTGACATATTTATTATACTACCTCAGTGACATGTTTATTATACTGCCGTGGTGACACATTAATTATACTGCCTCAGTGACATGTTTATTATACTGCCTCAGTGACATGTTTATTATATTGCCGCAGTGACACATTTTTTATACTGTCACAGTGACACATTTATTATACTGCCGCAGTGACACATTTTTTATACTGTCACAGTGACACATTTATTATACCGCCGCGGTGACACATTTTTTATACTACCACAGTTACACATTTATTATACTGCCTCAGTGACATGTTTATTATACTGCCTCAGTGACATGTTTATTATACTGCCTCAGTGACATGTTTATTATACTGCCGCAGTGACACAGTTATTATACTGCCACGGTGACACATTTATTATACTGCCTCACTGACATGTTTATTATACTGCCTCAGTGACATGTTTATTATACTGCCACGGTGACACATTTATTATACTGCCTCAGTGACATGTTTATTATACTGCCTCATTGACATGTTTATTATACTGCCTCAGTGACATGTTTATTATGCTGCTGCAGTGACATGTTTATTATGCTGCCACGGTGACATGTTTATTATGCTGCCTCAGTGACATGTTTATTATGCTGCCTCAGTGACATGTTTATTATGCTGCCTCAGTGACATGTTTGTTATACTGCCTCAGTGACATGTTTATTATACTGCCTCAGTGACATGTTTATTATGCTGCCTCAGTGACATGTTTATTATGCTGCCTCAGTGACATGTTTATTATACTGCCTCAGTGACATGTTTATTATGCTGCTGCAGTGACATGTTTATTATACTGCCACGGTGACACATTTATTATACTGCCTCAGTGACATGTTTATTATACTGCCACTGTGACACATTTATTATACTGCCTCAGTGACATGTTTATTATACTGCCTCAGTGACATGTTTATTATACTGCCTCAGTGACATGTTTATTATACTGCCTCAGTGATATGTTTATTATACTGCCTCAGTGATATGTTTATTATGCTGCCGCAGTGACATGTTTATTATACTGCCTCAGTGATATGTTTATTATACTGCCTCAGTGGCATGTTTATTATACTGCCTCACTGACATGTTTATTATACTGCCTCAGTGATATGTTTATTATACTGCCTCAGTGATATGTTTATTATACTGCCTCAGTGACATGTTTATTATACTGCCTCAGTGATATGTTTATTATGCTGCTGCAGTGACATGTTTGTTATGCTGCCTCAGTGACACGTTTGTTATACTGCCTCAGTGACACATTTATTATACTGCCTCAGTGACACATTTATTATACTGCCTCAGTGACATGTTTATTATACTGCCTCAGTGACATGTTTATTATACTGCCTCAGTGACATGTTTATTATACTGCCTCAGTGACATGTTTATTATACTGCCACTGTGAAACGTTTATTATACTGCCTCAGTGACATGTTTATTATACTGCCTCAGTGACATGTTTATTATACTGCCTCAGTGACATGTTTATTATACTGCCGCGGTGACACATTTATTATACTGCCGCAGTGACATGTTTATTATACTGCCATGGTGACACATTTATTATACTGCCGCAGTGACATGTTTATTATACTGCCGCGGTGACACATTTATTATACTGCCTCGGTGACATATTTATTATACTGACGCGGTGACACATTTATTATACTGCCTGAGTGACATGTTTATTATACTGCCTCAGTGACATGTTTATTATACTGCTGCAGTGACATGTTTATTATACTGCCTCAGTGACATGTTTAATATACTGCCACAGTGGCACATTAATTATACTGCCTCAGTGATATGTTTATTATACTGCCGCGGTGACACATGTATTATACTGCCTCAGTGACATGTTTATTATACTGCCTCAGTGACATGTTTATTATACTGCCTCAGTGACATGTTTATTATACTGCTGCAGTGGCATATTTATTATACTGCCTCAGTGACATGTTTATTATACTGCCTCAGTGACACATTTATTATACTGCCTCAGTGACATGTTTATTATACTGCCGCAGTGATATGTTTATTTTGTCCATCAAGAATGATGATGACCATTCATTTCATCCAGTGGGGTCAAAGGTATGGAGCCGTGGGTTCTAAGATGGCTGATAAGGCCTATTTTGGCTCGAAATGTTCTTTGACAATGTGGGCAAAGAATGCTTGACGTCTCTGGAGGAGGATTTCCATCAGTGGTTTTTCTGTCCTGTCTTTTCTTCACAGCTCTTGCAGTCCTGGTTGCCTCACACATGACTGCACCCTTGCGTAATGATGCACGCCACGAATTTCGGTCTCTGGCTGCAGCCTCCCAGGTGTCATGATGAATTCCAAAAGCATTCAGTGAGATTTTCAGTGTCTTTAAAGCGTTTCCTCTGGCCTCCTTGGGAGCGTTTACCACAACGCAGTTCGCTGTAAAAAATTCGTTTAGGGAGCCTGTGATCTGGCATGCGAGTCAAGATGTTTATTATATATGTATAATTATTTATATTATATATATATGTTTATTATACTGCCTCAGTGACATGTTTATTATACTGCCTCAGTGGCACATTTATTATACTGCCTCAGTGACATGTTTATTATACTGCCTCACTGATATGTTTATTATACATCTCATCAAGGATGAGAAATCAACATTTTAGTCCAACTGACTGGTATAAGGGTTGAACCCGCTACCTCGGCATCAGCACACTGGAAGAGCTGACCTCTTCATATCTAGAGTTATCTCAGATTTTACTGTGACAATAAACTGAAGTTTACTCAAATACAATCACCATCTAGAGTTATCTAAGGTTTTACTGTGACAATAAACTGAAGTTTACTAAAACAATCAACATCTAGATCAAGATCTAGAGTATGTCAGGTCTTAGTTAGTTAGATATGACTGAGCTACCGTATGACAGTAGACGGTACTACCTGCTTCTGTTAGCGCCGAATGTTGGGCGACGTTTACCAACGTTTACTAAACCTGACACCCCACATTGTGCCAACGGCTTCGGGTGGAGGAGCGCAGTTGGGAGGGTACAAGCCTTATCCTAGTGTGAGGAAATGCAACCTAACACTAAATGTCATGGCAGGGCAGACCAGACCCTAAGCCTTGGTTGGCAACTGGTCTAGGATCGAAGCTCCGACAAGCAGACAGTTAGAGCATTGCTTTGCTGATCCGGCAGCTTCTGCAGCTTGTTCCAGACGTATTGGTGTTACCTTTCCTCTGGAGTACACTAGACAGGCAGAGAGACGGATCATGCTGCAAAGGCTCTAAATTCAGCCCAGGCTTTGTGTTATGGAGCTGTATAACTTCAGTTTACAAACTATTGTCTGTCAAGACGGCAAGGTGCCAGTCAGTCAACATCTAGAGTTATCTAAGATTTTACTGTGACAATAAACTGAAGTTTACTACAACACAATCATCATCTAGAGTTATATAAAATTTTATTGTGACAATAAACAACTGAAGCATCAAAATAAATAATTACCACATTCAGAACCACCTCCATAGTAAAGGTTGGCAGCACTGGATCTCCAGCAATTTATGTCCTGAACTTTCATTGCACATTCTACTAGGATTCATCCTGATCATATGTAGTCTGTCCATTTATGTTTCTAATGCAGTTTTGTTCTCAACTTGTCCTTACATTACGGTTTTCAGTAGATTATCTATGTCAATGGATTTTGCCAAAGTTTCCTGTCATTTTCAATGTTATCTCCTTCAGCAGTGTCAGTTTTATACTGAGTCCTTCTAGAATGTTCCTTTTTGTCTTGTTTTCCATCCAAGAAACCTGCACCAGTTTTTAAGATGTACAATTCAAAATCTCTATTTAATAGACTAGGTTACCTCTGAAGTCGGAGCGGATTCATCTCACGGCATGGGATGCTTGTAGGGAAAGCTAACCCACCCACACACAGATCAGTCTAGTATGGACTACACTAGAGTTCAAAGCGAGCAAAAAAAAAAAAAACAAACAAAAAGAAAGAAACAAATAGACTAGGTCAATGCTTCCACTTTGTGCATAAGTGTTGAATACACATAGGATCTGATCAGCCTCAATTTCAATGCTGCAATCTTTGTTTGGAGAGAAGTATATCTTTCATGTTGTTGAATATGTACTTTCAATACAATCCAATTGTTGTTGTTGTGTTTTTTTTTCTTTTGCATTCACTCGCTTTGAACTCAAGCGTAGTCCATACATGTGCTTTTACTTTTACAGCACTAGACTTACTTTTGCGTGTGGATTAGCTCTCCCTATTACCAGTGACCCTTGCCATCAGGCAAACCCACTCTGACTTCAAAGGTACTTGTAATTTATATCCGTAAGTCAAGGACAAGAAGTTAACATGTTAGTTCAACTGACCAGTGTAGGGGCTGAACCCACTACCTCACCATCAGCACAGCGGACATTTCAGAATGAGCACTAGCAGGAAGGACTGTCAGAGGACAACACAGAAGCATGTACCACCATTGAGACGCTGAAATTAAGCACCCATGCTGTTTGACATCTTCTGAAGAAGAGTTTTTCTTATTGCTTTAGTTTATGTTGTGTGATTTCTACAGTATGTACCTGACAAGATGCAGCAAAATATGCCAGGAAATATATCGTGCAATCTATTGTTTGTGTCTTTGTTATTTAACATCTTCCAAAGGAGATGCTCATATGTCCTGAGTGCTGTGACATCAGTGTTAAATGACAAATTCTGATTAAAAAATAAGGACAGTAATTATTCAGCGACACTATGAGATTAAATGAAGAAGAACAGTTCATGACTCATGGTTATGCGTGGATTAAATATGCCAAGTCTGACAGTGCCTCACTGTCATTTGTGACTGTCACCTTTTGAAATATGATGAGGCCAAGAGATTTATAAGAAATAACTATAGAAGCAAGTGGGAATCAGAGCATCCAGGTCACCAGAAAAATGATGCACACTCTCAGCTTCACCTAAGAGAATAAGCAACAAAGGCTACAACACATGTTTAATAAACTAAAGACAGGAGATACTGATGAATGTAACCGCGGTCTTGTGAAGTGATAGCTATACATTTGCTGCAGCAGTGTCCAACAAATGCAGAACAGAGGAAACTATTTCGGCCTACACTCAATCTATTTGAAGACAAACTCTACAGAAACGTCAACCAGCTCAAGTTGACTGCTGTTTTCTTTGGATGTATTCATGTCTGAAGATTTATGATGATAAAGAAGAAGAAACATGTTTTCAGTATGTCCCATGAGGACACCACAATATCGTCAATAGAATCCAAAGCAGTATATTCAGATGAACATTATATTACATGAGCACCCATGTGGTACCTGGGCCCATTTGGGAAGCAAAGAATAGTACACTGCAACTGTAGTTCTCTAGAGGCAACTAAGGAGGTTGGGTTGGGGCTGGCTTCCCTATCCCACAGAAAACTTAAGCTGCAAACTCCAAACAACCTTGAGGATCCATCCTCCAAAAACGAGTAAAAGAAAGCAATACTGGTTATTACCAAGTGTACACAATACACCTCCAGCAAGTCAAATACATGCTCAGGTTCTCTACAGATCTAAAAGATACAAGCTGCTCATCTGAAGGATCAATGCTTGTCTTTTGGGTGACCTATCCGTGATTTCATGCCGTGCTTCTTTCGGAGTCTCCTCATATGCACACGTGACCTCCTCTTCAGATGTTCTTTGCCTTCCTTGTAGAGAGATCTTATTCGGTCTTCATTAGGCACATGGGGAATCTTGCCTTCTTTGCGCAAATACCTGACAACAAAATATACAGGCAAAGAGTTACAACAGACCTCAAGCATGGAAATATTCTTCATCTCTGTCCATATGCTTGTAGAAGTATTTGAGCCTTTTGGATAATGCGTTCAAATTTCACATGGCATTGTTAGGGTAGAGGTTTTTTTCTTCCATCTTTGATCTCTAATCTGGAGTGATGTGCCCTGTTTCCAGGACCATCATTTGGAGGTGGAGTAGCAACCAATTCAGCTCGGATTTGCCAATTATAACATTAGCGGTCATGTTAAGAATTGTTGACTCTGATATCAGCAGTCAAGGTAAGAGTTGCTGACCCTGACATTAGCTAACAGCTAAAGAATCGGTGAACCCCCCCCCCCCCCCCCCCCCCCCCCCCCGGGAAGGTTAACCCAGTCAACAAATGTCCGCAGAAGTCGGATGTGTCGGCCTAACGGCGCAAGAACGCAGCTCTGCTGTAAACAGGCACAACGCAGTCACATCCACACAAAAAAATCCGGATGAACGCAGAAGAAGAAGAAGAATCGGTGACCATAACATAACATTGGCAGTCAAGCTGTGAGTTGCTGACTGATTTATCACTTTTGCTGCATCTCTGGTTGAAAACTTAAGTCTTGGACAACTGTGTTAAAAAAACCAGTGCAAGTTTTTACTAAACCACAATAACTTCTGGTAGCTCCGTGGCAAAGGGCTTACGGACACAGTTTGTGATCCCTTATACCCGCGTACGAAACACAACTGCATGAGATTTGGCAGCAGACCACATTGCATTGGTTTTTTTTAATGAAATGGTATGGTGCCGGTCGTTCACAAAGCAATGGCAAACTACTGAATGTAAACTTGCCAAGAGATCACAAAAGCAAAACATGCTGGTGTTGACTGCAACATCCTGTAAAGGATATGCAACTAACTACATCCTTATTCTTCTTTTCCTTCTTCTTTTTCTGCCCTTTATCCTCCATTACAGCAAAGGCCTTCAAGGGGACATGGCTGAATGGATAAGAGAGCTCACTCTTAAACTTCCGGTGTGCTCATGGTAAGTTAATGGGTTCAATCCTTACACTGTTCAGTTGGACTAAAATAACTTCTCGTCCGTGACTTGGGGATGCAAATTACAAGTACCTCAGAAGTTAGAGTGGATTCACATGATGGCGAGGGATACTGGTACTAGGAAAAGCTAATCCATGTGTAAAATTCAGCCCAGGGCTACTATAAGTAGCGTGTATGGACTATGCTTAAGTTCAATGCAAGTCAGCGGGAAAAATAAAGTATCCTGTTCAACCCGCCTGTGTGCACTGGGTTGGAGTCTGTTGGCAACAAAATAGCTCAAACCAGCAGCTGCAACATGACCAGCCTGGGTCTAATCTCAGCCAGCTTATGTGTGCTGTCCTGAACCATGACACGGTTACATACAAATATGAGTCTCCTTAGTTGTGGAGTTCCTGTACTGGTCTTGCAGGAGTGATCTGCATCAGTCCTCATGAAGATAATACTTTGATGCTGGGATAAGAGAACAGTCTCAACTTTAAGCTCAATTTGATTCCACTCTTCATGGTACTTTGATACTGTGATGGGAGAATTGTCTCTATACCAGCTTCACTACTTTAGATGCAAACAAATATCAGGGTTTAGACGATACGAACGTGAATGCATCAGATTTAACAGTTAAAACTTGGTCTTTTAGATGATTCACAACCAACCAATAAGGTCTGCAAGAAAGTCTCTAGGACAAGCTCCTTCTAGTGGATGTACGGCCTTTTTAGGGCTCAAATGACATGAATTTCAATGTTAACTCAAAATTCTCAACTCAAAAAATAACTCTAATTGACAGGGTTTTATAACAATGACAATAACAACATACCTAATGGCCAGATTGGTTCCACCAATTGTTACTGTATACCTTGCTGGTGTTGCCAGCTTGTACATCAAATATGCAACAGCCACATCCCCAAGGCCACCAGAACGAAATGGAGAAATAATTTTCTCACTGAAGTTCAATTTTTCCATAAATGAGACAACATCAACACCACTGCAAAATGTATAACAGAGTATTAACCTCTTTTAAAGTTTGAAGAAATTAGCAGTGAAAGTGATCAATTGTTACATAAACTCTGTGTTGTAACAAGGGGTCACAAAACAAAGATCAGGAGCATCTTGAAGCAGCTCTCCATAGTGCACATGACCTTAGAGCACCTCTGCTTAATGTGCAAGACCTTGGTGAACCTTTCCTTGGATGTAACACTCCAGAGCACCTCCCCAAGGTGCGCAAGATGTTTCAGCACCTCTTCATGATGTGCAAGATCTTGTAACACCACTTCTTGGTGTGCAAGACCTTAGAGAACCTCTCCATGGTGTGCAAGACCTTAGAGCACCTCCCGATGGTGTGCAAAATGTTGCAGCACCTCTTCATGATGTGCAAGATCTTGGAACACCACTTCTTGGTGTGCAAGACCTTAGAGCACATCTTCATGGTGTGCAAGACCTTACTTAGAGCACCTCCCGATGGTGTGCAAGATGTTGCAGCACCTCTTCATGATGTGCAAGATCTTGGAACACCACTCCTTGGTGTGCAAAACCTTTGAGCACCCCTCCATGATGTGCAAGACCTTAGAGCACATCCCCCATGGTGTGCAAGACCAGAGAGAAGGAGAGCTCTAAGACCTCATAGAGATGGTACTTTGGTAATGGATCAAGAGGAAAGTCTGTACATCAGCACCACTCTAACATATGCAAGTCCTTTTTGTTGCTCAGACAACTCAAACATCAACACATCAGACTCAAGAGTTAGAACTCAATCTTCCAGTGCTCCTCCAACCAAGCAATCAACCAACCAGCCAGCCAACCAACAAACCAACCAACCATCCAGCAAGCCAACCTACCAGCCTAGCAAGCCAACCAACCAATCAACCAGCCAGCCAGTCAACCAACCAACCAGCCGCCCAACCAAGCAGCCAGCAAGCCAACCAACCAATCAACCAGCCAGCAAGCCAACCAATCAACCAGCCAGCAAGCCAACACAACCAGCCACCCAACCAACCAACCAGCCAGCCAAAAATCAACCAGCCAGCAAGCCAACACAACCAGCCAGCCAGCCAGTCAACGAGCCAAGAAGCCAGAAAGCCAACTAACCAACCAATCAACCAGCAAGCTAGCCAACCAGCCAGCCAACAAGTCAGCTAAGCAGTCAGCCAGTCAGTGAGCCAGCTGACCACATTCTCTGCTATTATATGGTATAAAAGCATGGGCAATGAATAAACAGTTTTTAGCTTTCAATATGTGGTTATTGCGACAATTTCACACAGAAAGAGACAATAATTAGTTTTACTTCCTCTTTTTCATTCCCCTTTCGAGGGGTATGTGTCACATTTAGTGATGCACCTTAGAAGACAGTGTGCTTGACTTCAGAATGCATTTACGTAATGCTTGCTTCCTCTCGAAATGTACACATGATACTTTGATTTTTTTGCCTTTATCCTTACTTCTTACACTGTGGGGTAAATCCTGTGTGCATATCCTTTACAGGACGCTGCAGTCAACCCCAGTTTTTTTTTGGCTGTTTATGATTTCTTGAGGAGCGGCTGGCTGAGTGACTAGAATGCCGGATTGCCCTTCGGGAGACCCGCGTTCAAATCCTCGGTAATGTGTGGATTTTTTTCTGTCTGGGCAAAAAGAAAACCCTAACCTGCATAGTTTGTGGCGACTGCACTAGCCAGGCGGCCTTAAATCCTCAGGCTCAAGACCCCCTGCCATAAACCGCAAGATACTATATAGGCAGTAAATGACAGTGACAGTTATGATTTCTTAGCAAATTTATGTTCAGTAGTTTGCCATTGCTTTCTGAACGACTGGCACTCATACCATTTGAAACTAACGCAAGGCGGTCTGCTGCCAAATCACCCGCAGCTGTGTTTCAAACGCGATATATGGGATTACGAATTGCATCCGTAATACCTTCGCCACTGAGCCAGCTGTACTGTGGGTAGGTTTCCTAATTATGAACTGTATGCCAGAGCTGTAGCCGTACAGCCTAATTCTTACAATGTTCACTGCTGAGCAGTTTTACAGCTGCACTATGTACACATGGTATTTGCTATTTGTTGTTGTTGTTGTGGCTCTTATCTGAGAAAGCTAGGCCCCCCAATCTACTGCTCAGAGATTTTGGAGGATTATGATATTATCTTGCAGCTGCAGTGGCTAGCATGCTTACCTACTGGCCCGGTGGTCATATGTTCAAATTTGAATTGATGTTGATTTTGTTTTAAAATTGAGCTGGCCTCCCAGATCTACCCAACCTAAAATGGGCATCAAGAAATGTCTTGGGAAGCAAAGATGGCTGACAGGATACTGATCATGCGACTCCTTGAGTGTAGATTTGTCTATAAAATGATGGGACTAGCACTATATGCCCAATATGCCTACAAACATGAGGCAAACATGTATAGAGTTCTTCATTTGGTTTACTTATGGCACTGCCTGCTTCTTTTGAAAAAACAATGGGTAGAGTTCTTAATTTGGTTTACTTATGGCATTGCCTGCTTCTTTTGAAGAAAACAATAAGATGTCCTGAAAACATTGTTTTAGCTGGATTTAAACTGCTTCCTTTGAAAAAAGCTCTGTGGTGAAAATATTGCAGGTGCAATTTGTAATCCTGCAAATATGCATTCGAAAGACAACTGCGGGCAATTTAACAGCAGCCCACCTTGTGTTGGTTTTCACAAAACAGTATGAGTGCTGGTCATTCAGAAAACAATGGCAAACTACTAAATGTAAACTTACCAAAAAATCACAAACAGTCAAAAACATGCTGGAGTTGACTGTGATGTCCTGTAAAGGACGTGCAACTAACTTTCGAAAAAAAAATAAAAGATGTTCTGAAACTTTGTCCTCAGTTGGATTTAAACCTAGATCTTTTTAAAGGACAAGCAGATACAATAGCTCTAATTCACTGGGACCCACAAATGCAGCTCACATGTACACACAAACACTTACCATCTGGCAACTGTATAAAAGGACCCAAACCAAACTGCAGACGTCAGCAAATGCACAACAACCAGAATCTTCCCATGCTCTTTGTATGTTTTCTTGAACCTCTGGTACAGAGTCAGCTTTTTCTCAACAATGTCACCTTCTTGAACAGATCCATTTATCGTTTGGTCTGCCTCAGTTTTTGGTTCTGTCCCTCCGCTATCTACTCTCACACTGTCTGTGACTGCAGCTTTTTCTTGATTACGAACCTGGCTCTGTTTATCTGTTCTTTCTGCAGAAGAAGTACTAAACTTTCTCCAAGAAGATGAAGATATTGGCACCACAACCAGGTTAAAATATTTGAAGTTTCTTATCTGCAAACTGCCTCTGACCAGTGAAGCATGACTAGCTAATGTTTTATCTGTACTAGGTACTGCCGATATTCTGTTTGCATCAGGTACTGCTGATACTCTATCTGCATCATGTACTGCCCATGTTCTGTCTGGATCATTTACTCCGCATGGACCACACGCAGCCAGGGAGAACCAGCATCTACTGCCTGTATGAGGTAGGCAAACATTATTCCACCCTAGATAGTACGGACACTCATGAGAATAAACATTCAGCAGTAATCTAAACTTTTCCAGCTGAGTGCTTTTAGACAGAACAAATCTTGAAACTCTACTCCAGCTCATCTTTCATATAGATGACAATATTTGCAAACAACTCTGAAAAACAAATATAGTGTTCTCATTACAGTAAGTCACCATGAAGTCGCTTCAGAGCAAACAAAACTAAACAACTTAAAACTTGGGACAGAAGATAGAGGCAGTCATCTGAGTTGAGTTTAGTCAAGAACTGACATCATAGTACTCGGGACATTACCATATGTGCTCTGTCCACATCTTCAACAGCCAGTAAAGAGTCCCAATACTAATGGTTCCAGTAGCACACTGATAATGTGTCTGTCAGGCCTTTCCTCTGTCCTGAAACTCAGCCAACTCCTCTGGTCACTCCCTACAGCACCAGTCTTTCCATGCCATGATGATCTATCTGTTTTTCCACACTATACACACTATCCCAAAGGGGCCGACCATGTCTGCCTTATCATGCACCAACACCCCATCAATAGACCCAGCCAATCTGTTCGCCTGTTCGTTTCCCACATCACCAGCATGTCCTGGGTAGGCAGTTATTGTATTCCTCAAATCACTTTCTGTACTAAGGATCTCAGTGTATATCAATCACTATCACCCAGTACCTTCTCGTGCACAGAAGTTTTTCCTTAATAAGAGTCTTTCAAAATGTCTCCTTTTCATAAGTCAAATGTCCTGCCGAGACTATAAATTAAACAGATAAAAGGACACAATGCAACTCAGTACAGATTACATGCCCCCTTAAAAAGAAACAAATATAATAATAATTATCTGAAAGGACAACTAATATAATAAACATTCCCCTAACTATGGTTACTTCTGCCTTAGCTACTTATAACTGCTATGTCAAACATTAGTTTTAATGAGTCATGTATTATTAACTATTGCACATTTTCCATGTCTTTATAATGCATATTGCTTTCTGTTGTCGTTGTTGTCTGAGAGTAGCTTCATTAGTGATGTATGAATGAAATGAGCAGAGATATAAGAAGGGCAGAAGGTCAGACAGGCCTGCGTTCCCAATTCTTAACCCTTTAAAAATAAAGTTTGTTCATTTCTTCTTATTGTAAGACTGCTCACTCACACCTCAGCACCCACTCCAATTTCAGACACACTTCCGACTGCATGCCTATTCTCAGAACCGAGCCCTGCAAAACTAGCCTTACCTTGACTCAAACCTACCCTTGCACCCCAGCCCATCTTTCAACCCCCACCTCCAATCCCACACCCCTAAACAGCAAACCTGACCCCCTGAACCTATACTTGCACCAATATCTGACTTTTGAACCAATATCCACAGGCATCACACTGTATACAGTCCTTACCCTACCCCAGGAAATATGGTACTTTACTGAAGCACACACTGCCATTAGCAGTGGGTGCTCTTGTGGTCAAGGTAGCAAATAAGTCTTTTGGGCGTGAGCCTTGTATCAGAGCGTCATGTGTCAGCTATGCACTTATGGAAACTTCCTATGATGGCATGGAATGCCCATGGTCTACCCCTGCCTTCCCGTGAATGCTGACTGATATGCATGCGGCAGTCCCTGACGGGCCATTTGGTGTATCACCAGTGGATACAGGTTCATGGATGGCTTTTGATAGAGAAAAGTGGTAAGAAACAACCAGGAAGGTGGATGTGTTGGATGAAAGGCACAAAAATCACAGCTCTGCTGTACACTGACACAACGAAATTACTCCCAATACAAAGAAATAATACTGGGCGAACGATGAAGAAGAAGAAAAAGTCTTTCTATCACTTCAAGGTCAGTTCCGTGGTGATGGAGTTACTGGTGATAGAGTTACAGACACAGTTGATAATACTGCTTAATAGTATTTGAAACACAGCTACATACGATTTGGCAGCAAACTGTCTCGCGTTGGTATTTTACAAAATGGTATGGGTGCCGGTTGTCCTGAAAGCAATAGCAAAACTACTGAACGTAAACTTGCCAAGAGATCACAATTCACAATAGCAAAAAATTGTGGTGTTGACTGCGATGTCCTGTAAAGGATATGCAACTAACTTTAACCACTTCAAGATAGCAGCGTGTGTGGTTCAACAGAAGTCTGTGTTTACGTTTTTTCAACATGGCGGAAGAACGTGTTTTTTCCGAGCGGTCAGCAGTCAACATAACGAAGCGGCGTGGTAGCCACGCAGGGACAAAGAAGCAAGGTAAGCGCGGTGGTTTGAGGCGTTTTAGACTCAAGTGTCACCGTCTAGGACTCAGGAACATCCGTATTCTATATTGGAACTGTGCCAGTGTAAAACAACGGGGCTCTATTTTAGAAACCCTAGTTTACAGGAACGACATTGTAGCACTCCAGGAGACGAGACTGGGCGATCAGCTACTCCGAATTGCCGGCTTCAAATGTTTCTACAACAGACGACATCTGGGAACGGCGATTCTCGTTCGCGACAGCATGGTGGCGTCAGAGCTAGACATGTCCAGTTGGGACAGTGACGATATACAAATACAGGCGTTGAGAGTTCATTCCAGTATACCATTCGTGTTGGTTAATGTTTATGCCCGCAATGCGAGTATGGACGCTCAGAAGTGGCAGTGCTTAAGTGGCATATTAGGCCACGAGAGAAATGTTATTTTCTGTGGTGACTTCAACGCTAAAGGCAGAGCATGGGGAAACACTTCCTCCAATACACAAGGGGAGGAGCTCGAGACTGCACTGGAAACCATCGACCTGGTTTGTATTAACAGTGGCTGTGTCACCAGGACAGCAAGCCGTCCAGGCGATGAGGACAGTGCTATTGATCTGGCGCTAGTTTCACCTTCACTCACTACAGTGTGTAGATGGGGTGTCCTAGGACACCATGGCAGCAACCACCACCCGTGCAGCATATTGGTGGAGAAAGGCAGAACCAGGCAGCACAAGCTAAAGGTAAAGACGTTCCAGTATGACAGTACAGGGCAAGATGTGGTGAGTAAAATAAGACGTGACAAGCGCAGAACGTTTCAGGGCAGGCACCGTGGTGGAGTTTCGAGGTGGAGAAGGCCTGGGTAGATAAGCGTAGTGCTGTAAGGAGATGGCAAAATGCCAAGAAGAACAGAGCTGGTCATCCTAGTCCCTGCTTGCACTTAGAAAGAGAGATGCACACAAAAGTAAGCTATTTCAAAAAACTGGTCAAGGTGGTTAAAAGCGAAAAATGGGCAGAGGTGTGTCAAAGAGTAAGCACAGACAAGTCACTGAAATTGTTCTGGCGACTACATAAAAGCATGAGTGGTGTAGTCAAGAATAAGAGCATTTCAGACTTCCAAGGTGCTGACCTCACCTGGCAGAGGACTGACGAGGACAAGGGCAAAGCCCTCTTTGAACGCTACCTTGAGCAGGGCAACCAGACAGACATGGGAGGCCGAAATCTGGCCAAGGAGGTCACCTCAGACAGATGCAAGGCCCAGAACACTTCGGAGGAAGACACAGTGACAGTGAAAGAAATCAAGGCTGTGCTTCGACGATCAAAAAACAGTGCTCCAGGTCCTGATGGCATAAGATACGACGACATCAATAGGTGTACCGACAATGAGCTAGAGAAACTAGCAGACATGTACAACAACAGTATAGGGAGTGCTAGCATCAAGGAGGAATGGTTACACAGCTATCTGATTCCCTTGCCGAAGCCTGACAAAGACCACAAAAAAATTCAGGGATATCGAATTATAACCATGCAGAATACAATAGGCAAGCTGCTTGAGAAGGTAATTGCCAGGAAAATATCAAGCCAACTAGAGAGGCAAGGTGTTTTCCCACCTACCCTGGGTGGGTACCGTCCTAAAAGAGAAACCTGGACCAATGCAGCAGTCTTTGCCCATGATGTCTATGAAGGTTTCCACTCAGGCACTGAAACCGTTGCTGCAGCGATTGATCTTGAGGACGCATACAACAGAGTACCACTGGATTTTTTAATGTTTCAGCTTCTTGAACTAAACGTAAGTCCATTCCTCCTTAATTGGATCGCTGCAGCCCTCTACCAACGGAAAGTAGTTTTTAGATGTGGCAGTTGGACTTCGGAACCAACAACAATATATCCTGGCCTACCACAGGGATCACCATTATCTCCGGTACTGTTCAACGCCTACACAGTGAGAATCACCAGTGAGCAGATCACTGGACCTGGCAGGACATTGTCGTATGCCGATGATGTTTTAGTGTATCGTCAGGGTAAGGATAGAGAGGAGGTTGCTGTGGAACTACAAACCGAACTCAATCGCATAAGTACTTGGTGTGATGAAGCTGGGGCAATGGTCAACCCAACAAAGGCAACAGTGACTTGGTTCTCGTTGAATAATCATATTGTCAACAATCCAACACCAACTGTAATGCTGTGTTCAGAGACGGTGGAAAGAACGCAGGCAATGAATTACCTGGGGATACGGTTTGATCGAAGCCTTGCTTATAATGTGCACATAGACCAGGTGATAACAAAGGCCAAGCGGGGTTTGGCAGCGATGCGGGTGATGGCGGCAGCAAACTGTGAGCAGCGCCATCTATGTCTTCTGTACGAGAGGCTGGTCATGTCTGTTTTGGAGTATGCAATGGCAATCCTGACTCTCAGCCATAAGCAGATAGAAAGGATGGAAAGGATACAGAATGAAGCTATGAGCATTATTCTTGGATGTACAAGAGATACAGCATGCAGGGCGATGCGCTACCTTCTTGATTTTCCAACCATTGAAGAGAGAATACAAGTTTGCAGGGCACGCGCCTACCTCAGAGTTAACGCAAACACACAACATCCACTGCATAGTGAAATTAGGAAGGTGAAGGGCAGCAGGTTAAAAAGAGGACGGTCGTGGATGGGTCAAGCCGAAGACATTCTTCAACAGGTGTGTTCACTTGAGGACTTAGAACCTGGCGAGGAGTGGGTGCAAGTGCCAACAGACTTCTGCACATCCTTTTCAGTTTGCATCCAACTAGATAGAAAATGCAGACAAGAAAATCCGGCTGCTGCGGAGGCTGAAGTACAAGCGTTGATTTTCGAGAATTCGCTAGACGGTGACGCGGTCATCTACACAGATGGGTCGGTCGTCCGACATGTGAGAAGCTCATGGGCCTTTACAGCTCGGGCCGGAGGGAGAATTCTGAAGGAGGACTCTGGTGCTTTCACTGAAACCACAAGTAGCCTGACCATGGAAGTCATGGCAGTAAGTAAAGCAATAACATGGCTCGAGACACAGACATTCACTAGGGCTTGTTTCCTTAGCGACTCAATGAACATGATCAAGAGGATAGAGGAGGGGTCGATCCGAAGAGAATGGTTGCTGCCTCTGAAGCGGTCTCGGCTGGCAAAGATTAGTTTCATCTTCGTGCCAGGTCATGCGGGAGTACAAGGAAATGAGCGGGCTGACAAGCTCGCAGGTGAGGCTACTGTGGAGGGCGGACGCGCCATGGACCAGGCTGACATTCTGAATGCTCTACGAGAAGTGAGACTTTTGCGAGAACCAAGTGATGACTGTGAATCTACAACAATGGCCAGACTGCGGGAGTAGCAAATTAAAAGAGGGGTGGCCAAACAAGAACACTACGCAGGAAGCCAAAGAAGATTGATAAACCAACACAGAACTGGCGTCGTTAGCCGCTACACGCTGCGGGATTTGCTGAGGAGGGGATCCGAGCACTTATGGACTGAATGGTTCGATGTGCAACGAGGATGATCTGTCGACTAACTAACTAACTAACTAACTTCAAGATAGTGACATGTGATATGACTGACACTTGCTTGCTTGTGTTCGCTGGCTGTGAAGTCCTGTATGTCAGATGAATACATCCTGTTGTCCAACATCAATGTGATGTCATACCAGACCTGAGGTTTGTGTGAGTATCCGTTGTCCCATGTCTGGCTTATTGGTGTACAAACTGGTATGTAGGCAGATGCTCTCCGGCTTCGGAGGAATCATCGATCCTACTGATGTTAGCCAGGCCCCTGAAGGGACCTGTTGCCCAGGACGCACGGCGTGGACGTGTCAGCAGGTTACTGATATGATATACTGATGTCAACAACTCAACAACCAATTAATATAATATTAATTATGAATAATGCTGTGATGTCGGTTCCTAACTAAATCAATCAATTATATTATTATAATTTATAATGAATGAGAAACACTTAGTCAAGTAATTAATGGCTATTAAATATCAACAATATTCATCTTAGCACAATCAAGTGAATATTCATTGCAGACAAGATGCAACATAGCCAAACGTTTCCGTCGCTTATATCAGCGCTAGTCTTGCGTCCTTTCGCCTTCAATCTGAACTTTCAGAAATTGTTGTAAACAACCAGAGGACGTGATCGTTGTCATTCGAGGTCTACTTCCGGGTTAACGCCCCCTGACTGTTTCCGCTTCCAAGTGGCTGAAGCAGGGTTGCCATTCTAGATATTTTATATCCAGATCTAGAGGTTTTTGCCGGCGTCTGGATACCGTTTTCTGACGTTTGGATGCTGAATGCAATTCTATATACTTTTCATTTGGAATTGAATATTTTGGATATTTTCTAGATTTTACTTTTCTTTCGGTGTCATTTACCCATGTTTTGTTTGGTCTGGACGCGCGTAAATTATGGTAACTGCCATTACTTAAACTTTGAACTGACTTGGGTCAACGCTCAACAATCTGGCAACCCCCCTGGTAATGAGTAAAAGGGCGCATAAATTATAATAACATTATTTGAACTGTAAACTCACCATGTTACGAATTATTGCTGTGATGCCGACTTTGTGATTCTTTTTCATGTGATTTTTGTTTTATAATTGTTCACCTTCATATGTGTCTTCCACTTTGAAAAAATCTTTCAACATGCCAAAAGTAAAGCAACCGTGATGTCAATTCATGGAGATGCGACTACGGCTTGTTGTAAGTACTGCAAGTGCGAAATGAAAGCGAAAATACAAGACTTGAAGAAACATGCAGAGACTAAAAAACATAAAAATTCAGTGCCGTTTAGGGATATGCCACTGTTGGCATCTGTTTACCCATAATCGGGCACTCTCACGATGTTTATACTTCACCTCGACACCGCAAGGTACCTACAAGAGGAACATGATGAGATGAGATGAGACATCTGTTTTCAGAACTACACAGAGTAATGAATTATCAAAAGTTGAAGGATCTGTCGCAATGTTTTTAAGTTGTCATTGTGCAATCGTGTGATCATTTGATTGATTTGTTTAAAAACACTATTTCTGACAGTACAGTGCCAAAGGACATGAAAATGCATCGCAGCAAGTGTACAAATATGATCAGAAGTACTTTGTTTTCTCACTTTGAAGAAGATTTTATCAGTGATATTTCTACAAATAAATATTGTTTATTATTAGACGAATCGAATGACATTTCGGTTCTGAAAGTGCTTGGTGTATGTGTTATAGCAACAGCAAAGACAAGGTAGTTTCTACATTTCTTGGACTAGTTCACTTGGAAGAGTGTGATGCAGAAAGTATAGTTCAGGCACTGAAGAATCTTTGGTCAGTAAACATTTAAACTTGAAGAATTTGGCTGCAATTGGAACCGATAATGCATCGGTAATGGTTGGTATCAACCATGGCGTTTGTGCAAAATTGAAGGAAGATATCCCATCTTTAATCCTCATAAAATGTGCGTGCCATTCCTTGCAGCTAGCATTATCACATGCCTCATCAGAATGTTTACAAGGAATTTGGAATCCCTTATTGCTGAAACACATAACTGGTTCTCCAAATCATCTGTTAGACAACAGCAATATAATAATTTATATAAAGCATTAAGTTATAGTTCCTCACCACTGAAAATTCTGTCATATTGCAAAACTAGATGGTTATCAATTCAATCAGCTGTTCAAGTAATTGTGAACCAATGGCTGGAGTTGAAGACACACTTCGAAATAACAAGACAAAGTGAAAAGTGCTACACGGCTGACATACTATATGGAATGTACACTGATGAAAACAATTTGGCATTCCTTCTCTTTTTACAACCGATTTTAAGTGAAGTGCAAAAAAAAAAAAAGTTAATAAACTGTTTGAATCTCAAAGTGTTGATAAAGTTAAATTACTTGACGATCTCACTTTGCTATTTCATTCAATTGGTAAAAGACTTATATTGCCAACTTCTAAAGCTGACTTGTTCACTTGCACTATAGAGAGCTATTTGGCTCCTAAGCCATACCTGGGATACCAAATCGAATCACACATTGATGGTTTAAAAACAAAAGGACTGTTAACAGAAAATGAAGAGAACAACTTAAGAAAGCGCTGTCAAGATTTTCTTCTCTAATTATTCAAGCAATTGAAGCAGAGACTTCCTGAAAATTTAGATGTATTGAAAAATATTTCACTCTTTTCTGTTCACAACATACTTCAGCCAGTAAAGGACATACCAAAATATTGTCAGTTATGACATTTTTAGGGGCTACCGATAACAGTGTGGCGGAAGCAGAATATCACATTATCAGTTACCTAAAATAAATTTGGTTGACGAGAAACAAAAACAGAAACTGAAGCCTTTTGGAGTGAAGTAAGACAATTTAAAGATGCCTCAGGTAACAGTCTATTCTGTGAGCTCTTTGAATGTGCGATGTCTGCCATGTTACTACCCATTTCAAATGCTGATGTGGAAAGAGTTTTCAGTACTATGAATTATGCAAAATGTAAACTAAGAAACAGAATGAAACGTGACCTCTTAAATGCTACCTTGACAATAAGATTTGCCCTGATGAGAGCCGGAAACTTATCAGCTCCCTGATCGTGAATTAAAAGAAATTGGAACAGCTAAAGCATACCAGAGTCATTTTGAATTTGAAGCTTCAACTTCAACACCCAAGCTAAGTGCATCTAGTAAGAGACATCAGTGAAGATAAGAACATGATTCTATAGGGTAAGTCACATCAATTTTTGTTAATTGTTGCATATCTCTTACAGGACGTTGCAGTCAACATCAGCATTTTTCAGCTGCTGTTGATGTACTTGGCAAGATCACACTCAGTAGTTTGCCATTGCTTTCTGAGCGACTGGCTCACATACCCCCGTAAGTTACCAACCCGGCTCGAACCTCTGCCGGTTCGGGCGCAGCTGCGTTACTCACGAGAATATACGGGGTTACGGCGAAATCCGTAAAGCTCTTCGCCAGGGAGCCGGCAGTCACATCAATAAATATGTAATTTCTTACTTTCTCAATCTGGATATTTTTCCTAGATACTTTCCAACGAAATCTAGATATTTATGGATGTTGTTTGGGCCGTTTCTAAATTTTTTTTTGGGTCAAAAATAAGTGGCAACCCTGGGCTGAAGGAGACAGAAAGACGTTCAAAATTGCACGCAGCCAGAGAACTAATTCACTTGAGCCAATCCTGAGACAAGACTTTTCTTGTTTTGGGTTGGTTTATAAGGACAACTTTAACTGCACACGGATATTCAAATAAGTGCTTCAGTCTCTCATGGATCACACACGAATATCCCCACCTTTTACTTTGTCTTCCCCCTCCTCCTCTTTCCTCAATAGTCAATAGTGTGTGGTTTCTCGCCTTAATCTTTTTGGGAGCAACAAGCTGAGGGCCTGCTCCGTGGCGAAGAGGTTAGGGACGCAGTTCATAATCCAGCATACCCGCGTTCGAAACAGCTGCGGGCGATTTGGCAGCAGACCGCCTTACGTTAGTTTTTTACGAAATGGTATGGGTTCCAGTCGTTTAGAAAGCAATGGCAAACTACTGAACATAAACTTGCCAAGAGATCACAACAGCAAAACATGCTGGTGTTGACTGCGACGCCCTGTAAAGGATATGCAACAAACTAACAAGTTTAGGCGATGTCTGAGTTTTCTTCTTCTTCTTCTTCGTTCATCCGGAGTTTTTTTTTCGGATGTGATTGCGTTGTGCCTGTTTACAGCAGAGCTGTGTTCTTGCGCCGTTAGGCCGACACATCCGACTTCTGCGGGCATTTGTTGACCGGGTTAACCTTCCCGGGGGTTTCTTAGGACGTTTGACTCTCACTGTTGTGGTGTTATCCCCCATCCCAGCTGGTCCATATAGAACAGTCAAAGATCCTGGTCAGCCCTCAAGGGAAGGCAGGGGCAGACCATGGGCATTCCCCGCCATCCAAGGAGGCTTCCATACTTGCAGAGCCGATACATAGCGCTCTGGTACTGGGCTCACCCAAGGAATCGTCACGTCCTGCACATGGCTGCTTAGCCTCACTTCCGTATATTGGGCCTTCCGTTCACCATAGGCTGTTCTTCCGGAAACCAGAAGTATGCAGTCTGCAGATGACATCCACACAGTGAGCTTTCGATTCGGACTTTCCATGTAATGGATTTGCTAGCCAAGCAATATTCCATTTCGTGCCACTAGGACACTTTTCCACCTTTTATGAAGCCCACACAGTGGGCTTTTGATTCAGACTTTCCACGTAATGGATTTGCTATCCAAGCAATATTCCATTTCGTGCCACTAGGACACTTTTCCACCTTTTATGAAGCCCACACAGTGGGCTTTTGATTCGGACTTTCCACGTAATGGATTTGCTATCCAAGCAATATTCCATTTCGTGCCACTAGGACACTTTTCCACCTTTTATGAAGCCCACACAATGGGCTTTTGATTTGGACTTTCCACGTAATGGATTTGCTATCCAAGCAATATTCCATTTCATGCCTCTGGGTCTTCATGCACCTTTAAATGTCAACCTGTATATAGTTAAAGTAATCTGCGGTCAACTTTAGCTTGTTGATATCTCCATAGAGCTTGTCCTCAAATGAAGCAGGTGTGGGCCAAAATATCTTTCTCTGTTCTGCATACGTTGGGCAATCCTGCAGCAAATGTTTTGCTGTCATTTTTCCAGTTCTACAATTACATTCATCGGTATCTCCTATCTTTAGTTTATTGAACAAGTGGTATTTCAGCCTGTTATGTCCTGTGCGGAGTCTGAAGATTGCTACTTGTTCTCTTCGGTCGAGTTTGTAATATGCATCATCCTTCTGATGGCCTGGATGCTCTGATTCCCATTTGGTTCTATAAGTGCTTTTTATCAACCTCTTTGCCTCATTATAGGTTATGTCTATGTCAGGCTGTGGTAGTCGTCCGCCCTCTTTTGCCAGTCTGTCAGCCTCTTCGTTTCCAGGTATACTGCAATGTGATGGGATCCACTGTATTACAACTTTTTTGGATTTCTGGCATAGACCATGGAGTGCTGCTCTTAGGTCAGTTAGTTCTGTGCTGTTATTGCTCTTCAGTATTGAGACAGCTGACTTTGCATCTGTGAAGATAGCTATTTGCTTCTCTTTATTTTCCTCCATCAGGAGCATTTCTGCTGCAGTTTTCAGAGCCTCTACCTCCGCTTTGAAGTTACTTGAAAATTTTCCAGTTGCCATTGAATGTGTTTTTTTCGCTCCATTTTTTAAATTTAGGAGAATTCCTCCTCCTCCATTCTCTATTGAATTTTTGGCTGATCCATCTGTATATGCATGGGTCCAATTCCTGCTTGGGTAATGTTCTTTTATGTAGTTTAGGGTTATTTCTCTTCTTTCGGTTTCATGCTGAGTGTTCTTTTTCTCAATACCAGGAATGTTTTCTATCATCTCAGGCAGTTGCTGCTGTCTCCAAGCTGGGAACTTGTGTGCATTGTGTATGGGCTTGACTGTTGATATGTTAAGAATAGGATCTGACCTAATCCTTCGTTTTGCAGTTTCTACAAAGTTGCTACGCTTCAGTCTTCCCTTTCCAAAACCATTAAATCTGTTGTACATAGGGTGGTCTGTCAATCTTCTAAATTTTTCTGCTTGTTGCTGGGCTCTGCTATCTCTTCTATCCTGCATTGGTTGTAAACAAGTGATCTTTTCTAATTCATTAATAGGCGTTGTCTTCAGGCTTCCAGTTATGATTCGCATTCCTTGATTTTGGACTCTACTTATTTTGTTAAAGTTTGACTTAGCTGCTGTTGCCCAAGCTGCAATGCCATATTCCAGTACTGGCCTCACCCGTCCAGTATATAACTTCTTGAGAACTTTCTCATCTGCTCCCCATGTTGTACCAGCAAGCTTTTTCATGATTGCCATTCTTTGCCTTGCTCTTGTTCGATTTTTCTCAACCTGTGTCTTCCATGTCAGGCGACGATCAAAGGTGACTCCTAGATAGTTTGGATTTTCTTCATGGCGCAATATTTTTCCATTCAATACCAGCTTAGGTTGCTGAGTTTTAGTTGAGAGGGAGAACACTGTGCATGTTGTTTTCTCCTCACTTATCTTCACTAGCCATGATTTTGACCAGTCCTCTAGCGCTAATAGGGCTTGCTGTATTCTGCTGTTAGCTGTACTAATATATTCTTCAGATGTCCATATGGCTAGGTCATCTGCAAAGGATGATGTGTGTACTCTGGCTGGAAAATTTTCCGTGATGTCGTTTATATATGCTAGGAATAATGTTGGTGAAAGAACTCCTCCTTGGGGGACACCTTGCTCCAACAGCATCATTTTGCTGGTTTGTCCTTGTACTTTTGTCCTGGCAGTTCTGTTCTCAAGGTAGTGGCTGATCCATTTGTACATTTTCCCGCAAACATGCATTTTTTGCAGTTTTACTTTCAGTCCTTCCTTCCATACTTTATCAAATGCTTTTTCTAAATCTATCCAGACTGCTAGTGTGTGCTTTTTCTCTTGGAAGGCATCCTCTATTTCCTGAGCTATATAGGTTATTTGATCTTCAGTAGATCTGTACTTTCTGAATCCTGCTTGGTGAGGTGTTAAGAGTTGGTTTTCTTCCAGATGCCATGTTAGCCTGCCATTGATAATGCGTTCCATTAATTTTCCTACACAGCTAAGAAGACTGATAGGTCGATAGCCATTTGGTTCTTCCAGGTCTTTTCCTTTCTTTGGGACTGGTATTAGTATAGCTTCCTTCCATGCCTGTGGGACTATTCCCCTCTTCCAGCTGTAATTTAGGACTGCTAGTAGTTTCTTTTTTGCCTTAGTGCCTAGTCCTATTAGCATTTCATTTGTGATTCCATCCTTTCCTGGTGATGTCTTCTTTTTTAGGGTATTCATTGCCTGTTCCATTTCTTCCATTGTTAGATTTGCCATCATATATTCTGCTGCTGTCTCTGTATATGTATGATGTATCTGTTTATCTTTGATTGCTTTCTTCTGTTCGGCTGTAATATCAATGTGGTTTGCACTGGCATAGTGTTCCATTAGTGCATTTGCAGCCTTTTTTCCTGTAAGCAAGGCATTTCCTTGTTTAATTGTTATTTGTTTGTTTCTAGGTCCTTCATTGTTCATGGCTTTCACTAGTTTCCATAGTTTGTTTCCATCCCTGTCAAAATTCAGGTTTTCTGTTTTTTTCCTCCAACAATCTCTTGTTGTTTGATTTACTGTTCTTTTATATTTTGCTGAGATGGCTTTGAGAGAGATGTTCGCTTCAGTTGTTTGTTCTCTCTCTGCGGTCTTCCTAGCATCTTCAACTTTGTCCTCCAAAAATTGTAGTTCTTCAGTCCAGTATGGTTTGTAATTTTTCCTTGCTCCTCTTGGAATAGACTCAGTGGCCGCCTGTATTATTGCTCTGTTTAGACTTTCCACCATTTGCTTCATGTTGCCATATCGTGTATTTACGTTTTCACAATATTTGTCTGTTAGTATGGCAAATCTGTCCCAATCTGCTCGTTTGTAATTCCAACGGGGCAAAGGCTTTTGCTCCTGTGGAACATACTCCATATTTATTACAAGCTTGATTGGTCTGTGGTCACTACCTGCTAATTGGTCCAGCACATGGCGATCGATTTTGTGGAGGATGTCTCCTGTGCAGAAAGCTAAGTCTGGAGTAGAAGTGGTAATCCATCTTCTGGAGTAGAAGCTCGGTGTGTCATCCGCTTTGTTAAGTAGATGGAGATTTGAGTCTATTTCCCAGTCCTCCACTTCATCTCCTCTTTTGTCAGTATCTGGGTATCCCCATCTTTCTGAACGGCTATTAAAGTCTCCGACAACAATGCAATTTGTGTCAGTTATTTCCATGTTTGAGAGTGTAAGATCCTTATCTGCCGGGCTATATAGATTGTAAATTCTTATTTTCACGTCCTTTATCATTATATCAACACCTATAATTTCCGTTTGGTTGTCAGAGATCACAGATACTTCGCTGCAAGGTATTGTATTTCGTGTAAGTATTACAACTCCTCCTTTGTGTCCTTCGCGGTCGAAACGTGTGGCCTGATATCCCTCGACTGAAAATGTGCGATTGGCGTTGAGGTGTGTCTCTTGAATGCATGCCACATCTATTCTATCTTTATGAAGACGCTGTGTTAGGGAGGCTTTCTTGTTATAAACTCCTTCTGCATTCCATTGTAGTATGTTGAGTGTCCGGGGTGTTTGGTCAATAGCTCTTAACCTACTCCTCTGTGCCTTGACTCCACAGCACAGGGGAAGGTGACCACCAGTAGTCATGGGTGGACCCCCTCGAGGCAGGGGGCCCGGCACTATCACCGCCTGATGGGACTTCACGGGATTAGCACCATAACGATTAATTTTCATCTGTGGCATCATGAAATGATAAAGTTACGTTGCACTTCTTTGTCAAGCCTGTGGCTCAGTACATCCGATTTCGACAAGCATTTGTTTGGGATGCTTTCCCTAGCCTTTGACTGTCCCCAGTCTACCTACAAGGCAGCAGGTTTGTGCGTCACTTCGTCTGGTCCCTCTCCCTTGACCTGTCCGACATGGGTGACCCTACCAGTAGCTGTGCTACCATCGGCATAGCTCTTGGGGTCATTGGAACGCTCAAGCCCCTCTACCTCGTCAAGGTGGACGCACGGCAGAGGGGGTCTGAGTTTTGATTGGTCCCTCTTCCGTCGACTTAATCAGCGTTGGTTGTAGATGAGTTAATCACGAAAATACTGACCTGTAATAGAAGTGACTTAGATGCGCTGGCTTGCAACCTTGTATTACAGGCAGTCTGTTCTACCTTCTTGATCAGCGTTGGGTGGAGCTGAGGTAATCACAGAAAGACTGACTGACATTTTGCAGATGAGGCGACATAGATGTGCGGTAGTGTATCGTACCTATTCTGAAGATGGCGGCCTGTTCATGACTATGATTTTCAATTCTTCTGAGCCGCATTGATTATCTTAGGGTAACTTATGAGAGGGGGAGGGTGGGGGTGGGGGGGGGGGGGAGAAAGAGAGAACAAACGTTTTTCTTTTTTCCAAAAGGTCACAAATTGGGCACGCAGGCCCGTCTTACATTCGGCCCTTCCAATCACCCATCTTTCGTACATCATTTATCCATTGTGCATGTTACATTCGCATAGAAATAAAAACATCGAGGGGGAGGGGTGGGGGCATGCGAGGAGATATAGGGTGTATTTTTTAATGACTGGGGTTTTTGAAAATATTGCCGTTCCAAGTTTTGTATTCACCCTATGTAAACTCATGCAACATGAAAAATAAATACAAAACTTGGAACGGCAATATTTGCAAACACTCCCTTCCCCCCCCCCCCCCCCCCCCGCCACAGTCATTAAAAATACACGATATAACAAAGGAGAGATAACAGGGGAAGGGGGGGGGGCATTGACATATACCCATGTTCGCAAAATGACAGATAAAACAGCATATTCACCACCAACCCTTTAGCATATACTACCAATTTGAATACCAATGTCAAACTTGGACAGTATGCAAATCACATTTACTCAAAATCAACCCCCGCAGAAAAAGATGCTAGAGGAAAGCTGCCAACTTAAGTTCAATGTTGGTAAAGGTTTTGGGTTCGACTCCGGCCTACGTCATTCGGTTCACGAGTGCAATTTTCTCTGAGACTCCTGGTGGTCATCACTGGAGCTACAGATTATGTGCATTGTGCGAGGCTTTTGGCAGGCCACATTGTGATAAGAGACCCAACCATATGGGATAAACAACCCGTGCAGTGAAGTTGCCCCTCTGGCCTTGTAAGTTTAATGTATTGGCATTCAGGCCATCTAAGCCATGGCAAGTGCTTGGTGTAGAAACTGTTTTCCTGATGGTACTAAAGTACCATCTCCTATGGGATTGTGTTGCAGTGCTCTCCTGTCTCCTGTGAGCTGTGGATTTAATGTGGAGTGCCTTTACATCTATCCACAGTTGTTTGTCATGAACTGCATGTTCATAGAAATGGCGTCCGCTGGTTGCTGAACTAATTGGGTTTGCCTTATGCAGAAATGTGTGGCTGCTGGTTATCTAGTGACTGCCAGATCACAGGCTCCCTAAACAAATTCTTTACAGCGAGCTGCGTTGTGGTAAACGCAGCTAGGGTAGCCAGAGAAAACGCTTGAAAGACACTGAAAATCTCACTGAAAGCTTTTGGAATTTATCATGACACCTGGGAGACTGCTGCTAAAGACCGTAATTCATGGCGTACATCATTACATAATGGTGCAGTCACTTGTGAAGCATCCAGGACTGCAAGAGCTGTGAAGAAAAGGCTGGACAGAAAAACCACTGCAGTAGATCCTCCTCCTGGAATGTCAAGCATTCTTTGCCCACATTGTCAAAGAACATTTTGAGCCAAAATAGGCCTTTTCAGTCATCTTAGAACTCACGGCTCCATACTTTCAACTCCACTGGGTGAAATGAATGATCATCATCATTCTTGATGGACAAACAACAATAGTGACTGCCGCTTCCATCGATGATGAATTGTATTTTTCATGGCGGACTTTTGTGTTGGCATTCTTGCAGCAGTATTGTGCATCGTATACTTGTATGGGCTGTTGAATTCTTGAGACTCCTGTCTGTTCCACTTTTCACATGGAGCAGTGAGGAGCATTTTGTGTGATATTCAATGGCACAGGAATGGAGCATTATGGGGCAATACTTTGCCGTAAAGTTGGAACCGCGACTAACTAACTTACTAACTAGGCCTAACTAGTAATGGTTGCTTCTCAGGTTTGAGGTTTTTCATTTTCAACACGAGTCTCCGTGGCAAAGTGGTCAAGCCATTTGCCTTGCGCTCTGAAGGTTGTGAGTTTGATTACGGGCTTTGTCTTTCTGTTCATGAGTGCATATTTTTCGAAGACTCCTGGTGGTTGTCGCTGGAGCTACAGAGTTTGTGCTTTGTGTGACGCTTTTGGCAGGCAACCTTGCGGAAAGAGACCGAGTCATGTGGGAAGAAACCTGGTGCAATGAAGTCAATCTTCCCGACTTTTAAGACACTTGTTTAGTGTCAACAGACCAATGCAGTCCATGGAGATCGGCAGCCAAGGACAAACAACAGTTAACAAACTAGATATAAAAAAGACAAAATGAGATAATAAATAATAGTTTATTGCACAAACTAGAAATTAAACGCAAATATAACAAAGCAAAACCACAGTAATAATAATGGCATGTACTTGAAACAAATGACATGAGTGTAAATTACTAATAATAATAATAGAGGTCAGCATGACTGAATGGATAAGGACACTTGTTCTTAAACATTCTGTGTGCTGATGGTGAGGTAGTGAGTTCAACTCCTACACCGGTCAGTTGGACTAAAGTGTTGACTTCTTGTCCTTGACTTGGGGATGTAAATTACATGTACCTCTGAAGTCGGAGTGGGTTTGCCTGATGGCAAGGGACACTGGTAATAGAGAAAGCTAATCCACACACAAAATTCAGTCCAGTGCTACTAGAAGTAATGTGTATGGACTACGCTTGAGTTCAAAGCAAGGGAGTGCAAACAAAATAATAATAAGCAAACAGTCAATAGATTGCGCAACCACATATATACAGAATTCAAGATTGGTGAATCAGCCATGTGCACATTGGGATTGGCGCTGCAGACAGCAGATCACATACTCCAGGACTGCCCAAAATATGACAAATCAAGGCAAACCTTCTGGCCTTAAGAAACAACAGTGGAAGATAAACTCTATGAACCACTGAGTGAACTACAAACGACAGTGAAATTCATGCATTGCAGTTATAGACAAATTTCAAATGAATGAAAGAAGAAGAGGAAGCCAGCAACATAAATTATGGGGAGCTGTGGTAGTGCAGTTGCTTGCAGGCTTGCCTGCCAATCTATCATCATCTATCTCCATCTACACTCTAGAACATGAATCTATATCTATAGTCTAGAACATCAGTCTATCTCCATCTACACTCTAGAACATGAATCTATAGTCTAGAACATCAGTCTATCTCCATCTACACTCTAGAACATGAATCTATATCTATAATCTAGAACATTAGTATATCTCCATCTACACTCTAGAACATGAATCTATATCTATAGTCTAGAACATCAGTCTATCTCCATCTACACTCTAGAACATGAATCTATATCTATAATCTAGAACATCAGTCTATCTCCATCTACACTCTAGAACATCAATCTATATCTATAATCTAGAACATCAATCTATCTCCATCTACACTCTAGAACATCAATCTATATCTATAATCTAGAACATCAATCTATCTCCATCTACACTCTAGAACATCAATCTATATCTATAATCTAGAACATCAGTCTATCTCCATCTACACTCTAGAACATCAATCTATATCTATAATCTAGAACATCAGTCTATCTCCATCTACACTCTAGAACATCAATCTATTTCTACATTTAGACTAACAATTAAAAAGACAAGAGGATCAACTTCAGTGCACCAGGTTTTACCCTGACTTTGCCCAGCCTCTCACCGCAAAATGGCAATCTAGATGATGAGAGCACAAAGCACAAACTCCACAGCTCCAGCAATGACCCCTCGCCCAGGGTCTCCAGAAAAATTGCACTTGTGGTCTGAGTAACTCAGTCTGGAAATAAATTTCTGAACTTCATAACACAAGGCAGAGACTCTGCCACTACGCCATGTGCCTTGCAATCTACACAACTACATGAGGATGGGGGGGGGGGGGGGGGGGGGGGGGGGGGGGGGTGGTGTGAGAGTTCAAATGATCAACAATTTCCAAACTGGAAATTACTTTGTTGCATTTGATGTGAATTTTGACAAGGGGTTACACATGAAATGGGCCTCATTTTGTGGTGCTTCCTGAGGCTTCTGCTCATGAATATTATAGTCTATTATATAGGACTTCCTGCGCATGTGTGGATTAACGGGAATAATGTTACGTATTCGCGTCACATAAAACAAAACATCAGGACAGCGGAGTATGAACAATAATTTTGCGAAAGTCTCTTCCTCAAGCCAGTAGTCTTTCATCTCCCTGGCCAGGTACATGTCATCGATAGTCTGCAGCAGGTAGTCTACGTCTGGCGCTTCTTCCAAGTGGACGTACAAGGTGCGGCCAGAGACAAACGATATACGGATGGACTTGAAAACCACCAGTACGAAGGAGACGTACATAACAATCACACCACCTGTAAAGATACTGAGGCCGGAAATACGAAATATGATTAAAAACTACTGGAAATATAAAAAGGGTTTTTAAAAATAAATATAGACAGCTCCATGGCAGATCACCCACTGCGTGCCAGTTGGTCTCTAAAAATATGGGTTTAACACCATACGCCTAATGCACTTTCATATCATCATGTGCCATACCGATAAGCGTGAGCGGTCACGTTTCACCTCTCATGCAATCACCAAGTCGTAGATCAGCTCAGTGTTCTTGTCTGGACCATGCCAAATGGTAAAGTCACCCAGGTATTTACTTCTCTGCCTTCCCCTTGTTCTCTTCCCCTTGATCTTGCCAGTTGTCACCAAGTTCTCTAATTTATTTCCTCTCATAACGTGACCACAATATTGTGACTAAGTCTAATTTCTCAGTTTATGATTTTCATTTGTTTCTTGTAGGACTTGGTCATTGGTTTTTCTGTCTGTCCATGGTATTCTTTGCATTTTCCTCAGAAACCACATTTCCACAGCCACCAGATGTTTTTCAGCCTGTTTGCTCATTGTCCAGGCTTCACATCCATACAAAAGTACAGGTTCTATGTAGCACCTCAACACCCTTTTTCTTGTTGCTTACTTACATGGCAGATCTACCACTGAGGAGTGAAGTATTGGCAGTCACATATTCCAGGTCATGGCACAATGAGGTGGGGTGCCAGCTCCCTTCCTCATCACTTTTCCTGTCTAGGTAATTCCTAAATGTTTTGAGAATAGTTTGATACCCATTTTGGTCAAGTAATGTGGGTCTCACATCATAATCCCATGGTAGCACCGTGGCCATCACACCTGCCTGCCAGCCTGTTGGACATGTGTTCAAATCCCTTCAATGTCAGGATGTTTGTCAGTCACCTGGGCACCAGGAACTGTCCTGGCAAGTAAAGGTGGTTAGTGTGATATTGACCAAATGACACAGCAATTGGTTGAAACAATATGAGGCTAGCACCAAATATCAATAGCTAGACTAATACTTCCATTCACCCTGCACAACTCCCCAGACAAATTACCTTCCATTTACCCTACACAGCATCTGCCACGTAGCGGTTGAGGCAAGATTAAATGATTTAGATAGGATAAGAAAATAATGGCAGAAAAATAAAGTAGATCACCGTATAGCGCAAGAATACAAGAGTTACTAGATGACGTCACGGGGACTACATTACGTTACCATAGTCAGAGAAGCGTTTGACAACAGGAATGGAGGAAAGCAAACAGAAGGGCAACATCACGATATCGAGAATATTCAATTGAAAAGGCATTATAGGCACGACATAGGATGGTCATTCAAGATGAAGAACAATGGCACAATCTAGATTATGAAGAACGGCCAAGAATGAATGAATGATGCAGAGGAAATGAAGAGAATACTTGGCATCTGAACTGGATGAGCGAATTGTAGGCAAAAGGTCACTGCTTTAGTACGTCAGTCAAAGGAACTTAAATATTAGCAGGTAGTGATGTATTTGTCTTTGAGTTATCAATATGATGAGATTGGAATCGTCGGACAAAACGGTATGTTTTCAATTATTATTTATTAATTGTATTCTGGCCGATCCTCCCAGCCATATGGGAATGGCCAAATAACTATTTATTCATTAACGTCTGATTGACCAACAATATTAAAATAAATATGACGTGGATTACCATTGTTTGCTGCTGTCATTTTGTTGACATTCAATTTACGGTTCCCGTTAACCTGTTATGATGTTCTGGGACAGACAACGAGTGTAATTTTAAGGATACCATCATCACAGCAACACCCCAGACACTTACCTTCCATTCACCCTGCATAACTCCCCACACATTACCTTCCATTCACCCTACACAATTCACCAGACACATTCCTTCCATTCACCCTGCACAACTCCCCAGACAATTTGCCTTCCATTCACTCTGCACAACCCCCCAGACAAATTACCTTCCATTGACTAGGCACAACTCCCCAGACACATTACCTTCCACTCACCCTATGCAACTCCCCAGACAAATTACCTTCCATTCACTATACACAACTCCCCATGCACATTATCTTCCATTCACCCTACACAACTCCTCTGACACATTACCTTCATCTCTCATCTCATCTCATCATGTTCCTCTTGTACCTTGCAGTGTCGAGGTGAAGTATAAACAGCGGGAGAGTGCCTGATTATGGGCTTCATGTATCGATATTCCCATGGACTCTGTTATTCTCTGTGTCCATCGTTTACCTTCATTCATGCTACAAAACTCCCCAAACAAATTACTTTCCATTCACCCTACACAACTCCCCAAACAAATTACCTTCCACTCACCCTACACAACTCCCCAGACAAATTACCTTCCATTCACACTACACAACTCCCCAGATAAATTACCTTCCATTCACCCTAAACAACTCTCCAGACAAATTACCTGAGCCCAGAAATAAAAGCCAGAGATGGAGGAGTTTTCCTGTCATTGAAAGTAATGATGTGGGCCTTGGGCACTGAGATAGGCTGACCTTTAGGGTCATAGGTGAACACTGACAGACCTTGTAAGATCTCATTCAAGCTCCAGGATTCGCTGATCTCTGTGTCAGTGAGGTAGTTGAGCCGCAGCGAGATGTTGCTGTAGCCAATTCCAAACCTCCCTGCAAGGAACATTCATAGGAGTCATCAATTAACAAACACATTTATTCTTGTGCTTGCTTTGAACTCAAGCATAATCCATACACATTACTTCTAGTAACACTGGACTGAATTTTGCAATTTTTTTTTTTTTTTGCATTCACTCATTTGAACTCAAGCATAGTCCATACAGTTGCTACTTCTTCTAGTGTACCGGACTGGTTTTTGCGTGTGGATTAGCTTTCCCTACTAACAGAGATGAATTAAGGTTTCAAGATGGCGACGGACGGTCGGGTTGTTTTGTGATCGTTAACTTTTTCGCGTAGGAGATGGATTTATTCATCTCTTGCGTATAATTTGTGTGCCAGGATGTAAAACCAGGAGTTTCTACTCAAGATCTGCGCGGATGCTACGGAGTTTTATGCATCGAGCGAAGCAATCCTTGAGTGAATTTTTCGCAGCATGTGTGGTTTCTGTTGTTTTCAGTTTTTCAACATGGCGGAACAATGTGTGTTCTCCGAGTGGTCAGAAGTCAACCTAACGAGGCGGCGTGGACACCGGGCAGGCAGAAAGCGACAAGGTAAGCGTGGTGGTTTAAGACGTTTTAGACTCAAGTGTCACCGTCTAGGACTCAGGAATATCCGTATTCTATATTGGAACTGCGCCAGCATAAAACAACGGGGCTCTATTTTAGAAACCCTGGTTTACAGGAACGACATTGTAGCGCTCCAGGAGACGAGACTGGGCGATCAGCTACTCCGAATTGCCGGCTTCAAATGTTTCTACAACAGACGACATCTGGGAATGGCGATTCTCGTTCGTGACAGCATGGTGGCGTCAGAGCTAGACATGTCCAGTTGGGACAGTGACGATATACAAATACAGGCGTTGAGAGTTCAATCCAGTATACCATTCGTGTTGGTGAATGTTTATGCCCGCAACGCGAGTATGGATTCCCAGAAGTGGCAGTGCTTAAGTGACATATTAGGTCACGAGAGAAATGTTATTTTCTGTGGCGATTTCAACGCTAAAGGCAGATCATGGGGAAACATTTCCTCCAACACACAGGGGGAGGAGCTCGAGACTGCACTTGAAACCATTGACCTGGTTTGTATCAACAGTGGCTGTGTCACCAGGACAGCAAGCCGTCCAGGCGATGAGGACAGTGCTATTGATCTGGCGCTGGTTTCACCTTCACTCACTACAGTGTGTAGATGGGGTGTCCTAGGACACCACGGCAGCGACCACCACCCTTGCAGCATATTGGTGGAGAAAGGCAGAACCAGGCAGCACAAGCTAAAGGTAAAGACTTTCCAGTATGACAGTACAGGGCAAGATGTGGTGAGTAAAATAAGACGTGACAAGCGCAGAAAGCTTCAGGGCAGGAAAAAAAGCTGGGAGCAGCCACCTTGGTGGAATTTCGAGGTGGAGAAGGCTTGGGTGGATAAGCGTAGTGCTGTAAGGAGATGGCAAAATGCCAAGAAGAACAGAGCTGGTCATCCTAGTCCCTGCATGCACTTAGAAAGAGAGATGCACACAAAAGTAAGCTATTTCAAAAAACTGGTCAAGGTGGTTAAAAGCGAAAAATGGGCAGAGGTGTGTCAAAGAGTAAGCACAGACAAGTCACTGAAATTGTTCTGGCGACTACATAAAAGCATGAGTGGTGTAGTCAAGAATAAGAGCATTTCTGACTTCCAAGGTGCTGACCTCATCTGGCAGAGGACTGACGAGGACAAGGGCAAAGCCCTCTTTGAACGCTATCTAGAGCAGAGCAACCAGACAGACATGGGAGGCTGAAATCTGGCCAAGGAGGTCACCTCAGACAGGTGCAAGGCCCAGAACACTTCGGATGAAGACACAGTGACAGTGAAAGAAATCAAGGCTGTGCTTCGACGATCAAAAAACAGCGCTCCAGGGCCTGATGGCATAAGATACGACGACATCAATAGGTGTACCGACAACGAGCTAGAGAAACTAGCAGACATGTACAACAACAGTATAGGGAGTGCTAGCATCAAGGAGGAGTGGTTACACAGCTATCTGATTCCCTTGCCGAAGCCTGACAAAGACCACAAAAAAATTCAGGGATATCGAATTATAACCATGCAGAATACAATAGGCAAGCTGCTGGAGAAGGTAATTGCCAGGAAAATATCAAGCCAGCTAGAGAGGCAAGGTGTTTTCCCACCTACCCTGGGTGGGTACCGTCCAAAAAGAGAAACCTGGACCAATGCAGCAGTTTTTGCCCATGATGTCTATGAAGGTTTCCACTCAGGCATTGAAACCTTTGCTGCAGCGATTGATCTTGAGGACGCGTACAACAGAGTACCATTGGATTTTTTAATGCTTCAGCTTCTTGAACTCAAAGTAAGTCCATTCCTCCTTAGTTGGATCGCTGCAGCCCTCTTCCAACGGAAAGTAGTTTTTAGATGTGGCAGTTGGACTTCGGAACCAACAACAATATATCCTGGCCTACCACAGGGATCACCATTATCTCCGGTACTGTTCAACGCCTACACAGTGAGAATCACCAGTGAGCAGATCACTGGACCTGGCAGGACATTGTCATATGCCGATGATGTTTTAGTGTATCGTCAGGGTAAGGATAGAGAGCAGGTTGCTGTGGAACTACAAACCGAACTCAGTCGCTTAAGTACTTGGTGTGATGAAGCTGGGGCAATGGTCAACCCAACAAAGGCAACAGTGACTTGGTCCTCGTTGAATAATCATATTGTCAACACTCCAACACCAACTGTAAAGCTGTGTTCAGAGACGGTGGAAAGAACGCAGGCAATGAATTACCTGGGGATACGGTTTGATCGAAGCCTTGCTTATAATGAGCACATAGACCAGGTGATAACAAAGGCCAAGCGGGGTTTGGCTGCGATGCGGGTGATGGCGGCAGCAAACTGTGAGCAGCGCCATCTATGTCTTCTGTACGAGGGGCTGGTCATGTCTGTTTTTGAGTATGCAATGGCAATCCTGACTCTCAGCCGTAAGCAGATAGAAAGGATGGAAAGGATACAGAATGAAGCTATGCGCATTATTCTTGGATGTACAAGAGATACAGCATGCAGGGCGATGCGCTACCTTCTTGATTTTCCAACCATTGAAGAGAGAATACAAGTTTGCAGAGCACGCGCCTACCTCAGAGTTAACGCAAACACACAACATCCACTGCATAGTGAAATTATGAAGGTGAAGGGCAGCAGGTTAAAAAGAGGACGGTCGTGGATGGGTCAAGCCGAAGACATTCTTCAACAGGTGTGTTCACTTGAGGACTTAGAACCTGGCGAGGAGTGGGTGCAAGTGACAACAGATTTCTGCACATCCTTTTCAGTTTGCATCCAACTAGATAGAAAATGCAGACAAGAAAATCCGGCTGCTGTGGAGGCTGAAGTACAAGCGTTGATTTTCGAGAATTCGCTAGACGGTGATGCTGTCATCTACACAGATGGGTCGGTCGTCCGACATGTGAGAAGCTCATGGGCCTTTACGGCTCGGGCCGGAGGGAGAATTGTGAAGGAGGACTCTGGTGCTTTCACTGAAACCACAAGTAGCCTGACTATGGAAGTCATGGCAGTAAGTAAAGCAATAACATGGCTCGAGACACAGACATTCACTAGGGCATGTTTCCTTAGCGACTCAATGAACATGATCAAGAGGATAGAGGAGGGGTCGATCCGAAGAGAATGGTTGCTGCCTCTGGAGCGGTCTCGGCTGGCAAAGATTAGTTTCATCTTCGTGCCAGGGCATGCGGGAGTACAAGGAAATGAGCGGGCTGACAAGCTCGCACGTGAGGCTACGGTGAAGGGCGGTCGCGCCATGGACCAGGCTGACATTCTGAATGCTCTACGAGAAGTAAGACTTTTGCGTGAACCAAGTGATGACTGTGAATCCACAACCATGGCCAGATTGCGAGAACAGCAAATTAAAAGAGGGGTGGCCAAACAAGAACACTAAGCAGGAAGCCAAAGAAGATTGATAAACCAACACAGAACTGGTGTCGTTAGCCGCTATCAGCTGCGGGATTTGCTGAAGAGGGGATCCGAGCACTTATGGACTGAATCGTTCGATGTGCAATGAGGATGATCTTTCGACTAACTAACTAACTTCCCCTATTAACAGTGTCTCTTGCCATCAGGTGAACCCAATCTAACTTCACAGGTACTTGTAATTTACATCCCCAAGTCAAAGATTAGGGATACACAAAGTGGAGAGTGGAAAAGAAGAAGTAACAAAGACATTTATGATCTGTTTAAGTCCCCGCTAAACACTGGTATCATGAAGGCTAATAGACTACAATGGCTGGGGCATATAGAAAGAATGGAAGATAATAGGGAAACAAAACTCGCTTACACTCAGGAAATAAATGACCGTAGACCCCGAGGTAGACCAAGAAGACGGTGGAGAGATAATATATATACAGACCTACAAGCACTTGGAATCAGCGACTGGCAAGAGAAGGTCAACCGGAGAGATGAATGGAGACGGATTGTATCTGCAGCAAAGAACCTCAATGGTTCAGAACGCTGAAGAAGAAGAAGAAGAAGAAGAAGAAGTAGAAGTCAAAGATGATAGGTCAACATTTTAGTGCAACTGTCCGGTGTAGGGGTTGAACTCCTTACCTCGGCATCAGCACACCGGATGTTTAAGAACACGCGGTCTTATTCATTCGGCCATGCTGACTTACAAACACAATTCAAAACAATGTATTCCCTTAGTGAATTTAAACACAAAAGTCACAAAAAATAGCTTGCATGATTTATTGTCTGAAATATCTTGCTGGAAGTCTCAGTAGCGTTGTGGCTAGACACCTGCCTTCTGATCTGGATGTTATTGGTTCTTCTTACTCTGCATTTGTCCAGAATGTTGTTTTAGACGTAACTGTGTTGTGCCTGTTTACAGCCGACACATCCGACTCGACTTCTTAAGGCAATTGTTGGCTGGGTTAACTTTCCCGGGTAGGTTATGGGTTCAATCCACAGCTTCAATTCGGATTTCAAAAACTGACCTGGCTCCCATGTTGACTCTAAACATGTAGCTTGAAAGATCTTGAAAGTAAAGATACTGATATCATCATCCACCAAGTGCAGATTGGTCAATAACAATATAGCTGTTGCAACATATGCCTGGTGAGCCTCAAGACGTGAATAGGGTCCTGGACTTTATATTTTGCTGCACCTTGTCTGGTGCACACTGCAGAATTATACATCACATGAAGTGAGTGGGTGAATCACATTTTGGCTGAAATATATAACACACACTGTCTGTGATCCTCTTTGAATGTGGCGATGCAGTGAAATATATGACAGTCAATAAATCATGCAAGCTATTGTTTATGGTTTTTGTGTTTAAGCAAACAAATACTTATACACACATACATATAGTAATCATCATCATCTCATCTCATCTCATCTTGTTCCCCTTGTACGGTGTCGAGGTGAAGTATAAAAATTGTGAGATTGCCTGTTTATATGCTTCAAATATCGAGATTCCCATGGACTCTGTTATTCCCTCTGTCCATTGTTTATATGGTTAGCCTCTTCATCTGCTTCGATTTGATCTGTACATCATTGCTTCTTGTGGTATACTGTCAGTGATTTGATGTGTACATCATTGCTTCTTGTGGTATACTGTCAGTGATTTGATGTGTACATCATTGCTTCTTGTGGTATACTGTCTGCTGGTAGCCTAGTTACAAGGCCAAACCATTTCACTTGCTGTTTTCTAATGAAATTTAGCGCCGATATTACCCCAACTTTAGTCCTGATTTCATTATTGTTTATTTTCTCTCTCCTTGATGCACTGAGTATTCTTCTCAGGAATCTCATTTCTTTTGTAATTTGTCTACCTCTTTTTCTGTCACTGTCATCAGCATCATCATCATCATCATCATGTGCTATTGAAATGCAGAGTTCTTCATGAGAGAAAACATATATTTAAAATGCAGAGTTCATGAAAGAAAACAGATACATTTGAAATGGCATCATACAGTGAATTGTGTGCACTGTTTCATCAAGCCTCTGACTCAGTATATGTGATTTAAAAAAGCATATTTTCGTGTTTGTTTTTCCTAGCCTTTGACTGTTCCCAGTCTACCTAAAAGACAACAGTTATGTGTCTCTCATCCGAGCTGTAGGGTAGAAGAGGAAAGACTAAACAAGACTGCAAGTTCTTGGGGGTCATTGGAACATGTTGAGTTGAGTCAAGAACCAACATCACAACACTCTGAACATTCCTGTACATGTTCAGTTCTCAACTACAACAGCCAGCGAAGAGTCCCAACACTAATGATACCAGTAGCAGTCTGATTATATGTTTGCCTGGCATTACATCAGAGTTTTGAGCGTCAGCCAGATCCTCTGGTTGGAAAATGCAAACCCCACTACCACTGTGAGTTGGAGGCACGACAGATGGGAGATACATAAAATACAAACATGGGTTTGTGATGTGATAGTGCCTTCACATTTCCTTAGCCTGAGAACAAGGAGGAATAGGCTGCCAATCTTTTCCTCACTTAGGCAAGCTATGAGCCCTGACATCGAACAGGGGTCCGAACGTGCTCATGAAATTACCAGCACAGTTTGCTATCAACTTCGCTATACCTTTATCTACCTGTGAGAGAACAGACACCTTGCCTACATGTGAAAGAAATTAAATTTACCTACCTGTGAGAGAACAGACCCCGCCACCTACCTGTGAGAGAACAGACCCCTCCACCTACCTGTGAGACAACAGACACCTCCACCTATCTGTGAGAGAACAGACCCCTCCACCTACCTGTGAGAGAACAGACACCTCCACCTACCTGTGAGAGAAAAGACCCCTCCACCTACCTGAGAGAGAACAGACCCCTCCACCTACCTGTGAGAGAACAGACCTATCTGTGAGAGAACAGACCCCTCCACCTACCTGTGAGAGAACAGACACCTCCACCTACCTGTGAGAGAACAGACCCCTCCACCTATCTGTGAGAGAACAGACCCCTCCACCTACCTGAGAGAGAACAGACCCCTCCACCTACCTGTGAGAGAACAGATCCCACCACCTACCTGTGAGAGAACAGACCCCTCCACCTACCTGTGAGAGAACAGACACCTCCACCTACCTGTGAGAGAACAGACCTCTTTATCTACCTGTGAGAGAAATTAAATTTACCTACCAGTGAGAGAACAGACACCTTTACCTACCTGGGAGAGAACAGACCCCTTTACCTGCCTGTGAGAGAAATTAAATTTACCTACCAGTGAGAGAACAGACACCTTTACCTACCTGTGAGAGAACAGACCCCTTTACCTACCTGTGAGAGAAATTAAATTTACCCACCAGTGAGAGAACAGACACCTCCACCTACCTGTGAGAGAACAGGCACCTTTACCTACCTGTGAGAGAACAGACCTCTTTACCTACCTGTGAGAGAAATTAAATTTACCTACCTGTGAGAGAACATACACCTTTACCTACCTGTGAGAGAAATTAAATTTACCTACCTGTGAGAGAAGAGGCACCTTTACCTACCTGTGAAAGAACAGACACCTTTACCTACCCATGACAGAACAGACACCATTATCTACCTGTGAAAGAACAGACACCTTCACCTACCCATGGAAGAACAGACAATCTTACCTTCAACCATTTTATCCATAACAATAGCTTCTGGACTGCTTGTCAACCGAAAGTACCGCGGAAACACTCCAAAAATATCCCTGAAGAATATTCAAAGAAATGGTAACAAAGATTTTACTGACACCATTACAAACAGAAATACAAATTGAAAACAATGTTTTCCCATTGTGAATTTGATTAATAAAGATAAAATAGTATATCGCACAATTTATTGCCTGACATTTTTCGCTGTATCTCCTCAGGCACATGCTGCAGAAAAAAAGTTCAATAATAAAGTAGCATGATGAATCCTTTCAACCGAAATAAACACAACACATTGTCATAAATTGTCTAAGTCATCACAGTGGTGTTAGAGGGACTATCATGTCATTTTATTTACAGAACCGATTAATCTGAATGTATAGTAGATACCTCGGCATATATTAGTAACTCTTGGTTACCATGGTGATATTGAAACATTTAACAATGTGATTTTTATTTAGGAAAGACTAAACAAGGATGTCAGGTCCTGCTACATCCTCAGGGTAGAAGAGAAAAGACTAAACTAGACTGTAAAGTACCTCTACATCCCAGAGACTGAACAAGGCAGTGAGGTACCTTAACACCCCATGGTAGAAGAGGAAAGACTAAACTAGACTAAGGTACCACTACATCCCAAGGTAGAAGGTGAAAGGCTAAACCAGACTAAGGTACCATTACATCCCAGGGTAGAAATGGAAAGACTAAACAAGCCTGTAAGGTACCTCTTCATTCCCACGGTAAAAGATGAAAGAGAAAGCAAGACAGTGAGGTACCTCTACACTCCCAGGGTAGAAGAGGAAAGACTAAACAAGACTGCAAGGTACCTCAACATCCTAGGGTAGAAGAGGAAAACTAAACAAGACTGCAAGGTACCTCAACATCCTAGGGTAGAAGAGGAAAACTAAACAAGACTGCAAGGTACCTCAACATCCTAGGGTAGAAGAGGAAAACTAAACAAGACTGCAAGGTACCTCATCATCCTAGGGTAGAAGAGGAAAACTAAACAAGGTTGCAGGATTTACATCATCCCAGATAGAAGTAAAAAACATAACAATGAAAGACCCCTTATACGCCCCTCAGGTTCATTAAGTATGTGGTCATCATCATCATCATCATCAAGTGCCCTGCCAGCTGGCGTAGGCGTTCATGACTCTCCACAGATCTCGGTCGTTGGTGTTCTGGATCAACTCTGCTGATGGTATTCCTCCATGCCATCGTCTCAATCCATCCAGCATAATTTCTCTTGGTGTGACTCTGCCTCTCTTACCTCCAATCTTTCCAGTTGTCACTGCCATGAGCCTGACGACGTCATGGCATGGTTCAGTTATAGCCTAGGTCACAGAGTACAGGTTACGACTGTGTTCAGAATTGAACACGAGAACGTGGAAAGCAGGGGCTTTCCACACAACGTGAAAAACGTTGGAACTCACTTCCCAGGTGATAGGAAGTGAGCTCGGGACAAGTGAGTCGGGGTTGATCCATCGTCCTGTGTGGACATGGTGAAAAGTAGACAGCGTTATGGCTCTACATTGAGCCACGCATTTAATCTGTGATGTAGTGTAATGTGATGTGACTGTCGAATAAGTGATTGTATCTTTGATTATGTGATCGTGTATATTATACGTAGGAAACTGATAACAGTCTTTGTGTTCACTCTTGTTAGAGTTGACTGGAGTTCGAGTGGGTGAGGTGTATGACGTACGATCGAGTAACCATGATATACTCATGTGCTGCGAGATGACCAGGGGACTGACTGGAGAAGAAGAGAAGAATGAATCATCCCCTGTTGGACACGAGAAGTGTTGCTACACAAGTATCGATAGTAGCTCATTCAGATAGTCCAGTCATATCCTGGCACTTGGGGGTTTATCGTCCATATGAAACCTGAGGCCACAGATGATGATTTTACATACGTAACACGTGCCAACGTAAAGTTTAAGCCACAAAGTATCATTCTACAAATAGAGAATTGGCTAACGGAAAAGTTGATTTCACACATGATGAAACGAGAAACATAATCACCAACTCCAGCTATCATAATGAATTTGAAATGACAAAACAGGCGTTGAACTGTACGCATTACAAAAGGCATGTGAACAATTGAACAGATTCGGCAAAAAGATGTAGTCAACAAGTGTAATAATTAAATGTCTTATC
Source organism: Cepaea nemoralis (assembly GCA_014155875.1). NCBI lineage: Eukaryota > Metazoa > Mollusca > Gastropoda > Stylommatophora > Helicidae > Cepaea > Cepaea nemoralis. Next base: position 454,588 of record JACEFZ010022245.1, read on the forward strand.
AAGTATTGAAAATGTGACTATGTGAAATATATAAACAGTTAGTACTATGTGATTGAAGATATTGACTTAATATTGGTGCAAGACTTTAAAGACCAAGAGAAATTTATTTCTTATAAATGTGTCACTAGTAACAATAAGTGTGCACAAGTTGAACGGTGAAAGGACTATAATTGTGAATGAGGACAAATCAAGGAGTCAACAGTGAGTATTGATTATTCTAATGAGGCAATGGACACATCATGTGACTGGAAAGTTCCTTTTAAATTAGATATGTCAACAAACCACTTGGGATTCATATAACTTGCCTGTAAACATGGGAATTCCCCGTACGAACTGGTAAAACCTGTGAGCAAGCATCGATTGTTTCTTCAACGCAAGCGGTGTGTAAGGAAATAAATCACCGACAGTGAAGTTAAATTACGAGTACAGCGAGAGAAAATATGGAACAGGCCTACAGGGTTGTGACAGGCTTGCTGTGTCAACAAGCGAGGTCAGACGTTCGACATGTCTACTGTGTTAATGAACAGATGTTCAACGTAAACAAGTGAAGGGACAGTCATAGCTGGCTACAGTTGTGTAAATTCAAAAAACGGACACACAAGTTAACAAGTTGAGACGTCAGGATGTGATCAGCCAGGCTGAAATAAACTATTATAAAACGTGAACATTTTATAATAAACATCGGAACTGTGTGAACGTGTAAAGTGCCAGGATATGACTGGACTATCTGAATGAGCTACTATTGATACTTGTGTAGCAACACTTCTCGTGTCCAACAGGGGATGATTCATTCTTCTCTTCTTCTCCAGTCAGTCCCCTGGTCATCTCGCAGCACATGAGTATATCATGGTTACTCGATCGTGCGTCATACACCTCACCCACTCGAACTCCAGTCAACTCGAACAAGAGTGAACACAAAGACTGTTATCAGTTTCCTACGTATAATATACACGATCACATAATCAAAGATACAATCACTTATTCGACAGTCACATCACATTACACTACATCACAGATTAAATGCGTGGCTCAATGTAGAGCCATAACGCTGTCTACTTTTCACCATGTCCACACAGGACGATGGATCAACCCCGACTCACTTGTCCCGAGCTCACTTCCTATCACCTGGGAAGTGAGTTCCAACGTTTTTCACGTTGTGTGGAAAGCCCCTGCTTTCCACGTTCTCGTGTTCAATTCTGAACACAGTCGTAACCTGTACTCTGTGACCTAGGCTATAACTGAACCATGCCATGACGTCGTCAAGCTCATGGCAGTCACGAAGTATGTGGTGCTGTAGTCATATTTTGATAGACCAACTGACTCTTGCTGGGTGACGTGGTCATGGAGTATGTGGTGCTGTAGCCATATTTTGATAGACCAATTAATTCTCATTGGGTGGCGTGGTCATTGAGTATGTGGTGCTGTAGCCATATTTTGATATACCAATTAACTCTCATTGGGTGGCATGGTCATTGAGTATGTGGTGCTGTAGCCATATTTTGATATACCAATTAACTCTCATTGGGTGGCATGGTCATTGAGTATGTGGTGCTGTAGCCATATTTTGATATACCAATTAACTCTCATTGGGTGGCGTGGTCATTGAGTATGTGGTGCTGTAGCCATATTTTGATATACCAATTAATTCTCATTGGGTGGCATGGTCATTGAGTATGTGGTGCTGTAGCCATATTTTGATATACCAATTAACTCTCATTGGGTGGCGTGGTCATTGAGTATGTGGTGCTGTAGCCATATTTTGATATACCAATTAACTCTCATTGGGTGGCATGGTCATTGAGTATGTGGTGCTGAAGCCATATTTTGAAAGACCAATTAACTCTCAAGAAGAAATGACACCTGATGAACTGGCAGTACAAGCTAGAGATATCTTGATAACTGCAGCCAAAGATTTAATTCCGACCAAGAAAAAGAAACTGAAGCCATGGATTACATCAGACACGTTAGAATTAATAAAACAACGAAGGGAGCTGAAAAAGAAAGGAGATGAATCCGATAACAGAAGGATGAAGTATAAATCTTTAACTTGAGAAATAAGAAAGAACACAAGAAAGGACAAAAATCAATACATACAAGATTGCTGTACCAGAATAGAGCAATGTCATAAGACTGGAAGAGATTATGAAATGTTCAAAGAAATGAAGGTATTGACAAGAAATGTTCAACCTCAACTGAATGTTATCTGTGACAAGATGGGAAATACTATAACAGAATCTAGGCAAATTCTAGAAAGATGGCAGGAGTACTGCAGTGGAATGTATGATATGAGTGACAGTGAGGATATGAATGAGATACATGAGCCAATGACAGCAGAGACAGAACCTGAACCCTCATTAGATGAAATTGCTTGGGCTATAAAGAACCTGAAGAATGGTAAATCACCTGGATGTGATGAGATACCAGCTGAACTAATTAAAGCGGGAGGAGAAGAAAGCATACACATATATCATGCATTATGTAAAAAGATTTGGAAATATGGTATATGGCCAAAAGATTGGAAGAGAACTATCTTCATTCCAATTTCAAAAAAGGGCAACCTGAAATTATGCACCAACTAACTGTTGCCCTGATCAGTCATGCAAGTAAAATTCTACTAAAAGTCATAATGGGAAGACTTCATAAGAAAATGGAAGAAGAGATTAACGTAGTTCAAGCTGGATTTAGACAAGGAAGAGGGACAAGAGATCACATATTCAACATGCGTTTAATAATAGAGAAGTGCAGAGAATTTAATGTAAACCTATTCTCATGTTTTGTGGATTATTCAAAGGCATTTGACTGTGTACAACATCAGAAACTTTGGGAAATCATGAGGAATATTGGCTTTCCACCACATGTAGTACAACTCATAAATATGCTATATCTAGACCAACAAGCAGCTGTTAGAATAGATGGCGAGACATCAGATTGGTTTGACATCAAGCAAGGAGTCCATCAGGGCTGCGTGCTGTCACCTTATTTGTTTAACCTGTACGACAAAAATATAATGAGAAATGTAAGAGATGATATAAACAGGGAGCTATATGAAGCCCTAAATATTGGTGGTCATGACATACCAGAGATTCGATGTGCTGATGATACAGTATTACTATCCACAACACAGAATGGCATAGAAAACCTCATAGCCTCAACCCAATTGAATAGTGAAAATCACAACTTATATCTTAACATAGCAAAAACAAAGATAATGCATACAGACAAAACTGCAATGGAGAAAGAAATATACGTTAATGGGGAAAAATTGGAAGTGGTGGAAAATTTTGAATATCTTGGGTCACTGATTACCAACAATGGTGACACAATGACAGAAATTAAACGGCGACTATCAATTGCTCTTCAAAGACTAAAATAACTGAATAAATTATGGAGTGGGACAGACAGAACTACAAAAATTAGATTTTTAAGAGCATGCATCTTTCCCATTGCAACATACGCCTGTGAGACATACTTACTAAACAAGCTGAACAGCGCATAAATGCCTTTGAACATAAATGTTATAGACGAGTTCTAAGAATATCTTGGGTAAAGAAAAGAACAAATGCATCCATACTTCAAGAATTGAATATTGAAGAAGGCTGGCTATTAAAGACGATAAAACAAAGAAAATTGAAATATTTTGGTCACTTGAAACGTCACGAAAGTTTGGAGAGAACAATAATGGAAGGATATATGCCTGGGAAGAGAGGAAGAGGAAGGCCAAAGAGAAGATGGGTGCAGGATGTAGCGGATGATCTCCAGATGGGTGTATCAGACGTGGGACATCTTGCTTATGATCGAGAGGTTTTCCGGAAGGTTGTTATGGCAGCGAGGTTCTGCAAAGGACATGCTACTGAATGAATGAATGAATTAACTCTCATTGGGTGGCGTGGTCATTGAGTATGTGGTGCTGTAGCCATATTTTGATATACCAATTAATTCTCATTGGGTGGCATGGTCATTGAGTATGTGGTGCTGTAGCCATATTTTGATATACCAATTAACTCTCATTGGGTGGCGTGGTCATTGAGTATGTGGTGCTGTAGCCATATTTTGATATACCAATTAACTCTCATTGGGTGGCATGGTCATTGAGTATGTGGTGCTGAAGCCATATTTTGAAAGACCAATTAACTCTCAAGAAGAAATGACACCTGATGAACTGGCAGTACAAGCTAGAGATATCTTGATAACTGCAGCCAAAGATTTAATTCCGACCAAGAAAAAGAAACTGAAGCCATGGATTACATCAGACACGTTAGAATTAATAAAACAACGAAGGGAGCTGAAAAAGAAAGGAGATGAATCCGATAACAGAAGGATGAAGTATAAATCTTTAACTTGAGAAATAAGAAAGAACACAAGAAAGGACAAAAATCAATACATACAAGATTGCTGTACCAGAATAGAGCAATGTCATAAGACTGGAAGAGATTATGAAATGTTCAAAGAAATGAAGGTATTGACAAGAAATGTTCAACCTCAACTGAATGTTATCTGTGACAAGATGGGAAATACTATAACAGAATCTAGGCAAATTCTAGAAAGATGGCAGGAGTACTGCAGTGGAATGTATGATATGAGTGACAGTGAGGATATGAATGAGATACATGAGCCAATGACAGCAGAGACAGAACCTGAACCCTCATTAGATGAAATTGCTTGGGCTATAAAGAACCTGAAGAATGGTAAATCACCTGGATGTGATGAGATACCAGCTGAACTAATTAAAGCGGGAGGAGAAGAAAGCATACACATATATCATGCATTATGTAAAAAGATTTGGAAATATGGTATATGGCCAAAAGATTGGAAGAGAACTATCTTCATTCCAATTTCAAAAAAGGGCAACCTGAAATTATGCACCAACTAACTGTTGCCCTGATCAGTCATGCAAGTAAAATTCTACTAAAAGTCATAATGGGAAGACTTCATAAGAAAATGGAAGAAGAGATTAACGTAGTTCAAGCTGGATTTAGACAAGGAAGAGGGACAAGAGATCACATATTCAACATGCGTTTAATAATAGAGAAGTGCAGAGAATTTAATGTAAACCTATTCTCATGTTTTGTGGATTATTCAAAGGCATTTGACTGTGTACAACATCAGAAACTTTGGGAAATCATGAGGAATATTGGCTTTCCACCACATGTAGTACAACTCATAAATATGCTATATCTAGACCAACAAGCAGCTGTTAGAATAGATGGCGAGACATCAGATTGGTTTGACATCAAGCAAGGAGTCCATCAGGGCTGCGTGCTGTCACCTTATTTGTTTAACCTGTACGACAAAAATATAATGAGAAATGTAAGAGATGATATAAACAGGGAGCTATATGAAGCCCTAAATATTGGTGGTCATGACATACCAGAGATTCGATGTGCTGATGATACAGTATTACTATCCACAACACAGAATGGCATAGAAAACCTCATAGCCTCAACCCAATTGAATAGTGAAAATCACAACTTATATCTTAACATAGCAAAAACAAAGATAATGCATACAGACAAAACTGCAATGGAGAAAGAAATATACGTTAATGGGGAAAAATTGGAAGTGGTGGAAAATTTTGAGTATCTTGGGTCACTGATTACCAACAATGGTGACACAATGACAGAAATTAAACGGCGACTATCAATTGCTCTTCAAAGACTAAAATAACTGAATAAATTATGGAGTGGGACAGACAGAACTACAAAAATTAGATTTTTAAGAGCATGCATCTTTCCCATTGCAACATACGCCTGTGAGACATACTTACTAAACAAGCTGAACAGTGCATAAATGCCTTTGAACATAAATGTTATAGACGAGTTCTAAGAATATCTTGGGTAAAGAAAAGAACAAATGCATCCATACTTCAAGAATTGAATACTGAAGAAGGCTGGCTATTAAAGACGATAAAACAAAGAAAATTGAAATATTTTGGTCACTTGAAACGTCACGAAAGTTTGGAGAGAACAATAATGGAAGGATATATGCCTGGGAAGAGAGGAAGAGGAAGGCCAAAGAGAAGATGGGTGCAGGATGTAGCGGATGATCTCCAGATGGGTGTATCAGACGTGGGACATCTTGCTTATGATCGAGAGGTTTTCCGGAAGGTTGTTATGGCAGCGAGGTTCTGCAAAGGACATGCTACTGAATGAATGAATGAATTAACTCTCATTGGGTGGCGTGGTCATTGAGTATGTGGTGCTGTAGCCATATTTTGATAGACCAATTAACTCTCGTTGGGTGGCGTGGTAATTGAGTGGTGCTGTAGCTATATTCTGATAGACCAATTAACTCTCGTTGGGTGGCATGGTCATTGAGTGGTGCTGCGGCTATATTCTGATAGACCAATTAACTCTCATTGGGTGGCATGGTCTTTACGCTGGCAGTCTTTTCTTTCCAAGACCTGGTAGCCATTTTAACATATTACCCATTACATATTAACCCATTTTAATATATTACCCATTTCAACATCAGGCATCTTTACTCTCCAGAGCAAAGCCTAAGAAAATAAAAGGCAAGAAAATGCAATATCTAAGGCATAGTTAGACAAAGGCGTGAACATGGCTGTTGTACTTACACGGATTCATTGTATGCGCCTGCAATAACGTTGGCCAGATTTTCTGCAACATATTTGTTTTTCTCACTGGGTTTATATAAACTTAATTCTAATGTTTTCTTTGTTTCTCCGGTCTGCGATTTACTTGCTTCTCTGAAAAGCAAAAAAAAAAAATGTTCAAAGTACATGATTGTTACATAAGTAAGTATTAATCAGGTGCCATCTTCACAATGAAGGTTGGCTGTAATAGATCAACAACACCATCTGTCTCTCGCCCTGACTATATTCTGTCAGACTGCTGTTCGTCCATCTCTTGATGTAATCTTCCCACTTGTATCACTGTCTGCCTATTGCCTTCAACCTTACTCTCTATTATTGGTTTTATAAGCGTGTAATGTCTTTTAACATGACTGAAGTATTTCCCTTGCCTCTTTTTTATTTCTTTCATCAACTCTGTTTTCATTCCCAGTATTTCTAGAACCTCTGTATTTGATTCTGTTATTTCCATGAAATACGACATATTCTTCTGTAAATACACGTCTCCAAGGTCTGTATTCAACTTTCTGATTGCTTGTTCAATGCCCACAATTTTGCCAAAAGTTAAGGTATTAACAGCTGCAGGGGTGGTCAGCATGGCCAAATGGATAAAAACACTTTCCCTTAAACTTGCAGTGCACTAATGGCGAGGTTCAACCCCCACACCGGTCAGTTGGACTAAAATGTTGACTTCTCGTCCTTGACTTGTGGATGTAAATTACAAGTACCTCACAAGTCGGAGTGGGTTGACCTAATGGTGAGAGACACTGGCAATTGAGAAAGCTAGCCCACATGCAAACATTAGCTAGTGCACTCAACAGTAATAGCAACTACTAGCAGTGGTAGCACATGTGTGGGCTAAACTTGAGATCAAACCAAACAATAACAACAACAACAACACTCAAAAAGCTGCAGGTGTTGCTAAAACCATAAAGCAAAGAGAATTCTTCATCGTCTTCATTCCTCTTCTGAAGGGAGTGCATCAACTCTAGCATATTAAAGGTCAATGTGTCTGACTTCAGTTTACTTCCTCTAGATAGATTTCATCCATAGTAACAGGCTCTACCTGTTACAGTGCAAACCGCTTAAGGCAATCTCGAATGTGGCGAATTTCTGTTATGAAGAATAATATTTTATTGAACGCTGTAAATGCATTACTATATGCTTGAACTCTTATAAAATGAATTTCTGATAAGAAGAACTTTTCTTGTGTCCCAGGTGAGTTCGCCTTAACAGGTCTGCACTGTAGTAGCTTTTCTTCCCTAACAATTTTGCCAGGGCAGCATTCTTAAAGCCTATTCTTTGTTATTTTCAATTTGCATGGGATTTTGAATGTGTACAATTTGTTTTTAGCCCTTATCTGAGAAGGCTCAGTGCCTAATCTCACTACCCAAGAGATCAGGGGGACGTGTGTATCATTAGAAACCAAAGGTTCTCAGAAACATTCCCTATTATGGCATTGAGTCCAGTTCCCTCCGAGCCTGCGGCGGGCACCATGAACTCTCAGCGATGCCTCCCCCAAAAGAGAAGGGACAATTATGGGGCATGTCAAAGAAAATGTGTCCCAATGCCTAGTGGTCCTCACCACATTACACTGCTGAGTCCCCAATTTTCTTTCTATTTTATGCATTAATGCCTACATAAATTAGGAAGTCTTAAACCAGTGAATAGGTACAATTATCACGGAACAGTAATAACATCTGATGGGAGATGCCTTGAAGAGATTAGAGCAGGAGTCACCATAGCAAAAGTAGCCTTTAGCAAGATGAAAAACATACTGACCAATAAAAAGATGTCAATTGAAACGAGAAAAAGAATGTTGAGGTGCTACATAGAGCCTGTACTTTTGTATGGATGTGAAGCTTGGACAATGAGCAGTCAAGCTGAAAAACATCTGATGGCTGTGGAAATGTTGTTTCCGAGGAGAATGCAAAGAATACCATGGACAGACAGAAAAACCAATGACCAAGTACTACAAGAAACAAATGAAAATCGTAAATTGATTAGAGAAATTAGACGAAGACAGTCAACATTTTTTGGACACGTTATGAGAAGAAATAAATTGGAGAACTTAGTGACAACTGCCAAGATCAAGGGGAGGAGAACAATAGGAAGACAAAGAAGTAAATACCTGAATGGCTTGACCCCGTGGCATGATCGAGACAGGGACACTGAGCTGATCCACGACTCTGGTGATCGTGTGAAATGCAGAGTCATGGCTGTCCACGCTTACCGGCATGGTACATGATGGATGGAAATTAGGAAGAGCTTGAAGGCATCAGAGATATGGTTAGAATACCTTGGACAGCCAGAGTTAGTTGGTTGCATATCCTTTACAGAAAATCACAGTCAACCCCAGCATTTTTTTGCTGTTTGTGATTTCTTGAGAAGTTTACTTTCAGCAGTTTGCCATTGATTTCTGAACGACAGGCACTCATACCATTGAATGAAAATCAACGAAAGGCAATCTGCTGCCAAATTGTTGGCAGCTGTGTGTTTCCAACACAGTATGCAGGATTACGAATCGCGTCTGCAACCCTTTGCCACAGAGCCGGTAACCAGAGTAACTGACAATAATTGCTTGGAAGAGACTAATGAAAGTGAACATTATACACAAATATAAGAAATAGGCCAACTTTGTTCATAAAATGACAAGAGAGGCACTGGAGATAATTGTGACGATATACAGATCAGCAGTAAAAGCGGCAGAAGCAGACAAAGAGAAATGATGCATTAACATTGGCACCTGGAATGTTATCAGTAGAATTGATCCAGAACACCAAGGATCCAGATCTGTGTAGATACGAGGGCTATACCAAAATCAACTGCCCATTGGCTAGTCAAAATAAACTGGTTGCCATAGCGACATCGTTCATTGCTTGCATCATTCAGTAATCTTTTAGCAGATCTGTGTAGATACGAAGGCTATTCCAAAATCAAACGCCGATTGGCTGGTAAAAATAAACTGGTTGCCATAGTGACACCATTCATTGCTTGCATCATTCAGTAATCTTTTAGCTCATTACACATCAACCTACAGTCGCATTTGTTTAGTGGTTCACGTACAGCGAATGAATAAGCAAGGACACTATTAATGGGTTTCCCCACCAGCTGTGAAATTTGTGGTGTGCTTCGTTTTCTTCAAGCAGAAGATCAAAATGCGGTCGAGATTTATCATCAATTGTGTTGTGTGTACAGTGATAACGTTATGAGTGAGTTCTGTGAGGGATTTTTGCAGGAAATTCAGTGTTGGACGTAAAGATGTGCATGATGAGGGTGGATAGGAACAACATTCATGTGTGATAGATGAGCTAATTTAAAAAGTTGACCAAGTCCGCTGTTTCACAATTTCAGATCTTTCTACAGAATTGCTACAAATTTCTAGGACTTGTCTGTTTCGAATTGTCACAAAAAGGTTAGGTTACCACAAATTCTGTTCACGGTGGATACCAAAGCAACTGACTGACATTCACAAATCTCAAAGAATGGGCTCAGCTTCTGTGCTATAGAGAAGAAAGGATGCATTTCTCAAAAGAATAGTCACAATACATGGGTTCACTTCATGAATGCAGAGACGAAGGAACAGTCAAAACAGTGCATGCATACTCATTCTCTAATCAAGCCCAAATAATTTGCAATGAAAAATTATGGTTACAGTGTTCTGGGACCGGAAGGGCATTTGGAATGACACTAGAGACCACAATAACATCAGAAGTTTATTGTGAAACACTGAAGATGCTTTGTCAGTCGATATAAAACAAAAGGTACGGAATGCTCACCAGTGGCATCATTATCCTGCACGACACCGCAGATCCCCCACACTTCTACTCGCACAAAAGCTTTACTTAAGCAGTTTACGTGGGAAATTTTCAAAATCCCCCACCCCACCCCTCCAGCCCGGACTTTGCACCAAGCAATTATTATCTCTTCAGCAAGATGAAGGCCTGGCTGGCTACCCAGCACTTCGACACGGCCAATGAGTTCATGGATGGAGTCAACAACTGGGTAAGCACCCTGGCAGTACTGTTCCTTGATGAGGGGTTACAAAAACACGCGCCACTGTACAACAAGTGCTGAATTTAAGTGGTGATTATGTGGAAAAGTAATGCAGTGGTGTATATAATGTTCGTATGTATTTAGATGTTATTATCAATTTGTTTAATTTTTACCAGCCAATCGGTGGTTGATTTTTTAATAGCCCTCATATAATGGGGGTAGTATCGAGAAATCAACTTTATTGGGAAAAATACAAAGTAAAAGATGCATAGGAAGAAAGATAAAGAGATGTGTAGAAAGCTTAAAGTGGTGAGCAACAATTAATAATATAATCACCATCACGAAAAATTTATGACAGAAAGAATTATAAAGTTCTATACGTCTGTTATCTCTCTCCCTTATAGGGAATACAGCACTAAAAATCTACAGCACAACACCAGCGTACAAATAAAAGGAAAACTTCTGAGAATAAGTATCTTTCCTGTGGCAACAACTGGAGTCAGTCATGGACAATTTAGAGGTCAACAAAGATGAATGGATAAGAGTACTTGCTCTTATACTCTCAGTGTGCTGATGCCGAGGTAGCGGGTTCAAGCCCTACACTGGTCAGCTGGACTAAAATGTTGTCTTTTTGTCTTTGACTTGGGGACGTAAATTATAACTACTTCAGAAGTCGGAGTGAGTTTGCCTGATGGCAAGGAACACTTGTAATCATAATCAAGTGCCCTGCCAGCTGGCGTAGGTGTCCATGTCTCTTCACAGATCGTCGTCCATTGTGTTCTAAATCAATCTGCTGATGATATTCCTCCATGCCACCGTCTCAGTCCATCCAGCATCATTTCTCTTGGTCTGCCTCTGCCTCTCTTCCCCTTGATCTTTCCAGTTGTCAAAATGTTCTCCAATGCCTCTCTTTTTATCAAATGACCAAACATAGCCATTTGTCTCTTTCTTATTGTTGTATATAATGTTCTAGTTTCATTAGTCTCTTTTAATTAGGTACTTTAGTAACATTTTCTAAATTGATTTTTAATTATATAAGCTGCATAGTTGGATACCTCTTGAAAAAACAAATCCAATGGTACCTTATTCAAGTCTGTAGGTGAATTATAAGCTGAGATATTAATTTTTGTATGTCAGTTTATTATTTAACATTGACATATTGGGATCCCATCTGGAAAATTGTGACCACAAAACACATTAGCTAAGGGCAGATAACTGCCCTTGGTTTTTTTTCTCGCTAAGGGAGATAACTCAGGTTGTTATTTTGAGAGCTACCGTCAAATGAAAACCTTAAACTCCCTCTTCCTCCACTCCAACCCCTCCTCCGCCTACTCCTTCTCATTATTCTTCCTCCTTCTTCCTCCTAAAGCCATTTTAATTATATAGCACATTTTTGCAAATGCAAAAATATGCACCACGACTGTCATGAAATAATAAAAATTGTGAATAATGTAATAAGCCTTAGGATTTATGGTGACTTCCAACTTTTATAAAATGCCAAATCATGCACTTTAGAAAAAGTAAATAAAAAACATTGAGTTATTTAGTCTGCATATTTTTTAGTTGCATATCCTTCACTGGACGTAGCAGTCAACCACAGCATTTTTGGCTGTTCGTGACTCCTAGGCAAATCTTATAGTCAGTAGTTTGCCATTGCTTTCTGAATGACTGGCACCCATACATTTTTCGAAAAAAAACCAGCACTGCTGTGTTTTGAACCCGGGTGTACAGGATTACGAATCGTGTCTGTAACCCCTTCGCCACGGAGAATGATAGTCTGCGTATACAAAGATATTATTCTGAGTTATATTAATTGAGTAATTGTTATTAATCAACTACATTATTAAAGCCAGCTCATTGGCAAAGAGGTAATGGACGCAGTTCGTAACCCCGCATACCCGCGTTCAAAACACAGCTGTGGGCGATTTGGCAGCAGACTGCCTTGCGTTGGTTTTTTTTTTTAAATGGTATGGGGGGCCGGTCATTCAGAAAGCAATGACAAACTATTGAATATAAACTTGCCAAGAGATCACAACAGCAAAATATGCTGGTGTTGACTGTGACATCCTGTAAAGGATATGCAACTAACTAATTAAATCTTTCATGGATTCAAATCATATGATATTAATAAAATAGTGACACCATCTGTTCTGTTTCCTTGTCCCATGGATATCAATATATATATATATATATATATATATATATATATATATATATATATATATATATATATATATATACATATATATATACACATACATACATACCGGTCTCCGTGGCCAAAGGCTTGCAAACGTGGTTTGCGAGTCAGGTACCAGGCGTTCAAACCTCAGCTGCGGCCAATTTGTGCAGCAGACCGTGTCGCGTTGTGTTATAAGCGTGCTGGTATGGGAGCCGGTCGTTCAGAAAGCAATGGCAAACTACTGAGCATAACACTTGCGTAGTACATCAACAGCAGCTGAAAAATGCTGGTGTTGACTGCAACGTCCCGCAAGGGATACACAAAAAAAAACAAATATATATATATATATATATATATATATATATATATATATATATATATATATATATATATATATATATATATATATATATATATATATTGCATATCCTATTTACAGGACATCACTGTCAACACCAGCATTTTACTGCTGTTGTTGAAGTCTTGGCAAATTTTACGTTCAGTAGTTTGCCATTGCTTTCTAATCGACCGGCTCCATACCAACACGTTCAAACCCCAGCATGATACGGTTTGCTGCCAAATCGGTTGCTGCTGTGTTTCAAACGCGTGGTAAGCAGATCACGAATTGCATTCGCAATCCTTTAGGCCACAGAGAGTGGCGTTATATACATACACACCCAATATATATATATATGCCGGCTCCATGGCCGAGGGGTTAGCAGCTTTCTCCGCTAACCCCGAATACTCTCGTCACGTGACGCGACGAGAATTAGCAGTGGTTCGAATCGCAAAAGTGACTTATGAGAGTATTGAACCGGTCGCTCAGAAAGTCGTGGCGTGCTGATGAGCGTAATCTAGCCTAGGAATCAACATACAGCTGAAAGATGCTGGTGTTGACCGCAATATCCTGAAACAGGATGGTAACGCGGGGAAAAAAAATAAAAAAAATAATATATAATATATATATATATACATATATATATATATATATATATATATATATATATATATATATATATATATATATATATATATATATATATATCCCTGGTGAAGAAGTTAAAGATGCTGTTCGTAATCCCGCATACCCAGGTACAAAACATAGCTGCGCGAGATTCAGAAGCAGATTGTGTTGCGTTGGTTTCTTATGGAAAGGTATGTTTGCCGGTATGCAAAGAAACGCACACACACATATATATAATATATATATATATATATATATATATATATATATATATATATATATATATATATATATATATATATATATACACACACACACACAAATATACATATGTACGTACGTAGTATATATGTATATGTTCGTACGTATGTGTGTATGTATATATATATATATATATATATATATATATATATATATATATATATATATATATATATATATATATATATATATATATATGCTAGTCTCCCTGGTGAAGAATTTAAAGATGCTGTTCGTAATCCCGCATACCCAGGTACAAAACACAGCTGTGCAAGATTCGGAAGCAGATTGCGTTGCGTTGGTTTCTTATGGAAAGATATGTGAGCCGGTCGTTCAGAAAGCAATGGCAAACTACTTAACAAAACGCTTACAAACACACACACACACTCATATATATATATATATATATATATATATATATATATATATATATATATATATATATATATATATATATATATATATATATATATAACTATCTAAACTATTATATACACACTCACACCCACAGATATATGATATATAAGCTGTGATGACGGCAGTGTTGATGCAATGATTGGTCTGCCGGCGCTGGTAGATCTGAGTGAAGTCGTGATAAAAAAAGCTATCCAAAAACAATCGACCCCGGCCGCGTAGAGTGATAAAAATTTAAACCTAAATACTAGAATGGGTGGTGAATGCAAACATGCATTCATTATCATCTCGTCGCTCTGAATAATCCATAAGAATATTAAATTATCATCGCTGTATTATGACACGGAAAACCACTATATTCCTGCCATTGAAATTTCACATGACGGCATCGTAGTATAGCATACGATCTTAATAATTTCTGTTTGGGATGACCCCGCCGACTCAAATATTTGAAAATTTCACAGTTCAGTACGCGTAAGAATCGATGCTCAATTTAATTATTCATACTAAATCAAGTGGCAATGTCTATATAAAACAAAATTTACAAGTCAACTTACGTTTTAATAAGACAGTATCTTTATCCCCGTTAGAACAATTTGAGAAGCCACGATGTATAGATTTGTAGACAATGAAACCAAAAACAATACTCAGTAGTCGGTTTCTGTTTTAATGCTATCTTGAAATAATCGGGGAATTTAACGTCACAAGTACTCTTTACATCCTTAATATCGGGGAACAAGAACAGGGAAACGTATATCGCCATTAAAAACATCGCTGGCAACGTTCGGTAATGAAAAACGTAGTACCTACTTTTAATCGTTGTTAGTTTCTCTAGATGTCGAAGGAATTTGCAACATTTGTCTCAGTAATAGGGAAAACTAATCCACACGCAAAAACCAGTCCAACGCTCTAGAAGTAGTAGCAGAAGTAGCATATGTATGGACTATGCTTGAGTTCAAAGCCGATGACCACACACAAAAAAGACAGCAGCCACAACAACAACAACAACAAAAACAACAACAACAACAAACCTTAAAAACTTCAACTTGACAGACAGGAAGAGCTTTCCGCCCCCACGTTGCCGGAGATCCTGCACAAAAGCTTCCTGGCCAATTGGACTGATGCCCCAGATTGCCAAAGATTTGCCGTCAAACTCTATCAAGGTTATGTCGTTTGGATGAAAGTTGCTGAGAAAGCTGAAAGTATTCTGTATAACAGACCATTTCAGTAGCTTCACGTACAGTATAATAACTGGTGCTATGCTTAGGGAACAGTGAAAAGTGCAGTTGATTAATTAACTGCCCTACTTAGTTGAGGGTACAAAATCAGCTGCGAGCAATTAGGAAGCATATCACTTTGTGTTGATTCTGATGGTATGAGTTGTCAGCTATTCAAAATCAATGCAATGGCAAACTACTGAACTAACATTGCCTAGTAAATTACAAAGTCAACAAATGATGAGGTTGATGCTAAGTCCTGTAAAGGACTCAGATGGGGGTCTAGCTGGCAGCTGATGATACAAGCAGTAAACTTGCTGCAACAGAGAACATTCATCAACACAGACGTTATCAAAAAAACCACACAGACAACTGACCTCAGATATACGCTTCTCAGTCATATTTTGAATGTTTTTTAGACTTCGGTAGAAGTTTGGCAGCAGCACACCCCTATCATTCTCAGAAAAAGGTTTCTAATCCATACTTATCCATGCTTGTCAGTATGGCACATGATGATGATGAGATAGAATGAATTAGTGGTATTCAGATTGATACTGTGGGTACACCGACTGTGTGGGCAATTTGTAATCCCACATACTGCGTTCAAAACTCAGCTGCAAGTGATTTGAAAGCAGACCGCCTCGAGTTGGTTTTCATAAAAATGGTATGAGTTCCGGCCATTCAGAAAGCAATAGCAAACTACTGGAAGTAAACTTGCTAAGAAATCACAAACAGTCACAAAATGCTGGGGTGACTGCAACATCCTATAAAGGATACACAACTAAGTTAACTAACTGTGGGTACTAGCAGATGTAGCCGCACTAGATGAACACTTGTGTTGTCACTCAGGCCCTGTCAGTGGTTGGGTCTACACAGCTGGGTGTTGTGTTGGTGCACAATAAGGCACATGTGGTCAGAGCCTTTTGGGATCTTGTGTATAGTGTGGAAGAACAGATAAATCATCAAAGCTTAAACAATCAGTACTCCAAGGAAAGGTCAGACGAAGATATTATCAGACTACAAATAGTACCATTAGTTTTGGGACTCCTCGCTGGTGGTTTGAGATGACGAAGGAGCACATATGGGAATATCCAGTGTGCTGTGATGTCAGTTCTTGACTCAACTCAATGAGCTTCCAAAATGTAAAAGCAACAAAAAAGAACAAATAAGAGTATTGGGTCTTTTTTACAGTCTAAAAGCATGATAGGCACCACGTTCAAGACCCATATTTGTATAGACTAGTCTGCACTCTGTGAGTAATGTGTTCAATATCTCAACAGCCGCCTTTATTTCCCAAGACATTTCTTAGTACCCTTTAAGGCTAGGTAGACCTGGAAGATGGGATTATTTGTAGAAATCCACCTCGATGTAAGTTTGAACACACGACTACCGGGCCGGAGGTCAGCATGGCAGATGGATAAGAGTGCTCACACCTATACTTCCGGTGTCCTGATGCCGAGTTAGTGGGTTCAACCCTACCATAAAACGAGTACTCCATCTTGTCCTAGAGTGTCTCAAAGGCTAGAGAAGAAAAGATGTCAACTGACTTCTCCTTTTATAGGGGATATCCTGCGGTTAAAGGAAAAGCAGAGAGATAAATACCTAGATGCCTTGACTACATGGAATAATCGGGACAAAAACACAGAGCTGATCCATGACTCTGGTGATTGCGTGAGATGGTGATATATGACCACTTGCACCTATCAGCCATGCGGTTACTCAGCGTTTAGCCTAACAAGAATCCAGCAGAGCTGTTGTACCAACACAACAATGCACACCCTTACACAAGTAAGAAAACACGGGAGACAATTGCTAAATTGGGCTGTACTGTACTCTGTCATTCACCGTTTAGTCTCGAATTGGCACCATCTGATTTTAATCTTTTTGGCCCACTTAACAATGCACTCCTGGGGCAAGGTTTTGTGATGATGATGGTGTGATTCATGCAGTGAAAAAATGGTTTTGTGCACAGGACATCATACGCTACAGCCAAGGCATGCATGAATGCATGCATGTGTTTTGCACTGATGTAAGGCCATACAAGTTGATGAGGATTATGTAGACAGATGGTATGTTTATCAGAAATGTTCATGTATACTGGCACCTGGCTGTCTTGACAGACGATAATTTGTTACACTGTGCTTAAAAAAAGTATCGTAACACAACCCACGGTGGAGACCAAGGATGGAGTTATACCTCTCCATAGCACAAAGCCTGGGCTGAATTGTACAGACCATGTGTTGTTCATGCAGCATGATCCCCCTTTCGGCCTGCCTAGTTTACTCCAGAGGAAAGATAACACCAATACATCTGGAACAAGACAAGCTGCATAATCAGCAAAGTAATGCTTTAAGTGTCTCCCTGTCGGAGCTTCCATCCTAGACCAGTTGCCGACCATGATTTAGGGTCTGGTCTGCCCTGCCATGACATTTAGTCTTTAGGTTGCATTTTTTGCATTAGAATAAGGCTTGCATCTTCCCAATTGCGCTCCTCTGCCCGATGTCATGTGTCGGGTTCGGTGAGTGCCACCCAATATTAGATTTTCATGTATATTGTTTGTAAATGTAATTCATTTTGAACAAGTACTTTCCGAAAAAATATGGTGCATGACTTTCTGACCATCCCTCATATCTGATTCAGCTTCTTAGTCACATTTGACATTCATATGTCAGTTAGGACAGCAGCTTACCCTGTCTCTGGCATAGTGAGACTTCAGAGAGTTGAGTTCTACTTCAGTCAAAGGCCTAATGCTGTCTCCAATGGCTGTGGCAGTGAACAGCGGCTGGTACCCCCCAATGGACACTGTGATGGAAGCCTCAATGGGTGGGTCACTGATATAGACTGTGTGCAGGAATGAGAAAAACAGCAACGGGAACCACACGATAGTGATGATGCTGACGAGAAGCGCACCTCCTGATATATATTTCACACCAGTGCTCTTTTTAACTGCTCTCTCCTGGGGGTATTTCTGGAAGTACACGTTAAAACAAGTTTGCGGCATGTCTTCTACATGACATTGCAACCAACCCTAGCATTTCTTGTTGTTTGTGATTTCCTAGGCAATACAAGTTCAGTAGTTGACCTTTACTAACTGATTAAAGTTAGTTGCATATCCTTTTACAGGACGCCACAGTCAACCCCAGCATATTTTGGCTGTCTGTTATTTCTTAACAAGTTTACGTTCAGTTGTTTGCCATCGCTCTCTGAACGACCGGCACTCATACCATTTTATTTTTTTTAAATAGCACAAGGCGGTCTGCCGCCGAATCGCCTGCAGCTGTGTTTCGAACTCGGTATGCGGGATTACGAACTGCATCCGTAACACCTTCGCCACAGAGCCGGCCACTAACTGGTGGATGCCCAAATCATCATCATCAAGTACCCTTCCAGCTGGTGTTGGCGTTCATGGCTCTCCACATAAAGAAGTTGCTTAAAAGTCGACAGGGTCGACTTCAATTTACCAGGTTTTTTATCCCATATGGCTTGGTCTCTTTCCGCAGCGTGGAAAGCATCGCATAAAGCATGAACTCCATAGCTCTAGCGATGACCCACAGGAGTCTCTGAAAAATTTCACTCGTGAACCGAAGGACGCAGCCAGGAATCGACCCCACAACCTTCGGAGCCTGAGTCAAACGGCTTGACCACTTCGCCACGGAGACTCCGCTCTCCACATATCTCAGCCTATGGTGTTCTGGATCAACTATGCTGATTTTTTTTTTTTTTTTGCGCTCGCTCGCTTTGAACTCAAGCGTAGTCCGTGCACACTATTTATAGTAGTGATGGACCGAATTTTGTGTGTGGGTTAGCTTTCCCTATTAACAGTGTCCCTCGCCATCAGGCGAACCCATTCTGACTTCAGAGGTACTTGTAATTAATGCCCCCAAGTCAAGAACGACAGGTCAACATTTTAGTCCAGCTGTCCAGTGTCCGCTAACCTCGGCATCAGCAAACCAGATGTTTAAGAACACACGTTCTTATCCATTCAGCCATGCAGACCTGTAACTCTGCTCCATGCCACCTGCCACCATCTCAATCCATCCAGCATCATTTCTCTTGGTCTGCCTCTGCCTCTCTTCCCCTTTCATGCACAAAATAGAAGGAATAAGATGTTATGACAAAATCACCAATGTGGAGCTCATTGTGAGAATGAGATAAATACCAGTGAACCAAGAAGTGAAGGAAAGACGCTGGCTGCACATTGAAAAAGCCAGAGAATAGTATAACTAGATACACCTTCATCTGGAAACCACAAGGGAAAGGAATTAGAGGATGACCTAATGATGGCAGTCGTGGGGGATCATTTCCTACACCGATCGGATGCATTTAAACTTTCACCTCTCATTCAGAAAGCAATAGCATACTGCTGAAAGTAATATTGCGTAGTAAATCAAGCTGGCGTTGGAGTTGATCGCAACTTCCTGCTAAGGACATGCAACTTAGGAATAGGACATCTTAGGAATAGGGCATGCAACTTAGGAATAGGACATGCAACTTAGGAATAGGACATGCAACTTAGGAATAGGACATGCAACTTAGGAATAGGACATGCAATTTAGGAATAGAGCATACAACTTAGGAATACATAACATTCAATCAGCACTAGTGTATGGATCAGAAACATGGAGAACAACCCAAACAATCACAAGTCAACTGCAAACATTTAGTTGACTGGCGCCTGTACAAAATATAAGGACTATCATAGGATGACATAACTTCCAATTTGGAGCTCATGGAGAGAACTAGACAGACACAGGTGAATCAAAAAGTTAAGAAAAGACTGGATAGGATTGTCATGAGCTGGAATGTGAGCTCTGATCACATTGAAATGTGTGCATGGCCTTACGGAAAGATGCACACTTTGATGATGGCCAGAAGAGAAAGGTCTCTCCTAAACCGGACACTTGGAGAAAGACTGTGGTCAACGGCAGACAGGGTCAGACTCAGTGTAGCTATGGCAACATTCACCTTGCTGACAACTATATTGGGTCATGGCATCTGTTGAGTAAACCTGAGAATGTTATATCTACAAAGGCTTTTGTCTGGGATCTACAGGGCGAAAGAAATAGATGAAGACTTAAAACAACATGGAGAAGAGAAGTAAAAACAGAAATGGGGAGGACACGAATGGAGCTGCATGAGGGTTTGGAGTGAGTTGGTTGAGGGCCTCTACATCAATGAGGGATAGAAGGTGAAAGATAAAGAAGAATGCAAGGAGATGGCTAGTCTTTCCCTCCCATAGCAAATGATGAGAGCTGGCATCAAACCTTGTCTAAGGTGCTCTTACCATTATCAGTAAAATGTCCTGACCGTTACATCAATGCGCCCATTTAGCAGATGTCCAACAGGAAAAGAAATCAGTGAAACATCACAAGTGGATTAATTACTCAGTGGATTTCATTATTACACTGTGAACAAATGTGGAAAGTCAGAGAACACACTTCATGATGGTTGGGCAAGAGACAATCACACACGCATTTCTTGGGACTAAAAGAGTTACATCCCTTTCTGCAATTCATCAAATCCAGATTTTTGTACAGCGTTCGCTAGCTTTCAAACTGAACATTTGGCCACCATGATAGGCGACATGACTCATATATTGAGGATTTCTGGTTTAGATGTAGTTTGCTGACAGATTATCCCCATTGCACACTGAACCATTCAGTCCAAAAGTGCTCAGATTCCTTCCTCATTATCTCCCTCAGCATGTAGCGACTGATGACATCAGTTCTGTGATTGTTGACTATTCTTCTTTGACGTCCTCCCCCCCCCCCCCCTCAATAGTGCTCTTGTTTGGCTTCACCCCTTTTAACTTGCTGTTCTTGCTGTCTGATCACAGTCATCGCTTGGTTTGTTCAATCGCTCATGCCTCTCTGATGGCAATCAGTATATCATTGGCTTAGCCCATGGACTCACTTTTCCAAATTCCCTCTCTCGTCTGGCTTCATTCTACTTGCTCTTCTGGCAGTCTGGTCATGGTTGCAGATTCACAGTCATGACTTGATTTGTTCAACTGCCATGCCTCTGGGAGGGAAATCAGTATATCACTGGTTTAGATCACGGACTCATCTTTTCAAATTCTCTCGCTTGCCTGGCTTCACGTCTTGTAACTTACTGTTTTAGCAGTCTATTAGCAGTCTATTTGTAATCCCAAATTCGAAACACAGGTATGGGCAATTTGACAGCAGACCGTCTTGTGTAGGTTTTCAGAAAGCAATGACAAACTACTGAACATAAACTTGCCAAGAAATCACAAACAGCCAAAATATGCTTGATGTGACATCCTGTAAAGGATATACAACAAACTTTTAGCAGTCTGGTCAACGTTACACATTGACAGTCATTGCTGGGTACCCTGGCTCTCTTAAGGCAGTCAGTAACACTAGGTTAAACAGATTACACAGGAAATCAATTGGGGAACCCTTTGAAGCCACTAAGACAGTTCATAAATAAATACACATATTATTGTTTGGTGCGCATATAAGGAGAAGAAGGAAGTAGAGTTTAGAGGACGCACTACAATTTGAAAGCTATAGTTATCGACTGGGATTCGAACCTGTCACCTCCAAATGATAATGACGCCTTGCTGCAGGAAGTTGGTCATGCATCCAAGAACACTTGTTCCTGCAGCGAGGTGCTGTCATCATTTGGAGGTGACAGGTTCGAATCCTGATCGTAACTTTAGCTTTCAAATTGTATGTTGTCTAGTACAAGCTCTAAACTCTACTTCCTTCTTCTACTTCTATGAGTGCCAAACACTACTATGTGTGTTTATTTATGAACTAGGTTAAACCGAGGACTCACCTTTTCAAACTCTCTCCAGCATTTGATGACAAAAATGTTAGCGTAAATGTCTTCCATCTGCAGCCAGTTGCCGATGGCCAGGGTTGAGTCACTCCAAGTCCAGTCCATGATAGCTCGCAACTCAAGCAAAAAGGGAATAGCCAAAAATCTAAATACAGATTTAACAAGTGAATATTATAAATGTTTACAGAAGTACAAAGTTAACTATATACACAGTATGTATGCAGCGAGACATGCCAGGTAATAAATTGTTCAACCATTATTTATGTCTTCTGTGTTGACATATATATACATTATTACTGAGTGGTGATAGTAAAGTGTCTGCACTTGCAAGCTAGTCCAATGGTACTGGGTTCAAATCCAACTTAAGAGGGAGAATTTATGCATAGCACATGTCTCCAGGGTTGAACCAGCCTCATAAAAATGGGCACCAGAAAATTGGCTGGGATTTGGTGTGCTACTGATCGAATCATTCATCAAGTCTTCTTCAGTGACCCTTTATTGCTTGCTGGGGTACAGGCCTTCAACCTACACACACCAAGTCATCCTATCTTCTGCTGACTCCAATATGCCCATTCACTGACTCCAATTTGCCCAATCACGGACACTGACTCCAATCTGCCCAATCACGGACACATGACTCCAATCTACCCAATCATGGAGAATGACTCCCATATGTCCAGAACGACATCTCCATAAAAGAGTTATCTGTTAAATACTGTCAACTATCAATTGTATTTAAAATAGTTTAAAGGCAACAGGACTGACTTCATTGCACTGGGTTCTGTTCCATTTGATTTATTCTGCTTTCCATGAGAGGCCTGCCAAAAGCCTCATACAGAGCACAAACTCTGAAGCTCCAGCAACTACCAGGTCTCCCCCCAAAAAATGAAAACACTGCACTTGTCAGCCAAATAAACAAATGTTTTGTTGCATGTCCTTTAAAGGACATGACATCACAATCAACCCCAGAATTTATTGGCTGTTGGTGATTTTCTGGACAATATTACATTAAGTAGATTGATATTGCTTTCAGAATTACCAAAGCTCATACCATTGTGAAAATCAATGCAAGGCAGTCAAATTCTAAACTGCCTGTGGCTGACTTTGAAACCAGAATATCAGATTGTGAAAATGTGTTCATTGCTCCAAAGCCACAGCTGAATGAGGGAGTCCGAAAATGAACGCTCAAATTTCCTGGAGATCCCATCTTACAACTATTATACAACATTCATAGTGCAAGGCTGGTGGCTTACCGCTTTGCCATGGAAACCCCACCTGGCAACTATCATACAACTTGGTAAATTATTATTGGTAAAAACAAAATACATACGCTTTATATAAAATAAGATTGGCAAAGCCATAATTCTTTGTCAGAATGTTGCCAATTGTGCGGACAGGGTACCCACATCTGATCTGATGTGCGGACAGGGCAAAGTAGATGCACTTGATGAAATACCATATCTGGGCTGCCATGTTGTCAAAGAAGCTCCTAGGTAGAAGATGACACAACTTAAATGAGACAAACATTTTTCACATGACATTTGATGCGAGTTAACGTAGAACACATTTCCCACTAGGCATTACAAAATAAACAGGTAAGTGTAACTTCTGTGAAAAAGTGAGAGATAACAAACACAGATATATCTTACAACGAACTCAAATATGGCAAATGTAAATCACAGGGGAAAAATCAATGATGATAACAACAAAATAATAAGATAAACATAAGTTATACCATGATGCAATGAATCGACATTTCATTCAAAATAATTTTCATCAAGAACAGAAACAGATCTAAATTGAAAAAACATGAAATTAGAAAATATTAAAAATTAAAACACACAGAAAAAGTACTGGTATAAAACGTTACTAGGCCATTGCGCATACTTCGTTTCTAGGAAAGCGGCGCAGAAGTTCAGTTGTGAAAGGTGCCAAATAAAAACATGATGAGCCAAATGTGTAAGAAGAGGAGGAGGAACAGGAGGAGGAGGAGAAGGAGATGAAGAAGGTGAAGAAGAAGTAGAGGAGAAGGGGGAAGCAGCAGCAGCAGCAGCAGCAGAAGACAGGTAGAAATTCGACCAGAGCTGCTTCCATCTGTATCAATATCTTGGTTTGAAACAACACACATGGTCCCCATCCCATGAAATAACACACATGGTCCCCATCCCATGAAACAACACACCTGGTCCCCATCCCATGAAATAACACACATGGTCCCCATCCCATGAAACAACACACATGGTCCCCATCCCATGAAATAACACACCTGGCCCCCATCCCATGAAACAACACACGTGGTCACCATCCTATGAAAGAACACATGTGGTCACCATCCCATGAAATAACACACATGGTCCCCATCCCATGAAACAACACATGTGGTCCCCATCCCATGAAACAACACACATGGTTCCCATCCCATGAAAAAACACAAATGGTCCCCATCCCATGAAACAACACACATGGTCCCCATCCCATGAAACAACAGACGTGGTCCCCATCCTGTGAAACAACACACATGGTCCCCATCCCATGAAACAATAGACGTGGTCCCCATCACATGAAACAACAGACGTGGTCCCCATCCCATGAAACAACACACGTGGTCCCCATCCCATAATACAACACTCATGGTCTCCATCCCATGAAACAACACACGTGGTCCCCATCCCATAAAACAACACACGTGGTCCCCATCCCATGAAACAACACACGTGGTCTCCATCCCATGAAACAACACATGTGGTCCCCATCCCATAAAACAACACACATGGTCTCCATCCCATGAAACAACACACGTGGTCCCCATCCCATAAAACAACACACGTGGTCCCCATCCCATAAAAAAACACACGTGGTCCCCATCCCATGAAACAACACACATGGTCTCCATCCCATGAAACAACACACGTGGTCCCCATCCCATAAAACAACACATGTGGTCCTCATCCCATAAAACAACACACATGGTCTCCATCCCATAAAACAACACACATGGTCCCAATCCCATGAAACAACACACATGGTCCCCATCCCTATGAAACAACACTCATGGTCTCCATCGCACTTAGTTATACCTCCACAGGAAGAGCTGTGGCTGAGGTATTATGGTGTCTATCGCAGGCTCGAGGTACAGGGTTCAGATGCAGTATAAAGCCGGGAATTTGTTCAAGAATCATTTGTTTCTAATGACGTTACTCTATTCTGATCTCTTGCGTAATGATATTGGATTCCTAGACTTCTCAAATTATCATCATCATCAAGTGTAGGCGTTCATGTTTCTCCACAAATCACGGTCTTTGGTGTTCTGGATCAACTCTGCTGCTGATAATCCTCCATGCCACCGTCTAAATCCATCCAGAATCATTTCTCTTGGTCGGCCTCTCCCTCTCTTCTCCTTGATCTTCCCAGTCTTCACAATGTTCTCCAATACCTCTCTTCTCATCACATGACCCAAAAAAAGCTGTTTGTCTCTTTTGTATTGGTGTATATAATGTTCTAGTTTCATTAGCCTCTTTCAGGCAATTGTCGTTATTTACTCTGGCAGTTTGAGGAATTTGAAACAATCGTCTTAGAGACCACTTCTCTGTTGCTTTCAAGTTCTTCCTAATTTGTTCATTTACATTCTTATCAGATAAGAGACAAAAAAACAGAAGGTCCAGTGTGCAAGTTGTGCACAATAAACATCCCATGGCAGTTGGAAATCGCAAAGAGCAGGCCATATCACCACTTTTTTTTTTTTTGTATATCCCTTACAGGACGTTGCAGTCAACACCAGCATTTTTCAGCTGCTGTTGATGTACTAAGCAAGATCAAGCTCAGTAGTTTGCCATTGCTTTCTGAGCGACCGGCTCACATACCCCGTAAGTTAGAGATGCGGCGAGAATCGCTACCAATTCTCGCACACATGACGTTACTCACGAGAGTATACAGGATTATGGAGAAAGACGCTAAAACCTAGGCCAGGGAGACCGGCCGGATATCACCATTCTTCTTCTTCTTCTTCTTCTTCTTCTTCTTCTTCTTCTTCTTCTTCTTCTTCTTCTTCTTCTTCTTCTTCTTCTTCTTCAGTGATCTGAGCTATTGAGGTTCTTTGCTGCAGATACAATCCGTCTCCATTCGTCTCTCTGGTTGACCTTCTCTTGCCAGTCGTTGGTTCCAAGTGCTTGTAGGTCTGTATATATATTATCTCTCCACCGTCTTCTTGGTCTACCTCAGGGTCTATGGTAATTTATTTCCTCGAGTGTAAGCGAGTTTTGTTTCTCTATTATCTTCAATTCTTTCTATATGCCCCAGCCATTGTAGTCTATTAGCCTTCATGATACCAGTGATTAGCGGGGACTTAAACAGATCATAAATGTCTTTGTTACGTCTTCTTTTCCACTCTCCACTTTGTGTATCCCTAATGGGCCCAAAGATGCATCTTAAAACTTTGTTCTCAAAGGTTTGTAACAAGTCTTCGTCTCCTTTCATTGTACTCCAGGTTTCAGAGCCATACAGCACAACTGGTCTGATCAGTGTTTTGTATATTGTGATTTTGGTGTTAAGAGATAGCGCATTTGATTTTAGTAGATGTTGTAGTGCATAGTATATATTATTTCCAGAATTGATTCTAGTTTGTATTTCTTCCCTTATGATGTTGGAGCAGTTGAAGATTGTACCCAGGTATTTGTATGTTTCCGTACTTTTAATGGTCATATTTTCTATTTGTATGTGGCCAGAGTTTTTAGCCATTACTTCTCTTGAAATTACCATATGTTATGTCTTATCTTGGTTGATAACCAGCCCCATCTGTTGGGCTTTTTCCTTTAAGTGAGTCAATATTTCCACTTTCTTTTGTTCATTTTCCCCTATAATATCTGCATAACCAAGCAGCTTGGATGTTCCTCCAATATTACATTCCTCCTTTACCTTCCTTACAACTTTCTCTAGAGCCAGATTGAAGAGTAGCGGCGACAGTGCATCATCCTGTTTCAAGCCAGATGTTATCTGGAAAGGGTCTGATTTCCTGCCTTTATAAGATACTATATTATAAGTATCTTCCATGCATAGTCTGGTCATGTTGATTAACTTCCTTGGTATTCCAAATTCCTGCATAGCATTCCATAGACTATTCCTATGGACACTATCATAAGCCTTTTCAAAATTCACAAAAATGTTATGGAGATCTCTTTTCTATGGATCTATGGATATCACCATTGCCCTGACAAAATTGTTAGGAAAAGAATCTATCTGCGGGTAGACAGACCTCATTACCTTGGATGGAATCTGTCTAGAGGAAGTACACCTTACACAAATGCATGCCTTCAAGATGCATTAATAGATGTGAAGCACTAACCTTGAAAGAGGAATGAAGAAGAAGAAACAATTCCAATACCATTTTTAGAGCTTTGAACATGAACATAGGTAATCATACCTCAAACTTAAGACAATAAGACCAAAAACCCAGTTTGACAATGAACATAGGTAATCATACCTCAAACTTAAGACAACATTACCAAAGACCCAGTTTGACAACTAACTTTGGTAATCATACCTTCAAACTTAAGACAACATGACCAAGGACCCACCTTCTGGTAATTGCTGGCAGAACAAAGAACATCCAGACATGAATGATGATAACCAGCAAAATCTGGAAGATGTACTTTCCCAGGACGAACTTTCGGAGGAAGATGGCCCGGTCAATCAGAATGAAGATGAACTGTGTGATCAGCATGATGACAAATGGGATGGGGATCTTGCTGTCCCTCAGGTAATTGGCAACGTTCTCCTCGCTAGTTGTGTCCTGAAAGAAAACAAAGAACACTGACTGATGAGATACATCCTCTCAAAGAAGCATTCAATGCAGATATAAAAAGGAGTGCAATATAGCAAAATTAACTGGTTTCTATAGAATTGTGTTTGTTGTTACCTGCTTTCTGTTAGCGCTGAATATTGGGTGGCGCTCACCAAACCTGACACTCTACAATGTGCCAATGGCTTTGGGCAGAGAAGCGCAATTGGTAGGGTACAATCCTTACTCTAGTGTGAGGAAATGCAATTTAAAGTCTAAATGTCATGGTAGAGCAGACCTGGCCCTAAGCCTTGGTTGGCAACTAGTCTAGGATGGAAGCTCTGACAAGCAGACAGTTACAGCATTGCTTTGCTTATCCAGCAGCTTCTGCAGTTTGCCTTATTTTAGACATATTGGTTGTGACCTTTCCTCTGGAGTAAACTACGCAGGCCGAGAGAGGGATCATGCTGCATGGGCAACACAAATGGTCTCTAAGTTCAGCCCAGGCTTTCTGCTCCATTTGACAAACTATCGTCTAGTCAAGACAGCAAGGTGCCAGTCATGTTTGTTAGAAAAATACAGTTACTCACACATAGGTCTAATCTCTCATTCTCTTCCAAGTATTCACCTTGGGACAGTACATGCCTCTTCTCTAGGCCCCACCATTGTTGGAAGCATTTCAGGAAGACCACTTTAGGAATGGAGTACATCTTGACTGTCATGTTCTGCATAATGTCTTCTTGTGACTCAAATGGGGTCCCCTTCAGCAGCATTTTAAACTTGGAGAACAGCCAAACATCACGTTGGCTGAGTCATGTTGGCTGAGTAGGGAGTCTGACAATGCAGAGGAATACTGTGTTTGGCCAAAAAAGCCTGAATTGAAAATGAAGGACAAGTGGGTGCATGTCATAATGAGGGTGCCAAGTTCCTGTTACCCTTTCATTTGCATCCCCATTATTCGCAAATTAGTACTTACAACTGGGCCATGTCACCCCAACCCCGACTAGATGATAGTTTCCAATGACTACTAGCAACTCGACCAAGTCACCCTACCCCACTAGATGAGTTTCCAATGAATATTAACAACTGGGCACAGTTATCCCAACTCCCACTAGATGATAGTTTCAAATTAATACTTACAACTGGGCCAAGTCCCCCTATCCCACTAGATGAAAGATTCCAATTAATACTTACAACTAGGCCACGTTACCCCAACCTCCACAAGGATGATAGTTTCCAATGAATACAAGCAACCGGGTTAAGTCCCCCTATCCCATTTGATGATAGTTTCCAATGAATACTTACAACTGGGCCGAAGGAGCTGAAGCCGAACACGAGAACGAGGAAAAGAATCAGATCACAGAAAAACATGGGAGTGTACATGTCTGTGGTGGCACTGTAGTGTGAGTGAGTGACCTCCCGGAAAAAGTTGGCAAACGGGTTCAGCACAGAATACATCCTGGAACAGACAAGGTTTGAATTACATGTGCCTGGACACAATTAAAACCTGGCATATGTGTTATACTGGCACATGATGCTGATGTCCTTGCATGATTGTGTGTTCATGATCTTTTCATAGCAAATACATATGTTTGTGTGGTGATGAGCTCCTGTTAATGTGCTGGCATGATTGTGTGTTCATAATCTTTTCATAGCAAATGCATGTTTGTGTGGTGATGTGTTAATATGCTGGCATGATTGTGTGTTCATTATCTTTTCATAGCAAATATGCATGTTTGCATGGTGATGAGCTCCTGTTAATGTACTGGCATGATTGTGTGTTCATTATCTTTTCATAGCACATACGTATGTTTGTGTGGTGATGTGTTAATGTGCTGGCATGATTGTGTGTTCATTATGCTTTCATAGCAAATTCATATGTTTGTGTGGTGATGCAGAGGTGATAGCATGATTGTGTGTTCATTATATGTCTAAAGCAGAAATACTAAACATAAACACTAAACAAATCATGTTTATATCAATATATGCAGGTCAGCATGGTCAAATAGGTAAGAACGCGTGTTCTTAAACATCCGGTGTGCTGATGCCGAGATAAGCGGTTCAACCCCTACTCGGGACAGCTGGACTAAAATGTTGACCTGTCGTCCTTGACTTGGGGACGTAAATTACAAGTACCTCTGAAGTCAGAGTGGGTTCACCTGATGGTGAGGGACACTGTTAATAGGGAAAGCTAATCCACACGCAAAATTCAGTCCATTACTACTAGAAGTAGTGTGTATGGACTATGCTTGAGTTCAAAGTGAGCGAGCGGGAAAAATAATCAACGTGTAATGAATGACAGACTATGAGTGACAGAAATACTAAACAAATCATGTTAATATCAACGTGTAACAATTGACAGACTATGAGTGACAGAAATACTAAACAAATCATGTTAATATCAACGTGTAACAATTGACAGACTTGGAGTGACAGAAATACTAAACAAATCATGTTAATATCAACGTATAACAATTGACAGACTTGGAGTGGCAGAAATACTAAACAAATCATGTTAATATCAACGTATAACAATTGACAGACTAGGAGTGACAGAAATACTAAACAAATCATGTTAATATCAACGTATAACAATTGACAGACTTGGAGTGGCAGAAATACTAAACAAATCATGTTAATATCAACGTATAACAATTGACAGACTAGGAGTGACAGAAATACTAAACAAATCATGTTAATATCAACGTATAACAATTGACAGACTAGGAGTGGCAGAAATACTAAACAAATCATGTTAATATCAACGTATAACAATTGACAGACTTGGAGTGACAGAAATACTAAACAAATCATGTTAATATCAACGTATAACAATTGACAGACTTGGAGTGACAGAAATACTAAACAAATCATGTTAATATCAACGTATAACAATTGACAGACTTGGAGTGACAGAAATACTAAACAAATCATGTTAATATCAACGTATAACAATTGACAGACTTAGGAGTGGACAGAAATACTAAACAAATCATGTTAATATCAACGTATAACAATTGACAGACTAGGAGTGACAGAAATACTAAACAAATCATGTTAATATCAACGTATAACAATTGACAGACTAGGAGTGACAGAAATACTAAACAAATCATGTTAATATCAACGTATAACAATTGACAGACTTAGGAGTGACAGAAATACTAAACAAATCATGTTAATATCAACGTATAACAATTGACAGACTAGGAGTGACAGAAATACTAAACAAATCATGTTAATATCAACGTATAACAATTGACAGACTTGGAGTGACAGAAATACTAAACAAATCATGTTAATATCAACGTATAACAATTGACAGACTAGGAGTGACAGAAATACTAAACAAATCATGTTAATATCAACGTATAACAATTGACAGACTATGAGTGGCAGAAATACTAAACAAATCATGTTAATATCAACGTATAACAATTGACAGACTATGGAGTGACAGAAATACTAAACAAATCATGTTAATATCAACGTATAACAATTGACAGACTAGGAGTGGCAGAAATACTAAACAAATCATGTTAATATCAACGTATAACAATTGACAGACTATGAGTGGCAGAAATACTAAACAAATCATGTTAATATCAACGTATAACAATTGACAGACTAGGAGTGACAGAAATACTAAACAAATCATGTTAATATCAACGTATAACAATTGACAGACTAGGAGTGGCAGAAATACTAAACAAATCATGTTAATATCAACGTATAACAATTGACAGGACTAGGAGTGGCAGAAATACTAAACAAATCATGTTAATATCAACGTATAACAATTGACAGACTAGGAGTGGCAGAAATACTAACAAATCATGTTAATATCAACGTATAACAATTGACAGACTTGGAGTGGCAGAAATACTAAACAAATCATGTTACTATCAACGTATAACAATTGACAGACTAGGAGTGGACAGAATACTAAACAAATCATGTTAATATCAACGTATAACAATTGACAGACTATGAGTGGCAGAAATACTAAACAAATCATGTTAATATCAACATATAACAATTGACAGACTGGAGTGACAGGAAATACTAAACAAATCATGTTAATATCAACGTATAACAATTGACAGACTAGGAGTGACAGAAATACTAAACAAATCATGTTAATATCAACGTATAACAATTGACAGACTATGAGTGGCAGAAATACTAAACAAATCATGTTAATATCAACGTATAACAATTGACAGACTAGGAGTGGCAGAAATACTAAACAAATCATGTTA
Source organism: Cepaea nemoralis (assembly GCA_014155875.1). Taxonomy (NCBI): domain Eukaryota; kingdom Metazoa; phylum Mollusca; class Gastropoda; order Stylommatophora; family Helicidae; genus Cepaea; species Cepaea nemoralis. Next base: position 487,050 of record JACEFZ010022245.1, read on the forward strand.
ATATCAACGTATAACAATTGACAGACTAGGAGTGACAGAAATACTAAACAAATTCATGTTAATATCAACAGTATAACAATTGACAGACTATGGAGTGGCAGAAATACTAAACAAATCATGTTAATATCAACGTATAACAATTGACAGACTTGGAGTGGCAAGAAATACTAAACAAATCATGTTAATATCAACGTATAACAATTGACAGACTTGGAGTGACAGAAATACTAAACAAATCATGTTAATATCAACGTATAACAATTGACAGACTTGGAGTGGCAGAAATACTAAACAAATCATGTTAATATCAACGTATAACAATTGACAGACTTGGAGTGACAGAAATACTAAACAAATCATGTTAATATCAACGTATAACAATTGACAGACTTGGAGTGACAGAAATACTAAAACAAATCATGTTAATATCAACGTATAACAATTGACAGACTTGGAGTGCAGAAATATAAACAATCATGTTAATATCAACGTATAACATGACAGACTATGAGTGCAGAAATACTAAACAAATCATGTTAATATCAACGTATAACAATTGACAGACTATGAGTGGCAGAAATACTAAACAAATCATGTTAATATCAACGTATAACAATTGACAGACTATGATGGCAGAAATACTAAACAAATCATGTTAATATCAACGTATAACAATTGACAGACATTGGAGTGACAGAAATACTAAACAAATCATGGTTAATATCAACGTATAACAATTGACAGACTATGAGTGGACAGAAATACTAAACAAATCATGTTAATATCAACGTATAACAATTGACAGGACCTGGAGTGACAGAAATACTAAACAAATCATGTTAATATCAACGTATAACAACTTGACAGACTATGGAGTGACAGAAATACTAAACAAATCATGTTAATATCAACGTATAACAATTGACAGACTATGAGTGACAGAAATACTAAACAAATCATGTTAATATCAACGTATAACAATTGACAGACTATGGAGTGGCAGAAATACTAAACAAATCATGTTAATATCAACGTCTAACAATTGACAGACTATGGAGTGACAGAATACTAAACAAATCAGGTTAATATCAACGTTGTAACAATTGACAGCTGGAGTGACAGAAATACTAAACAAATCCTGTTAATATCAACGTATAACAATTGACAGACTTGGAGTGACAGAAATACTAAACAAATCATGTATATATAACGTATATCACAATCTGTATAAGCAATGATGAGCGACGACTTGAGTGACAGAAATACTAAACAAATCATGTTAATATCAACGTATAACAATTGACAGACTGGAGTGACAGAAATACTAAACAAATCATGTTAATATCACGTATAACAATTGACAGACTAGGAGTGACAGAAATATTAAACAAATCATGTTAATATCAACGTATAACAATTGACAGACTTGGAGTGACAGAAATACTAAACAAATCATGTTAATATCAACGTATAACAATTGACAGACTAGGAGTGACAGAAATACTAAACAAATCATGTTAATATCAACGTATAACAATGACAGACTTGGAGTGACAGAAATACTAAACAAATCATGTTAATATCAACGTATAACAATTGACAGACTATGAGTGACAGAAATACTAAACAAATCATGTTAATATCAACGTATAACCAATTGACAGACTAGGAGTGACAGAAATACTAAACAAAATCATTGGTTAATATCAACGTATAACAATTGACCAGACTTGAGTGACAGAAATACTAAACAATCATGTTAATATCAACGTATAACAATGACAGACTATGAGTGACAGAAATACTAAACAAATCCTGTTAATATCAACGTATAAAACAATTGACAGACTTGAGTGGCCAGAAATACTAAACAAATCATGTTAATATCAACGTGTATACCAATTGACAGACTTGGAGTGACAGAAATACTAAACAAATCATGGTTAATATCAACGTATAACAATTGACAGACTATGAGTGACAGAAATACTAAACAAATCATGTAATATCAACGTATAACAATTGACAGACTAGAGTGACAGAAAATACTAAACAAATCATGTTTAATATCAACGTATAACAATTGACAGACTATGAGTGACAGAAATACTAAACAAATCATGTTAATATCAACGTATACAATTGACAGACTAGGAGTGACAGAAATACTAAACAATCATGTTAATATCAACGTATAACAATTGACAGACTAGGAGTGACAGAAATACTAAACAAATCATGTTAATATCAACGTATAACAATTGACAGACTAGGAGTGACAGAAATACTAAACAAATCATGTTAATATCAACGTATAACAATTGACGACTAGGAGTGACAGAAATACTAAACAAATCATGTTAATATCAACGTATAACAATTGGACAGACTAGGAGTGACAGAAATACTAAACAAATCATGTTAATATCAACGTAATAACAATTGACAGACTATGAGTGGACAGAAATACTAAACAAATCATGTTAATATCAACTGTATAACAATTGACAGACTAGGAGTGACAGAATACTAAACAAATCCTGTTATATCAACGTATAACAATTGACAGACTAGGAGTGACAGAAATACTAAACAAATCATGTTAATATCAATGTGTAAACAGGGACAGACTATGAGGGCAGAAATACTAAACAAAATCATGTGAATATCAACGTATACAATTGACAGACTAGAGTGGCAGAAATACTAAACAAATCATGTTAATATCAATGTGTACACTCATTGACAGACTAGGAGTGGCAGAAATACTAACAATCATGTTAATATCATGTGTCACAATTGACAGACTAGGATGGACAGAATACTAACAATCATGTTAATATCAACGTATAACAATTGACAGACTATGAGTGACAGAAATACTAAACAAATCAGGTTAATATACAACGTATAACAATTGACAGACTAGGAGTGACAGAAATACTAACAAATCATGTTATATCACGTATAACATTGACAGACCTAGGAGTGACAGAAATACTAAAACAATCATGTTATATCACGTATAACAATTGACAGACTAGGATGACAGAAATACTAAACAAATCATGTTAATATCAACGTATAACAATTGACAGACTAGGAGTGACAGATACTAACAATCATGTTAATATCAACGTATAACAATTGACAGACTAGGATGACAGAAATACTAAACAAATCATGTTAATATCAACGTATAACATTGACAGACTTGGAGTGGACAGAAATACTAAACAAATCATGTTAATATCAACGTATAACATTGACAGACTAGGAGTGACAGAAATACTAAACAAATCCTGTTAATATCAACGTATAACAATTGACAGACTTGGAGTGGCCAGGATGAATACTAACAAATCATGTTAATATCAATGTGTAACAATTGACAGACTTGGAGTGGCAGAGATACTAAACAAATCATGTAATATCACGTATAACAGTTGACAGACTAGGAGTGACAGAAATACTAAACAAATCATGTTAATATCAACGTATAACAATTGCAGACTAGGAGTGGCAGAAATACTAAACAAAATCCTGTTAATATCAACGTATAACAATTGACAGACTATGAGTGACAGAAATACTAAACAAATCCTGTTAATATCAACGTATAACAATTGACAGACTAGGAGTGGCAGAAATACTAAACAAATCCTGTTAATATCAACGTATAACAATTGACAGACTAGGAGTGACAGAAATACTAAACAAATCCTGTTAATATCAACGTATAACAATTGACAGACTATGAGTGGCAGAAATACTAAACAAATCATGTTAATATCAACGTATAACAATTGACAGACTTGGAGTGGCAGAAATACTAAACAAATCCTGTTAATATCAACGTATAACAATTGACAGACTAGGAGTGACAGAAATACTAAACAAATCCTGTTAATATCAACGTATAACAATTGACAGACTATGAGTGGCAGAAATACTAAACAAATCATGTTAATATCAATGTGTAACAATTGACAGACTATGGAGTGGCAGAAATACTAAACAAATCATGTTAATATCAACGTATAACAATTGACAGACTAGGAGTGACAGAAATACTAAACAAATCATGTTAATATCAACGTATAACAATTGACAGACTATGAGTGACAGAAATACTAAACAAATCATGTTAATATCAACGTATAACAATTGACAGACTATGAGTGACAGAAATAATAAACAAATCATGTTAATATCAACGTATAACAATTGACAGACTTGGAGTGACAGAAATACTAAACAAATCATGTTAATATAACGTATAACAATTGACAGACTATGAGTGGACAGAAATACTAAACAAATCATGTTAATATCAACGTATAACAATTGACAGACTATGGAGTGACAGAAATACTAAACAAATCATGTTAATATCAACGTATAACAATTGACAGACTTAGGAGTGGACAGAAATACTAAACAAATCATGTTAATATCAACGTATAACAATTGACAGACTATGAGTGACAGAAATACTAAACAAATCATGTTAATATCAACGTATAACAATTGACAGACTATGAGTGACAGAAATACTAAACAAATCATGTTAATATCAACGTATAACAATTGACAGACTAGGAGTGACAGAAATACTAAACAAATCATGTTAATATCAACGTATAACAATTGACAGACTATGAGTGGCAGAAATACTAAACAAATCATGTTAATATCAACGTATAACAATTGACAGACTAGGAGTGACAGAAATACTAAACAAATCATGTTAATATCAACGTATAACAATTGACAGACTATGAGTGACAGAAATACTAAACAAATCATGTTAATATCAACGTATAACAATTGACAGACTATGAGTGGACAGAAATACTAAACAAATCATGTTAATATCAACGTATAAACAATTGACAGACTTGGAGTGACAGAAATACTAAACAAATCATGTTAATATCAACGTATAACAATTGACAGACTAGGAGTGACAGAAATACTAAACAAATCATGTTAATATCAACGTATAACAATTGACAGACTATGAGTGACAGAAATACTAAACAAATCATGTTAATATCAAAGTATTAACAATGACAGACTATGAGTGACAGAAATACTAAACAAATCATGTTAATATCAACGTATAACAATTGACAGACATTGAGTGCCAGAAATACTAAACAAATCATGTTAATATCAACGTATAACAATTGACAGACTTGGAGTGACAGAAATACTAAACAAATCATGTTAATATCAACGTATAACAATTGACAGACTATGAGTGACAGAAATACTAAACAAATCATGTTAATATCAACGTATAACAATTGACAGACTATGAGTGACAGAAATAATAAACAAATCATGTTAATATCAACGTATAACAATTGACAGACTTGGAGTGACAGAAATACTAAACAAATCATGTTAATATCAACGTATAACAATTGACAGACTTAGGAGTGACAGAAATACTAAACAAATCATGTTAATATCAACGTATAACAATTGACAGACTATGAGTGACAGAAATAATAAACAAATCATGTTAATATCAACGTATAACAATTGACAGACTAGGAGTGGCAGAAACACTAAACAAATCATGTTAATATCAACGTATAACAATTGACAGACTATGAGTGACAGAAATACTAAACAAATCATGTTAATATCAACGTATAACAATTGACAGACTATGAGTGACAGAAATAATAAACAAATCATGTTAATATCAATGTGTAACAATTGACAGACTAGGAGTGGCAGAAATACTAAACAAATTATTTGAACACTCACCCATGCCAGAACCTAGAGGTCACCCTGACAACTTCATAACTATCAGAATCATTGCCATAGGAGTCATCAGTGTGGCTCTGCAAGAACCACAAGCAAGGCAATGGTTAATTCTTAGAGGATGAACAGAAACTACCTGAGGCTGATGTCTTACAGGAGGTGAGTTCGTGGCAATTAACTGTCATCATACTTTATTATGCTTTCTCATGGCTGTCACGTCAGTTCATTTAGTCCTCCTCCTTCTTCATTCCTCTTTCAAAGGGAATGTGACCTAGTTATGCACCTTAAAGGTCAATGTGTCTCATTTGTTAGGCATTTGTGTCAGGTTTACTTTCTCTAGACAGATTCCATATAAGTTAATGGTTTTTACTTCTCACAACAATTTTGCCAGAACAGTGGCCTTACAGCCTACTTTTTTGCAATTTCCAACTAACATGGGATTTTTAATGTGCACAAGGGACTTCCTGTTTTCTACCCTTATCTGAGAAGACTAGGTACCTGATCACACTTTCTAAGAGAATATGGGGACATGTGATATCATTAGATACCTATGGTTCTTGGGAAAATTCTCATCCCAATGCGTTGATTGAAGCTGGTACCTTGTGAGCCTAAGATACTGGTGTTTGTCCATCAAGAATGATGATGACCATAGATTTCATCCAGTGGGGTTGCAAGTTTGGAGCTATGATCTCTAAGATGGCTGGTAAGGTCTGTTTTGGCTCGAAATGTTCTTTAGCAATGCGGGCAAACAATGCTTGACGTTCCAGGAGGAGGATCTCCTGCATTGGTCTTTTTGTCCAGCCTTTTCTTCACAGTTCTTGCAGTCCTGTTTGATTCACAAGTGACTAAATCCTTGCGTTATGATGTACACCATGAATTTCGGTCTTTGGCAGCAGTCTCCAAAGTTTTGTGATGAATTCCAAAAGCTTTTAGTGAGATCTTCAGAGCATCTTTAAAGCGTCTCCTCTGGCCGCCTTGGGAGCGTTTACCACAACGCAGTTCGCCTTAGGTACCCTCTCAGCCACAGCTTCCTCCAAATCATTTAGTCCAAAGACATGGATGATTATTATGAACATATTCAAGATTTGTCACATGTATATACATTTTTGGGAAGGTTGTATAGCGGTTTTCCCTTGACTTCCACGTCCATATAGGAGGTTTGTAATATCCATCTTTAATTGCAATTTCCAGCTGTAAATGTACTCACAACAGTGTGGGTATAATCAGGGAAATACTAACAGAAATCATGCCTAAACAGATTCAAGAGGTCAAAGACTTTCTGCTCACAGACAGGGGATTTTAAAACATTGACCTGGGCTCCCCGATCATTCATTCATTCATTCAGTAGCAAGTCCTTTGCAGAAACCTGCTCCCATAAGCAAGTCCTTTGCAGAAACCTGCTCCCATAACAATCTTCTGGAAAACTTTTCTATCATAAGCAAGATGTCCTGTGTCCGATAAACCCATCTGGAGATCATCTGCCACATCCTGTACCCATCTTCTCTTTGGCATTCCTCTTCCTCTCTTCCCAGGAATATACCCCACCATTATTGTTCTCTCCAAACTTTCGTGACATTTCAAGTGACCAAAATATTTCAATTTTCTTTGTTTTATCGTCTTTAATAGCCAACCTTCTTCAGTATTCAGCTCTTGAAGTATGGATGCATTTGTTCTTTTCTTTATCCAAGATATTCTTAGAACTCGTCCATAACATTTATATTCAAAGGCATTTATGCGCTGTTCAGCTTGTTTAGTAAGTGTCCAGGTCTCAGGCATATGTTGCAATGGGAAAGATGCATGCTCTTAAAAATCTAATTTTTTTAGTTCTATCTGTCCCTCTCCACAATGTATTCAGTTGTTTTAGTCTTTGAAGAGCAATAGATATTTGTCTTTTAACTTCTTTCATTGTGTCACCATTGTTGGTAATCAATGACACAAGATATGTATATGAACAGGCAGACAGATTGGCTGGCTCTGCAAAACTTGGTGGAGTATTGATGCATGACAAGGCAGACATGGTTGCGGCCTTATGGGAGCACGTGTACACCTCGGAGGAGCAAATGGATCATCATAGTCTGGCAAGAATGAGAGAACGAGGAGTGACGAGAGGAACTGGCCGACGTTCGACGCTCAGAAGAAAGGCGAGCCGGACATATAATCAAATTGCTACTGGTACTATTGGTGTTGGAACTCTTCGCTGGCAGCTGAGGATGGGGACAGAGCGCTTATGGGAATGCCCCGATTGCTGTGATGTCGGTTCCTAAATCAATTAATCAATCAATCATGACCCAAGATATTCAAAATTGTCCACCACCTCCAATTTTTCCTCATTAACATATATTTCTTTTTCCATAGTAGTTTTATCTGTATGCATTATCTTTGTTTTTGCTATGTTAAGATATAAGTTGTGATTTTCACTACTCAATTGCGTTGAGGTTATTAAGGTTTTCTATACCATTCTGTGTTGTGGATAGCAATACTTTATCATCAGCATATCGAATCTCTGGTATGTCATGACCACCGATATTTAGGGCATCGTATCTCCCTGTTTATATCATCTCTGACATTTCTTATTATATTTTCGGCATATAGGTTAAACAAATAGGGGGACAGCACACAGCCCTGGTGGACTCCTTGCCTGATGTCAAACCAATTTGATTTGATATCAAGCAAGGAGTCCGTAAGATCAACACAGCCAAAACTGAACACCAGGAAATGTTCTGGGAAGTAAAGATGGCCAGAGTTATACTGACCACATCACCCATCAAGTAAAGATGGCCAGAGTTATACTGACCACATCACCCATCAAGTAAAGATGGCCAGAGTTATACTGACCACATCACCCATCAAGTAAAGATGGCCAGAGTTATACTGACCACATCAAGTAAAGATGGCCAGAGTTATACTGACCACATCACCCATCAAGTAAAGATGGCCAGAGTTTATACTGACCACATCACCCATCAAGTAAAGATGGCCAGAGTTATACTGACCACATCACCCATCAAGTAAAGATGGCCAGAGTTATACTGACCACATCACCCATCAAATAAAGATGGCCAGAGTTATACTGACCACATCACCCATCAAATAAAGATGGCCAGAGTTATACTGACCACATCACCCATCAAGTAAAGATGGCCAGAGTTATACTGACCACATCACCCATCAAGTGCCAGTTGGTCTTAAAAAATGGGACTAGCATCATATATCCAATAGACTTTAAGGCACAGAGAAATGCTCTTTACTCACTTACAATTGTTTCAGAGAAATGCTCTTTACTCACTAATTTACTATTGTTTCAGAGAAAGGTCCTTTACTCAATAACTTACCATTGTTTCAGAGAAACGTCCTTTACTCAATAACTTACCATTGTTTCAGAGAAAGGTCCTTTACTCAATAACTTACCTTTGTTTCGGAGAAAGGTCCTTTATTCAATAACTTACCATTGTTTCAGAGAAAGGCTGTTCTTTGATGCCCGCGGCCGCCATGTCGGCTGTAATGTCAGCAGCATCTCTCCATAGCCCATATTTCTGAGCAACAAAGAAATTTTAACAAACACATGTTAAGCACATCTAATTTCATCATTAACATTGTGTGACCTGTCATATAGGAGAGGTGTTGATGTGTCTCCACAGTTCTCATATCAGTCCTTGGTGTTCTGGGTCCTCTTCTTCATTGATCCCTCTTTTTGAGGGTAGCCCGTCACACCTGGTTATACACCTCAAAGGTCAGTGTGTCCGACTTCTGCATACATTTGTGTCTGGTTTGCTTCCTCTAGAGAGACAGATTTCATCCAAGGTCAGGGGCTCCATCTAACTCTGGGTAGGTTACCTTCTTATCACAAGATTCCAACTGCCATGGGATTTTTTACATGCACAACTTGCACATGGGACATCCTGTTTTCTTTTTCCCTTATACGAGAAAGCTGGCTCTGTGGTGAAGGGGTTATGAAAGCAATTCGTTATCCTGCATACCACATTCAAAACACATAGCTGAGGGCGATTTGGCAGCAGATCGCCTTGCATTGTTTTTTCCACACAATGGTTTGAGTGCCGGTTGTTCAAAAAGCAATGGCAAATGACTAAACGTAAACTTGCCCAGAAATCACAGACAGCCAAAAAATGCTGGGGTTGACTGCTACTTCCAGTAAAGGATATGCAACTAACTTTTAACTTTTTATCAGAGAAAGCTAGGTATTCAATCGCTTCCCCTACCCTCCACCCTTTCCAAAATATCAGGGAGCATGTGATACCATTAATCATTAGATATCAGCAATTCTTGGAAAAATGCTCACCCTTATGCCAGAATCAAACCATGTGCATACTGACCTTGAGGTGGACACTATACCTCTCAGCCATGGCTGCCTCCTGTGTTCTGGATCTATTGACTGATATTTCCCCATGTCCTCATCTTAGGCCATCCCGCACCACTTCTCTCATCAAATGTATACATTCTCTATTCTTCATACTAAGGGGCTACAAATGAAAACCATAAATGTTTTTTTTTTGGTGGTGAATATATTCTGAAGAAGTAAAGAACAAATGTATTATTTTTCGAATGTAGTCACCACTGCATTCAATGCAAGTCCTCCAGCGCCGAATAAGTGCTTGGATTCCTGTAGAAAAAATGTCTCTTGGTCACGTGTGTAACCACTCTGGGGTGCACTACTTGATGTGCCTGACCTGGTCATGAACAGTCTGTCACAAAAGTCACGCCGTTTTAAAACTTCCTACTCCACTCATACACTAGCTAGACAGGCATTCATGACCATACTGGACTTTCATTTGCTGATTAATTTCTATAGGTTTCACCTCTTAACTGATCAAAAACAGAAAACAGAATGCTGCTCCTCTTTGGTGCATGTCAAAAGTGGGGTGGCCATCTTTAAACTATTCTTATGACATCAGCATGTTTGTCTGCACCATGATGTCATGTGCTTAACACTCTTGACATCCTTAACAACACCACTGATAAGTCACAAGACAATGGCTTGGTTATTGTAATTTCTATCACACTTTTAAGGTTTTCGTGTGAAGCCCCCTCGTACAATCAAACAAGTACATCAATAAAACAATCAAACATGTGTATCATCATCTATTCTTCCAACAACCAGTCCTCTATGGAGACAGAACATCCAGCAGCTTACCCTCAAAATGGACCGGTGAAGAAACAGTGCCAGCAGTAAAGCTATATCCACACTAGCATAGTTTGAAGTCTTCTCGATGCCGATGATCCGTGGTGGAAAGAACGGGCTATCCCTGCTGACCTCTTGATTCCACGGGAAAAAGCCAAACTGGTAGAAGTACTTGCAGACAACCACGGACTAGAAAAGGATGTTGATAAAGACCATGTTAACAGGACGTTACCACATATGACAAGTCACACAGACTATTCAGTTAGAAAGCTAGTATGTTAGGTTACATTACTTTATTTAATCCACACGTTGGTATGTTATGTTAAATTATTTCAAATTTTCTGTACCTATTCCAACAACTGAAGTACATTAGCTAAATAGCTTTTTCAGTCTCTTTGTTATTTGTGTGCTGATGAAGGCTTTCTGGCCACAATGTCCATTTTGTCACTTATGACTGTGTTCTTATACGGCTGACCAATTCCTCTCCTAGTTATTCATTGTCTACTCATTGTCTCTTTAGTTCTTCTGCAATTCCACCAGTTTCATTTCTAGTCTAATGACATAACGTCAGGTTATTTAGTCCAAAGACTGGTATGTTATGTCAGGTTATTTAGTCCAAAGACTGGTATGTTATGTCAGGTTATTTAGTCCAAAGATGGTATGTCATGTCAGGCTGTTAAATCCAAAGAGTTATATGTCATGTCATGTTATTTAGTTCAAAGACTGGTATGTCATGTCATGTTATTCAATTCAAAGGCTGGTATGTCATGTTATTTAGTCTATAGGCTGGTATGTCATGTCATGATTTTCAAAAGCTGGTATGTCATGTCATGTTATTTAGTCCAAAGCTGGTATGTCATGTCATGTTATTTAGTCCATAGACTGGTACGCCATGTCATGTTATTCAGTTCAAAGACTGGCATGTCATGTCATGTTATTCAATTCAAAGACTGGTATGGCATGTCATGTCATTCTGTCCAAAGACTGATATGTCATGTCACAACAAGTTATTCAGTTCAAATACTGTAATGTCACATCATGTCATTATTCAGTCCACAGACTGCATTTCTTATTTATATGTTTGTGCAGTTTTATTTAGAATTATAATTGTTATTAGTCTAGTTGTTGTTGTTGTTATTGAAGGAGATCATTAGGATCGACACGTGGTGTTTGTGTGAGAACGAAATACTCCACCACAAATGTACCTCTGTGTATGAGATAACTGTGACCCAGAAAGTCTTGGACGGCCGAGGCACCGACAACATCCCCCACAGGAAGACCATCAGTGGCAGCGGCAGGGACAGAAGGCTGCTGTACACCATCTGATCCAGAATCATCAAAAAGTAGCACAACAGCTGAGAGTGGGAGGCCAGGACCAGTCCGCCAGACACCATGAGTCGGTTGAACCGCTGAGTGTTGTCAACGAACTGCTGCTTCATTTCTTCAGAGTCTTGCTTTTCCAGTTCATCTAAGCTGTTGAGAAACAATGATCATTATTCAATGGACCACAAATGAACATCTATCCTGATGAATATTTAAACCCATACTTGTTAATTTAAGCCGGTTCTGTGGCACAGGGGTTACGAATGCAATTCGCAAACCCACATACTGCATTCGAAACACAGCTGCGGGCGATTTGGCAGCAGACTGCTTACAGTTGGTTTTCATACAATTCAGTATGAGTGTCGGTCATTCAGAAAGCAATGGCAAACTACTGAACATAAACTTCCCAAAAACATCACAAACAGCCCCCCCAAAAAATGCTGGGGTTGACTGTGGCATCCTGTAAAGAATATGAAACTAACTTAAACTTTTTCAATTTAAAACTCATAATTATCTGGGAACCTGGCTAAGCCAACACACCACAAACCTCTTACATCATCAACTGGACGGCACATTTTGAAAACCGGCCATGTGATTGATAGGGACAATGCATTTTGTGTGTTATTTAACACACAAAATAGTCACGTGTTAAAGGTGGCAGAAGCGATCCCCATTAATCTGCATAAGCCAGTATTGTGCAGACAGAAAAACATGATAGTCAGTTTAAATTTACTGTGGAAGAAAATTGAAATTACTGTGTAAATATGTGCATATGTCAGCTTGAAGGATTTATCTTATTGCTTAAGTTTATGTTGTGTGATTTCTGCAGTATGTACCTGATGAGATGCAGTGAAGTTTGCCAGGCAATACATTGTGCAATCTATTGTTTGCGTCTTCGTTATTCAAATTAATAATAATAGTCATAATAATATTAAGCTTTTCTTCTTCCTCCTCCTCTTCTGGGGTTGTCCATGATGAAGCGGTCATGCTGCCAGCCTTGTGCTATGAAAGTCATGGGTTTGTTTTCAAACGCCATCTTTTGGCCTTCGAGTGCATGTTTTTTTTTTAATGCTGCAGCTACAGTGTTCGTGCTCTGTATGATGCTTTTGGTTGGGTCCTCTGTGGAAAGAGGACCGGCTGATATGGGACAGAACCCAGCACAATGAAGTTAATCCTCTTGTCAAGCACTCACTTCCTCCTCTTCCTTTTAGTCTTCATTCTGTTATTTCTCCTGCTCTTTATCTCCATCCTCCCCCTTCTTAAGTAATTCTTATTGTTGCTCTTCAACTTCTCCTCCTACTTCATCTCACTTTATACAAGGAAGAATGGGAAAGTTTTCCTAAGCTCACCTCCTGACCAGACATTTGTCCTGCTATGTTTGTTTTCACTTATATCTATCATCATCATACACCTTGCTGGGTGATACAGGTATTCAGTTTCCTTCACAAACATCTGTCCTCAGTATTCTTGATATGTTGAACTCCCGATTGTCTCCCATGCCACTGCCATCCTATCCAGTATTCTCTCCCTCCGTTAACCTGTGTCTCTAAAACTCTTGATCTCCCCTGCACCGCAACTTTCTCTGAACCCTCTTCCCTTGAAACATGATCAAAATATGGTGATTGTCTTATCCTTGTGTCCTTGTAAACTGCAATTGGGTGGGTAAAAGCCTTATTCTAGTATCAGGAAATGCAACCTAAAGACTAAATGTTGAGGCAGGGCAGACCCTTATCCTGATCTATTTTTTTTTTCTTTTGCCATTGTGTCATGGTAAATTGCAATTGGGAGGGTACAAGCCTTATCCTAGTGTCAGGAAATGCAACCTAAAGACTAAATGTCATGGCAGGGCAGACCAGGCCCTAAGCCTTGGTCTGCAACTGGTCTAGAATCGAAGCTCCATCAGGTGGACAATTACAGCTTTGCTGCAGCTTCTGCAGCTTGCCTTGTTCCAGGCGTATTGGTGTTACCTTTCCTCTGAAGTAAACTAGGCAGGCCGAGAGAGGAATCATACTGCATGGCAACACATTGTCTTTACAATTCAGCTCAGGCTTTATACTATGGAGAGGTATAACTCCATACCTGGTCCCCACCATGTGTTGTAGTTATTATGCCTTTTTTGAAGCACAAAGTAACATACTATCATCCTTCAATAAGGTCAGGTGCCAGTACCTTGTAAAGATGCCTACCATATTTTGCAACATATAGAAGTGAACAAGCAGACAGTATAGTGGACGTGCCAACTCCTTGGGTGAAACCAGAACCAGAGCTTCATTTGTGGAAGCAAATGTCTACTAGTACATTGCAATCACAACATGGTGGGCTGTGCTACTCTCCAGCCATCAGAAGGCCGCCATTACAGCCACTTACATTCAGGAGACCTGGGTTGGAATCCTCAGTAAGGTAGATTATTTTTGTCTGTCAGGGGCAAAACAGAAAACCCTAACCTGCACAATTCATAATGACTGCAATATCCAAGCTGCCTTAATTCCTCAGGCTTAAGACCCCCCCCCCCCCCACTTCCAACACTAAAAGGTACTATAGGCAGTAATAACAGTTTTTATATGAGACACAACTCTGCAGTATACACCTGACTAGATGCATCAAAATATGCTAAGCAATAAATCGTGCAACCTAATCTTTGTTTCTCTTGTGTTAATAGTTTCTATCCTTTCTTTTTTTCCCTCGTTTCGCACTCAAGCTAGCCCATACTCGTGCTACAACTTCAAGTGCACCGGACTGATTTTTGCATGTGGATTAGCTTTCCCTATTACCAGTATCCCTCGCCATCAGGCGAACCCACTCTGGCTTCTGAGGAACTTGTAATTTATATTCCCAAGTCAAGACGAGAAGTCAACATTTTAGTGCAACTGACTGGTGTTGAGGTTGAACCCGCTAACTCAGATTCAGCACACCAAAAGTTTAAGAGCGATCGTTCTTATCCATTCGGCCATGCTGACCTATGTGATCCTTATATGTCATTTATATATGTCATATTTATATTATATAAATCATTTATAATATGTCATTTAATTGTCAATTTTTTTGTTACACAAATTAATTGTTAATTAATGTCAATAATATGTCATTTAATTAATTTACGTTACCTGATGGCACTGTGAGAACGTGATTGAGTCCTCCGGAGGGGGGTAGCATTGCGTGTGTTAATATTTTCAAAGTAGGTTAATAGGTCATTCAATCTGTGAATAAAACAAGCCAAAAGAACATCATCAAGTGAATTGCGGTTGAATTGTTTCATCAAGCTTGTGGCTCAGTACATCCGACTCCGATAAGCATTTGTTCAGGCATGCTTTCCTAGTCTGACTCAGTCGTCCTACAAGCCAGCAGGTTTGTGTCTCTTTTCATCTGGTTCCTACCAGGCAGTCAAGATAGCAACAGAGAAATGACTGAATACCAACCATGGTGCAAAGCCTGTGGTGCTATTGACTGATGCAAAATCAGTACTTGAGCTGCTCCTGTCTGGGAAATTGCCAGTACTACGGACATTACTTTCTGAACTAGGCAGTCAGTGTAAGGTCACCATACAGTGGAAAACCATCTCACTGTGGAGTACCAGGAAACGAGAGAGCTGATCAACTAGCTATGGAATAAGCAATAGAGGAACAACTTGATGTACCTGTTACACAAAACCGAAAGAAAAGAATGATCAAATCAGTCAGAAAACCCCCAATGCCAGCTAAAAATAATTATCACCTTATGGACAGATTTGAAAAGATCATTATTCTGCGCCTCAAAACAGGAAACAATAGATTACACAACCACGTGTATACAAAATTCAAGATTGGTGAATCAACCATGTGCACATGTGGATTGGCCTCGCTGACAGCAGAGCACATACTCTAAAACTTCCCAAAACATAGCATGTCTAGGCAAACCTTCTGGCCTAGAGAAACAACAGTGGAAGATAAACTCTATGAATTAAAAGTGACAGTTAAATTCATACAAGAGACAACACTGCATTATAGACAAGTATCAAGAGAATGAATGAAGAAGAATCTGGTTTCTATACCTTGACCTGTCTGACATGGAAGGACATACCAGTGTCTATGTTACCATCGACAAAGCTCTCGGAGACATTGAAAGACATAATCCCCTTAACCTCAACCAGGTGCATGCACATCAGACGTGATACAACAAGCCAAATAACAAGCAACCTTGTTTAAATTAGAAATATATGGTGCTACACTGAATTTATGGACAGATGACACATCGGATGATTTGGTTGCTGTATTGTTTTGATCCCTGACATCCTCATAATGGCCACTGCTATCTTTTAATCACAAATATCATCACTATCATCATTAACACCATCATTGTCCTTATCATGTGTAGTATCAATATCATCACAATCATTATCATCACCAACACTGCCATTGTCCTTATCATATGCAGCATTATTATAATCACAATCATCATCATCATCACTATCATTTTCATTACCAGCATTATTATCATCACCATAATTATTATCATCACCATAATTATTCTCATCATCATCATTATCATCACCAACACCGTCATTGTCCTTATCATGTGTAGCATAATTATCATCACAATCATTATCACTATCTTTATCATTACCAGCATCATTGTCATCACCATCATTATCATCACCTACACCGTCATTGTCCTTATCATGTGTAGCATCACTATCATCACAATAATTATCATCATCACTATCTTTATCATTACCAGTATCATTTTCATCACCATCATTATCATCACTGTAGCGTAGAATCAGCTACGTTGATAGAAAATATATCAAAGTTGCTGCAGATAGACTTTCTATGGATAGAAAAGTAAGTCACTGGAGAAAACAAGACCAAATAGCTCATAATTCTAGAAGGATTCAAGGTCCCAGAAAAGATCAAGTCTTCTGACAGTGTTCAGGCGGAAAGGAATGGTGTACAACTATATTTTAACAAAGACTGTCTGCCAAGAAATTTCCTGCTACATTGCCTGAAATAAAAGCTTGAGTCCCCTAACTCTAATCACTGTCACCAACAAGGAGAAAGACAGAGTAATATATTTATGTAGTCACAAGTCTTTCATATCTTCACACACTATGGTTAGCCTAATCAGGGTTATCACAATAACAGACTAGGTTGTTTGTACTTCTAGATGATAACACTTAAATTTATTTGATTACACACTACAGGGGATCCACTGGACTCCCCAAGACATAAATCGGGTTTTTCACTTCCCCGTTCTATTCTAACTACTAACTAAACTGACAATGACTGTCCTCTATTCAGCTGTACTCGTTGAATCATTGATAACTTAAGTGGCCAGGAATGTTCTGACTGAGGAGCGTGTTGTGTTGGCTGACGGTAAGCTTGGCCACTTAACTCAAGTCCTCTGGGTTGGCAATCGGTTTGTTGGCTCTCCCTGCAGTTTCACTTCCTCCAGCGAGATAATGCTTCCAAATGTCCCTTCCTCTGGTTTCACTTTCCAGATTTAATTCTTTTCACTTCGACTGTTAGTCCCAAAAAATATACATATAAAATTGTTCACTAGTCCAACTATGGGAAAAAGAAGTTCTGGTGGGTATGTGTTGTTATATCACCAAATGGTGGATATTGCTGAAAGGTCTGGTAAGTGATGTTTCACATTAAGTCACAAAGTTTTAGCTCCTCCCAAGCTTGACGCTGAAAGATGTCAAATCTGCGAACTACATACAGCGAGAGAAAGTGAATTTTCTGTAGAGCGATCTATAATTGGCCCTGGACTAATTCCTGAGGCCCACATTTATCTCATACGTGAACAAGAACATTATCATGTGCTCTCTGCCTTGGTTATCTACCTTTCCTTAGTCTATGATCAATGACAGCACAACAAAATTATTATATTCCTACTCATAAGTGAATATAATAATTATTAAGTAATAATAAAAAATATACCATAATAATTATATTAATAAAATATAATAATTAAAAAGTAATCTAGGTATAGACACACATACAATACATTACACAGATTACTGGCATGCATAATAATAGATATGTTCTAATTCTGAAGTTATATTCCCATCGTATATTTAATAATTATTCTCTGTAGCACATATCTTCAAATACACACAATTTACTTAATAATCCTTATGGAATATACTGATAGACTGAAGGTTAATGTAGTTTTAAGCAAGATCAGTACTGAGAATTCGTGAGAAATCAACGATGGGAAATATTGAAAATGCTTAGGGTCCCTTGGCCGCCCATGCTAGTATTTGACCTTCCCACGCGTGTTTAGTAAGATTCCTTATTTGCGTGGCATAGACATATTCAATATTAACTATAATTATTCACAATCACCACCACGTCCTCTGAATATCACACAATACTGAAATGCCTTATGTCAGTTCCTAAACTAACCGCTCGATTAGTATAGCCCTACTCTACTTTTACACGGACTAATTGAAAATGCGTTCTAAACAACTTTACTAAGTTTTGTGAGATCTACATCACTCTAAATCTCACGTTAAGGTAATTCCTACACGGTTATATTTCCCTGCGTGCCATTAGTAAACCACCATTACAACGTATAATATCAGTGATCTAGTCTAGCCATTAGAATCACATATTATTGGCTGCCCCCCTGATTTTATTTCACGAAAAAAAGATAGGGTGCACACAACAATTATTCACACAACACTATCTCACATGATCACCAGAGACTCGGGTCAGGTCTGTGTTGCCCCAGTTATGTCACATGCCCATGAGGATGGAGACCAAGGAACACTATCTCACACGATCACCAGAGACTCATGTCAGGTCTGTGTTGCCCCAGTTATGCCAAGTGACACTATCTCACACGATCACCATCGGGTCAGGTCTGTGTTGCCCCAGTTGTGCCAATGACACTAATCTCACATGATCACCAGAGACTCGGGTCAGGTCCTGTGTTGTCCCCAGTTATGCCGAAGTGACACTATCTTCCACATGATCACCAGAGACTTCGGGTCAGGTCTGTGTTGTCCAAGTTATGCTAAGTGACAGTACTATCTCACATGATCACCAGAGACTCGGGTCAGGTCTGTGTTGCCCCAGTTAGTGCCAAGTGACACTTATCTCACATGATCACCAGAGACTCGGGTCAGGTCTGTGTTGCCCAGTTGTGCCAAGTGACACTATCTCACATGATCACCAGAGACTCGGGTCAGGTCTGTGTTGCCCCAGTTTGTGCCAAGTGACCTATCTCACATGATCACAGAGACTCGGGTCAGGTCTGTGTTGCCCAGTTATGGCCAAGTGACACTATCTCACATGATCACCAGAGACTCGGGTCAGGTCTGTGTTGCCCCAGTTATGCCAAGTGACCCTATCTCACATGATCACCAGAGACTCGGGTCAGGTCTGTGTTGCCCCAGTTGTGCCAAGTGACACTATCTCACATGATCACCAGAGACTCGGGTCAGGTCTGTGTTGCCCCAGTTGTGCCAAGTGACACTATCTCACATGATCACCAGAGACTCGGGTCAGGTCTGTGTTGTCCCAGTTATGCCAAGTGACACTATCTCACACGATCACCAGAGACTCGGGTCAGGTCTGTGTTGTCCCAGTTATGCTAAGTGACACTATCTCACATGATCACCAGAGACTCGGGTCAGGTCTGTGTTGCCCCAGTTGTGCCAAGTGACACTATCTCACTACGATCACCAGAGACTCGGGTCAGTTCTGTGTTGCCCCAGTTGTGCCAAGGAACACTATCTCACATGATCACCAGAGACTCGGGTCAGGTCTGTGTTGCCCCAGTTGTGCCAAGTGACACTATCTCACATGATCACCAGAGACTCGGGTCAGGTCTGTGTTGCCCCAGTTGTGCCAAGGAACACTATCTCACATGATCACCAGAGACTCAGGTCAGGTCTGTGTTGTTCCAGTTGTGCCAAGGAGCACTATCTCACATGATCACCAGAGACTCGGGTCAGGTCTGTGTTGCCCCAGTTGTGCCAAGTGACACTATCTCACACGATCACCAGACTCGGGTCAGGTCTGCGTTGCCCCAGTTGTGCAAAGGAACACTATCTCACATGATCACCAGAGACTCGGGTCAGGTCTGTGTTGCCCCAGTTGTGCTAAGTGACACTATCTCAAATGATCACCAGACTCGGGTCAGGTCTGTGTTGCCCCAGTTGTGCCAAGTGACACTATCTCACATGATCACCAGAGACTCGGGTCAGGTCTGTGTTGCCCCAGTTGTGCCAAGGAACACTATCTCACATGATCACCAGAGACTCGGGTCAGGTCTGTGTTGCCCCAGTTGTGCTAAGTGACACTATCTCACATGATCACCAGAGACTCGGGTCAGGTCTGTGTTGCCCCAGTTTATGCCAAGTGACACTATCTCACACGATCACTAGAGACTCGGGTCAGGTCTGTGTTGTTCCAGTTGTGCCAAGTGACACTATCTCACACTGATCACCAGAGACTCGGGTCAGGTCTGTGTTGGCCCCAGTTGTGCCAAGTGACACTATCTCACATGATCACCAGAGACTCGGGTCAGGTCTGTGTTGCCCAGTTGTGCCAAGGAACACTATCTCACATGATCACCAGAGACTCGGGTCAGGTCTGGTGTTGCCCCAGTTTGTGCCAAGGAACACTATCTCACATGATCACCAGAGACTCGGGTCAGGTCTGTGTTGCCCCAGTTGTGCCAAGTGACACTATCTCAACATGATCACCAGAGACTCGGGTCAGGTCTGTGTTGCCCCAGTTGTGCCAAGTGACACTATCTCACATGATCACCAGAGACTCGGGTCAGGTCTGTGTTGCCCCAGTTGTGCCAAGTGACACTATCTCACACGATCACCTAGAGACTCGGGTCAGGTCTGTGTTGTCCCAGTTGTGCCAAGTGACACTATCTCACATGATCACCCGAGGACTCGGGTCAGGTCTGTGTTTGCCCAGTTGTGCCAAGTGACACTATCTCACATGATCACCAGAGACTCGGGTCAGGTCTGTGTTGCCCCAGTTGTGCCAAGTGACACTATCTCACATGATCACCAGAGACTCGGGTCAGGTCTGTGTTGCCCCAGTTGTGCCAAGGAACACTATCTCACATGATCACCAGAGACTCGGGTCAGGTCTGTGTTGCCCCAGTTGTGCCAAGTGACACTATCTCACACGATCACCAGAGACTCGGGTCAGGTCTGTGTTTGCCCCAGTTGTGCCAAGTGGACACTATCTCACATGATCACCAGAGACTCGGGTCAGGTCTGTGTTGTCCCAGTTGTGCCAAGTGACACTATCTCACATGATCACCAGAGACTCGAGTCAGGTCTGTGTTGCCCCAGTTGTGCTAAGTGACACTATCTCACATGATCACCAGAGACTCGGGTCAGGTCTGTGTTGCCCCAGTTATGCCAAGTGACACTATCTCACACGATCACCAGAGACTCGGGTCAGGTCTGTGTTGTTCCAGTTGTGCCAAGTGACACTATCTCACACGATCACCAGAGACTCGGGTCAGGTCTGTGTTGCCCCAGTTGTGCCAAGTGACACTATCTCACATGATCACCAGAGACTCGGGTCAGGTCTGTGTTGCCCCAGTTGTGCCAAGGAACACTATCTCACATGATCACCAGAGACTCGGGTCAGGTCTGTGTTGCCCCAGTTGTGCCAAGGAACACTATCTCACATGATCACCAGAGACTCGGGTCAGGTCTGTGTTGCCCCAGTTGTGCCAAGTGACACTATCTCACACGATCACCAGATTCGGGTCAGGTCTGTGTTGCCCCAGTTGTGCCAAGGAACACTATCTCACATGATCACCAGAGACTCGGGTCAGGTCTGTGTTGCCCCAGTTGTGCTAAGTGACACTATCTCACATGGTCACCAGACTCGGGTCAGGTCTGTGTTGCCCCAGTTGTGCCAAGTGACACTATCTCACATGATCACCAGAGACTCGGGTCAGGTCTGTGTTGCCCCAGTTGTGCCAAGGAACACTATCTCACATGATCACCAGAGACTCGGGTCAGGTCTGTGTTGCCCCAGTTGTGCTAAGTGACACTATCTCACATGATCACCAGAGACTCGGGTCAGGTCTGTGTTGCCCCAGTTATGCCAAGTGACACTATCTCACATGATCACCAGAGACTCGGGTCAGGTCTGTGTTGCCCCAGTTATGCCAAGTGACACTATCTCACACGATCACCAGAGACTCGGGTCAGGTCTGTGTTGCCCCAGTTGTGCCAAGTGACACTATCTCACACGATCACCAGAGACTCGGGTCAGGTCTGTGTTGCCCCAGTTGTGCCAAGTGACACTATCTCACACTGATCACCAGAGACTCGGGTCAGGTCTGTGTTTGCCCCAGTTGTGCCTAAGTGACACTATCTCACATGATCACCAGAGACTCGGGTCAGGTCTGTGTTGCCCCAGTTGTGATGTGTATAAGAGACAAGTGACACTATCTCACACGATCACCAGAGACTCGGGTCAGGTCTGTGTTGCCCCAGTTGTGCCAAGTGACACTATCTCACATGATCACCAGAGACTCGGGTCAGGTCTGTGTTGCCCCAGTTGTGCCAAGTGACACTATCTCACACGATCACCAGAGACTCGGGTCAGGTCTGTGTTGTGCCCAGTTGTGCCAAGTGACACTATCTCACATGATCACCAGAGACTCGTGTCAGGTCTGTGTTGCCCCAGTTGTGCTAAGTGACACTATCTCACATGATCACCAGAGACTCGGGTCAGGTCTGTGTTGCCCCAGTTATGCCAAGTGACACTATCTCACACTGATCACCAGAGACTCGGGTCAGGTCTGTGTTGTCCCAGTTGTGCCAAGTGACACTATCTCACACGATCACCAGAGACTCGGGTCAGGTCTGTGTTGCCCCAGTTGTGCCAAGTGACACTATCTCACATGATCACCAGAGACTCGGGTCAGGTCTGTGTTGCCCCAGTTGTGCCAAGTGAACACTATCTCACATGATCACCAGAGACTCGGGTCAGGTCTGTGTTGCCCCAGTTGTGCCAAGGAACACTATCTCACATGATCACCAGAGACTCGGGTCAGGTCTGTGTTGCCCCAGTTGTGCCAAGGAACACTAACTCACATGATCACCAGAGACTCGGGTCAGGTCTGTGTTGCCCCAGTTGTGCCAAGTGACACTATCTCACACGATCACCAGATTCGGGTCAGGTCTGTGTTGCCCCAGTTGTGCCAAGGAACACTATCTCACATGATCACCAGAGACTCGGGTCAGGTCTGTGTTGCCCCAGTTGTGCTAAGTGACACTATCTCACATGGTCACCAGACTCGGGTCAGGTCTGTGTTGCCCCAGTTGTGCCAAGTGACACTATCTCACATGATCACCAGAGACTCGGGTCAGGTCTGTGTTGCCCCAGTTGTGCCAAGGAACACTATCTCACATGATCACCAGAGACTTGGGTCAGGTCTGTGTTGCCCCAGTTGTGCTAAGTGACACTATCTCACATGATCACCAGAGACTCGGGTCAGGTCTGTGTTGCCCCAGTTATGCCAAGTGACACTATCTCACATGATCACCAGAGACTCGGGTCAGGTCTGTGTTGCCCCAGTTATGCCAAGTGACACTATCTCACACGATCACCAGAGACTCGGGTCAGGTCTGTGTTGCCCCAGTTGTGCCAAGTGACACTATCTCACACGATCACCAGAGACTCGGGTCAGGTCTGTGTTGCCCCAGTTGTGCCAAGTGACACTATCTCACACGATCACCAGAGACTCGGGTCAGGTCTGTGTTGCCCCAGTTGTGCAAAGGAACACTATCTCACATGATCACCAGAGACTCGGGTCAGGTCTGTGTTGCCCAGTTGTGCTAAGTGACACTATCTCACATGATCACCAGAGACTCGGGTCAGGTCTGTGTTGCCCCAGTTGTGCCAAGTGACACTATCTCACATGATCACCAGAGACTCGGGTCAGGTCTGTGTTGCCCCAGTTGTGCCAAGGACACTATCTCACATGATCACCAGAGACTCGGGTCAGGTCTGTGTTGCCCCAGTTGTGCCAAGTGACACTATCTCACACGATCACCAGAGACTCGGGTCAGGTCTGTGTTGCCCCAGTTGTGCCAAGTGACACTATCTCACATGATCACCAGAGACTCGAGTCAGGTCTGTGTTGCCCAGTTGTGCCTAAGTGACACTATCTCACATGATCACCAGAGACTCGGGTCAGGTCTGTGTTGCCCCAGTTATGCCAAGTGACCACTATCTCACACGATCACCAGAGACTCGGGTCAGGTCTGTGTTGTCCCAGTTGTGCCAAGTGACACCTATCTCACATGATCACCAGAGACTCGGTCAGGTCTGTGTTGCCCCAGTTGTGCCAAGTGACACTATCTCACATGATCACCAGAGACTCGGGTCAGGTCTGTGTTGCCCCAGTTGTGCCAAGGGACACTATCTCACATGATCACCAGAGACTCGGGTCAGGTCTGTGTTTGCCCCAGTTGTGCCAAGTGACACTATCTCACATGATCACCAGAGACTCGGGTCAGGTCTGTGTTGCCCCAGTTATGCCAAGTGACACTATCTCACACGATCACCAGAGACTCGGGTCAGGTCTGTGTTGCCCCAGTTTGCCAAGTGAACACTATCTCACATGATCACCAGAGACTCGGGTCAGGTCTGTGTTGCCCCAGTTGTGCCAAGTGACACTATCTCACATGATCACCAGAGACTCGGGTCAGGTCTGTGTTGCCCAGTTGTGCCAAGTGACACTATCTCACATGATCACCAGAGACTCGGGTCAGGTCTGTGTTGCCCCAGTTGTGCCAAGTGACACTATCTCACACTGATCACCAGAGACTCGGGTCAGGTCTGTGTTGCCCCAGTTTTGCTAAGTGACACTATCTCACATGATCACCAGAGACTCGGGTCAGGTCTGTGTTGCCCCAGTTGTGCCAAGTGACACTATCTCACATGATCACCAGAGACTCGGGTCAGGTCTGTGTTGCCCCAGTTGTGCCAAGTGACACTATCTCACACGATCACCAGAGACTCGGGTCAGGTCTGTGTTGCCCCAGTTGTGCCAAGTGACACTATCTCACATGATCACCAGAGACTCGGGTCAGGTCTGTGTTGCCCCAGTTGTGCCAAGGACACTATCTCACATGATCACCAGAGACTCGGGTCAGGTCTGTGTTGCCCCAGTTGTGCCAAGGAACACTATCTCACATGATCACCAGAGACTCGGGTCAGGTCTGTGTTGCCCCAGTTGTGCCAAGTGACACTATCTCACACGATCACCAGATTCGGGTCAGGTCTGTGTTGCCCCAGTTGTGCCAAGGAACACTATCTCACATGATCACCAGAGACTCGGGTCAGGTCTGTGTTGCCCCAGTTGTGCTAAGTGACACTATCTCACATGATCACCAGACTCGGGTCAGGTCTGTGTTGCCCCAGTTGTGCCAAGTGACACTATCTCACATGATCACCAGAGACTCGGGTCAGGTCTGTGTTGCCCCAGTTGTGCCAAGGAACACTATCTCACATGATCACCAGAGACTTGGGTCAGGTCTGTGTTGCCCCAGTTGTGCTAAGTGACACTATCTCACATGATCACCAGAGACTCGGGTCAGGTCTGTGTTGCCCCAGTTATGCCAAGTGACACTATCTCACATGATCACCAGAGACTCGGGTCAGGTCTGTGTTGCCCAGTTAGTGCCAAGTGACACTATCTCACACGATCACCAGAGACTCGGGTCAGGTCTGTGTTGCCCCAGTTGTGCCAAGTGACACTATCTCACATGATCACCAGAGACTCGGGTCAGGTCTGTGTTGCCCCAGTTGTGCCAAGGACACTATCTCACATGATCACCAGAGACTCGGGTCAGGTCTGTGTTGCCCCAGTTGTGCTAAGTGACACTATCTCACATGATCACCAGAGACTCGGGTCAGGTCTGTGTTGCCCCAGTTGTGCCAAGTGACACTATCTCACATGATCACCAGAGACTCGGGTCAGGTCTGTGTTGCCCCAGTTGTGCCAAGTGACACTATCTCACATGATCACCAGAGACTCGGGTCAGGTCTGTGTTGCCCCAGTTGTGCTAAGTGACACTATCTCACATGATCACCAGAGACTCGGGTCAGGTCTGTGTTGCCCCAGTTATGCTAAGTGACACATCTCACATGATCACCAGAAACTCGGGTCAGGTCTGTGTTGCCCCAGTTGTGCCAAGTGACACTATCTCACATGATCACCAGAGACTCGGGTCAGGTCTGTGTTGCCCCAGTTATGCCAAGTGACACTATCTCACATGATCACCAGAGACTCTGGTCAGTTCTGTGTTGCCCCAGTTGTGCCAAGTGACACTATCTCACACGATCACCAGAGACTCGGGTCAGGTCTGTGTTGCCCCAGTTGTGCCAAGTGACACTATCTCACATGATCACCAGAGACTCGGGTCAGGTCTGTGTTGCCCCAGTTGTGCCAAGTGACACTATCTCACACGATCACCAGAGACTCGGGTCAGGTCTGTGTTGTTCCAGTTGTGCCAAGTGACACTATCTCACATGATCACCAGAGACTCGAGTCAGGTCTGTGTTGCCCCAGTTGTGCTAAGTGACACTATCTCACATGATCACCAGAGACTCGGGTCAGGTCTGTGTTGCCCCAGTTATGTCACATGCCCATGAGCATGGAGGTCAAGGAACACTATCTCACATGATCACCAGAGACTCGGGTCAGGTCTGTGTTGCCCCAGTTGTGCCAAGTGACACTATCTCACACGATCACCAGAGACTCGGGTCAGGTCTGTGTTGCCCCATTGTGCCAAGTGATTACTATCTCACATGATCACCAGAGACTCGGGTCAGGTCTGTGTTGCCCCCAGTTAGTGCCAAGTGACACTATCTCACATGATCACCAGAGACTCGGGTCAGGTCTGTGTTGCCCCAGTTGTGCCAAGTGACACTATCTCACATGATCACCAGAGACTCACGGGTCAGGTCTGTGTTGTCCCAGTTGTGCCAAGTGACACTATCTCACATGATCACCAGAGACTCAGGTCAGGTCTGTGTTGCCCCAGTTATGCCAAGTGACACTATCTCACATGATCACCAGAGACTCGGGTCAGGTCTGTGTTGCCCCAGTTGTGCCAAGTGACACTATCTCACATGATCACCAGAGACTCGGGTCAGGTCTGTGTTGCCCCAGTTATGCCAAGTGACACTATCTCACACGATCACCAGAGACTCGGTCAGGTCTGTGTTGTCCCAGTTATGCCAAGTGACACTATCTCACAGCGATCACCAGAGACTCGGGTCAGGTCTGTGTTGTCCCAGTTAGTGCCGAAGTGACACTATCTCACACGATCAACCAGAGACTCGGGTCAGGTCTGTGTTGGCCCAGTTATGCGAAGTGACACTATCTCACACAATCACCAGAGCCTCGGTCAGGTCTGTGTTGTCCCAGTTGTGCCAAGTGACACTATCTCACACGATCACCAGAGACTCGGGTCAGGTCTGTGTTGCCCCAGTTGTGCGAAGTGACACTATCTCACATGATCACCTGAGACTCGGGTCAGGTCTGTGTTGCCCCAGTTATGCCAAGTGACACTATCTCACATGATCACCAGAGACTCGGGTCAGGTCTGTGTTGCCCCAGTTGTGCCAAGTGACACTATCTCACACGATCACGAGACTCGGTCAGGTCTGTGTTGCCCCAGTTTGTGCCAAGTGACACTATCTCACATGATCACCAGAGACTCGGGTCAGTGTCTGTGTTGCCCCAGTTGTGCCCAGTGACACTATCTCACATGATCACCAAGACTCGGGTCAGGTCTGTGTTGCCCAGTTGTGCCAAGTGACACTATCTCACACGATCACCAGAGACTCGGGTCAGGTCTGTGTTGTCCCAGTTGTGCCAAGTGACACTATCTCACACGATCACCAGAGACTACGGTCAGGTCTGTGTTGCCCCAGTTGTGCCAAGTGACACTATCTCACATGATCACCAGAGACTCGGGTCAGGTCTGTGTTGCCCCAGTTATGCAAGTGACACTATCTCACACGATCACCAGAGACTCGGGGTCAGGTCGGTGTTGTCCAGTTGTGCCAAGTGACACTATCTCACATGATCACCAGAGACTCGGGTCAGGTCTGTGTTGCCCCAGTTGTGCAAAGTTGACACTATCTCACATGATCACCAGGAGAATCGGGTCAGGTCTGTGTTGCCCAGTTGTGCCAAGGAACACTATCTCACATGATCACCAGAGACTCGGTCGGATCTGTGTTGCCCCAGTTGTGGCCAAGTGACACTATCTCACATGATCACCAGAGACTCGGGTCAGGTCTGTGTTGCCCCAGTATGTGCCAAGTGACACTATCTCACACGATCCCAGATACTCGGGTCAGGTCTGTGTTTGCCCCAGTTGTGCCAAGAGACACTATCTCACATGATCACCAGAGACTCGGGTCAGGTCTGTGTTGCCCCAGTTGTGCCAAGTGACACTATCTCACACGATCACCAGAGACTCGGGTCAGGTCTGTGTTGTTCCAGTTGTGCCAAGTGACACTATCTCACATGATCACCAGAGACTCGAGTCAGGTCTGTGTTGCCCCAGTTGTGCTAAGTGACACTATCTCACATGATCACCAGAGACTCGGGTCAGGTCTGTGTTGCCCCAGTTATGCCAAGTGACACTATCTCACACGATCACCAGAGACTCGGGTCAGGTCTGTGTTGTTCCAGTTGTGCCAAGTGACACTATCTCACACGATCACCAGAGACTCGGGTCAGGTCTGTGTTGCCCCAGTTGTGCCAAGTGACACTATCTCACATGATCACCAGAGACTCGGGTCAGGTCTGTGTTGCCCCAGTTGTGCCAAGGAACACTATCTCACATGATCACCAGAGACTCGGGTCAGGTCTGTGTTGCCCCAGTTGTGCCAAGGAAACACTATCTCACATGATCACCAGGAGCTCTGGGTCCAGGTCTGTGTGGCCCCAGTTGTGCAAGTGACACTATCTCACATGATCACCAAGCATCGCGGGTCAGGTCTGTGTTGCCCCAAGTTGTGCCAAGGGAACATCTATCTCACATGATCACCAGAGTACGGGGCAGGTCTGTGTGCCCAAGTTGTGCTAAGGACACTATCTCACTGATCACAGAGACTCGGGTCCAGGTCTGTGTTGCCCCAGTTTGGCCTAAAGTGACACTATCCTCATCATGGTATCACCAGAGACTCGGGTCAGGTCCTGTGTTTGCCCCAGTTAGGTGCCTAAGTGACACTATCTCACCTGATCACCGAGGAGACCTCGGGTCAGGTCGGTAGTTGCCCCAGTTATGCCTAAGTGAACAGCTTCCTCACACTGATCAACAGAGAACTCGGTCAGGTCTGTGTTGGCCCCAGTTGTGCCCAATGGACACCTATCTCACATGAATCACCAGAGACTCAGGGTGCAGGTCTGTGTTGTCCCAGTTTGTGCCAAGTGACACTATCTCTACACGATCACCCAGAGACTCGTGGTCCAGGTCTCTGCTGTTGCCCCAGTTGTGCAAAGGACACTAATCTCACATGATCACCAGAGACCTCGGGTCAGGTCTGTGTTGCCCCAGTTATGCCAAGTGACCACTATCTCACACGATCACCAGAGACTCGGGTCAGGTCTGTGTTGCCCCAGTTGTGCCAAGTGACACTATCTCACACGATCACCAGAGACTCGGGTCAGGTCTGTGTTGCCCCAGTTGTGCCAAGTGACACTATCTCACACGATCACCAGACTCGGGTCAGGTCTGCGTTGCCCCAGTTGTGCAAAGGAACACTATCTC
This sequence comes from Cepaea nemoralis, assembly GCA_014155875.1. NCBI lineage: Eukaryota > Metazoa > Mollusca > Gastropoda > Stylommatophora > Helicidae > Cepaea > Cepaea nemoralis. The sequence goes on from JACEFZ010022245.1 coordinate 517,070, forward strand.
ACATGATCACCAGAGACTCTGGGTCAGGTCTGTGTTGCCCCAGTTGTGCCTAAGTGACACTATCTCACATGATCACCAGAGACTCGGGTCAGGTCTGTGTTGCCCCAGTTGTGCCAAGTGACACTATCTCACATGATCACCAGAGACTCGGGTCAGGTCTGTGTTGCCCCAGTTGTGCCAAGTGACACTATCTCACATGATCACCAGAGACTCGGGTCAGGTCTGTGTTGTGCCCAGTTGTGCCTAAGTGACACTATCTCACATGATCACCAGAGACTCGGGTCAGGTCTGTGTTGCCCCAGTTGTGCTAAGTGCCACAATCTCACATGATCACCAGAAACTCGGGTCAGGTCTGTGTTGCCCCAGTTGTGCCAAGTGACACTATCTCACACGATCACCAAGACTCGGTCAGGTCTGCGTTGCCCCAGTTGTGCAAGGAACACTATCTCACATGATCACCAGAGACTCGGTCAGGTCTGTGTTGCCCCAGTTGTGCCAAGTGACACTATTCACACGATCACCAGAGACTCGGGTCAGGTCTGTGTTGTTCCAGTTGTGCCAAGTGACACTATCTCACACGATCACCAGAGACTCGAGTCAGGTCTGTGTTGCCCCAGTTGTGCTAAGTGACACTATCTCACATGATCACAGAGACTCGGGTCAGGTCTGTGTTGCCCCAGTTGTGCAAGGAAACTATCTCACTGATCACCAGAGACTCGGTCGGTCTGTGTTGCCCCAGTTGTGCCAAGGAACACTATCTCACCTGATCACCAGAGACTCGGGTCAGGTCTGTGTTGCCCCAGTTGTGCCAAGTGACACTATCTCACACGATTCACCAGATACTCGGGTCAGGTCTGTGTTGCCCCAGTTGTGCCAAGGGAACACTATCTCACATGATCACCAGAGACTCGGGTCAGGTCTGTGTTGCCCCAGTTGTGCTAAGTGAACACTATCTCACATGGATCACCAGAACTCGGGTCAGGTCTGTGTTGCCCCAGTTGTGCCAAGTGACACTATCTCACATGATCACCAGAGACTCGGGTCAGGTCTGTGTTGCCCCAGTTGTGCCAAGGAACACTATCTCACATGATCACCAGAGACTCTGGTCAGTTCTGTGTTGCCCAGTTGTGCTAAGTGACACTATCTCACATGATCACCAGAAGACTCGGGTCAGGTCTGTGTTGCCCCAGTTATGCAAGTGACACTATCTCACATGATCACCAGAGACTCGGGTCAGGTCTGTGTTGCCCCAGTTATGCCAAGTGACACTATCTCACACGATCACCAGAGACTCGGTCAGGTCTGTGTTGCCCCAGTTTGTGCCAAGTGACACTATCTCACACGATCACCAGAGACTCGGGTCAGGTCTGTGTTGCCCCAGTTGTGCCAAGTGACACTATCTCACACGATCACCAGAGACTCGGGTCAGGTCTGTGTTGCCCCAGTTGTGCCAAGTGACACTATCTCACATGATCACCAGAGACTCGGGTCAGGTCTGTGTTGCCCCAGTTGTGCCAAGTGACACTATCTCACATGATCACCAGAGACTCGGGTCAGGTCTGTGTTGCCCCAGTTATGCCAAGTGACACTATCTCACACGATCACCAGAGACTCGGGTCAGGTCTGTGTTGTCCCAGTTGTGCCAAGGAACACTATCTCACATGATCACCAGAGACTCGGGTCAGGTCTGTGTTGCCCCAGTTGTGCTAAGTGACACTATCTCACATGATCACCAGAGACTCGGGTCAGGTCTGTGTTGCCCCAGTTATGCCAAGTGACCCATCTCACACTGAGCACCAGAGACTCGTGTCAGGTCTGTGTTGCCCCAGTGCCATGGAGCGTATTCACATGATCGCCATGAGAGTGCTGGGAGCAGTGACGCGGCGAGTGTGCAGTGGCGGGGAGTATCTCTACACTGGGGAGACCAGACTGACGGAAGCGCGAGTGGGGTGTTTTTTGTCCAGTGACACTATCTCACATGATCACCAGAGACTCGGTCAGGTCTGTGTTGCCCCAGTTATGCCAAGTGACACTATCTCACATGATCACCAGAGACTCTGGTCAGTTCTGTGTTGCCCCAGTTGTGCCAAGTGACACTATCTCACACGATCACCAGAGACTCGGGTCAGGTCTGTGTTGCCCCAGTTGTGCCAAGTGACACTATCTCACATGATCACCAGAGACTCGGGTCAGGTCTGTGTTGCCCCAGTTGTGCCAAGTGACACTATCTCACACGATCACCAGAGACTTGGGTCAGGTCTGTGTTGTTCCAGTTGTGCCAAGTGACACTATCTCACATGATCACCAGAGACTCGAGTCAGGTCTGTGTTGCCCCAGTTGTGCTAAGTGACACTATCTCACATGATCACCAGAGACTCGGGTCAGGTCTGTGTTGCCCCAGTTATGTCACATGCCCATGAGCATGGAGGTCAAGGAACACTATCTCACATGATCACCAGAGACTCGGGTCAGGTCTGTGTTGCCCCAGTTGTGCCAAGTGACACTATCTCACACGATCACCAGAGACTCGGGTCAGGTCTGTGTTGCCCCATTTGTGCCAAGTGATACTATCTCACATGATCACCAGAGACTCGGGTTAGGTCTGTGTTGCCCCAGTTATGCCAAGTGACACTATCTCACATGATCACCAGAGACTCGGGTCAGGTCTGTGTTGCCCCAGTTATGCCAAGTGACACTATCTCACATGATCACCAGAGACTCACGTCAGGTCTGTGTTGCCCCAGTTGTGCCAAGTGACACTATCTCACATGATCACCAGAGACTCAGGTCAGGTCTGTGTTGCCCCAGTTGTGCCAAGTGACACTATCTCACATGATCACCAGAGACTCGGGTCAGGTCTGTGTTGCCCCAGTTGTGCCAAGTGACACTATCTCACATGATCACCAGAGACTCGGGTCAGGTCTGTGTTGCCCCAGTTATGCCAAGTGACATTATCTCACACGATCACCAGAGACTCGGGTCAGGTCTGTGTTGCCCCAGTTATGCCAAGTGACACTATCTCACACGATCACCAGAGACTCGGGTCAGGTCTGTGTTGTCCCAGTTATGCGAAGTGACACTATCTCACACGATCACCAGAGACTCGGGTCAGGTCTGTGTTGCCCCAGTTATGCCAAGTGACACTATCTCACATGATCACCAGAGACTTGGGTCAGGTCTGTGTTGCCCCAGTTGTGCCAAGTGACACTATCTCACATGATCACCAGAGACTTGGGTCAGGTATGTGTTGCCTCAGTTATGCCAAGTGACACTATCTCACACGATCACCAGAGACTCGGGTCAGGTCTGTGTTGCCCCAGTTATGCCAAGTGACCGAGACATCCAGGTATTTGTTTCCCTTCAATCACTTTGAACTCAAGCTCAGTCCACTCCAGACTGAGTTTTGCATGTAAATCAGCTTTCCCTATTACCAATGTCCCTTACCATCAGGAAAACACTCTCCAGCTTCTGAGGTACTTGTAATTTATGTCCCAAAGTCAAGGATAAGAAATCAACATTTTAGTCCAACCGACCAAAGTAGGGGTTGAACGCACCACCTCATCATCAGCACACTGGAAGTTTAAGAGTGAGCATTCGGCCATGTTGATTCCAGTATTTTTAACTGTGTCTTCCCCTTGATCTTTTCCCATCAAGTTTGCCAGTTATAAACTGGGTTTTCCAATCAAGTTTGCCTGTTGTAAATTAAATTTTCCCATCAAGTTTGCCAGTTGTAAACTAAATTGTCAAGTTTAGTTTTCCCCATACTATTTTCAGTTCTCTAATTTTTCTAATAAATTTAGTTGTCATCAGCTTCTTGAAATACAGCCTCATTTGTTTTTCTGTCCGTACATGGTATTCTCATTATTTCCCTCAGAAACAATAAATTCAATCCCAGTAGATTTTTCTCAGCTTGTCTTATTATTTTTAATGTTTCACATGCATAGAGCAGGGCCTATTCTACATAGCACTTTAAAACTATTTTTATCACAGATTTTTATTGGTAAGTATGTATTCCACCTTGCAAATGGCTACTTTTGCGCTACTGGTTCTTTCTAATCTTTACAATAAAAACATACTGGAGTTGACTGTGACTTCCTATAAAGGACAAGCAACTAACTTAACTACAAGACGTTTTCAGTCAGATGTAATAAAATATATACCTTGCATAAAGCATGCTTGTTTCACATTAAAATAACTAGCTAGATTGATTTAGTATGCTCACACCAAATGTAAAAGATATATTATCATATGATGCAACGACCGGTATACACTCTGTATTTCACATAAGACCAAATGAAAAAGATATATCATCACATGATGCAATGCCTGGTACACACAGACAACATGGCATGTTGTCTAGGAGTTCAACTCACATAAATGGATCCCCAGAACGCCTGTTTTGCTTGAATATCTGCAAAGACAAATGTAAAATATTATCATTACAATATTGCATTCAATAGAGTTAACTACTGCAAATTAATAAAATATCTGGATGGCAAAGATGATAGAATAGCATACTTCTACTGGGAACAAAAACATACGTTTTGCTTGAATATCTACAAAGGCAAATGTAAAATATTATCATTATAACATTGCAAGCAATAGACTTATGTACCGCAATAAAGAGAGATGTAAAGAGCGGAGACCTTTGACACCAGTGAATCCACATCAGTGTCCAGAATGAGAGACTCATTTATTCATTTATTCAGTAGCATGTCCTTTGCAGAACCTCGCTCCCATAACAACCTTCCTGAAAACCTCTCGATCATAAGCAAGATGTCCCGCGTCCGATACACCCATCTGGAGATCATCCGCCACATCCTGCACCCATCTTCTCTTTGGCCTTCCTCTTCCTCTCTTCCCAGGCATATACCCCTCCATTATTGTTCTCTCCAAACTTTCATGACGTTTCAAGTGACCAAAATATTTCAATTTTCTTTGTTTTATCGTCTTTAATAGCCAACCTTCTTCAATATTCAGCTCTTGAAGTATGGATGCATTTGTTCTTTTCTTTACCCAAGATATTCTTAGAACTCGTCTATAACATTTATATTCAAAGGCATTTATGCGCTGTTCAGCTTGTTTAGTAAGTGTCCAGGTCTCACAGGCGTATGTTGCAATGGGAAAGATGCATGCTCTTAAAAATCTAATTTTTGTAGTTCTGTCTGTCCCACTCCATAATTTATTCAGTTGTTTTAGTCTTTGAAGAGCAATTGATAGTCGTCGTTTAATTTCTTTCATTGTGTCACTGTTGTTGGTAATCAATGACCCAAGATATTCAAAATTTTCCACCACCTCCAATTTTCCTCATTAACATATATTTCTTTCTCCATAGTAGTTTTATCTGTATGCATTATCTTTGTTTTTGCTATGTTAAGATATAAGTTGTGATTTTCACTATTCAATTGGGTTGAGGCTATTAGGTTTTCTATACCATTCTGTGTTGTGGATAGCAATACTATATCATCAGCATACCAAATCTCAGGTATGTCATGACCACCGATATTTAGGGCATCATATAGCTCCCTGTTTATATCATCTCTTACATTTCTCATTATATTTTCGGCGTACCATCCATCCATCATGTGCCATGCCGGTAAACGTGGGCGGTCATGTTCTGCCATTTCACTCGATCACCAGAGTCATGGATCAGCTCCGTGTTTCTGTCTCGATCATGCCACAAGGCGGCCAAGCCATCCAGGTACTTGCTTCTAGGTCTTCCCTTTGGTCTGTTCCCCTCGATCTTACCAGTTGTCACCAAGTTCTCCAAATTATTTCTTCTCATAACATGGCCAAAAAATTGTGACTGTCTACATCTAATGTCTCTAATCAGTTTACGATCTTCATTTGTTTCTTGAAGGACTTGTTCATTGGTCTTTCTGTCCATGGTATTCTTTGCATTTTCCTCAGAAACCACATTCTACTTACCAGAATTTTCTGCTTCTCCGCGACAAGCTCTTTGGACAGCTTCTTGGCCACCAGCCTGTAGTTGTAGGAGAGCTTGTTGCACCAGTGAATCAGCCAATCAATGAACTGGAACCACAGAGTGCGCAGAACTTTAAAAGCCAACCTGATTTTGTTCACAGCTGCAAAAGACAGATTTCAACAGAGAAGGAAGAGGTTATCCTCAACTAGATAATACAGATCTACACTCGTTCTTAACCACCCAGTGTGTTGATGCCGAGGTAGTGGGTTTAACCCCTACACGAGTCAGTTCACTTCTCGTCCTTGACTTAGGAAGGTAAATTACAAGTACCTCTGAAGCTGGAGTGGTTTCTGCTAATGGTGATGGTAACTGGGAAAACTAATCCACACGAAAAAAGCAGTACTGTGCTCTAAAAGTAGTAGCATGTGAATAGACTGTGCTTAAGTTCAAAGTGAACGAAAGCAAAAAAAAAAAGTAGATAATACTGTCATTGTTCTTCTTTTCCTTCTTTTTCTCCATTTACCTCAGTGAAGTGTGGGGGGAGATGTAAAGATAATTTATGCGCTCTTTTTAATGCTCTTTGCAATTTGGTACTCATTTCTTTATGGTTGTTCTTGATACCATCTTTTACATGATCTTCCCCTGGCTCTGTACCCATTATATTTCTTCAATGTGGCTCTTTGTGGCAGATGGTACCAGGGTATTCTTGTGAGGTGGCCAAACCACTTAATCTGTTGTTCTTTAATGAAGTGCATGACTGGTTTCAGACCAAGCTGCCTTCCAATTTCCTCATTACTAATTTGAACGAACGAACGAACGAACTCAAGGTTACTCACACAGCTCTTCTAAGTCATCTCCTCTCTGTTATTATTTTGTACTCATTAGTTACAGTAAGTGTCCATGTCTGACATTACCAGTGAAGCAAGAGGTGAAAAAGAAGCTGGCGCTGGGTAGGACACACACTGAGAAAACAAGAAAATACCTTAACTAGAAAGACCTTCTCTTTCCGGTCTCCGTGGCTAAGGGCTTACGAACGCGATTCGTAAGCCCGCTTACCCATATTTGAAACACAGCTGTGACCGATATGGCAGCAGACTGCATTACGCTGGGTTTTAGCATGTTGGTAAGGGAACCAGTCGTTCAGAAAGCAATTGCAAACTACTGAATGTAAACTTACCACAACATCAACAACAGCAGATATGCAAAAAAAATACAACAACAAAAGAAAGACCTAAGTCTGGAATCCACAAGACAAACAAAACAGAGGAAACTCTAACACACGGAGAAGAGAAGTAGGGGATGTGACATAAATGAATAATAAAGAGAGGGCATGAATGAGCTGCAAAGGATAGCTTGGAGAGAGTTCAGGGCCAGTGTTTCAGTGGGACAATAAAGAGCATAGGAAGAAGAAGATCCCGTCCTTCACCACAAGGTGCTTAAGGCAGTGATGACATTTTAATGACAGAAATGGAAGAAGAAAGAGGAGCAACAGAGCTACAATAATTCCACTCTAAATGAATTACTCAACCTAACATTGGTGATGAGTGCATTAAACATTACAACACCTCACCCTACACATGGCTCTAAGTTGGGGGAAGGCCAATTTATTGAGGAAAAGAGTTAGTCATCAACTTCATAAAGTTAACACTTTTCTTACAATGTATTAAAGAATTTAACATTTCTCTTGAAGATCTTTTATTCTCACTACATGGCATTACAAAATTTAACATTTCTTTTGTAGTTTTCCAAATCTTTTTACAGGTGCTTTATAGAATTTAACATTTCTCTTGAAGTTCTCCAAATATCCCTACAGGTGATTATACAATTTAACATTTCTCTTGAAGTTCTCAACATCTCTCCACAGGTGATTACAAAATTTAACATTTCTCTTGAAATTCTCCACATCTCCCTACATATGATTACAAAATTTAACATTCTTTTCTGGTTTCCTAAATTTCTCTACAGGTGTTTTACAAAATTTAATACTTCTGTTGAAATTTTCCACATCTCCCCACAGGTGATTACAAAATTTAAAATTGTATCTTGAAGTTCACCACATCTCCCTACAGATGCACTATAGAATTTACAATTCTTTTGTACTCCTCCACATATCCCTATATCTGTACTACAGTCATCTTTTTGTTATTATAAACTATAATACACAACAAAGCATTTAAACAATTGTGTGGGTGGAACAAATCTGTGGTGGTGTAGTGATTAGAGTACTTGTCTGTAAAGACTGGTCTGGATTCCATCTCCAGCAGAAGCCTGATTATTTTTTCTGACTAAAAAATTCTGAGATCGACCAAACCTTAAAAAATCATCATCATGTGCCATGCTGATAACCGTGGGCGGTCATGTTTCACCATTTCGTACGATCACCAGGGTGGTTGATCAGCTCTGTTTTACCAGTTGTCACCAAGTTCTTTAACTTATTTGTTCTTATAACGTGTCCAAAACATTTTGACTGTCTACGTCGATTTTCTCTAATCAGTTCACAGTTCTTATGGCTTCTTGTAGGACTTTCTCATTGGTGGTTCTGTCTGTCTATGGTATCCTTTGCATTTTCCTCAGAAACCACATCTCAACTGCCAATAGATGTTTTTCAGCTTGTCTGCTCATTGTCCGTGCTTCACATCCATACAAAAGCACAGGTTCTATGTATCACTTCAAGACTCTTTTTCTGGCTGTAAATGACATATTTTTTACTGGTCAGAATGTTTTCCACATTGCAAAATACTACCTTTGCCATGGTAATTCTGGTTCTAATCTCTTCAAGACACCTCCCATAAGATGTTATACTGCTCTCAGATAACTGTACCGATTCACTTGCTTAAGAATATTCCCAATTACTTGTATATTACATTGTGGTATTTACTTCTTCCTAGTGATGACCATAATCTGTGTCTTTTTACAATTTAATTCTAACCCTAGTTGTTCACTGTGTGCAACTACCACATCTACTAAATGTTGCAGATTCTGCTCATTGTCTGCAATCAATACTGTATCATCAGCATATTAAATGTTATTGATGTTTCTTCCTCCAATGATGATTCCTTTCATATCTTCTATATTTCTGAAAATATTGTCACTGTACAGGGAAAAAAGATCTGGAGACATTACACATCTTGTCTCACACCTCACTTAATTGGCTGATATTGACCTACTTCATTATCAATCCTTATGGCAGCTTGTTGTTTTCAATATATTGTTTTTACAAGTCTAAGATCTTTCCCATCAATTGATAGATTTGCAAGTATCTTCATCATGTTGACATGTCTTACTTTATCAAAAGCCCTTATGTAGTCAATAAAGAAAAATATCTAGGTCTTTGTTTACTTCTATAGAAGGCTCAATTAATATTCTCAGCAAACACACAGCATTTGCTGTACCCTTGCCTTCTACAAATCCACATTGTTCTTCCCCTACTTTGGGTTGTACCAGAAAATTCTCAGAATTTTCTGGGAAAGAAAGACGATAAGAGAACTGGCCACTCCACCTCATATGTTGTGGCCTAGAATATGTGAAGGCCCAACAATTCACACCCCAACAGTAGTATCTGCTATGAGACTACATTTACCTTTTATGTGTGGAAAAACACAGGGCAGCTCAACCATAATATAAGGAAACAATAGGAAACTTACTTGCTGGTTCGATTTCCATGTCTGATCTATTCTGGAAACAAACAAAAGAAAATATTGGCGAGCTTATTTCTAATTTTTCTTTTCCAGATAGTTAATTTACCCAGTTGGAAACCTCCTTCCTCTCCCGTTTAATCACTTACTTCATTTCTGTGTAAGACTGAGGAGTCTTCAGGCCACCTGTCTTGGAATCTGAAGGTTACTGGTTTTATTCCATCCTATGTCATTCGGGTCATGAGTACAATTTTCTCTGAGATTCCTGGGGGTTGTTGCTGAGCTACAGATTTTGAGCTTTGTGAGATGCTTTAGGCAGGCTGTCCTGCAGAAAGAGACTAAGCCATATGGGATAACACCCGGTGCAATAGAGTAAATTCTCTTGCCTTTTAAATCCTCTCCCCCACCCCCCCCCCCCCCCCCCCCCCCCCTGCGTTAGATTATATGTATATTTTTTTTTTTAAACAGCAGATCAGATGGTTTGGTCATATTGCCAGATAATCAAGCAATGAGTTGCTGTCGCGAAATGCGACGTTTACAGCCCAGAATATGTTCATGGACTTCAACATCATAGGAACCACTTAGAGAAATAAACATAAGAATGAATATATTCTCTACTAGCATGTAAAAGACCACTAAACCATGATGCAAGTAGGCTCATAATGGCTTTGCAAGCAAATAAAACCGCCCAGGCATGACGCAAGCAACCTGGTTTATCACCAGAATTGTAAAACTGGTCGACCCCAGAGCCTAATTGCTCCTTTGACATGACACATGATAAGCAGGGCTAGGAAAATCGCTCAACCGTTAAGGCTGACCACCTTGTGAAACAGACCAGAGACACAAGGTGTGAACACACTATTTGATAAGGTTCCCAGGGGGAAACTGTCAGACTGACAGGGGCCTCTCACAGCCACACACAGTGTGAAAGGCAAGCTGAACAGAGACTGCCCACTGCCCCAGGTGTGAAGGCCAACCATTCAGAAAGAATTTATGATGGACATGCTGGGAGATAATTCAGTCTGCACCACAAAAATGTGTGAATTGAAATTGCTCAGACAGGAGACTACCCCAGTCAATGGTGGGAACCAGACCCCCAGATCAAATAAGGCATTTAAAACCACAAGAAAGTGGTAATTGAATTAAACGCCTTGGGGAGATAAGGAAAGAGTATATATGCTAGGAGATTCTGATACTCAGATCAGAAATGAAAAATCTTCGAACAGGTGAGAAGAGAGAGTAAATATAGATTTCTTAGTAACTATCTAAGTCTTTTTTCAGTCTATATCTGGCCTAGGTTATTTCAAGAAATATCATTGTCTAAGGTTACTTAAAGGAGACTTGTTTATATGTCTCATATTTATGTAAACAATATTGTTACTAACTTAGAATAATGCTATAAAGTAAAGTATATGTCTAGTTTAATTAATATATGTTATGTGTATTTGATGTTCGATATATTGAATTGTCATATGCATAATTTTTGTTATACTTTGGACATGCACTCGGCAGACATTTATTTCATCTGTTACATATATGGAAACTATGTTTCCAAGTTTGTTGTAGATAAGGATATTACTTCCTTTTTGCATTCATACTACGCATGTAGGAATAATCTTATATGCCATTTTGAATTTGCATACCTTAGATGTAGTTGAGGTTGATTTGTTATATGGTAACTCACTAAGAAGAATTTGGTGTTATGCGATTGTGTGCGCATTGGCACATTGGCCATCGATTGCATTGGAAGCAGAGGTGTAATGGTACAGACATTACCCACAATTGTTATAGGGTATATGGTGGACGGTAATTCACGGAAGTCTGGCACAGATACTGGTCACGGCTTGTAAGCCCGGATGATCAGGTACTATTATAATATCATTACCGACCCTGTGAGCTGCTAAACCAACTTTGGGCAGAGTGGCTGTATGACCCAGAATGTCGATATTAGCGACATGGACATAGGATGGCAGAAATCTAATAATTACAGGTGTGTGAGACAATTGAAAAGCCCGTCCCAGACTAAGACCGTAGGGCAGAGATATGGAGGGAGAAGGAGGATGGTGAACGCAGTAGAGCTGGAAGATAAACTTGGCCAGACTGGTCATTGTATATGGGTGTACTAGGATATATGTATTACTTAAGATTGCACTGATGTAGAACTAGATATAACACATTCTTGATTTCTTCCTAGCTCTCAATAATAGATCTCAAGAATTAGAGACTACTAGGTAGTGCCAGGACTGACAGGCGTCAGAATACCAGCAAGCTGTTTGTTTCTACTGGAGAGTTCGCTGATCTGACCACAGCTGTTCGCTGATCAGAGCATAACGGCTGTTAGCGGACCTCTCACTGATCCAGACAGGATTCAGAGTTATGTATTTTATATTAATCATTTCACTTTCATGATTACTGTAGTGCATAAACTTATACAATTTCATCATCATCATCTTGAAAAACATCAGATGTCTAATAATAATGATAGCCAATAAATGTTGTAGTTTATTTTAACTCATAGTTCAGTCGTTATACTTTTTAATTCCAATTGTGCATACGTGTTGTGTGTGTACATTGGTGGGGGCTTACTTACACACCAAGGAAGGGAACAGTCAGGGAGAAAAACCTGTACTGGGATAGTTGTCAATTACTCTTAAATTTAGACTTAAAAATCTGTCTCAGGTAACCTTCACCTTCCTACTCCTTGGCGAATATTCAGCACAGTTCATTTCAATTTTGTTACGAGCCATTTGGAGCTGCATGTTGGATATTCAGGGCTTAATCTGTAGTCCAGCCATATAGATTTTGTCCCAAGTAAATTTCTGACTATTTGGGGTTACACACCAGTGAATAATACTTTTATCTAGGCGGTGGTACACCCTGACTTCTGACAGGTGCAACTGAGGTTACAAGACTAGTACCAAGTTTTACACTGACCTAGACCCCAGAAAGCAGACATGTCAGCATAGTTGTAGTGAACTACGCTGATACTGTCATGGGCGCAGTTGGATGAGGGTTCGATGCTAGTGTTCATCACCTTGCTAAGTAAGGGAAAAGACTGATCCCCTATTCGTGTGCACTCAGGCCTACAAATGTGAAGGCCATACCACCACAGAGACCGATAATAGGCTGTTGCTACGGAACAAACTTATTTGATTTATTGTAAAACGTTTGATGGAACCTTCTCTGGTGCAGCCTACCCCCAGACTTGCTTCATTTCCTGTGTGTCTATGTGTGTCTGCCTGCTTGCCTCATAACATGGTAATATGCATTATTTATGTTTACAGCATTCATTTGACAAGGTTTTTTTTTCTCATGTGAATGTAACATGCATAATTGATGAACAGGAGATAAGTGATTAGAAGGGCCAAATATAAGACGGGCCTGCGTGCCCAATTTGTAACCCTTTGAAAATAAAGTTTGTTTGTTGGTTCGTGTTATGTATGTATAAGTAAATGTTTGTTAATGAATTTGCAATTGTGAGTATATATGTATGCGAGGGAGTGTGTATTTGTGTGTTATTGAGGGGTGCATAACTGTGAGAGTTTGTGTAAATGATGTAAGTATGTATGCAAGTATGTATGTATGTGTTTATGCATGTATGTGTGTTTGCCTGCCTGCCTGTCTCATAACATATTAATATGCACTGTTTATGCTCACAACATTCATGTGAATGTAACTTGCACAACTGATAATAGATGTACTAAAGATGGGTGATTGGAAAGCTGAATGTAGGATGGACCTGCGAGCCTAATTTGTGACCTTTTGAAAATAAAATTTGTTCGTTTTATACAATACCATTAAAAAAAAAAAAAAAAAAGAACAACAGCAAATCAGATGATTTGGTCATGTAACAATATAATCAAGTAAAAAGGTGCCACTCAGGTAACAATACTAGTACCAGGTACCAGGTTTTACATTGGCTAAGACTTCGGGGGGGGGGGGGGGGGGGGGGGGGGGGACTTCGATGTGTAGCCTATCCACAGACTGAGTCCTTAGCCTGGCTAACATTCCAAGGATTCTCATGCCTCGCCTCAGATGTGAAGTCGCAGTTACAAGTTAGTTGCATATCCTTCAAAACACAGCAGTCGACTCCAGAATTTTTTTAAGGCTGTTTGTGATTCGTGGGCAAGTTTATTTTCAGTAGTTTGCCACTGCTTTCTGAAGTTGCAGTACCTGTCTTGCAAACCCTGCTGATTTCTGAACTTGGAGAGGTGAAGGAGAGTTCTTCAACACAGTCCCTGTCAAAATGGGCTTCAGTATTGAGCCAGGAGGAAGATCTCTACACCAGCCTCCCTTAGATAGATGCAAGCTCTTGTCAAGACTGAAACAATCTGAAGGTCAATGCATCAAATATAAGACTTCACAGATTCAGTGCCAAACAACAACTAGGTTTGGACCAAACAAAAATGGATGGCGGGAAATGGGAAGTAGGGGTATGTCACAGTTATGACTTAAAAGTGGTTAATGTTTATCAGCAACACGCTAGGAAATGAAACCACTTCCACACAGTCTGCCTAAGGAAGCTACTGAAGATTAAATGGCAAGACAAGATTCCAGACACTGAAATCCTAGAAAGAGCGTCCATGCCCAGTATCCACACTCTACTGATGAAGAATCAGATTCGCTGGGCTGGTCACTTGACTCGCATGCCAGATCACAGGCTCCCTAAACGAATTTTTTTCAGCGAACTGCGTTGTGGTTACTATTCCAAAAGTAAAGAAAGTGGGCCGTAAGACATGGGTGACTGAAGAAATTTTACAACTAATGGAAACAAGAAGACAGAACAAAAATAATCCTGCCAAATATGAAGAAATTCACAGAAAAGTCAGAACCTTATGTAAGGAGGCTAAAGAAACATGGCTTGAGAAAAATTGCAGAGAAATTGAAAACCAACACAACAGTAAAAATGCGAAACTAATGCACAAAAGAATTCAGAAGATTACTAATCAAAGAACACGTACATCAGCAGGCTGCCTAAAGACAAAAGATGGAAGAGTCATAATAGAAAAAGATCAGATTTTACATGTATGGTCAGATTACGTGAAAAACTTTTATGACGATAACAGAGACGAACAATATATTGTTCAAAATAACAATGAAGGGCCAGCAATTTTGAAGACGGAGGTTCAGAATGCTCTTAATCATATGAAATCTGGCAAGACCCCCGGTCCAGACAGCGTCACAACAGAAATGATTAATGCTTTAGAAGAATATGGAATAGATAAAGTTACCAGCCTGCTTAATACAATAATTCTGTATTTATTGCAATCCCAAAGAAATCAGGAGCCTTGGAATGTGATCAACATCGAACAATTAGTATAATGAGTCACATCACGAAGATTTTGCTAAGAATTATCATGCAAAGAGTTAGGAGGAAAATACAACCTGAAATAGGAGAAGAACAATGTGGGTTTGTAGTAGGCAAGGGTACAGTAAATGCTGTGTATATACTGAGAACGTTCTATAGAAGTAAACAAAGATCTACACCTTTGCTTTATTGACTACACAAAGGCTTTTGATAAAGTGAGACATGTCAACATGATAAGGATGCTTGAAGATCTACAAATTGATGGGAAAGACCTTAGACTTGTAAAAAACATATATTGGAAACAACAAGCTGCCATAAGAGTTGATAATGAAGTAAGCCAATATCAGCCTATTAAGAGAGGTGTGAGACAGGGATGTGTAATGTCTCCAGATCTGTTTTCCCTGTACAGTGAAAATATTTTCAGAAATATTGAAAATATGGAAGGAATCAACATTGGGGGACGATGCATCAATAACATTAGATATGCAGATGATACAGTCTTGATTGCAGACAATGAACAGGATCTGCAAAATTTAGTAGATGCGGTTGTTACACACAGTGAACAACAAGGGTTAGAATTAAATTGTAAAAAGACACAGATTATGGTCGTCACTAGGAAGAACGAAATACCACAGTGTAATATACAAGTAAATGGGAATATTCTTCAACAAGTGAATAGGTACAATTATCTCGGAACAGTAATAACATCTGATGGGAGATGCCTTGAAGAGATTAGAACAAGGATCGCCATGGCAAAAGTAGCCTTTAGCAAGATGAAAAACATACTGACCAATAAAAAGATGTCAATTGAAACAAGAAAAAGAGTGTTGAGATGCTACATAGAACCTGTACTTTTATATGGATGTGAAGCTTGGACAATGAGCAGCCAGGCTGAAAAACATCTGATGGCTGTAGAAATGTGGTTTCTGAGGAAAATGCAAAGAATACCATGGACAGCCAGAAAGACCAATGAACAAGTCCTTCAAGAAACAAATGAAGATCGTAAACTGATCAGAGACATTAGACGTAGACAGTCACAATTTTTTGGGCATGTTATGAGAAGAAATGATTTGGAGAACTTGGTGACAACTGGTAAGATCGAGGGGAACAGACCAAGGGGAAGACCTAGAAACAAGTATCTGGATGGCTTGGCCTTGTGGCATGGTTGAGACAGAAACACAGAACTGATCCACGACTCTGTTGATCGAGTGAGATGGCAGAACATGACTGCCCATGCTTACCGGCATGGCACATGATGGATGGATGGATGGCGTTGTGGTAAACGCTCCCAAGGTGGCCAGAGGAAACGCTTTAAAGACACTCTGAAAATCTCACTGAATGCTTTTGGAATTCATCATGACACATGGGAGGCTGCAGCCAGAGACCAAAATTCGTGGCGTGCATCATTACGCAAGGGTGCAGTCATATGTGAGGCAACCGGGACTGCAAGAGCTGTGAAGAAAAGGCAGGACAGAAAAACCACTGCAGGAAATCCTCCTCCAGAAACGTCAAGCATTCTTTGCCCACATTGTCAAAGAACATTTCGAGCCAAAATAGGCCTTACCAGCCATCTTAGAACCCACGGCTCCATACCTTCAACCCCACTGGATGAAATGAATGGTCATCATCATTCTTGATGGACAAACAACACACACATAATATGGTAGCAGAAATGTTGCATTATGTATCAAAATAAAGGGGATTGCACAGGGAAAACTACTGTATATATGCCCAGGACTGATACGAAAAGTCACTTAAGAGTATTAATCATCCCATGGCATTTAATCATTTACAACTCAGTCTTCCAGATTATTCACCAACCAACTAGCCAACCACTGAATTATCCAATCAGTGAACTAACCAACAACCCAAACAACCATGAAAACAATAAACCAATCAAACAACAGTCAATCAGCCAGGCAGCCAACCAATCAAACAGCCTGTCAGCCATCAAACCAGCCAGTCAACTTAACAACGAACAATCAGCCAGAAAGCCAATCAATATATCAGTCTATCAGCCAATCAAACTGGCTTATGCTGTGAAATATGCCAGGCAATAAATTGTGTAACCTTAGTTTGTGTCCTCATTATGTAATTCTGCTACGGGAAAACATTTAGAAACAAAACACTCATAAAGAAAATACCCTGCCAATAAGATCAGATGCTATTGTAAGAAACAGTATGGGTCATGATATGAAACAGTAATTTCAATCAAAAATGAAGAATTGTAACAAAATTCTAACGAAGAAGAAATACCTGGCCAATAAGAACAGATGCAGTTGTAAGAAATACAACGGAACATGATACCAAACAGTAGTTTCAATCAACAAAGAAGAACTGAAACAAAATACTAATGAAGAAGAAATACCTGGCCAAAAGGATCAGACGCCATTGTAAGAAACTGAAAGTACAGCTTATTCAAGACACCGTAACCCGACGATAACCGATAGAGCCGACCCTCAATGTCAGACTCTTCTGCGTGCTCCAAGGATGTCTAACAGAGAAAAATACATCAACAAATTACTGGCCAGAACTTTTTAGTAATATACTTAGATAAAGATAAATTCTGGAAGAGATGTGCATACACATATTTGGAGAAAGATCTTACCTACGTATATTTTATTTATCTCTCTTTGGATGATGGTTGTGGTCCAGATTTGTTGGACAATGTTTTTGTGGTCCAGATTTTTTTTTTAAAGTTGCATATCCCTTACAGGACGTTGCAGTCAACACCAGTGTTTTTAGCTGTTGTTGATGTTCTTGGCAAGATTACGTTCAGTAGTTTGCCATTGCTTTCTGAGCGACTGGCTCTCATGCTCCGTAAGTAACCAACGCGATGCGATCTGCTGCTGAATCTTGCGCAGCTGTGTTCCTCACATGGTTATACAGGATTACGGAGAAAGTTGTTAATCCCTTCACCAGGGAGACCAGTCCAGATTTGTTAGACAATGTTTTTATGGTTCAGATTTGTTTGACAATATTTTTGTGGTCAAGATTTGTTTGACAATGTTTTTGTGGTCAAGATTTGTTTGACAATGTTTTTGTGGTCAAGATTTGTTTGACAATGTTTTTGTGATTCAGATTTGTTAGATATTGGTTTTGTGGTCCACATTTGTTGGATGTTGGTTTGTGGTTGACATTTGTTGGACAATGACTTTGTAGTTGGATTTATCTGATGAAGGCTTGTGGTCCACATTTGTTGGACAATGAATTTGTGGTTCAGATTTGTTGGATGATGGTTTGTGATCCAGATTTGTTGGACAATGATTTTGTGGTCATACAAGAAAGAATTCAACATAAAATAGACAAGGAAGTAGCTGAAGAACAACTTGGGTTTCGCAAAAACAGCGGCACCAGAGAAGCAATTATCTGTTTGAGGATGTTAATTGAAAAATATATAGAAGTTCAAAACAGTATATATGTTTGTTTTATAGACTACAAGAAAGCTTTTGATAGAGTACAACATGAACGACTAATTACGTGCCTTCAAGATATAGGAGTAGACGGAAAGGACATCAGACTTATTAGTAACTTGTACTGGGAACAAGTGGCGTCTATTAGATGCGGAAATAACTATTCGTCGCCTATAGAGATAAAAAGAGGAGTACGGCAGGGATGTGTACTGTCCCCAAGCCTCTTCAACCTATACACAGAAAGAATTTTTAAACAAGTTGAAATGCCTGGACTTAACATCAATGGAAGAATCATAAACAATCTTAGGTATGCTGACGATACCGTGTTACTAGCAGAAAGTGAGCAAGAGTTACAAGACCTAGTGGAACAAGTAAACAGGCACAGTGCAGAATGTGGCTTAGATATTAACATCCAAAAAACAAAAACTATGATAATTAGCAGTGAAAAGGAAAGGTCATCAATGAACATCACAGTAAACGGGGAGATACTAGAACAAGTAACAAGTTTCTCCTATCTTGGACATATAATAACAGATGATGGCAGAAGTGAAATAGAAATCAAAAAGAGAATAGGAATGGCCAAAAATGCTTTCAACGGCATGAAATCAGTATTAACATCTAGAGAGATTAATAACGCATTAAAAATGAGAATTGTCAAATGCTACGTATATTCAACGCTACTGTATGGCGCGGAAGCCTGGACATTGAACAAGCAACTAGAAAGTCGCATAGAAGCCCTGGAGATGTGGATATACAGACGAATATGTCGTATTTCATGGAAACAAAAACAATCAAATGCAGAGGTTCTAGAAAAACTGGGAATGAAGAGAGCTGATGAAACAAATAAAGAGGAGGCAAGTGAAATATTTCGGCCACGTTAAAAGACATGATACTTTTATAAAAACCATACTGGAAGGCAAGGTTGAGGGCAAGCGAGCAAGAAGTAGACAACGATACAAGTGGGAAGATAACATCAAGAGATGGACAAACATCAGCCTGACAGAATGTACAGTCAGGGAGAGAGACAGACAGTGTTGGAGATCCATTGCAGCCAACCTTCACTGAGGAGACGGCACCCGGATTGATTGATTGATTGATTTTGTGGTGGTTCAAATTTGTTGGATATTAGTTTTGTGATCCAGATTTGTTGGACAATGGTTGTGTGGTTCAGATTTGTTTGATAATGGTTTTGTGATCCACATTTGTAGGACATTGGTTTTGTGGTCCTCATTTGTAGGACATTGGTTTTGTGATTCACATTTGTAGGGCATTAGTTTTGTGGTCCAGACTGGTTGGATTATGGTTTTGTGGTCCAGACTGGTTGGATTATGGTTTTGTGGTCCAGACTGGTTGGATTATGGTTTTGTGGTCCAGACTGGTTGGATTATGGTTTTGTGGTCCACATCTGTTGGATATTGGTATGTAGCTCAGATTTGTTGGACTAACAATATTACATCAAAGACTCTAACAATAGCACATCACAGACTCTAACAATATAACACATTACAGACTAACAATACTACATCATAGATTAACAATACCACAACATAGATTAACAATACTACATCATAGATTAAAAATACCACATCATAGATTAACAATATCACATCATAGATGAACAATCCGACATCACAGACTCTAACAATACCACATCACAGACATTAACAATACCACATCACAGACATTAACAATACCACATCACAGACATTAACAATACCACATCATAGACTCTAACAATACCATATCACATACATTAACAATACCACATCATAGACTCTAACAATTCCATATCACATACATTAACAATACCACATCATAGACTCTAACAATACCATATCACATACATTAACAATACCACATCATAGACTCTAACAATTCCACATCACAGACATTAACAATACCACATCATAGACTCTAACAATACCATATCACATATATTAACAATACCACATCATAGACTCTAACAATACCATATCACATACATTAACAATACCACATCACAGACATTAACAATACCACATCATAGACTCTAACAATTCCATATCACATACATTAACAATACCACATCATAGACTCTAACAATACCATATCACATACATTAACAATACCACATCACAGACATTAACAATACCACATCATAGACTCTAACAATTCCATATCACATACATTAACAATACCACATCATAGACTCTAACAATACCATATCACATACATTAACAATACCACATCATAGACTCTAACAATTCCACATCACATACATTAACAATACCACATCATAGACTCTAACAATACCATATCACATACATTAACAATACCACATCATAGACTCTAACAATTCCATAACATAGATATAAAATACTTACAAGTGAAGCAGCTTTGGTAAAATAATCATTCTCATACATGTCAACTTCTGTACCCGTATTCTGTGAAATAAATATATATGCAATTATTTAAGAATTTACAACAAAATGAAACTATGCAGGTAAATATAAGCATGAGTATCTTTTATACTTCTTCTTCTGCTGCGTTCATCCGGAGTTTTTTTTTCCAGACATGATTGCGTTGTGCCTGTTTACAGCAGAGCTGCATTCCTGCGCCATTAGGCCGACACATCCGACTTCTGTGGGCATTTGTTGACCGGGTTAACCTTCCTTGGGGTATCTTTTATACTATTGTTATGACATTGCAGACAATAACAATGCCACATTGCAAACAATAAAATTAACACATCAGAAACTCTAACATTGATACATCGCAGACAATAACAACTCCACAACACAGACACTAAAATTAACACATTACAGACAATAACTATACCACATCACAGACAATAAAACAATAAAATTAACACATCAGAAACTCTAACATTGATACATCGCAGACAATAACAACTCCACAACACAGAAACTAAAATTACCACATTACAAACAATAACTATACCACATCACAGACAATAAAACAATAAAATTACCACATCAGAGACTCTAAGATTGATACATCGCAGACATGAATGAAGTATGTTATGTTATTCCGAACAATGCACATGACGTGGCTGCACACAGGGCATTCCCATGCAAGCTAAGTCTTCCGATGCTGAAGCCCTCCCACAATACTTCTGCTCACTATTCCCATGAGGAGTTGGTTATGATATCTCCTCTTTTGACCTCACAGGCAGCACTGACCCTAGCCCACAAATTACAGCAGTGTTTTTTTTTAGCATTCACTTGCTTTGAACTCGAGCGTAGTCCATACACATGCTACTACTCCTAAATAACGGGATTGATTTTAGCGTGTAGATTAGCTTTCTCCTTTACCAGTAGCCCGCACTATCAAGCTCACCCACCCTGACTTCTGAGGTACTTGTAATTTACATTCCCTAATCAGTGACGAAACTACTGATCGTAAACTTGCCAAGACATCAACAACAGCAGTAAAATTCTGGTATTGACTAGCGATGTCCTGTAAAGGATGTGCAAAAAAAAGTCAAGGATGAGAAGTCAACATTTCGGTCCAAGTGACTGGTGTAAGTGTTGAACCCACTACCTCAGCATCAACACATGGACGTTTAAGAGCAAGCATTCTTATCCATTCGGCCATGCTGGCCTCCATATTGTTGTGATATAAACTGGCACTCAGTGGCATAACCTCAGTTTTAGACTCCTAATTGCAGAGGCCTAGACATTATTTGAGTAATTGTTCATTGTTTGTCAAGCACAGCATACAAACAACTTTGCTTTGTTCACTATATGGCAGCAATGTAGTCATTTTATTTTTTAGTGTGCTTCACTTTGAACTCAAGCGTAGTCCATACACAATACTTCTAGTAGTCCTGGACTGAGTTTTGCGTGTGGATTAGCTTTATCTATTAACATTGTCCCTCGCCATCATGCAAACCCACTCTGACTTCAGAGGTGCTTGTAATTAAGGTCCCCAAGTCAAGAACGGTAGGTCAACATTTTAGTCCAACTGTCCGGTGTAGGGGCTGAACCCCTTACCTCGGGATTAGCAAACCGGATGATCCAGAACATGCGTTCTTATCCATTCGGCCATGCTGACCTATAGGGCAGAAATTTAACAACTGTTAAGAGATGGCTGAGGTTGGAATTTTATAGCTGGTCGACTTTTGCAAATTCCATATAGGGATAACAAATGCTCAGCATTCAAACAATATCACTATATGTATTAAGTATGTCAGCTAACATATGATTGATCTATTCACTTCATATGATGTATAACTCTGCAGTATCCACCTGATGAGATGCAGTAAAATATTGTTAGTAGCATATCCTTTATAAGAGTTTCCGTCAACATCAGCAATTTTTTTAATTATTGCCATGGCAATGAATTGTGCAACCTAATTCATGTGGCTTCTGTGTGTAAATTCACTAAGAGAAGAAGTAAAGGAAAGGTCCATTTTACAAGCCTAAGGCACATTGGATATATGGTGCTAGACCCATCTTATTATAACCCAAACAACACTCAGCGGCTGGTATAGTCATTATCACATTGGATATATGGTGCTAGACCCATCTTGTTATAGCCCAAACAACACTCAGTGGCTGGTATAGTCATTATCACATTGGATATATGGTGCTAGACCCATCTTGTTATAGCCCAAACAACACTCAGTGGCTGGAATAGTCATTATCACATTGGATATATGGTGCTAGACCCATCTTGTTATAGCCCAAACAACACTCAGTGGCTGGTATAGTCATTATCACACTGGCCACCTTTACTTCTGAAGACATTTCCTGGTACCATTTTAGGCCGGGTCAATCTAGAAGCCCAGGTCCATTTTTAAAAAAATGTATCCGCCCTGATGCTAATCGAACCCAAGACGACCGGTGTGGCAGTAAGAGTCTAGCCGCTCTACCCCAAAACCGCAGCTCCCTCTAAGGCAGTGGTTCTCAACTGGTGGGGGAATTCCCCCCCCCCCCCCCCCAGTGGGGAATTTTAGGGTTGGGGAGGTGGGGGGGAATTATGACCACAGATTGGCGGACTTAAGCTGGCTTCAGGACCACACAAAACGTGATTGACCCCCTTTCTTGAATTAAGTGTGAGCATTCCATACAGTTGTCTCCCATCTTAGGAGATTAAGTGTGAAGTTAAATTCCCCTAATATTTCAAGATCGTGATAATACAAAAACTGATTACTTGATATTGTTTTTCCCTCCATACTTTACAGTTTTGTACTTCTTGCCCTTCTGAAATTCATTTTATTTCATAAATAGACCCACAAACCACATTTTATGTAGATGTCTAGACGTGTTCTAGTATGTGTTATTAAATTTAGCTTCCATTTTTACATATACTGTGTAATTTTTTACTATTACGGTCGAAGGGAACATCCCAAACTAAAATTATGAAGATCACATGCTGTAATGTGATATTTCAATGATGGGAAATAGCCAGTCCGGGGGTGGGGGGAGGGACAGAACGAGAACCACAGCTCTAAGGGAATAAATACACTGTGTTTAAAACCAATAAAACAAACAGTACCTTCATAGACAGGGTGTCGGCTTGAAAACTTTCAGTGGTAACTTCAGCCTGTTGCTGTGTTGTTTGCTTTTGGGGTTCATTCTGGTCAAACTCCAGGAGATAGTAATCCCCGGATCTGATTGCTGTAGTGTCAGAACAGGTGTAACATCAGACAACATTCTATGTGGCTTTGATATTCAATCATTCAATCAATCAGATGCTATCTCCACAATGAAGGTTAGCTGCATTGGATCTCTAACACTGTCTGTCTCTCACCCTGACATTACATTCTATCAGACTGACTGTACATTCTATCAGACTGCTGTTCATCCATCTCTTGACTTTATCTTCCCACTTGTATCATTGTCTACCTTTTGCCTGCTTGCCTTCAACCTTAACCTCCAGTATGGTTTTTATAAGAGTGTTATGTTTTTTAACGTGGCCAAAATATTTAACTTGCTTCCTTTTTATTTCTTCCATCAACTCTCTCTTCATTCCCACGTCACTCACTCACACACCCTCACTCACATCCACAAATACACAAGACATTATGCACCTGGTAATAGACCGTAAACAAATATCACCTTGTAGGAAGCACACACCAGAACTATCGCCAATACCTCTGCATAACCAGATTCTAAAAGACAAAACCATGATGGAAATGGAGACTGAAGAAAAGAAAGAGCAAAACGTTGAGGAGGATTAGGAGGAAATAGATGAGAAGGAGATGAGGAAGGATGTAAATGAAGATATAACAATAGCTTGAGGATAATTAGGAGTAAGGGAGTGAGGATGGAAATAGAAATAGAAGAAACGATGGAGCAAAAGGCTGAGGAAGATTGGAAAGAAGAGTGTGAGAAGGAGATGAGGATGGACGGAAATAGAAATAGAAGAAAAGGAGCAAATGCTTAAGGAAGATGAGGAAGAAATGGATGGAAATTGAGATAGAAGAATAGCTTGAGGATAATTAGAAGTAAGAGAGGACAAGATGAGGACATCAGCCACCCACCTTGAAAGTGCTCTTCTGGTTCCTGGTAATCTTTCTTTAGCTTTGCCTGCCTGGTTTTCAGATCCCTCATTTGTTGCTTGATGTTCATCAGCAGCTGGCGCTCCTCCTCATTGCGTCTGATCACATCTCTGATCAAGATACGATTGATGATCTCCGCCCCTCTGAAATTTACAAGCATGCAGTCTGATGCTTATCGACATGGCACATGATGATGAGTCTGAGATCAAAGAACACTGACGGCATCAATTTTTCAGAAAATGTTGTCCCAAGTGACACAGTGCTAGAAAGTGGACATCTATGCACTACAATGTATGCTATGCACCACGCATAGTTAATGAACGCAGAAGAAAAACGGGTAAAGGTATCCCGCACGGATGATATTGTCATTGAGGGGGAAGGGGGAATGTGTGAAGTGGTAATAAAGGTAAATTAAATTAAAGTAAATTAAATTAAAGTAAATTAAAGTAAAGTAAAGTAAAGGAGGTCAGCATGGCTGAATATGTAAGAGAGCTTGCTCTTAAACTTCGGGTGTGCTGATGCCAAGGTAGTGGGTTCAACCCCTGCACCGGTCAATTGGACTAAAATTTTCACATCTCAACCTTGACTTTGGCACGTAAATTACAAGTACCTCAGAAGTCTGAATGGGTTTGCCTGATGGCGAGGGACACTGGTGATAGGGAAAGCTAATCCACATTCAAAAATCAGTCCAGTGCACTAGAAGTAGTAGCATATGTATGGACTATGCTTGAGTTCAAAGCAACAATAAAAAAAAAGTAAAGTAAAGTAAAGTAAAGTAAAGTAAAGTAAAGTAAAGTAAAGTAAACTTTTATCTGGGTTTATGCTGCTGGCCCCATACCTTTACAGACTAATCAGCACTCAACTGGAAATGAGGTCAATATCGTGTTGGCTGCCTTTATTTCCCAGAACATTTCCTGGTACCCATTTTTTGATGCTATATAGAACCATTTTTGCTGTATGGCTGTGAATATTGGAATATAAATGAACAAATTATCAAGAAATTAAAAGCAGCAGAGATGTGGTTCGTGAGACGAATGTTGAAAATTGCTTGGACTGCCAGAGTAAATAACAATGATTGCCTGAAACAGGCTAATGAAACTAGAACATTATATACAACAATAAGAAAGAGACAAACAGCTTTCTTCGTCATGTGATGAGAAGAGAGGCATTAGAGAACTTAGTGACAACTGGATGCAATTTTTCCTCTTAGTCAACTTACAGAAAAATCAGTCAAATTTAATGAAACACTCTACTTAGCCTTTGTCGACCCAGAAAAGGCATTTGATAGAGTAGATAGAAACAAGCTGTGGGAAATCTTTAAACAATATGGAGTGAGTACACATCTCTAACAAACCTATGTAGAAGCTTATACAACAACAGTGAATGCATAGTGAGAGCAACTGGAGGACACTCAGAACCCTTCACCATAAGATCCGGAGTATTCCAAGGTTGTGTCCTGTCCCCTCTCTTGTTTATAACATACTAGCTGACCCGGCCCGGCTTCGCCCAGGCCCTGGTGGGGAGCATCTCATTTAATTCATATAAGTAGTCATATAAGCTCTCCCATTCCCGACTATCTGTCTGTCTGTCTATCTGTCTGTCTGTCTGACCCGGCCCGGCTTCACCCAGTCCCTGGTGGGGAGCATCTCATTTAATTCATATACGTAGTCATATAAGCTCTCCCGTTCCCGACTATCTGTTTGTCTGTCTATCTGTCTGTCCTGGCCCGGCTTCACCCAGTCCCTGGTGGGGAGCATCTCATTTAATTCATATACGTAGTCATATAAGCTCTCCCGTTCCCGACTGTCTATCTGTCTGTCTATCTATCTGACCCGGTGTGGTTTCGTCCAGCTCCTGGCGCACAGTAACTTAAAAGAATGTCCTTGTTTTTAAATCACCGACATGACAGTTGATAAGTTCTTTAAGCAGAAAAAGATGGGTTACAATGTTATGCATTATGCATTATTTTTATGAAAACTTTGAAAATGCCTTAAAGATTATATCATTATTTATTATAACTCATATGCCTGAAAATAACTATAGACAAAGAGTTTAACAATAGTGCAAGTAAGTCCAACAATATGACTATAAAGTATATAGAAATGTTATTAAAAGTTATGCCCCTTGAAATAACTTTTCTAGAGTGAAGTCCCCCTGCTATATAGAAATTATATAATGAAAAATGAAAAAGTAAATGTTATTAAATAAGTAGAAGATTTTACACTAAGAAACTATTACAGTCGGTTGCACAGGAATGAAAGGAAGACGTGTAGAAAATTTCATCTCAATCGGATGTACCGTTATCGAACGCATCCAATACATAGCTGACCACAAAGCCACATACACTCTGTTTTATAGATATAGATATAGACAACATATGTAAAGAAACCAGCCAAACAGAGACCGCAAGAACACCGCATGACGAGAACACAGAAGAAGAACCATCTGCAAGTCTAACCATTAGAGAACTTCTGTTTGCGGACGACCAAGCACTAATAGCAAAATCAGAAGCTGAATTACAAGACCACATGAATAGTCTAAACGAAATGTGTAGGGAACATAACATGAAAATTAGCACAAGTAAAACAGAAGTATTGACTGTAACAAAAGAAGAAAAAGCAACAACGATTTACCTAAACGAACATCCCTTGAAACAAGTAAAGAGTTTCAAGTACCTAGGAAGTATAATATCATCAAATGGCAAATCAGAAGACGAGATCGAAAATAGATGCAGTAAGGCAAACCAAATCATTGGACAAATGGCACCAATACTAAAGAACAAACATGTATCAATAACTACTAAGAAAGCACTTTACAGCACAATTTTCCTACCAACTCTATGTTACCAATGCCAAACCTGGACAATGACAGAAAAAGAGAAAAGAAAAATCACAACAACAGAAATGAGATTCCTGAGAAGAATACTCAATGTATCAAGAAGAGATAAGATCAGAAATGAAGAAATCAGGACTAAAGTGGGGGTTATAGCTGCACTAGATTTTATTAGAAGCAGCAAGTCAAATGGTTTGGCTATGCAAGTAGGTTACCAACTAACAGTATACCACAACAAGCAATGATGTACAGACCAGAGGGAAGCAGAGGAAGAGGCCGACCACGTAAACGATGGACGCAGGGAATAACAGAGTCCATGGGAATATCGATACATGAAGCCCATAAGCGGGCACTCTCCCACTGTTTATACTTCACCTCGACACCGCAATGTACAAGAGGAACATGATGAGATGAGATGAGATGAGATGAGTGACAACTGGAAATCGAGGGGAAGAGAGGCACAGACAGACCAAGGGAAATTATGCTGGATAGATTGAGATGGTGGCATGGAGGGATATCATCAGCAGAGTTGATCCAGAACACCAATGGACAAGATCTGTGGAGCCATGAACGTATACGACAGCTTACAGGGCACTTGATGATGATGATGATGTTTTGACTGAGCCAACCTGGGAGACCAGGTTCGCATCCTCAGTAGGGTGTGGACTTTTTTTGGCAGGGACAGAAAGAAAACTCTAAGCTGCACAGTTTGCGGTGACTGCACTAGCCAGGCGGCCTTCATTCCTCAGACTCAAGACCTCCCTATCCTATACCGCAAGGTACTATGTAGGCAGTAGATGACAGTAGATGGCAGCTACTAGAATAATCAGTAGGCCTATGGGAACTCTTCAGTAGCTTTTGAGGAGGGGATGGAGCATGTATGGGAATGTACCAAGTGCAGTTATGTCAAGTCTTAAATTCAATATTCAGTCAGATCCATACAGACTCCGGCTCCATGGTGAAGGGGTTACAGGTGCAGTTCGTTATCCCGCACACCCACTTTCAAATCACAGCTGCGAGCTATTTGGCAGT
Source organism: Cepaea nemoralis (assembly GCA_014155875.1). Lineage (NCBI taxonomy): Eukaryota > Metazoa > Mollusca > Gastropoda > Stylommatophora > Helicidae > Cepaea > Cepaea nemoralis. Next base: position 545,724 of record JACEFZ010022245.1, read on the forward strand.
GGACAGACTTGCACTGGTTTTTTTTACGAAATGGTATGGGTGCCGGTAGTTCAGAAAGCAATGACAAACTACTGAATGTAAACTTGCCAAGCGATCACAACAGCAAAATATGCTGGTGTTGATTATGACATCCTGTAAAGGATATGCAACTAACATAACATACAGACCCACAACCTACTTTGCCACAAGATTATTCTGGGCGTGGATGGTCTCCGCAGTGTGCCTGAAGTAGTGGGAGGAATAGATGCGGCGCTGCATCAGCAGAAACATCAGGCACACCACATCCCACAGCAGGCCGGCGTTGCCGTGTTCTACAACACAGTCGTCGTTTAAGACTGAAGAAAACAAACAAAAGTATGACAAATTAACAAAGAAAAGTATGACAATCAACATAATGAAGCACAACAATCAACAAATAAAAGTATGACAATCAACAAACAAAAGTATGACAATCAACATACAAAAGTATGACAAATTAACAAACAAGAGTATGGCAATAAACAAACAAACATATGACAATCAACAAACGTTGGATAATCAACAAACAATAGTATGACAATCAACAAACAAAAGTATGGCAATCAACATACAAAAGTATGACAATCAACAAACAAAAGTATGACAATCAGCAAACAAAAGTATGACAATCAGCAAACAAAAGTATGACAATCAACAAACATTGGACAATCAACAAACAATAGTATGACAATCAACAAACAAAAGTATGGCAATCAACATACAAAAGTATGGCAATCAACATACAAAAGTATGACAATCAAAAAACAAAAGTATGACAATCAGCAAACAAAAGTATGACAATCAACAAACAAAAGTTGGACAATCAACAAACAAAAGTATGACAATCAACAAACAAAAGAATGACAATCACCAAACCAAGATTATGACAATCAACAAACAAAAGTTTGACAATCACCAAACCAAAAGTATGACAATTAACAAACAAAAGTTGGACAATCACCAAACCAAAAGTATGACAATCGAACAACAAAAGTTAGACAATCAACAAACCAATAGTATGACAATCAACAAATAAAGGTATGACAATCAACAAACCAATAGTATGACAATCAACAAATAAAAGTATGTCAATTAACAAACAAAAAGTATGACAATCAACAAACAAAAGTATGACAATCAAGAAATAAAAGTATGATAATCAACAAACAAAAGTTTGACAATCAACAAACAAAAGTTTGACAATGAACAAACAAAACTTTCACAATCAACAAATAAAAGTATGACAATCAACAAACAAAAGTATGACAATTGACAAATAAAAGTATGACAAACAATAAAGACAAGACTGACAATCTACAAACCAAAAGTATAATAATCAACAAACAAAAGTATGACAATCAACAACAAAAAAGTATGACAATCAATAAACAAAAGTTTGACAATCAATAAACAAATGTATGACAATCAACAATCAAAAGTATGGCAATCAACAAACAGAAGTTTGACAATCAACAAACAAAAGAATGACAATCAAACCAAACAATGCTGGTAGCATGGTTGAATGGGTAAGAAAGCGTGATCTTAAACATCCGTTGTGCTGATGCTGAGGTAAGCGGTTCAATCCCTACACCGGACAGCTGGACGTTGTTGACCTCTCGTCCTTGACTTAGGGACATTAATTACAAGTACCTCTGAAGTTGGAGTGGGTTCGCCTGATGGCAAGGGACATCACAGATAATATGGAAAACTAATCCACACACAAAATTTGGACCATCACTACTATAAATAGTGTGTATGGACTATACTTGAGATCAAAGCGAGCAAGTGCCAAAAAAAACACCAAACAATAAACATGAAAAATAGTAAAGTGCTAAGGCTTTAGATAAACTAAATCAAGGCATAAGGAGGCGGGGATGTCCAGTTGATTTCCTGTGAAAACCGAGGGATCCTACAATTTTGTGGACACAGCTAGGGAGCATGAGGTCTAGTAATCAGTCTGGGATCATGGTTTGTTATCCCATGCTGAATCTACCTGCCTCAATTGTCTGCACATCCTCTCCTTCATCCTCTCCTACAGTGTTGATGCCATAAGCATGTTCAGACAAGGAATTATTGTCTGCTAAGTGGGAGCCGGCGCTAGGGTGAAGGGGTTACAGATGCAATTCGCAATCCCGCATTCAAAACACAGCTCTTGACGATTTGGAAGCAGACCGACTTGTGCTGGTTTCAAACAGGTATGAGTGCCGGTCTATCATAAAGTTACGGCAAACTACCTAACGTGAACTTGCCAAGAAATCACAAACAGCCAAAACATGCTGGGGTTGACTGCAATGTCCTGTAAAGGATATGCAATTGACTTAAGTGAGGGAAAGAATGAGCACTTTTGCATTCAGATCTATAAAATGTGGTGGACCTACAGCAAGTTCCTGCATCATGATTTGTTTTGTTGTAACTATAGTATTTCTTTTATTGTTCATTGCGACAGCGGCCAACCCCCCCAGGCCATGGCTGTGACAGAAGAAAGCCTGCGCAGAAGAAATCATTGATGATTCAACTGGCAAAATGGCGTTTACCTGCAAAGCGCTGAACGTAATGAGCATGCCAAGGCATGTAGAGAGCCCTGGTCATCCACTGCACCTGTATTCATCTCCAGTCATCTTGAATTGTCTTGCCACTGGATTCAGATGGACTCAAGTGAGAGAGTGCAGCATATATGGGTAGAGCGTATGCCCTGATGTGGCGTGTAAAAATGTCCTATACCTTACTTTTGGTATGTTGTCTGGCTTCTTGTCTCCTAAAAGTTGAGAGATCTGTGTGAGGTGAACTACTGACAGCTTTCTGAGACATACCTACATTACTGTCAGCAAGCAGGCACTGGACACCAAACAGCTGAACGACCCAGCACTGATGGTTGTTGATCAGTGAGTGAACATACACACAACCAACCAGCTGTTGAACATACACAAATAGGGAGCAGGTTGAAATATCCACCAAATACGTGAACATCGGATCAACAAAAAACATGGCACACACAGACTAGATACCAAACAGTTTTATTTTTAAAATTTGTTGCAAATCCTTTACAGGACATCACAGTCAACCCCAGCATTTTTTGGCTGTTTGTGATTTCTTGGCAAATTTATGTTCAGTAGTCTGCCATTGCTTTCTGAATGACCCGCACTCATACCATTTCATAAAAACCAACACAAGGAGGTCTGCTGCCAGATCACCCACAGCTGTGTTTCGAACATGGTATGCAGGATTATGAATTGCATCCGTAACCCCTTCCCCACGAAGTGAAATAAAACAGTAAGTACACAAATTCAAGGACTTCTTTTCACACCATGAGGCATAATGGGGACATAGTCTTGTTTCGCTCTTTATCTCTCATCTGGGGTCGTGTTGGTGTTTGTCCATCAAGTATCATGATGACCATTCATTTCATCCAGTGGGGTTGAAAGTTTGGAGCTGTGTGTTCTAAGATGGCTGGTAAGGCCTATTTTGGCTCGAAATGTTCTTTGACAAAGTGGGAAAAGATTGCTTGACGTTCCAGGAGGAGGATCTCCTGCAATGGTTTTTTTTTTGTAGTTTTTTTTCCACAGCTCTTGTGGTCCTGTTTGCTTCACAAGTAAGTTAGTCGGTTGACAGATCATCCTCATTTCACATCGAACCACTCAATCCATAAGTGCTCGGATCCCCTCCTCAGCAAATCCCGCAGCGTGTAGCGGCTAACGACACCAGTTCTGTGTTGGTTTATCAGTCTTCTTTGGCTTCCTGCGTAGTGTTCTTGTTTGGTCACCCCTCTTTTAATCTGCTGTTCTCGCAGTCTGGCCATGGTTGTAGATTCACAGTCATCACTTGGTTCTCGCAAAAGTCTTACTTGTCGTAGAGCATTCAGAATGTCAGCCTGGTCCATGGCGCGTCCGCCCTCCACAGTAGCCTTACCTGCGAGCTTGTCAGCACACTCATTCCCTTGTACTCCCGCATGCCCTGGCACGAAGATGAAACTAATCTTTGCCAGCCGAGACCGCTCCAGAGACAGCAACCATTCTCTTCGGATCCCCCCCCCCCCCTCTCTATCCTCTTGAGCATGTTCACTGAGTCGCTAAGGAAACATGCCCTAGTGAATGTCTGTGTCTCTACTTACTGCCATGACTTCCATAGTCAGGCTACTTGTCGTCTCAGCAGAAGCACCACAATCCTCCTTCACAATCTCCCTCCGGCCCGAGCCGTAAAGGCCCATGAGCTTCTCACATATTGGACAACCGACCCATCTGTGTAAATGACAGCATCACCGTCTAGCGAATTCTCGAAAATCAACGCTTGTACTTCCGCCTCCACAGCTGCCGGGTTTTCTTGTCTGCGTTTTCTGTCTGGTTGGATGCAAACTGAAAAGGATGTGCAGAAATCTGTTCGCACTTGTACCCACTCCTCGCCAGGTTCTAAGTCCTCAAGTGAACACACCTGTTGGAGAATGTCTTCGGCTTGACCCATCCACGACCGTCCTCTTTTTAACCTGCTGCCCTTCACCTTCATAATTTCACTATGCAGTGGATGTTGTGTGTTTGCGTTAACTCTTAGCAATATCTTCAGAGTGTCTTTAAAGCAAATCCTCTGGCCGTGTGGAAGAATCCGTGGCAAAGTGGTCAAGCCATCTGACTTGTGCTCCGAAGGTTGCCGGTTCAATTCCGGGCCATGTCCAGTTCACGAGTGCATTTTTCTTACTCCTAAGGGTCATCGCTGGAGCTACAGATTTTGTGCTTTGTGTGACACTTTCCGCGCTGTGGAAAGAGACTGAGCCATATGGGATAAAAATCCAGTGCAATGAAGTTGGCCCTATCGAATTTTAAGAGACTTTTAAGCCTCTGGCCACCTTGGGTGCATTTACCACAACGCAACTCACTGTAAAAAAATGTGTTTAGGGAGCCTGTGATCTGGCATGCGAGTCAAGTGACCAGCCCAGCGAATCTGATTCTTCATTACTGGGATCATAGACCTTCGACGAACCTACTCCAAGCTGTCCAATCCTTAACTAGCCTATGCAGCTTCGTCCATGTCCTCTCCCCCTCTCCTCTCCATATGTGTCTCTGATTTCCTCACCCTGTGAATTCCAAAGGCCTCTCCAGTTATACAATTCACAGACTTCATCAGTGTGTGTGCCCCATCCACCACCAGCCCTCTCTCCTCTCCATATGTGTGCATATCTGCCTCTGATTCCCTCGCCCTGTGAATTTCAAAGGCCTCTCCAGTTACACAATTCTCAGGCTTCCTCAGTGTGTGCCCCATCAGCTACCAGCACCCTCTCTTCTCCCCTTCACTGATTCAGCGCTGAAAGATAATATATCATCAGATGTGACCTCCCATCTGGACAGAAAGACGATATATGGCCATACTAGGGCCACTGTGTTATTTGTTTTGTTTCGTGGTATCTCCCGCAGTTTCAGTGCTCAGTGAATTAACATTGACATGATCATGACACTCGAGTGAGTTCCCCTGAGCAAGATGGCGGGACATTTTTTCGTCCCGTAAAATGGAACGTGTTTTTTCCTAAATGTGTATGGATTAAGTGTGTTTTTCGTGGTGAAATGGAGTTCGGACCGTGCAACGGAGTTCGTGCATGTGCGCCCCGACTCCCTTCGGCGTATCATCGGCGTACGGTGGCGATAGTTAAGCCTAACATGACGACCAGACGACCGACAAGAACACGGCGTGGTAAGAGGGCGGGCACACGCAGAAGGCGGTTAAAATGTGACAGATTGGGCATCGGACACGTTCGAGTACTGTACTGGAACTGTGCATCATTTAGTCAACGCCGACCCATTCTTGAAAAACTACTGTACGGACACGATATTGTAGTCTTACAAGAAACACAGCTCGGCGACGGAACAGTAAATGTCGCGGGATTTCAGGGATTCTTTAACAGGCGGCACCTCAGACAGGCCATTCTGGTCCGCGACAACATACTAGTGTCTGAGATCGATATGTCTTCCTGGAACAGTGATGCCCTGCAAGTGCAGGCATTAAGAATAATGACACCAGTGCAGCTTGTAATCGTGAACGTTTATGCGCGAAATGGGAAGGTCGACGTGCGACAATGGCAGAGTTTGTTCGATATGGATGAAAGGCATATCATCTACTGTGGGGACTTCAATGCCAGAGGCAGTCAATGGGGGAATTGCATCACCAATAGACAGGGAGAAAATCTGGAGGACGCCCTGGCATCTGCTGCCCTAATCTGTCTGAATGATGGGAAGGTCACTAGAATAGCCACTCGACCAGGTGACTCTGACAGCATCATTGACTTGGCTCTGGTGTCGCCCACCATCGCACCAAGGTGCCGGTGGGGCACACTGGGATACCACGATAGTGACCACTACCCTTGTGTCATCCTGATCAAGAAAGACGGGGCCATGAGTCAAAGAAACAAGACAAATGCCTTCCCGTACGACAACACTGGTCAAGACACCATCAGAAGAAGGAAACTAACTTCCTCCCGCAGGAGACAAGAAAGATGGTTGCAGCCACCATGGTGGAATGGAGAGGTCGAGAAGGCATGGCTGGGAAAGAGGCAGGCTGTCAAAGACTGGCAAAAGGCCAGAAAGGCTAACATGCCACAGTTTGAGTTGGCGAACCTGAAGACTGAGGTCGATAGGACGACGACTTTATTCAAATCCTGCGCCAAACAGGCCAAACAGAAGTACCACAGAGACAATCAAGTTCAATGCTTAACTAACACCCAGTTCTGCAGGAAGGTGTGCTCCGAGCGATCTCTTACGACATTCTGGCACCTCCACAAGAGCATGAACGGTGCTGCACAACGTAGGGGTATTCCAGACTTTCAAGGCACAGACCTCGCATGGAAAAAGTCGGATGCGGATAAAGGTAAGGCCCTTCTTGCACGCTACATAGAACAGACTGACCAGAAAGACGAGCCCGCCAGACAGAGGACTACAACGACACTCTCTCAGTTGTGCGAGGGGGTCGGGACAGACGAAGAATGGACAATCACAGCTGAGATATTGCGTACGATGCTCAAGAAATCACCTAACACCGCCCCAGGCCCAGACGGCATCCGATATGGTGACCTACTGGTGATATCAGATGATGACATGGAAGAACTGGCCAGAGAATTCAACACCAGTATCCAGAGGGGTCAGGTCAAAGAAGAATGGCTACAAAGCTACTTGCTGCCATTGCCAAAACCGAACAAAGACCATTCCAAGATAAGCGGCTACAGAATCATTACGATGCAGAATACTGTTGGCAAGCTACTGGAGAAAATTGTCGCACACAGATTGTCTTGGGACTTGGAACAGCTCGGCTGCTTCCCGCCCACACTTGGAGGATACAGACGCAACAAAGAGTCATGGCTGAATGCAGCGGTCTTTGCTCAAGATGTTTACGAAGGATTTCAGGTCAGAGAAGAGACATGTGCGGCCGCCATAGACTTAGAGGACGCATATAACAGAGTATCGTTCGAGCACTTGATGCAAACCCTCCTCAGACTGAAAGTGCACCCTCACCTTGTACGATGGATAGCTGCAGTTCTGCTCCAAAGGAAGGTGGTGCTAAGATGCGGGAGTTGGTCTTCTGAGCCGATAACGATATGTCCAGGATTGCCGCAGGGTTCACCACTGTCACCAGTACTATTCAACGTGTATACGGTGCCGATCACTGAACAACAGTTGGACGGGAGGGGTAGGACTCTGTCATTCATTGACGACATCCTCGTGTATCGACAGGGTCGAGATAGACAGGCGGTTGCCAATGATATGCAGGGCGAACTAGATCGAATTTCCTCATGGTGTGCTGATGCCGATGCCCTTGTCAACCCTGCAAAGGCAACGGTTACATGGTTCTCACTAAACAACCATATTGTGAAAACAGACCTGCCGGCAGTAAGAATGGATGGGAGCAGTTTGAGTAGAACCCAGTCAATGACATATCTTGGCGTGAGGCTTGATCGTAGCCTGTCCTTCAGAGATCATGTCGATTATGTCATAACGAAGGCTCGAAAAGGTTTGTCAGCAATGAGAGTCATGGCGACTGCCAATATCGAGCAAAGACTGCTAATACTTCTGTTCCAAGGACTTGTGCTTTCACGCATCGAGTATGCCCTGGCCATCCTCACTGTCAGCCCTACACAGATTGGAAGACTTGAAAAGGTACAAAACGAAGCCATGCGCATCATTTTGGGCTGCACGAGAGACACCAGCTGTGTAGCAATGAGATACCTCCTTGACTTCCCGACAATGGAACACAGGATCAAGATCTGGAGAGCTCGTGCATACTTAAAAATAAGTGCAGATGAGCAGCACCCTCTGCATGACGCTATATTCAGAGAAAAGGGTGACAGGCTAAAGAGGGGCAAATCATGGATGGGTCGGGCGGAAGATGTCATCAGACAGGTCTGCAGTCTTACCAGTATCAACCCCGGCAAGGAATGGGTGCCGGTGCCTCCAGCTTTTAAGTGCACTTTCTCCTGCATTATCACACTCGACAGACGGTGCAGAGAGCAGAACCCTGCCGCTGTCAATGCAGAGGTTAACATGCTCATCTATGAACACTCAGATAGCCCCGAAGTGCTCATCTATACAGATGGATCTGTGGTAAAGCAGCAGAGAAGTGCGTGGGCATTTACAGCCCGTTCAGCGGGCCGAACCGTTCAAGAATCCAGTGGTGCCCACTCTATGACCACGAGCAGCATGACGATGGAGGTGATGGCAGTTACACAGGCTTTCATATGGCTGGAGTCACAGCATTATACCAACGTGTGTGTACTAAGTGATTCAATGAGCATGATTCAGAAGGTCGAAGCTGGATCTGTACGTAGACAGTGGACTGAATCGCTGCGGAAGTCTGTTGTCCGTAAAGTCACCTTCATCTTCGTCCCGGGACATGCGGGAGTCGAGGGAAATGAACGAGCTGACAAACTGGCTGGCTCTGCACCCCCTGTAGATGGCCAGCCCATGGATCGTGCCGATGTTATTAACATCCTTAAAGATATGGCGAGAACAGAGGACTTTGACGTCAATGATTCCACATCGCTGTCCAGGATGAAAGACCTGGGAGTAAGAATCGGCACAGCCAGACGCGAGAGGTACATCGGGAAAACAAAGCGCCTCGTCAACCAACACAGAACTGGCACTATTAGCCACCGGACGCTGATGCATATGCTGGGGGGAGGATCTGAGCACCTATGGACATGTCCGGAGTGCAACGAAGATACCCCAACTGATAACTGATAACTGACATGATCATACTTGTTCATTTAAATGTGTACCATGTTTGGTTCAAACCTTCTTGATCTTTGGCAGTGAATCAGTTCATTTCATTGGTATTTGTCTAGTTCTCTCTATGAAGGTGTATGGTGCTGGCTCCATAGTTTGTTACCAATCTGCACTCAATGGATGATATAATCAATATCACTTCAGTCCTCCTTGACTTCCCATCAACTTGTCTGATACCTGGGTCGGTTTGGGAGCCGAAGTTCATGAGAACCACCATTGTCTTGAAGGAGATTGAAACATATTACCACCAGTATGTCAGGCAAGTTTACTAGCCAATAGCCCCCTGCTACACAGGTGGCAAGTTTGAAATGAAGATTCCACAAACAATCACCATTTTATAAAGATTAACTCTTTCAATTCCAAAAGGTTATTTTAACCCACTGTATGCTAGTTTTTCCATATTAATTCTTCTGACCTAGACAGTTGATACTGAACGCCTTTCAGTCCGAGACAGTTGTTACTGAACCCTTTTCTGTCCTAGACAGTTGATACTGAACCCATTTCTGACCTAGACAGTTGTTACTGAACCCTTTTCTGTCCTAGACAGTTGTTACTGAACCCTTTTCTGTCCTAGACAGTTGATACTGAACCCATTTCTGACCTAGACAGTTTTTACTGAACCCTTTTCTGTCCTAGACAGTTGATACTGAACCCATTTCTGACCTAAACAGTTTTTACTGAACCCCTTTCTGCCCCAGACAGTTGTTAATGAACCCTTTTCTGTACTAGACAGTTGTTACTGAACCCATTTCTGACTAGACAGTTGTTACTGAACCCATTTCTGACTAGACAGTTGTTGCTGAACTCTTTTCTGTCCCAGATATGTACTGAACTCTCCCTTACCCCTCCCCCTGATAAAGAGATAAACAGATTTATGTCTTACCTGCAGTAAAGTCTTCAAAAACAGAACTAAGATACAATAAGCGATCAAATAATTCCACCTAGAAAAATACAGACCAATGTGTTAAATCAACTGGTTTGCTATGAAACAAATTACTTTTGGACATTGGGTTGGAGTCTGTTAACAATAAAATATCTGCAAATGGAGTCTGTTAACAATGAAATATCTACAAATGGAGTCTGTTGACATTGAAATATCTACAAATGGAGTCTGTTAACAATGAAATATCTACAAATGGAGTCTGTTGACATTGAAATATCTACAAATGGAGTCTGTTAACAATGAAATATCTACAAATGGAGTCTGTTGACATTGAAATATCTACAAATGGAGTCCGTTAACAATGAAATATCTGCAAACGGAGTCTGTTAACAATAAAATATTTTACAAATGGTGCAATGAAATATCCACAAATGGAATCAGTTAACAATGAAATATCTACAAATGGAGTAAGTTAACAATGAAATATCTACAAATGGAGTAAATTAACAATGAAATATCTACAAATGGAGTAAGTTAACAATGAAATATCTATAAATGGAGTAAGTTAACAATGAAATATCTACAAATGGAGTCTGTTAACAATAAAATATCTACAAATGGTGCAAATGAAATATCTGCAAATGGAGTAAGTTAACAATAAAATATCTACAAATGGAGTTTGTTAACAATGAAATATCTACAAATAGATAACCAACCTAGGCCTAATCCCAGCCAGTCTTCATTCCATCCCTCCTCTTCTTATTGTGCTCATTCTTTCATGTTAACACTGACAGATGAGTTCCCATGATGCAGTTAGGTTTTCTATTGTTCCTCTTTTGTGTTCTGTGCTAAATCATGACCTTATAACATGGCTCTCCACAGATGTAAAGTTGCAGTACTGGTCTTAACCACACCATGGTTTCTGAGTTTGGAGAGGGGAAGCAGAATTCTGCAGCATAGTCCCATGAAGGCAGTACTCCCTTCTTCCTGAGGATACTCATTAAGTCAGCATCTGTTGAATTTTCCCCCCAGGACATGCTGGTGTGGTGGGATATGAGCGGGCGGACAGACTGACTGGGTCTGCACTGCTGGTGGGGTATTTATGCATAAGGCAGGTATGGTCGGAGCCTTAACGGATCATGTGTAAAGTGCAGAAGAACAGATAGATCATCACATCCTGGAGAGAATGGTGCTGCAGGAAATGACTAAAGGATCTGGCTGTTACTGTGGACTCTAAGGATAAACCAGACAGACACATAAACAGACTGCTATTGGTACCAATCGAACTGGGACTCTTCTCTGGTTGTTGCAGATGAGAATGGAGCATGAATGGAAATGTCCTGAGTGCTGAGATGTCGGTTCTGGACTCAACTCATTAAGTCGCTGAGAAAGCAAAGAAATCAAAAAGAGCAGACCAAATAGACTGCTGCACAGGTTAAATTTCTAAATTACAAAACCCACCCACAAAGAGAATATTATAGCATGTGTAATTTCTGGCATATACGCATGTTGTTTATATTCACAAAGTCATCTGATATTGTTGGCATCTGAGGATTAGGGGTAGTCAACACAGTTTCATACAACCCTGACTTCCCACTGAAGTCGGATGTGTTGGCCTATGGGTGCAAATCTGCGCACAACGCAATTATCTCTGAGAAAAACACTCCGGATGAACGCAGAAGAAGAAGAAAACCCTGACTTACAAGGTTCAAAATCAACTGCAGTTATTTGGGGAAAACATTGCTTTGCATTGATTTTCATAATGGTAAAAGTGCAGGTAATTCAGAAACCAATGACAAACTCCTGTACATAAAATTCCCTAGAAAATAATAACAAATTTCTTCTTTTACTTCTTCTTTCATTCACATGAAATTTGTCTATAACTACAACTTTGTCTCTTCTATGAACTTAAGTCTTTTTTAGTTCACTCAGTGGTCCATAAAGTTTATCTTCCACTGTTGTTTCTCTAGGCCAGAAGGTTTGCCTACATATGTCATATTTTGGGCAGTCTTGGAGTATGTGATCTGTTGTCTGTGGCACCAAACCACATGTGCACATGGCTGATTCGTCAATCTTGAACTTTGTATACATGTGGTTGCGTAATCTATTGTGTCCTGTTCTGAGGTGCAGAATAATGCTTTGTTCTGATCTGTCCATAAAGTGATAATAATCTTTAGCTGGTTGGTGGCTTTCTCAATAAATGCTGAGCTTGACTGCGACATTTTACAAAAACAAGAAAAGGTACCACATCCATGGACTTACATTCTAAGCAGCTCCCTCAATGGCTTCAGATAGTACTCCTTGCCGAACCACATGAAGATGAAGACAGCAATAACGTAGAAGAAGGAGAAGATGTTGATCCGAGTGGCTCCCGTGATGAAGATGATTGCCATGGTCACCCAGTACATGTTCTCAAACACATTGAACTTGATTGTCTCTATGGCACTTCTGTGAACATTTCAGGTTTTGGTGTTAGTTAAGCATTGAACTTGATTGTATCTATAGCACTTCTGTGAACATTTTAGTTTTGGTGTTAGTTAAGCATTGAACTTGATTGTCTCTATGGGACTTCTGTGAACATTTCTGGCTTTGGTGTTAAGTAAGCACTGAACTTGATTGTCTCTATGGTACTTCTGTGAACTTTTCAGGTTTTGGTGTTAGTTAAGCATTGAACTTGATTGTCTCTATAGCACTTCTGTAACAATTTCAGGTTTAGTTTGGTGTTAGTTAAGCATTGAACTTGATTGTCTCTACTAGCACTTCTGTAACAATTTCAGGTTTTAGTTTGGTGTTAGTTAAGCATTGAACTTGATTGTCTCTATAGCACTTCTGTAACAATTTCAGGTTTTAGTTTGGTGTTAGTTAAGCCTGAACTTGATTGTCTCTATAGCACTTCTGTAATAATTTCAGGTTTAGTTTGGTGTTATTTAAGCATCACTTGCGTTAGCTGGAGTCCCAATGAAAAGTTAGTTGCATGTCCACTACAGCAATTTGCAGTCAACACCAGCATTTACTGGTTGTTTGTTTGTTTGTTTTTTGTTTTTTTTTTTTGCATTCGCTCGATTTGAATTCAAGCGTAGTCCATACACATGCTACTACTTCTAGTATGCTGGACTGATTTTTGCATATTATTAGCTCTCCCTATTACCAGTGTCCTTGACCATCAGGAGAACCCACTCTGACTTCTGAGGTACTTGTAAATTACGTCAAGGATGAGAAGTCAACATTATAGTCCAGCTGACAGGTGTAGGTGTTGAACCCGCTATCCCTGAATCGACACACCAGAAGTTTAAGGGCAGGTGCTCTAATCCAATCGGCCTGGCTGTTTATGATTTACTAGCTAATAATTCAGTAGTTTGCCATTAATATCTGAATGGTCAACATCTCTTACCTTCAAAATCAACATCTCTTACCATCAAAATCAACACAAACTGGTTTTCCTTCCAAATTGCCCTTGACGATTTAACTTCTTGATTCGGAGTCTGAATAAAAACACAAAATATGACTATTTTGTTTTCTGGATAGTTGATGTGGACTTTGATCAAAATAATCACCTGCATCCATGTGTTTTTCTATTCATCGATGTTTCTAGTTATATTTTGAATTTTTATTAGAAAAAAAAAGTAAGGACCAAATGTATCATTTTCCGATGTAGTCACAAAAATAATCACCTGTATCCATGTGTTTTTCTATTCATCGAGGTTTCTATATATTTTATGTTTTTATTAGAAAAAAAGTAGGGAACAGATGAATCATTTTTCCAATGTAGTCACAAAAATAATCATCTGCATCTGTGTGTTTTTCTATTCATCAAGGTTTCTAATTATAATTTGTGTTTTTATTAGAAAAAAGTAAGAAACAAATGTATCATTTTCTGATGTAGTCCCAAAAATAATCCCGTGCATCCATGTGTTTTTCTATTTATTAAGATTTCTAGTTATATTTTGTGTTATAATCACCTGCATCCGTGTGTTTTTCTATTCATCGAGGTTCCTAGTTATATTTTGTGTTTTTATTAGAAAAAGTAAAGAACAAATGTATCATTTTCCGATGTAGTCACCACAGCATTCAAAGCAAGTCCTCCAGCACGGATAAAGTGCTTGGATTAATGTCTAAAATAAAGTCTCTTGGTCACGTGTGTAACCACTCATGCACCACCTATTGTACCTCTTGGTCACGTGTGTAACCACTCATGCACCACCTATTGTTACCTCTTGGTCCCGTGTGTAACCATCATGGCACCACTATTGTCCCTCTGGTCACGTGTGTAACCACTCATGCACCACCTATTGTACCTCTTCATTGCGTGTGTAACCACTCATGCACCATCTGCTGTACCTCTTCATTGCGTGTGTTGTAACCACTCATGCACCATCTGCTGTACCTCTTCATCGCTGTGTGTAACCACCTCATGCACCACCTGCTGTACCTCTTCATCGCGTGTGTAACCACTCATGCACCATCTGCTGTACCTCTTCATCGCGTGTGTAACCACTCATGCACACCTGCTGTACCTCTTCATCGCGTGTGTAACCACTCATGCAACCACCTGCTGTACCTCTTCATCGCTGTGTGTAACCACTCATGCACCATCCTGCTGTACCTCTTCATCGTGTGTGTAACCACTCATGCACCATCTGCTGTACCTCTTCATCGCGTGTGTAACCACTCATGCAACACCTGCTGTACCTCTTCATCGCGTGTGTAACCACTCATGCACCACCTGCTGTACCTCTTCATCGCGTGTGTAACCACTCATGCACCACTGCTGTACCTCTTCATCGCGTGTGTAACCACTCATGCACCACCTGCTGTACCTCTTCATCGCGTGTGTAACCACTCATGCACCACCTGCTGTACCTCTTCATCGCGTGTGTAACCACTCATGCACCACCTGCTGTACCTCTTCATCGCGTGTGTAACCACTCATGCACCACCTGCTGTACCTCTTCATCGCGTGTGTAACCACTCATGCACCACCTGCTGTACCTCTTCATCGCGTGTGTAACCACTCATGCACCATCCTGCTGTACCTCTTCATCGCGTGTGTAACCACTCATGCACCACCTGCTGTACCTCTTCATCGCGTGTGTAACCACTCATGCACCATCCTGCTGTACCTCTTCATCGCTGTGTGTAACCACTCATGCACCATCTGCTGTACCTCTTCATCGCGTGTGTAACCACTCATGCACCACTGCTGTACCTCTTCATCGCGTGTGTAACCACTCATGCACCACCTGCTGTACCTCTTCATCGCGTGTGTAACCACTCATGCACCACCTGCTGTACCTCTTCATCGCGTGTGTAACCACTCATGCACCACCTGCTGTACCTCTTCATCGTGTGTGTAACCACTCATGCACCATCTGCTGTACCTCTTCATCGTGTGTGTAACCACTCATGCACCATCTGCTGTACCTCTTCATCGCGTGTGTAACCACTCATGCACCATCCTGCTGTACCTCTTCATCGTGTGTGTAACCACTCATGCACCACCTGCTGTACCTCTTCATCGCGTGTGTAACCACTCATGCACCACCTGCTGTACCTCTTCATCGCGTGTGTAACCACTCATGCACCATCTGCTGTACCTCTTCATCGTGTGTGTAACCACTCATGCACCACCTGCTGTACCTCTTCATCGTGTGTGTAACCACTCATGCACCACCTGCTGTACCTCTTCATCGCGTGTGTAACCACTCATGCACCATCTGCTGTACCTCTTCATCGCGTGTGTAACCACTCATGCACCATCTGCTGTACCTCTTCATCGCGTGTGTAACCACTCATGCACCATCCTGCTGTACCTCTTCATGCGTGTGTAACCACTCATGCACCATCCTGCTGTACCTCTTCATCGCGTGTGTAACCACTCATGCACCATCTGCTGTACCTCTTCATTGCGTGTGTGTAACCACTCATGCACCATCTGCTGTACCTCTTCATCGCGTGTGTAACCACTCATGCACCACCTGCTGTACCTCTTCATCGCGTGTGTAACCACTCATGCACCACCTGCTGTACCTCTTCATCGCGTGTGTAACCACTCATGCACCATCTGCTGTACCTCTTCATTGCGTGTGTAACCACTCATGCACCATCTGCTGTACCTCTTCATCGCGTGTGTAACCACTCATGCACCACCTGCTGTACCTCTTCATCGCGTGTGTAACCACTCATGCACCACCTGCTGTACCTCTTCATCGCGTGTGTAACCACTCATGCACCATCCTGCTGTACCTCTTCATCGCGTGTGTAACCACTCATGCACCACCTGCTGTACCTCTTCATCGCGTGTGTAACCACTCATGCACCACCTGCTGTACCTCTTCATCGCGTGTGTAACCACTCATGCACCACCTGCTGTACCTCTTCATCGCGTGTGTAACCACTCATGCACCACCTGCTGTACCTCTTCATCGCGTGTGTAACCACTCATGCACCACCTGCTGTACCTCTTCATCGCGTGTGTAACCACTCATGCACCACCTGCTGTACCTCTTCATCGCGTGTGTAACCACTCATGCACCACCTGCTGTACCTCTTCATCGCGTGTGTAACCACTCATGCACCACCTGCTGTACCTCTTCATCGCGTGTGTAACCACTCATGCACCACCTGCTGTACCTCTTCATCGCGTGTGTAACCACTCATGCACCACCTGCTGTACCTCTTCATCGCGTGTGTAACCACTCATGCACCACCTGCTGTACCTCTTCATCGCGTGTGTAACCACTCATGCACCACCTGCTGTACCTCTTCATCGCGTGTGTAACCACTCATGCACCACCTGCTTGTACCTCTTCATCGCGTGTGTAACCACTCATGCACCATCCTGCTGTACCTCTTCATCGCGTGTGTAACCACTCATGCACCACCTGCTGTACCTCTTCATCGTGTGTGTAACCACTCATGCACCATCTGCTGTACCTCTTCATCGCGTGTGTAACCACTCATGCACCATCTGCTGTACCTCTTCATCGCGTGTGTAACCACTCATGCACCACCTGCTGTACCTCTTCATCGCGTGTGTAACCACTCATGCACCACCTGCTGTACCTCTTCATCGCGTGTGTAACCACTCATGCACCATCTGCTGTACCTCTTCATCGCGTGTGTAACCACTCATGCACCATCTGCTGTACCTCTTCATCGCGTGTGTAACCACTCATGCACCACCTGCTGTACCTCTTCATCGCGTGTGTAACCACTCATGCACCATCTGCTGTACCTCGTCATCGCGTGTGTAACCACTCATGCACCATCTGCTGTACCTCTTCATCGCGTGTGTAACCACTCATGCACCATCTGCTGTACCTCTTCATCGCGTGTGTAACCACTCATGCACCATCTGCTGTACCTCTTCATCGCGTGTGTAACCACTCATGCACCATCTGCTGTACCTCTTCATCGTGTGTGTAACCACTCATGCACCATCTGCTGTACCTCTTCATCGCGTGTGTAACACTCATGCACCATCTGCTGTACCTCTTCATCGTGTGTGTAACCACTCATGCACCATCTGCTGTACCTCTTCATCGTGTGTGTAACCACTCATGCACCATCTGCTGTACCTCTTCATCGGTGTGTAACACACTCATGCACCACCTGCTGTACCTCTTCATCGCGTGTGTAACCACTCATTGCACCATCTGCTGTACCTCTTCATCGTGTGTGTAACCACTCATGCACCATCTTGCTGTACCTCTTCATCGTGTGTGTAACCACTCATGCACCATCTGCTGTACTCTTCATCGTGGTGTGTAACCACTCATGCACCATCTGCTGTACCTCTTCATTGCGTGTGTAACCAATCATGCACCATCTGCTGTACCTCTTCATCGCGTGTGTAACCACTCATGCACCATCCTGCTGTACCTCTTCATCGCGTGTGTAACCACTCATGCACCATCTGCTGTACCTCTTCATCGCGTGTGTAACCACTCATGCACCATCTGCTGTACCTCTTCATCGCGTGTGTAACCACTCATGCACCATCTGCTGTACCTCTTCATCGCGTGTGTAACCACTCATGCACCATCTGCTGTACCTCTTCATTGCGTGTGTAACCACTCATGCACCATCTGCTGTACCTCTTCATCGCGTGTTGTAACCACTCATGCACCATCTGCTGTACCTCTTCATCGCGTGTGTAACCACTCATGCACCATCTGCTGTACCTCTTCATTGCGTGTGTAACCACTCATGCACCATCTGCTGTACCTCTTCATTGCGTGTGTAACCACTCATGCACCATCTGCTGTACCTCTTCATCGCGTGTGTAACCACTCATGCACCATCTGCTGTACCTCTTCATCGTGTGTGTAACCACTCATGCACCATCTGCTGTACCTCTTCATCGCGTGTGTAACCACTCATGCACCACCTGCTGTACCTCTTCATCGTGTGTTGTAACCACTCATGCACCATCTGCTGTACCTCTTCATCGCTGTGTGTAACCACTCATGCACCATCTGCTGTACCTCTTCATCGCGTGTGTAACCACTCATGCACCATCTGCTGTACCTCTTCATCGTGTGTGTAACCACTCATGCACCATCTGCTGTACCTCTTCATCGTGTGTGTAACCACTCATGCACCATCTGCTGTACCTCTTCATCGCGTGTGTAACCACTCATGCACCATCTGCTGTACCTCTTCATCGCGTGTGTAACCACTCATGCACCATCTGCTGTACCTCTTCATCATGCGTGTGTAACCACCTCATGCACCATCCTGCTGTACCTCTTCATCGCGTGTGTAACCACTCATGCACCATCTGCTGTACCTCTTCATCGCGTGTGTAACCACTCATGCACCATCCTGCTGTACCTCTTCGTCACGTGTTGTAACCACTCATGCACCACCTATTGTACCTCTTGGTCACGTGTGTAACCACTCATGCACCACCTATTGTACCTCTTGGTCACGTGTGTAACCACTCATGCACCACCTATTGTACCTCTTGGTCACGTGTGTAACCACTCATGCACCACCTATTGTACCTCTTGGTCACGTGTGTAACCACTCATGCACCACCTATTGTACCTCTTGGTCACGTGTGTAACCACTCATGCACCACCTATTGTACCTCTTGGTCACGTGTGTAACCACTCATGCACCACCTATTGTACCTCTTGGTCACGTGTGTAACCACTCATGCACCACCTATTGTACCTCTTGGTCACGTGTGTAACCACTCATGCACCACCTATTGTACCTCTTGGTCACGTGTGTAACCACTCATGCACCACCTATTGTACCTCTTGGTCAAGTGTGTAACCACTCATGCACCACCTATTGTACCTCTTGGTCACGTGTGTAACCACTCATGCACCACCTATTGTACCTCTTGGTCACGTGTGTAACCACTCATGCACCACCTATTGTACCTCTTGGTCACGTGTGTAACCACTCATGCACCACCTATTGTACCTCTTGGTCACGTGTGTAACCACTCATGCACCACCTATTGTACCTCTTGGTCACGAGTGTAACCACTCATGCACCAACTATTGTACCTCTTGGTCGCAGTGTGTAACCACTCATGCACCACCTATTGTACCTCTTGGTCCGTGTGTAACCACTCATGCACCACCTATTGTACCTCTTGGTCACGTGTGTAACCACTCATGCACCACCTATTGTACCTCTTGGTCACGTGTGTAACCACTCATGCACCACCTATTGTACCTCTTGGTCACGTGTGTAACCACTCATGCACCACCTATTGTACCTCTTGGTCACGTGTGTAACCACTCATGCACCACCTATTGTACCTCTTGGTCGCGTGTGTAACCACTCATGCACCACCTATTGTACCTCTTGGTCACGTGTGTAACCACTCATGCACCACCTATTGTAACCTCTTGGTCACGTGTGTAACCACTCATGCCACCACCTATTGTACCTCTTGGTCACGTGTGTAACCACTCATGCACCACCTATTGTACCTCTTTGGCGCGGTGTGAACCACTCATGCACCACCTATTGTACCTCTTGGTCACGTGTGTAACACTCATGCCACCACCTATTGTACCTCTTGGTCACGTGTGTAACCCACTCATGCACCACCTATTGTACCTCTTGGTCACGTGTGTAACCACTCATGCACCACCTATTGTACCTCTTGGTCGCGTGTGTAACCACTCATGCACCACCTATTGTACCTCTTGGTCACGTGTGTAACCACTCATGCACCACCTATTGTACCTCTTGGTCACGTGGTGTAACACTCATGCACCACCTATTGTACTCTTGGTTCGCGTGTGTAACCACTCATGCACCACCTATTGTACCTCTTGGTCGCGTGTGTAACCACTCATGCACCACCTATTGTACCTCTTGGTCACGTGTGTAACCACTCATGCACCACCTATTGTACCTCTTGGTCACGTGTGTAACCACTCATGCACCTCCTATTGTACCTCTTTATCAGGCCAAACAGTTTTGAAACTTTCTACTCCACTAAGATGACAGGCATGCATGCATCACTGTACTGGACATTCATTCGCCAATGAATTTCTATAGGTTTCACCCCTTCATTGATTACAAAAATGGATAACAGAACACTGCTTCTCTTTGGTCCATGTCAAAAGTGGGGCGGCCATCTTTAAACTGTCCTTATGACATCACAAACATGGAGCTGAACCATGATGTCATGTGCTTAGCCCTCTTAACATCCTTAACAACAATATTGACAGGTTACAAGACATTGGCAAGTTATTGTAATAACTATCACACTTTTAAGGTTTAGTTTTGAAGCCCCCTCGTACAAAAAAAAAATGCACAACTATGGATAACTGCACCTATATATATAATATAACTAGCACCTTGCTGTCTTGATAAACAGTTTGTTACACTGTGTTTCAAAAAAGCACAATGCAACCCACAGTGGGGACCTGGGATGGAGTTATACCTCTCAGCAGCACAAAGCCTGGGCTGAATTTAGAGACCACGTGTTACCTATGCAGCATGATCCCTCTCTCAGCCTGCCTAGTTTACTCTAGAGATGAGGTAATATCAATACATCTGAACCTAGACAAGCTGCAGAAGTTGCCGAATCAGCAAAGTAATGCTCTTACTAACATATAATATACATCCTACTAACGGGTGTTTGTAAAGTCTCACTAAACTTTGTATGTAGAATCAATCTGAAAAATGAAGTACATGATGTCATCAAAAAATGTGCTCCACAGTCCATCGTGAAGCAACATGCAGCAAATAGCTGTCGTGTGCTGGAGTAATTCTTTGCACTCCAATCAGAATGGTGTTATCAACGGAAGAAAGCATTTTTTTCAAACTTGTTCTACACACAAAGTGTAGTGAGACTTTACAAACACCTAGTATAACCCAGTAGGGTTGAACAGGATACTGAAAACAAATAAACAAATAAATAAACTTCACTTTTGCTCGAGAGTAAAGTCCTTGCAAGGGATCGGCAGATTCATCTCCACATCTGGGAGTATGTCTGCGTTATCTCCTCCGCCATACTCTTCCAATGATTCATAACTGGATTCAACCTTGAAGACAAAGGACTGTAAGCTGACAAACAGAAGCTGCAGAAAGTCCACTGCCGTGAAGAAGAGAGTAAACAGTATCCTTCACACAGAGATCTATACTATTTTAAACACAGAAACCACAAACAATATGTTACAAAATGTAATGCCTGGCATATTTTGCTGCATCTCGTCAGGTGCATACTGTTATATATCATATGAAGTGAATAAATTAATAACACTTCAGCTGAAACAAAACAACACAGTCACAGGTATTGTTCGAATGTCGAACATCTGTTATCTATACTTTCCATTGGCACCTTGCTGTTTTGACAGATGATAGTTTGTTACATTGTGCTATTTAAAAAAAGGCATAATAACCAAAACCCAGCGCGGTAGTGGATGTGACTGATCAGACCAATTCATGCTGTAGATGATTGTCCACAATGGATGCATGTGAAAACTTGTCATTTTCACCATCACGCACCATCTTACATCTCACGCACTCAGTGTGTGAGTATATAATATTGTTTAGAATTGCATTTTAGCAGCTTCTGTTTGCATACATTATCATGTGTGCCATAAGGCAGATACTCGCGGTTGACGTCATTAATAATAGGTAGAGAATCCTGAAACTCAAAAGCTTATGGATAGCTAGGAGACTGGTGATAAACGGTAAATCGTCACTCTGATGTAGAAGGACAACAGAGGTTGTGACTTTCACGGAACAGATCGGTTGTGCTTCGGAGTGTGAGAAAAGGAAGAAGGCGCGTTCCAGAGGAATGAGGTATCAACGGAGATTCATTCTGTAAAGGACCTAGACGATATTGAAACAGAAAATGATAGAACAAGTGGAAGGAAGATAACTGGGAATCGGAGACGTAGGATTTTAAGAATTGTTTTGGACAACTAATTCTTAGATGTTTTGAATGAAGACCGACCATGCATTAAATGGCACTTCATTTGTCTTCGAGTAGTTTGATCTATGAAAGATTCTACAGTGCATGAATAAATGCCGTCCTTCAGTTCTCACGGTTTGTCGTCAGTTATTTCCGTTCGCTGCGTTTGAGCATTATTCAAACAGGTGAGAAGATACTTTCGTTTTGTTGTTGACTGTTACTAATTATTATAAACGAGCGGCAGCACAGGCTCCGTGGCAATGTGCTATCTCAATAAGTGTAAACCCAGGGTATTCTTTGCATTTTTCCTCAGAAATCAAATTTCCATAGCCATTTGATATTTTTTAGATTCTCTACTTATTATTCATGATTCACATGGAAACAATAATATAGGTTCTATATTGCACTCTACTGGCACCTTGCCATCTTCGACGATGATAGTTATTGTGCTTTAAAAAACAAGCATAATAACTTCTTTATAGCACAAAGCATTGGCTGAACTGTACAGACCATGTGTTGCCCATGTAGCATAATCTGTCTCGGCTTGCTTAGTTTACACCAGAGGAAAAGTAACACCATTACATCTGGAACAAGGCAAGCTGCAGAAGCTGCCATATCAGCAAAGCAATACTCTAATTGTCCAGGGCTTCGATCCTAGACCATTGCTGACCAAGGCTTAGGGCCTGGTCTGCCTTGCCACGACAGCGTAACCAGTCTTTAGATTGCATTTCCTCGCACTTGGGTAAGGCTTGTACCCTTCCAATTGCGCTTCTCCGCCCAAAGCCATTGGCACAATGTGGGGTGTCGGGTTTGGTGAGCACCAGCCAACATCGGCGCTGACAGAAAGCAGGTAGTACCATCTACTGTCATACGGTAGCCAAGTCATATCTGACTAAGACCTGGCTACCACAATGCACTATAACACTCTTTTTTTCTCATTGCAATTGACAGCTTTTATTGATGAGTGTGTTTTCCATCTTGCAAAAACTACTTTTATTATAGCAAATCAAGTTCTAATCTCAACAAGACATCTACCATCAGCTATTGTGACTGTTCCTAGATAACTGTTCAGATTCACGTGTTTAAGAATGTTCCTATTTACACTAATCTATCAATGAATGTTTTCATTATACATTCACAATAAAGTCAGGTCTTAGTCTATTAGTGCCAAATGTTGGGCAGCACTCACCAAACCCGACACCCCACATTCTGCCAATGGCTTCGGTGGATATGAGTGCAAATGGGAGAGTACAAGCCTTATCCTAGTGTGAGGAAATGCAACCTAAAAACTGAATGTTATAGCAGAGCAGGCCAGGCAAGAGGCCTCAGTCAGCACATGGACTAGGATGGAACTTGTGACAGACAGACAGTTTTAGCCTTGCTTTGCTGATATCTAGCAGCCTCTGCAGCTTTGTCATGTTCCAGACATATTGTTGTTACCTTTCCTCTGTAGTAACCTTGGCAGGCCAAGAGAGGGATCAAACTGCATGGGCAAAACATGGTCTCTAAATTCAGCCCAGGCTTTGCGCTATGGAGAGGTATAACTGTACAAACTACTGTCTATCAAGACGGCAAGGTGCCAGTCATACATTCACTAATCTAGGATTTCTGATTTATTTGTATTTATACGTTTGCCAATGTGTTTATTATACATTTACCAGCACTAATAGCCTATGTCCCTACAGACATGACCATCAAACAAATTGAAGTAAACATTTTGAGAATATGCACCTTTCCTGTGGCAACCTGTGGATGTTATGTGGCAGTCATGATGATGTCCACAACCCTCTGACTCACGTGCTGTCAATCATTTCTGATACTGATGTTTCTCCCTGCCATGATGTCAAACTATCCAGTATCTTCTCTTGGTCTCCCCCACCTCTCTTCCCCTAACTTTCCAGTTGTGATGACATACTCTATATCTTCTCATAAAAAGTTGCTTAAATGTTGGTAGGGTCGACTTCATTGCACCGGGTTCTTATCCCATATGGCTCAGTCTCTTTCCACAGCACAGAAAGTGTCACGCAAAGCACAAACTCCGTAGCTCCAGCGACGACACTCAGGAGTCTCAGAAAAAATGCACTCGTGAACCGAATGACGAGGCCTGGAATTGAACCCACAATCTTCAGAGCCAGAGTCAGACAGCTTGACCACTATGCCACAGAGACTCCCAACTCCCTTCTCAAGACATGACTTATAATGTGGACTGTCTTCTTTTGATGTGAGTAACCAGTTCTCTTTATGAGTTAACTTCTTTCAAGATATCTTCATTGCTCTTTCTATCCATCCTTAGTTATCTCTTCATTCTTGATAAAACCACATCTCCACAGCCTCCACATAATTTCTCACTTGTCTGCTATTTGTCCATCATTCGCATCCATAGAACAGGATTGGTTAACTATAACTCTTAAGAACTCTTTTCCTTACCCTGATTGACAAGAACAAATTGCAGAGAATATTTTTCATCTTGTGAAATACTGCTGTTGGTCGGAGCTATTCTGCATTTAACTTAATACATCTTCCATCTGCTGTTTTAAAGTAGCCAAATACTTAAATACATTGACTTGTTTCAGACTGGTTCCATTTTTTTTTGGCGCTCTCACTTTGAACTCAAGCATAGTCCATACACATTACCTCTAGTAGTGCTGGACTGAATTTTGTGTGTGGATTAGCTTTACCTATTAACAGTGTCCCTTGCCATCAGGCGAACCCACTCTGACTTTATAGGTACTTGTAATTTACATCCCCAAGTCAAGGACAAGAGGTCAACATTTTGGTCCAACTGTCCAGTGTAGGGGTTGAACCCCTTACCTCAGCATCAGCATACCGGATATTTCCATTCACTTTGATGCTGCATCAGGTATACACTTTCGCTTTGTGATAACCATTACTTCTGTCTTTCTGTTATTCAGGCTATGTCCTTTGTTTTGCCCTTTGTTGCAATTATATCTATAATTTCATGTAACTGCATTTCATTTTCAGCAACCAAAACCAAAGATAGATAATTACATAACATAACAGACAGACAGATGGACGGATGGACGGATGGACGGATGGATGGATGGATGGATGGATGGATGGATGGATGGATGGATGGATGGATGGATGGATATACTGACAGACAGACAGACATATAGTTTCATGAACGTTAAGATTTCTATAGTAAATGCACCTAAAAGACAATTTATAATCTAAGGAAAGTTTAGTTAAACTATGATAAACATACACACATGTAGATGAATGAAAGTTAAGATCTCTATAGTAAACAAACCTATCAGCTTATTAGATCTGGGAGGATCATAATATTCTGGCAAATACAGCCAGTGCCTGAGGTTATTGGAGGCACCCATGTGTTGTGACCAGGGATAGGCTGTAATATAATACAAACAGGTCATATGTCAGCATAAGCCAGGCAAAGGAGTAAGTAGGTCAGTCAAGAAACCTTTTACATGTCTTAAGGCCCACTGGGTATATGGTGCTAGACCCTTATTTGAGACCACTTGGCACTTGAGAAGTGATGTGATCAAGATCACGTTGCTGCCTTCACTGGATCTGCATGATAAGGCAGATGTGGACAGGGGATCACGTGTTTAGTGTGGAGGGACATGTGCGCCATCATTGTCTGGAGGGAATGGTGTTTGTCCATCAAGAATGATGATGACCATTCATTTCATCCAGTGGGGTTGAAAGTTTGGAGCCGTGAGTTCTAAGATGGCTGGTAAGGCCTATTTTAGCTTGAAATGTTCTTTGACAATGTGGGCAAAGAATGCTTGACATTCCAGGAGGAGGAATCTCCTGCTGTTGTATTTTTTTACTTCAGTCTTTTTTTCACAGCTCTTGCAGTCCTGTTTGCTTCATGGGTGACTACACCCTTGTGTAAAGATGTACACCATGAATTTCGGTCTTTGGCAGCAGTCTCTCATGTGGCGTGATGAATTCCAAAAACTTTCAGCAATATCTTCAGTGTCTTTAAAGTGTTTCCTCTGGCTGCCTTGGGAGTGTGTAACACAATGCAACTTAACAGTAAAAAATTTGTTTAGGGAGCCTGTGATCTGGCGTGTGAATCAGTTGACCAGCCTAGCAAATCTGATTCTTCATTAGCAGATGTGGATACTGGGCATGGACGCTCTTTCTGAGACTTCAGTGTCTAAGATCTTGTCTTGCCATTTGATCTTCAGTAGCTTCCTAGGGCAGACTGTGTGGAAGTGGTTTAATTTCCTAGCATGTCAAAGGTAAACAGTCTAAGTTTCACAAGCATATAAGCAGTGTGAATAATATGACTGCTTAGTAGACCTTCAGCTTTGTTTGCAGGCTTATTCCATTTCTGTCCCATACATTCTTGCAGTCTGCCAAAGACTGCGCTGGCCTTGGAGATTCTTGCATTCACTTCAGAGGGAATGATCCAGCAGGGAATGACCAGAAGATCTGGCCAACGCTCAGTTTTCCGAGGAAAAGCCAGACGCACAAATAATCAGTTTACAACTGGTCCCATTTGTAGGCTTTTTTCTGGTTGTTGCAGATGAGAACAGCGCATATGGAAATGTCCCGAGTGCTGTGACGTCAGTTCTTCACTCAACTCATACATAGTTTACCTCAGATGTCAACATAAGCCAGGAAGTGTAGCCACACAGACAATACTGCTGTGGTTGGCAATCTGCTGGTTCATCAACACAGTAATCTGGGTTTCATCTTCATCTTTCAAACACTTGAACTGTTTATATCTGTAGTGATGTCTCCTGGATTTTTTTACAAGTCTTCTTTGGAATTATACAGTTAAACATTCAAAGGCGTTTGAATAATGAAGACTCAAACAAAATGTATAATTTATTGCTCGGCATATTTCGTTGCATTTTAACAGGTGTTTACAACCATTGGAGGGGGGGGGGGGATAGCCTGAGTGATCTCGAGGTATGGTGTCTGCCTCGAGTGCTGGAGGTCCCGGGTTCAAGCCTCGGTGAGGGCCAGGATGTTTCATGTGGACTTCCAGTAACAAAATTTCTCCTAGTCTCTGGGTAGTGAGATTGGACACCCGTGTGTATTGTTGAGCACATAAAAAGTCCCTTGGCAGTTGGAATTCGAAAAAGAGTAGCCTAACAGCACTGTCAGGGCAAAATTTAAAGTTAAAAATCTACCCAAAGTATTTCAGGATCCTCTCCGGTACTATGGAGTTTGTGCACTTAGCTGAGATTCTCCAGACTCAGGCTTGAGTTAGGAGTAGAAGAGAGCACTTATGGGTTACACCTGTGTGCTGTAATGTTGATCCTTTGACTAAACTAAACTAAACATTTAGAGGAGTTTGAATAATGAAGAACCAAACAATATGTTGTATAATTTATTGCTTGGCATATTTCGTTGCATTTTATCAGGTGCTTACAACCATGGTCAGACTGCGAGAACAGCAAGTTAAAAGAGGTGTGGCCAGACAAGAGCACTATGCAGGAAGCCAAAGAAGATTAATAAACCAACACAGAACTGGTGTCGTAAGCTACTACACACTGCGGGATTTACTGAGGAAAGGATCCAAGCACTTATAGACTGAATGGTTCAATGTGCAATGAGGATGATCTGTTGACTAATTAACAAATTTATCAGGTGCTTGCTGCAGAAGTCACTCAACATAAAGCAAAGCAAAATGATAAATCCTTCACGTTGAACTATACAACACTTATATTCCCACGACAATTAAAACTGGCTATCATGGTAATTTTAAACTGACTATCATGTCTTTTTTATTTATACAACAATGACTTAGCTATAGAGATTGCAACTGCTTCAGCATATCTTGTTATTTGTCCATTTTGTGTGTTAAACAACACACAAAATACATTGTATTTATTATTCATACAACCACATTCAAACGGATGCTTCTCAGAGGAGTTCCTGAATTGGTAACTAGTCAAGTGAACGAACAAACTTAAAGGGTCACAAATTGGGCATGCAGGCCCATCTTACATTCACTTACAAAAAACATTGTCAAATTAATACTGTGAACATAAACAATGCATATTACCATATTATGAGACAGGCAAGCAGCCAGCCAGGCATACCCACATACAGACACACACATGTATAAAATACCCACATATGCACATTCATATTTCATTTACATGTGAGATTAATGCAGATACGTTCCTGAATCACCTCCATGTCATGTGCCACATCATGTGAAGCATTTTTTTCGAATTTGCCTCCCCTAGCCTTTGACTGTCCCCAGTCTACCTACAAGTCAGCAGGTTTGTGTCTCACTTCAATTGGTCCCTAGACTTTGACTGTCCCAAGTCTACCTACAAGCGAGCAGGTTTGTGTCTCACTTCGTCTGGTCCCTAGACTTTGACTGTCCCAATTCTACCTACAAGCCAGCAGGTTTGTGTCTCACTTTGTCTAGTCCCTAGACTTTGACTGTCCCAAGTCTACCTACAAGCCAGCAAGTTTGTGTCTCACTTCGTCTGGTCCCTAGACTTTGACTGTCCCAAGTCTACCTACAAGCCAGCAGGTTTGTGTCTCACTTCGTCTGGTCCCTAGACTTTGACTGTCCCAAGTCTACCTACAAGCCAGCAGGTTTGTGTCTCACTTAATCTGGTCCCTAGACTTTGGTCTGTCAGACATGGGAGACAACTGCCAGTTGCTAAGCTACCGTCAGCATAGCTCTTGGAGTCACTGTAACATGTTGAGTTAAGTTGAGTCAAGAACCAACATCACAGCACTCTGGACATTCCCATACACACTCTGTCCTCATCTGCAACAGCCAGTGAAGAGTCCCAACACTAATGACACCAGTACACCCAAGTCCCTCAGGGAGACACAACAGAGGACTTGACCATTCTCTACCGCTAGAATTGCTGCAGAAAGAAAGAGGCAAATACTTACTAATGCAGGCGCTGTAGGGGAATCCTAGGACCAACAGAAACTGGACGGCCAAAAAGATAGCCAGGATCAGCTTGTAGAACGGCCACAAGATGGCAACCACATGGCGAGACAACATGAGCAGGACTGCAAGCATTAGGATGTAGATGAGGGCCACGAAGTCCACACGGAAACTGACCACGATGGCTGTCATGATGTAGCAGCACTGAAATCAATAGAAGTGACTGAATATCCACATTAATGCCGAACGAACATACAAACTTCATTTTCAAAGGGTCACAACTTGGTTTTACATTTGGCCCTTACAATCACTGATCTTTCGTTCATCAATCATCTATTGTGCATGTTACATTCACATAGAAAAAAACATTGTCAAATGAAAGTTGTGAACATTAGCAGAGTCAACAGTAGCAAACAACCTCAAGAAGTAGAAGGTATATTTTCATGACATGAATGTATGGAAAATAAGGTAAGCAAAATACCAAAAATAATTATATATATGCATAGCTAGGGCGATCTGGAAGCAGACCGACTTGCGCTGATGTTTATACAATGTTATGAGTGCTGGTTGTTCAGAAAGCAACGGCAAACTACTGAACGTAAACTTGCCAAGAAATCACAAACAGTTAAATAATCTTGGGGTTGACTGTGACATCCTGTAAAGTATATGCCAATAACTTACTGGAGAAATAGTCAGAAAAATACAACACAAAAATAAAACAAGGTATTGGAGATATGGTAAATAAACTTGTTTGTATGTGCATATCCTATTTACAGGACATCGCTGTCAACACCAGCACTGCTGTTGTTGATGTCTTGGCAAGTTTACATTCAGTAGTTT
This sequence comes from Cepaea nemoralis, assembly GCA_014155875.1. Taxonomy (NCBI): domain Eukaryota; kingdom Metazoa; phylum Mollusca; class Gastropoda; order Stylommatophora; family Helicidae; genus Cepaea; species Cepaea nemoralis. The sequence continues at coordinate 575,981 of JACEFZ010022245.1, forward strand.
GCCATTACTTTCTGAACGACCGAGTCCCATACCATCACGTTAAAACTCAGTGCTACACAGTCTGCTGCCAAATCGGTCGCAGCTGTGTTTTGAACACAGGTAAGCGGAATTACGAACCGCCTCCGTAATGCCTTTGCCACGGAGACCGGCGGTAAGCAAACTACGACAACAAAATAAATAATATATCATATTGGAGATCAAGTACACAATATACAGCAAAACAAAACCCAGGTCTCTTCCACATCTTGAAGCTTGATGTGTTTATGGTGCTAGTTGCACATTTGTAAAGATCAATCAGCGCTGTGATGTGCTCAATACTTCAGACACCTTTACCTCCCACAATATGTCCTGGTACCTATTTTCAGCTGGGTCGACATGGGAGAAGGTTAATTGATAAAACTGTCATGCCTTGACGGGGTTTCAAACACATGCCCATCATCCAGCGTGCTAGCAAGTGCACTCTACGGCTCCTTATATGTGGTGCTAGCCCCTTATTTTGAGTTGAGTTGAGCTAAGAACTGATATCACTGCACTCAGGACATTCTCACACACGCTCCATCCCCTCGTTCAACAGCCAGCGAAGAGTCACACTACTAATCATTCTCACTGGTATCTTACTGAAAGTCCTCCTGGTCTTCCCTCTCAATTTTGTGATCCTACCAGAACCCCTGCCAATCCCCCACAATCTCATCATTTCCACATATGGGTTAAAACCGCACATTTTATGACCGAATAAGTGGCTATCTATGGTTGATTTTGTCAATATAATGCCAGCCACTTTTACTGTCCAGGTCATTTCCTGGTGTCCATTTTAGGTGCTGTTGGCCTAGAAGCCACTGAAACATAGCCCCACCTGGAGGGTTTTGAACTCATGACCACTGGGGTGGCAGGCAGGTATAGTAGCCACTGTGCTACTGCAGTTCCTTGTCATATTGTGGCAGCACAGAAATCTAGTGGTGAGACTGTGAATGTCTACATAATAACAGACAAATGTAGTGAACACAGACAACTGTAGCGAACATGGACATCTAATGAACACAGACAACTGTAGTGAACATGGACATCTAACGAACACAGACAACTGTAGCGAACATGGACATCTAATGAACACAGACAACTGTAGCGAACATGGACATCTAACGAACACAGACAACTGTAGCGAACATGGACATCTAACGAACACAGACAACTGTAGCGAACATGGACAACTAGTGAACACACACAACTGTAGTGAACACAGAAACTGTAGTGAACATGGACATCTAGTGAACACATCTGTAATGAACATGGACAACTGTAGAGAACATGGACATCTAATGAACACAGACAACTGTAGCGAACATGGACAACTAGTGAACACACATAACTGTAGTGAACACAGAAACTGTAGTGAACATGGACATCTAGTGAACACAGCTGTAATGAACATGGACAACTGTAGAGAACATGGACAACTGTAGCAAACATGGACAACTAGAGAACACAGACAACAGTAGTGAACACAGACAACTGTAGCGAACATGGACAACTTTAGATAACACAGACAACTGGTGAACACAGACAACTTTAAAGAACACAGCAACTGGTGAACACAAACAACAATAGTGAACACAGGCAACTGGTGAACATACACAACTGTTGTGAACACACACAAATATTGTGAACACAGACACTTATAGTGAACACAGACAGCTGCAGTGACATAACTAGTGAACACAGACACCTGTATTGAACACAGACAGCTGTAGTGACTTAGACAACTAGTGAACACAGACAGATTAACTTCATTCAAGTTGTCTGCTTTGCTATTTCTGTCTTCTACAACTTCGCAGCCTCCACACAGTCAATCACATGCCTGCTTATTGTCCATGATTTACTTCCATACATCAGTATTAGCTCAATATAGCTCTTAAGAACTCTTTTCTTGACTCCAATTGGCAAATATAAATTGCAGAGAATAATATTCATCATCTTGAGAAATGCTGCCTTTGCTTGGGTTATTCTACATTTAACTCCCTTAATACATCTTTATGGCAAACTACTGAACATAGAATTGCACACAAAATCAACATGGGGGTTCATCACAATGTCTTGAAAAGGAGATGCAACATTTATTATGAACACATCTTTATGATAACACTGCCAACAAAAAAGAAATGAAAGGCGGCACAGTTATATGTGAATATAAACTCACCTCGAGGCCAAATTTATAGAAAAAGTAATTTGTAAAAAATTTGATGCAGGACATGACATTTTTATCGGCATTCAAACGTATGATTTTAGGAAAGAGGATTCCCTTACGAGGCTTGCGGACGGTGGGATTAGCATAATACTGTTTTTGATGGTACCTGATGATGAACTTAGAGACTATTATGGCGACGATCACCATGTACATCTGTGGAGGGAAAACAAAAGAATCAGTCAACTCAAAAATCTATTATGGCTAGGATCTTCGTGTAATGTAGAGAAAAACATGGATAATCAACTCAAAAATCTATTATGGCTAGGATCATCATGTAATGTAGAGAAAGACAGGGATAATCAACTCAACTATTATGGCTAGTTGATTGATTGATTGATTGATTGATTTAGGAATCGACATCACAGCATTTGGGGCATTCCCATAAGTGCTCCGTCCCCATCCTCAGCAGCCAGCGAAGAGTTCCAACACTAATAGTACCAGTAGCAATCTGATTATAAGTCCGTCTCGCCTTTCCTCTGAGAGTTGAGCATCGGCCAGATCCCTTCGTCACTCCTCGTTGTCTCATTCTTGCCAGACCATGGTAATCCATTTGCTTCTCCGAGGTGTGCACATGCTCCCACAAGGCCGCAACCACGTCTCCCTTGTCATGTATCAATACTCCACCAAGTTCTGCAGAGCCAGCCAATCTGTCCGCCTGTTCATTTCCCAGCACACCGGCATGCCCTGGGGAAAAGATCCAGGCGATGCTTGTCACCCGTGAGTCCGTGACCTCCGAAGCGAAGCAAGCCACTCCGCATGAAGTCTGCCTGTCCTCACCCTCATCAGCATGCTTTCTGAGTCAGTTACAATCACGATGTGTGTGTGTGTCATTTTCTCCATCCAGCGGAGAGCCGCAGTGACTGCCTCCACTTCCATTCTTAAGCTGGATGTTGTGGTATATGCCAGGCTCTCCTGCCCCAAAAATCGACCATTAGCTTGTTTACTTCTATAGCACGTTCAATAACTGTTCGCAGCATATACACAGCATTTACTGTACCCTTTCCTTCTACAAACCCACATTGTTCTTCCCCTATTTCAGGTTGTATTTTCTTCCTCACTCTTTGCATGATAATTCGTAGCAAAATCTTTGTGATGTGGCTCATTATACTAATTGTTCTATGTTGATCACATTCCAAGGTTCCTGATATCTTTGGGATTGCAATAAATACAGAGTTACATAATTCAGAAGGTATATCTCCAGTATCATATAATGTGTTCAGCAGTCTGGTGACTTGATCTAGTCCAAATTCTTCTAAAGCTTTAATCATTTCTGTTGTGATGCTATCTGCACCGGGGGCCAGCTTTCATATGCTTAAGAACATTTCGAACCTCCATCTTCAAAATTGGCGGCCCTTCATTATTAAATCTAATATACTGTTCCTCTCTGTTATCATTATAAAGGTTTTTCACATAATCTGTCCATACATGTAGAATCTGATCTTTTTCTATTATGATTTTGCCATCTTTAGTTTTTAGACAGCCTGTTGATGTACTTGTTATTTTATTAGTAAGTTCCTGAATTCTTTTGTGCACTAATTTGGTATTTTGACTGTTGTGTTGTTTTTCAATGTCTAAGCACTTTTCCTCAAGCCATGCTTCTTTTGTCTCCTTACATAATATTCTGACTTATCTGTGAATTTCTTCATGTTTGGCAGGATTATTTTTGTTGAGTCTTCTTGTTTCCATTAGGTGTAAAATTTCTTCCGTCATCCTTTTCTTACGACCCACCTTCTTTAATTTTGGAATAGTTGTTTCTGCAGCCAAACTGATGGAATTCTTCAACATTTTCCATTGATCATCCACATCCTGGAATAATATCTCTAGATCAGACAATATATCAAATCTGTTCTGTACTTCTATGTTGAATTTGTTTTGTATTTCCTTGTCATTACTCAATGTACACAAATCATATTTAGTGTTTCCTGTTATATACTTGACTTTCTTCAACTTGATCCTCAGTGTTCCTGTAAGTAGTCTGTGGTCACTATAACAATCAGCACTGCAAACTATTTTTGCTATTGTTAGTGCATTTCTAAATCTTCTGCTAATCAGAATGTAGTCAATATGGTTTCTGATCCTGCTATCAGGACTCCTCCATGTCCATAATCTTCTTGGGTGTTGCTTAAACCAGGGAAAAGAAAACAGGGAAGACCAAGAAAGACCATGTGTAGAACCATCATCAGAAAAGGCTCATTCAACGGCCAAGTAAACATTCAGGATCTACAACAGGTAGCAGCAAACTGCCAGTCATGGAGAGCCATGACTTCTGTCCTATGCGCCACCTTGGGCTCAAGAGGAAAGACTAATTAACTAACTAACTAACCTTTCTGTCTTTTCTTATAACAAAGGGAACATTGATTATGTAGATGTGAGTATAACTTGTCTCCTCAGAAAACGAACAATAATTTTGAATTCTGTGCAGAAGTGTGATTCTGCCGAGTCTCGAGTTCATGAGCGAGGTTATATTAATTAGATCTTGACGGCTGATAACCATTTCATGTCTTGACCGGTGGCAGCAAATAGTCCTTCTCTCCTGTATTTTCAGTTCTGAAGAACTTCTACAGTGTGAAGAAGCATGGACCAAGAGGTTGTTTCCGTAAGATAAGGTAATTGGTTGTATGTATTTTTACACACAGTGTTAAGCCGACTATTAGGGTAACCATAGAAGCCAGTTCTCATGTTGACTTTGACGTGAGGAGGTCGGTCTTGCATATCTAATGAGTGTGAAATGATTTTTTGTTTTGAACGCTGGAAGCTAGTTCTAGGCATAATTGTTTTCAAAGCTTTGCCAATCACTAGTGTCAAGCACTCTCACAGAGATTATATTGTTAGGGTTTCAGTACAACCATAAGGATGTAAGCTTCAATTACAGTATATACTTGATATGGAAAAGAATATAGTGATTCTATCAAGGACGTTCCCTTCGGAGTAGCGGCCCTGGCCAAACTACCTCCTTGTTATGTAAGCTACAGTATTTATTATAGTAAAGGAAGTTCTTGGAAAGCATGGGCGCTTTCTATGCCTCAATATAAGAGGGTGCTGCACTAAAACTATTATACATTTGTGGGTTCCAGATGAACCATGGGAGTTTATACATATACTTATACCAGTGATGTAATGTAAATAATAAAATACTTTAGCTCACAACGGAGCTCTGACACCGCTTGCCTTTATCCTTACTGTCGCCTGGTTGGGAATAATATTATGATATTGCTCCTGATGGAGCACAGGCTATCTAGACTTTATCAATATCTGGTGCCTTACTTGGTTTACGTGGTAATGCTTCATTGTGAGCAGTGGAACCTTTCATTCTAAATTAACTACTTGAAGGAAGGGCTAATGAAAGGGATCTGGTCTACTGTGTAACTATACTAACATAGCTCCCTTGGGAGCAGAACAGTCAGTTACTGAATAAGTTATGAAATACCACCCTCCTTCTACGAGGGTGAAGGAAGCATGTATCAACCAACACACTTTCTCTCCTACCTGGTGATGAACACTTATAGGGAGGGAATCTTGTTTATACATGAAAGGGGGTTCTTCAATGAGGAAGGTTACTTCTTCTCCGCAGAACACCCAAAAGATTAGGTTTGAGGACTTAAAAGATGTCAATTGGACATCTATAGTCCCAACAGCCAGGAGAACCTGAAAGTTACGTCTGAAAGACAAAGTGAAAGTGGTGAATGCAGTGAGTGGGAAAGAATGGTTTCTTGTGTACAGGGGTTCCGGACATCCCTAGTCTGCCTTGACGACCGAGCCTATACAAGTTAAGACCAGGTTCTTTCAAGATGGTGCTGTTCACTTGGGCTTCCAGTTAGTTGTTGGTCTACCCTGATCAGGTCTTCCAGCCAAGCCATCCAGGATCTGGTAATCAATGTTCATTGATGATATGTTGATCTGATGGAATGCCTGTCCTGTTCATTGTCCTGTGCAATGGGGAGTGTGGCAGGTCACTTTCACCAGATTATCTATTTCAGGGTCTCCCTTTTGGTGGTTGAAGGATGAGTAAACTGTTCTTTGGTCAACGATCGCTCATCACTCCAAGGAAGTTCAACCATATTTACCATACTAGAGAGTAAATCTACGACTTGTGGAGATACTATTCCTGATCCACCTTGTGGAGAACCCAAACGATTCAGATCTAGCAACATGGCCACCATACCATGCTCACCAGATGGCTATTGTTAAAAATCACCATAGTTTGGGTGATAATTAGAACATTTTTCACTATGATACCTGCATGTCTGCAGTGATTTGGGTATTTCAAATAGTGTGCATCATCCTGAGCACCTATCTCTGAGTGACTTAAAGTACTGTTATATATCATGACACAAAACTGTTGAACTGTTGTTAGTCAATCACTACAGGCACTGCAGTTTTGAATATTACTTCAATGAAGAAGGTGACCATGTCAGCGGAATACTTTGGCCAGTCTAGTGTTTTCCTGACGAATACTGTCTACAGTCAAGCCTACAGCCGGAGGAAGACACCAGTGGAAATCAGGTGAAGTACTCTGGACTCCCAACGTGCGGACCTTGACCAGCTATCCAATGATGATACCTTGGCTCCAGTCAGCCTGATCTGAAAGCTAGACTGGTGGCACCTGGCAGATTTGTTTCTATGTATCTATTCCTGTTCTTCTTCTCTAGATGTCCTCTATAGGTAACTGTTGTCTGAAAGATTATAATTCTGCAATTATTTCTACTAGGGTGTTGTTCTTTGTATTCTAGAGAATGTTAGTTACCCGTAGATATTAATAAGAAGAATATATGGTGGGGATCCCTAGCTCAGGAAACTGTGGGGTCTGCAGAACTCCATCTGGGTCTTTGCCAGATTATATCCTACTCATCAACTGTAACAGTATGGCAACCAACCCCATCTTTACTGCTACAACCACCAGACGAGTGTTTAGCCACTATGTGATGGTAGTTACAGAAATGGTGGAATAGAGAAATTAGTCTTATATGGGAAAATACTAGGCAAGAGAGGAAGAGGAAGACAGAGAAAGACTGATGTGGAAAACTTACAAATCTGGACATCAACTTCATCAAAACATCAGAAGAGAGAGGCAGAGCAAGACAGAGAAAGACTGATGTGGAAAGCTTTAAAATCTGGGTGAAATCAACTTCATAAAAACATCAGACAAGAGAGGCAGAGCAAGACAGAAAAATATTGATGTGGAAAACTTACAAATCTGGGCAACATCAACTTCATCAAAACATCAGATAAGAGAGGCAGCGGAAGACAGAGATAGATTGATGTGGAAAACTTACAAATCTGGGCAACATCAACTTCATCAAAACATCAGATAAGAGAGGCAGAGGAAGACAGAGACTAATTGATGTGGGAAGCTTACAAATCTGGGCAACATCAACTTCATCAAAACATCTGATGAGAGAGGAAAGGAAGACAGAGAAAGGTTGATGTGAAAAGCTGTAAACTCTGGGCACAATCAACTTCATCAAAACATCAGATGAGAGAGAACTGGTGAGTCATGATTGCTGATTTCTGCTCCTTCAGACACATGAAGAAGAGGGGAAAAAGAAGAAATTAAATGAATCAAGAAACAAGCACAATGTGTGTCTCCGTGTTCACTACTGTTGTCTGTGTTAACTACAGTTGTCTGTGTTTGCTTCAGTTGTCTATGTTCATTAGTTGTCTGTGTTCATTATAGTTGTCTGTGTTTGCTTCAGTTGTCTATGTTCATTAGTTGTCTGTGTTCACTACAGTTATCTGTGTTCATAATAGTTGTATGTGTTCGCTACAGTTCTTTTTTAAAAAAAGCCTTAAAAGTCAAGAGGATCAACTTCATTGCACTGAGTTTTATCCCATATGGCTCAGTCCCTTTCTGCAGGGCGGCATGCCAAAATTGTCGCACAAAGCACAAACTCCATAGTTCCAGTGATAACCCCCCCCCCCCAATCAGCGTCTCCAAGAAAAATGCATATGCAAACTGAAAGTCGTAGCCTGGAATCGAACCCACAACCTTCAGAGCGCGAGACAGACAACTTGACCACTTTGCCACAGAGACTCCACACAGAGACTCACTACAGTTGTCTGTTTTAACTAAAGTTGTCTGTGTTCACTACAGTTGTCTGTGTTAACTGAAGTTGTCTGTGTTCACTACTATTGTCTGTTTTCAATACAATTGTCTATGTTCACTATAGTTGTGTGTTCACTACAATTATCTGTGTTCACTATATAAAATGACACAAAGTAGTGCAGCTTTACATAACAGAATTACGACACATACAGGACATTGCAGCGATTAGCCTTCATCAGCAAACAAACACATACACAAAACACAACATATAGTCACAGAGATCTCCTGTGACTACATTAAGACGTGACGGCAGGATGAGAAGAAAAACAAATAAAAAAATGAAAGCAATGAAGAGAAAATAAAAATTGGAAAAAATGTTCCTACTTATCTCAGAATTCTGAGCTGTTCCAATTTTTATTTTCTCTTCATTGCTTTCATTTTTTCATCTTTTTTTTCTTCTCATCCTGCCATCAAGTCTTAATGTAGTCACAGGAGATCTCTGCGACTGTATGTTGTGTTTTGTGTGTGTTTGCTGATGAAGGCTAATCGCCGCCATGTCCTGATTGTGTCATAATTCTGTTATGTAAAGCTTCACTACTGTGTGTCATTTTATATTTTCACAGCTTTACCGCAGTTCCACCAAATTTTATTCATATTTTCTGTGTTCAATACAGTTGTCTGTGTTAACTAAAGTTGTCTATTCAATACAGTTGTCTGTGTTAGCTAAAGTTGTCTGTTCAATACAGTTGTCTGTGTTAACTAAAGTTGTCTGTTCAATACAGTTGTCTGTGTTAACTAAAGTTGTCTATTCAATACAGTTGTCTGTGTTAGCTAAAGTTGTCTGTTCAATACAGTTGTCTGTGTTAACTAAAGTTGTCTGTTCAATACAGTTGTCTGTGTTAACTACAGTTGTCTGTTCAATACAGTTGTCTGTGTTAACTAAAGTTGTCTGTTCAATACAGTTGTCTGTGTTCACTACAGTTGTCTGTTTTCAATACAATGGTCTATGTACAATACAGTTGTGTGTGTTTACAATGTTCATTACAGTTGTCTGTGTTAACTAAAGTTGTCTGTTCAATACAGTTGTCTGTGTTAACTAAAGTTGTCTGTTCAATACAGTTGTCTGTGTTAACTAAAGTTGTCTGTTCAATACAGTTGTCTGTGTTCACTACAGTTGTCTGTTTTCAATACAATGGTCTATGTACAATACAGTTGTGTGTGTTTACAATGTTCATTACAGTTGTCTGTGTTAACTAAAGTTGTCTGTTCAATACAGTTGTCTGTGTTAACTAAAGTTGTCTGTTCAATACAGTTGTCTGTGTTAACTAAAGTTGTCTGTTCAATACAGTTGTCTGTGTTCACTACAGTTGTCTGTTTTCAATACAATGGTCTATGTACAATACAGTTGTGTGTGTTTACAATGTTCATTACAGTTGTCTGTGTTAACTAAAGTTGTCTGTTCAATACAGTTGTCTGTGTTAACTAAAGTTGTCTGTTCAATACAGTTGTCTGTGTTAACTAAAGTTGTCTGTTCAATACAGTTGTCTGTGTTCACTACAGTTGTCTGTTTTCAATACAATGGTCTATGTACAATACAGTTGTGTGTGTTTACAATGTTCATTACAGTTGTCTGTGTTAACTAAAGTTGTCTGTTCAATACAGTTGTCTGTGTTAACTAAAGTTGTCTGTTCAATACAGTTGTCTGTGTTAACTAAAGTTGTCTGTTCAATACAGTTGTCTGTGTTAACTAAAGTTGTCTGTTCAATACAGTTGTCTGTGTTCACTACAGTTGTCTGTTTTCAATACAATGGTCTATGTACAATACAGTTGTGTGTGTTTACAGTTGTCTGTGTTCATTACAGTTGGCTGTGTTCACTACAGTTGTCTGTGTTCGCTACAGTTGCCTGTGTTCATAATAGTTGTCTGTGTTCACTACAGTTGTCTGTGTTTGCTACAGTTGTCTGTTTTCAATATAATTGTTTGTGTTCACTACAGTTGTGAGTGTTCACTACAATTGTCTGTGTTCACTACAATTGTCTGTGTTCACTACAGTTGTCTGTGTTTGCTACAGTTGTCTGTGTTTGTTACAGTTGTCTGTGTTCACTACAGTTGTCTGCTTTCAATACAATTGTCTATGTTCACTACAATTGTCTGTTTTCACTACAGTTGTCTGCTTTCAATACAATTGTCTACATTCACTACAGTTGTGAGTGTTCACTACAATTGTATGTGTTCACTACAGTTGTCTGTGTTTGCTACAGCTAAAATTCAATTCTTACCCCCAAATAACGCCCAACGGTCATTCTGTCAGGGTCATATTTCTTGAAGCCAAACCAAGCTGCATTGTCCAGAAGGTTGAGTTCAACACTCTCATTGCCCATGTTCTGGTTAGACCAAAGCCAGATTCACAAATTACACAAAAATATACGCAAATTTAAAATACTCACAATTTCATGTAAATCCTCTATCGCATGTGATCTACAATCACAGGTAAATCTACAATCATTAGTATTTTACAATCAAATGTAATTCCACAATCACTAGTAATTTACAATCACAAGTAAATCCCCAATCACAGGCAAATCTAAATGTTTGAATGAAGAAGTAATTTTCTACCTGTCCATATTGACTTCCTCTTTTCCTGTCTTGTTTTGTTTGCCCAACTTCGGGTTTGTTTGTCCAACTTCAGGTTTTGTTTGCCCAACTTCAGGTTTTGTTTGCCCAACTTCAGGTTTTGTTTGCCCAGCTTCAGGTTTTGTTTGCCCAACTTCAGGTTTTGTTTGCCCAACTTCAGGTTTTGGTGTATTTTCATAATATTTTACTTCATTCAGACATTTGGATTTGAAGATGTATCTGTGACTGAGGATTTACTTGTGACTGGATTTACCTGTGACTGGATTTACATGTGATGTGGATTTATGTGTGATTGTGGATTTACTAGTAACTGTGGATTTACTTGTGACTGTGGATTTACTTCTGACTGAGGCTTTATCTGTGACTGAGGATTTATTTGTGACTGCTGATTTACGATCACCAAGGATTTATCTGTGACACTGGATTTACTTGTGAATGTGAGTTTACATGTGACTGGATTTACGGTGATCAAGGATTTATCTGAGACAGTGGATTTACTTGTGACTGTGGATTTACTTGTGACTGAGGATTTACTAGTGACTGAGGATTTACTAGTGACTGTGGATTTGCAGTGACCAAAGATTTATCTGTGACAGTGCATTTACTTGTAACTGCGGATTTACTTGTGACTGAGGATTTACTTGTGACTGAGGATTTACTTGTAACTGTGGATTTACCTGTGACTGTAGATTTACGGTGACCAAGGATTTATCTGTGACAGTGGATTTACTTGTGAATGTGGATTAATAATGACTGTGGACTTACAGTGACTAAGGATTTATCTATGACTATGGATTTACCTGTGACTGTGGATTTACTTGTGATTGATTGATTGATTGATTGATTTAGGAATCGACATCACAGCATTCGGGGCATTCCCATAAGTGCTTCGTCACCATCCTCAGCAGCCAGCGAAGAGTTCCAACACCAATAGTACCAGTAGCAATCTGATTATAAGTCCGTCTCGCCTTTCCTCTGAGCGTTGAGCATCGGCCAGATCCCTTCGTCACTCCTCGTTGTCTCATTCTTGCCAGACCATGGTAATCCATTTGCTCCTCCGAGGTGTGCACGTGCTCCCACAAGGCCGCAACCCCGTCTGCCTTGTCATGTATCAATACTCCACCAAGTTCTGCAGAGCCAGCCAATCTGTCCGCCTGTTCATTTCCCAGCACACCGGCATGCCCTGGAGAAAAGATCCAGGCGATGCTTGTCACCCGTGACCTCCGAAGCGAAGCAAGCCACTCCGCATGAAGTCTGCCTGTCCTCACCCTCGTCAGCATGCTTTCTGAGTCAGTTACAATCACGATGTGTGTGTGTGTCGTTTTCTCCATCCAGCGGAGAGCCGCAGTGACTGCCTCCACTTCCATTCTTAAGCTGGATGTTGTGGTATATGCCAGGCTCTCCTGTCCCAAACATCGACCATTAGCTTTGGCTATGAACCCCCAGCCACTTCTCTCACCTCTTGACACCGAACCATCTGTGTAGATAATCACATCACTCAAGTGAGCATTGTCGTGAATTAGTTGCTGGATTTCCACTTCCGTGGCCCCTGCTGGCCACTCCCTGCACTCCCGGCTTAATGTGATTATAACTCTGCACAAGTCTGACTGCTCCGCTGGCACTCTGACCCACTCCTCTCCATGCCTAATGTTCTCCAAGGGGCACACCTGTCTGATCGTATCCTCCGCCTGAGCCATACATGATTTCCCTCTTATCAGTCGCTGACCCTTAACTGCGTCCACCGCCTCATGCAGTGGGTGGTCTGTGTCTGCAGCTACTCTGAGGTATGCCTTCGCCTGCATCACCTTGAGCCTACCAGCAACAGTCGGCAGACCAAGGATGTAACGCATACACACTACTGGGGTGTCTCTAGTGCATCCCAGAAATGACCCGCATAGCTTCGTTCTGTATGCGCTCTAACTTCACCAGCTGACTCTCTGAGACAGTGAGCAGACCTAATCCATAATCAATTACTGAGAGGATCAAGTGCTGGTATAGTGTGAAAAGCATTCTCTGCTCTATGTCCATTGCAGCCATAGTTTTAAGTGCATTGAGTCCCTTTTGAGATCTTGTCACGACCGTCTCTACATGGTCCTTGAAGGATAGGCTCCTGTCAAATGTGATCCCCAGATACTTCAGTTTGTTCTCTCTGCTGACATTTCTACCATCTATCACGAGGCTTGGGACATCAGCTCTTACAATCCTGTTGTCCAGAGAGCACCACAAAACAGCCGCCTTTTCCGGGTGGATGACAGCACTCATTTCTGTGCACCAGTCAATCACTTTGTCTACTGTCGCCTGTAACTCCTGGGCTGTTTGCTCCCTATCTCTCCCCTGCCTATATGCAAGAATATGCTTGCTTGTGTTCGTTGGCTTGAGCTCCAACGCGAAGTCCAGTATGTTGGATGAAGGCATCCTGTTGTCCAACATCAGTGTGATGTCATACAGCACCTGAGTTTTGCGTGAGTATCCGTTGTCCCATGTCTGGCTTATTGGTGTGCAGACTGGTGGTTCCTCGCCGTACAGGCAGACACTCTCCGACTTCGGAGGAATCGGCGATCCTACTGACTTTAGCCAGGACCCCGAAGGGACCTGTTGCCCAGGACGCTCGACGAGGACGCGTCAATAGGTCTTGGCCAGTATATAACCCGGCCCTGGTGCCTTGGAAACACCTCTGCGTCCCTGCAAGAATATCATCTGCAAATGTTAGTATTCTTCCAACCCCTGGTGCTTCTAGGTTTGCAATCTTGCTTGTATACACATTAAAGAGCACCGGTGAGACTGCAGATCCCTGTGGCAGTCCCGGGGTTAACATATGTGGCTCTGAGGTCCATGCGCCCAGACGGAGAGCAACCCAACGAGAGTGCAGGACGGCTGCTATCCAGTTCACCAACCAGGGATTGACCCCCTTCTCCATCAGTGCGGTCATCAAAATATCATATCGAACTCTATTGTACGCATCCTCGAGATCAAGCCATCATTTCCTGTCTACTCTGGAACCCCTCATAAACATCAAAGGCAAAAGTGGCTGCATTTGACCAGGTATCTTTTCCTGGCCTGTAGCTCCCCAGGCCTCTTGAAAGAAGCTTCCCGCTTTCCAAAAACTTTTGCAGCTTGACAGCGACTATCTTCTCTACAACCTTCCCAAATGTATTTTGAAGGGTGATGATCCTAAAGCCGCTAAGCTTTGACTGATCCTTGAATGGTTTTGGGAGAGGGATGAGATAGCTGTGCACCCAATCCTGTGGTACTGATGCTGTCCTAATGCTCTGGTTAAAGCAGTCGGTCATCTCCTCCAGGTCTGCTTCGCTCAAACCCTTATGTGGCCATACCTGACCCCATTGGGCCCTGGTGCCGTGTCTTTTGCCTTTTTCAAAATATGTTTAACATCTTCCACCCGTATGATGTCTTCATACTGCATATTCTTCGTGGTGCCAGATAGCTCCTCTCTACCTGCATCCCTGGTGTCTGCATCATTATGATTGGTCTGCTCTAATAATCTCTGGAGAAACGCCTCCCCTTTCTCTTTGTCTGTTGTCACGCGCACACCCTCATCTCTATAGATTGTTCCCATTGTCATCGGCCGATCTTTTCTCTGCATTTGCCTGTGCCGTTTCCAGAATTTTTGCAGTGTTTTATCCCCTCCAATCTCCTTCATGAAACATTCCCATTTTGCCTTTTTGGCCTCTGCAGCACAGCGCTTGAAAACCTCCACCTTGTCTTTCTTGACATTTTCCGCTGTGTCCACTTCCTCTCGTGAGCTTCGAAGTGTCTATCGCACTTTCTTTAGCTGCTTCACTGCAGCTCTCTTTGCTTTCCAAGCATGGTTTACTTCTGGGGTCCACCATGGGGGCTGCAAAAAGGGAGTTTTAACAGTCCTGTTGCATGCCCCTTGTCTGAGGCGTCCAAGAAGGCAATCGGTCCACTCATACCAGAAGGTCTTGCGCGCTCTCCCAGCTTTAACTTTCCTGGGTTTAGAGATCAGGACTGAGCATGGCATGTGATCACTCCCATGGTCATTCAAAACATTCCACTTTACATCAAGGACTGATGACTGGGAGACAAGTGCCAAGTCAATAGCTGTGTCTGCATCGCCAGGCCTCATTGCCATTCTTGTCGGCCTACCATCATTTATGCAGACCACATTGGAGTCCACCATGGCATCTGCAAGGGCAATTCCCTGTCGGTTTTCTCCACCACTGTCCCAATCTCTGTTCCTTGCATTGAAGTCTCCACATATGAGTAGCCTATCACCTGGTAATTCCTCCAGTTCCTTAAGCCAGTCCCAATGTTCCTTTCTGACAAAACAGTCCACTGTGGCATATACAATTATGATGTTCCAACTTAAGCCACCAATCTCCATTTGTATACCCTGGACCTCTCTTGCACTGTGATTCCACTGGCTCAAGTCGAGTACCACATGCTTCACTCCTTCCTTCACCAGCAGACCTTGTCCATGTCTCTTCTGCTCAGCAGGGTTTATATAACTGGCATACCCAGGGCAATGGTATTTGTCTGTATTTAGCTCCTGGAGCATGAGGACGTCAAAATCATATATTAGTCACCCCAATACAGGACCTCTCTGTCTGGCACTGCGACAATTCCAGTATCCCACTCTTACATAGTTGAAACCTAGTCTCTCCACTTTTCGTCTTGTTCTCCTGGCGCCTGCCCTCCTATTTCTATGCCGTTGTCTGTCATCAGCCGATCTTTTCTCTGCATTTGCCTGTGCAGTTTCGGGAGTTTAGGGAGTCTCTGTGGCGAAGTGGTCAAGCCGTTTGACTCGTGCTCTGAAGGTTGTGGGTTCGATTCTGGGCCGCACCCTTCGGTTTACGAGTTAAATGTTTCGGAGACTCCTGTGGGTTGTTGCTAAAAGCTACGGAGTTCGTGCTTTGTGCGACGCTTTCCGCGCTGCGGAAAGAGACCAAGCCATATGGGATAAAAACCCGGTGCAATTAAGTCGACCCTGTCGACTTTTAAGCTACTTTTTTGCCGTCGTCTCACACCATTTCCTCGTCTCCTCCTCCTCACTCTCTCTTTGCTAGCCTCTGAGGGATGTGTCAAGCACAGGGCACGTGCTCCGTAGCTCCGGCGATGATTCCCATGTTTAAATAAATCCATAGGCAAAGTTTGGATATTGCAGGAAATAAACGGTCACCCTAGCATTGCCTGCTTGCTAGGGAAGAGGCAGGGGATGTCCCGCAGGAGTCTGGTGCCGCCCCGCATGCCTGTCAGATGTCCAACGTTCATGACCAGTTAACCCATGGCCATCCAGTTCCTCAGCATGCTGGTCCACCTTGAACTTGGGGGTTTATATTTGGAGTTTTCCGTCTCCTAGATGGATTGCTGTCCAAAGCTAACGGGTTCCACCTACCCGGGAGCGTAACCCTGATCGGGGGGCTAAACGGGTACTCCACCTTGCCCAAGGGTGTCCCGTAGGCTAGCGGAGGGAAGGAGGCGCCTTACTTCTCCTTTGATAGGGGATACCCCTACCCCGCTACCCCGACTTGTGACTGTGGATTTACCTGTGACTGAGGATTTACTTATGACAGTGGATTAATTGTTACTGTGGACTTACGGTGACTAAGGATTTATCTGTGACTGTGGATTTACTTGTGGCTGTGGATTTATTTGTGACAGTGGATTACATTGTAACTGTGGATTACTTGTGATTGTGGATTACTTGTGTCTGTGGATTATTGGTGACTGTAGATTACTTGTGACTGCTGATTATTCATTGCCATCTCGTTGTTGGTTTTTAAGCGATAGCTCGTTGTCCCAAATACAAAAATTGGCGCAAATTCACTCAAGTGGACCACAGCTGTCAAATGAAGTTACAACACACTCATTATCAGTGTACCGAGGAGTTTATTTGGCAACCCACGGTGAATCAGTTCCCGCATCGACCAAGACTGGTCCCCGTTTAATACGTGGCTTGGCTAGACATCGTACATGCAAGGCAATCTGTCCCTACTCTCAAGTCGCCCCTGGTATCATGGTCTTAAATCATCTGTTGCTGTCAACACTTGATTACCAAATAGTAAACAGAATCAACTCACATTCGTGTTCAGTCTGAATCACACACTTCTAACACTAGGTGCAGGCCATTAGAGAATACGGCCTATCAGCATTTACCGTTTCCTTTACCGGCACAGTGGTAATTCGTGAGACATTATAGATGACTGTAGAGTCAGGATTGTTCTTTCGTTTCAACTAGAAACTAAGTAGAATGTGGTTTCACTCAGCCACTGATACACTTGAGTAGATCTTGTTAAGCTGACATGATTTGATGTTGGTGGATCAGCCGCCCCTTTACTGAATGCTTTCCAAGTCTAGTCACGGTCTGACGATCCATCTTATCATGTGACTTTTGAGACTAATCCCCCATGTTACCTGACCTCTTTCATCTTAACGCTGTGTTACGCCTGTCGTGAGTTGTATTCAGTTATCCGTCACAGGTGTTTTAACCCTCTCTGGTCATGGATTTATATTTCGTCACTGTAGTTTCTTACATTAACTATATTGAGGCCAATTTTGGATCATGGCATTCATGACTGTGGATTACTTGCGACTGCAGATTACTCATGACTGTGGATTACTTATGACTGCAGATTACTCATGACTGTGGATTACTTGTGATTGCAGATTACTCATGACTGTGGATTACTTGTGATTTCAGATTATTTATGACTAGATCACTAGAGATTGCATATTACATGTGTTTGTGGATTACTCATGAATGAACATTACTCTAATTGCAGATTACTCATGATTCTGGATTACTAATGATCGCAGATTACATGTAACTTTGGATTACTTGTGATTGTAGATTACTTGTGACATCATATAAAAAGTTAAAAGTTAGTTGCATATCCTTTACAGAATGTCGCAGTCAATGCCAGCATTTTTTGCTGTTGTGATCTCTTGGCAAGTTTATGTTCAGTAGTTTGCCATTGCTTTTTGAACGACCAGCACCCATACGATTTCATAAAAATCCTACGTAAGGCGGTCACATCATATAAAAGTAAAGTAAAGTAAAAAACCTCCATCATGCATTAAGTCGCATTGGGCATATGGTACTAAACCCCTATTTTTGTAGACCAATTGGCACTCGGTGGCTGATGTGGTCAGTATCACAGGCCGCCTTTACTTCCCAAGACAATCATAGTACCAGATAGCGGTGGGAATGATTAGTAGTATGACTCTTTGCTGGCTGTTGAACGAGGGGACGGAGCATGTATGGGAATGTCCTGAGTGCAGTAATGTTGATTCTTAACTCACTCAACTCAACTTAACTCAACTCTTGGTACCAACTTTAGGCTGGGTTGATATGGGAGTTTAGATACTTTGAGATGGCTGCAGCATCAGAGGACTGAGCACTTATGGGAATGCCCAATGTGCAGGGATGTCGATTGTGACAACATAACTTAACATACTAAAGTATGTACTAAAGAGAGGGTCGACTTCACTGCAATGGGTTTATTCCATTTGACTCGACCCCTCTCCACAGAATGGCAAGCTACTTGCCAAGAGCATCGCACAAAGCACAAACTTTGTAGCTTCAGTGATAACCTTCAGGAGACTCCGGAAAAATTGCATTTATGGTCTGAACATGGCAGTCCTTAACATAACATAACAAGTGTAACTAGTCAGGCCTTTATCTGAAATCCACATGACAAAAGAAACAGAGGAAAACCTAAAAACACACAATAAAGAGAAGTAAAAACAAATGAATAATACAGGGAGGACATAAATGGAGCTGCATGGGATAGCTAAGGATAGGAGGGCTTGGGGTGAGCTGGTTGAGGGCCGAGCCCCTATGGAAGACAACGGATGAAAGAAGAAGAAGTAACTTACACAAGTAGCAGACCAGAAGTCGTCATCCGTGATGTGCAGCTCAAATATCATCTTGACAAGTATGATGAAAGCTGTCCATATTAACAGCAGGTAAGACAGCAATGTGGCAGCATGGCGAATCGGGAGCAATGCTGCTATCAGGAATACGTATACTGCTGTCAGAACACAGACCTATAGAAGTAACGTTCATGTAAATTTGTTGTGTATAACAGCCATTTTAATCATACATTTTTGTATTTACAATGAGTAAGATTTCAATTTTCAATGATTTTATACTAAACAAATCATGACCACACTTTCAGTTTTCTCAACTCATTCTATACCAAATTAATTCTGGTCACACTTTCAGTTTTCTCAACTCATCCTACACCAAATTAATCATGATCACACTTTCAGTTTTCTCAACTCATCCTACATCAAATTAATCATGATCACACTTTCAGTTTTCTCAACTCATCCTACACCAAATTAATCATGATCACACTTTCAGTTTTCTCAACTCAACCTACACCAAATTAATCATGATCTCACTTTCAGTTTTCTCAACTCATCCTACACCAAATTAATCATGATCACACTTTCAGTTTTCTCAACTCTATACCAAATTAATCATGATCACACTTTCAGTTTTCTCAACTCATCCTACACCAAATTAATCATGATCACACTTTCAGTTTTCTCAACTCATGCTACACCAAATTAATCATGATCACACTTTCAGTTTTCTTAACTCATCCTACACCAAATTAATCATGATCACACTTTCAGTTTTCTCAACTCTATACCAAATTAATCATCATCACACTTTCAGTTTTCTCAACTCATCCTACACTAAATTAATCATGATCACACTTTCAGTTTTCTCAACTCATCCTACATCAAATTAATCATGATCACACTTTCAGTTTTCTCAACTCATCCTACACCAAATTAATCATGATCACACTTTCAGTTTTCTTAACTCATCCTACACCAAATTAATCATGATCACACTTTCAGTTTTCTCAACTCTATACCAAATTAATCATCATCACACTTTCAGTTTTCTCAACTCATCCTACACCAAATTAATCATGATCACACTTTCAGTTTTCTCAACTCATCCTACATCAAATTAATCATGATCACACTTTCAGTTTTCTCAACTCATCCTACACCAAATTAATCATGATCACACTTTCAGTTTTCTCAACTCTATACCAAATTAATCATGATCACACTTTCAGTTTTCTCAACTCATCCTACACCAAATTAATCATGATCACACTTTCAGTTTTCTACACTCATTCTACACCAAATTAATCATGATCGATCATCAACCATCCAAACAACCAACCATCCAACTAACCAACCAGTCAAGCATCCAGCCAATCAACAAATCATCCAACCAACCATCCATCCAACCAACCAACCCACAACGAAACCAACTTCTTGGAAAGTAATGCATTCATTTTTCACAGTGGTTATTTCCCACCTTGGACATCTGCCATACATGCTTCTGAGACTGAATAATACTCAAAGCCTCACTTCATTTACACCAACTACAAAAATACTCACACCCTCACCCTAATGACACCAACTACAATAAATACTCACACCCTTAGCTTACCTTACACCAACTACAATAATACTGACACCCTCAACTCATTTACACCAACTACAACAATACTGACACCCTCACCTCATTTACACCAACTACAATAATACTGACACCCTCACCTCATTTGCACCAACTACAACAATACTGACACCCTCACATCATTTACACCAACTAAAACAATACAGACACCCTCACCTCATTTACACCAACTACAACAATACAGACACCCTCACCTCATTTACACCAACTACAACAATACTGACACCCTCACCTCATTTACACTAACTACAATGATACTGACACCCTCACCTCATTTACACTAACAACAACAATACTGACACCCTCACCTCATTTACACCAACTACAACAATACTGACACCCTCACCTCATTTACACCAACTACAACAATACTGACATCCTCACCTCATTTACACCAACTACAACAATACTGACACCCTTACCTCATTTACACCAACTACAACAATACTGACACCCTCACATCATTTACACCAACTAAAACAATACAGACACCCTCACCTCATTTACACCAAGTACAATAATACTGACACCCTCACCTCATTTACACTAACAAAAACAATACTGACACCCTCACCTCATTTACACAAACTACAACAATATTGACACCCTTACCTCATTTACACAAACTACAACAATACTGACACCCTCAACTCATTTACACCAACTACAACAATACTGACACCCTTACCTCATTTACACAAACTACAACAATACTGACACCCTCACCTCATTTACACCAACTACAACAATACTGACACCCTCACCTCATATACACTAACAACAACTATACTGACACCCTCACCTCATTTACACTAACAACAACAATACTGACACCCTCACCTCATTTACACTAACTATAACAATACTGACACCCTCACCTCATTTACACTAACAACAACAATACTGACACCCTCACCTCATTTACGCTAACAACAACAATACTGACACCCTCACCTCATTTACACTAACTATAACAATACTGACACCCTCACCTCATTTACACTAACTATAACAATACTGACACCCTCACCTCATTTACGCTAACAACAACAATACTGACACCCTCACCTCATTTACACTAACTGCAAAAATACTGACACCCTCACCTCATTTACACTAATACAATAACACTCACACCCCTCACCTCATTTACACCACTACAATAATATTGACACCCTCACCTCATTTACACTAACAACAACAATACTGACACTCTCACCTCATTTACACTAACAACAACAATATTGACACTCTCACCTCATTTACACTAACAACAACAATATTGACACTCTCACCTCATTTACACTAAATACAATAACACTCACACCCTCACCTCATTTACACCAACTACAATATTACTGACACCCTCCCCTCATGTACACCAACTACAATAACATTCACACTCTCACACTACTTACATCAACTACATTAATACTCACACCCTTACCTCATTTACACCAACTACAATAATACTCACTCACACCCTCACCTTATTTACACCAACTACAATAATACTAACTCACACCCTCACCTCCTTTACATCAACTATAATACTATAATAATACTCACTTACACCCTCACCTTATTTACATCAATTACAATAATAATAACTCACAAACTCACGTCATTTACACCAACTACAATAATACTCACACCCTCACCTCATTTACACCAACTACAATAATACTCATTCACACCCTCACCTCATTTACACCAACTACAATAATACTAACTCACACCCTCACGTCATTTACACCAACTACAATAATACTCACTCACACTTCCATGAGTGAAATTGTAACTCATGGCAAGGTGAAACACAGTCATGCGGAAGGACGTGACAATCGTGGACTTTAAGTCACAAAAGGCAGCCATGATTGTCGTTGGAGCAAATAAGCACGATTTGCGAAGGTGACAAGGGCATTCAGATTTCAAGTTTGGGTTGTTGACTGGTGCGGACACACCACAGTCTGAATATAATCATGGCCTCAAAGAGTGCCGTATTTTACATGTGTAGAGATAGAGATATTGTATACCTGTGATGTAAAAGTATGAACATCTGATGGTAGTAATTACTTGAGTAAACTCGAGTGAAACTAATTCTGAGTTCTGTTAAGTATGTACAGTGGAGTCTGGATAAGTAGAAGTCGCATGGGCCAAAGGAATTTGTTCTACTTATCAGAAATTCTACTTATCCAGCCTGCACACATATTTACACTAATACATGTGTACCATGCAGTAGCATTGAGTAAAATGATTGTACCACTTAGGAAACACAGGTAGTGAAAAAATAAATAGCAATACAATATCAGACATGTTGAAATGTTTAGTTTTGAAAATTTCCAAATTAATCAAAGAAAAAGTCTGTGATTTTGCTTTGCTTCTTGACTTGTAAAAAATGTCTTCTCATTGCCTGTTTAAAGGCACAAAATGGTGAGACTGCATCATCTGAACATCCATTCTGCATCATGTAAATGTCAATTTTGTCAAATGATGCCAAAATATCTGACTGTGATACAGGTTGTGCTTGCAGCCCACAGTCATCCTCATCACCAGAGTCAGGGCTAGAAGGGTCTGTTGGTTGAATGACTGGCATACATAGCCCTATAATATCAGTGCTTGAAAGAGTGGCACTAGTAGAAACATCATTGTCAATGTTCACAAACTCCTCTGGATCAATCTTCAGCTCTTTATACAATCTAGCAAGTAATGGCCCCACTGAAATGTCAGTAACATTGCTCTCCTGCTCGCTGATGGTGTGGAATTCTCATTTACAGAGATATCTACTGCGGGTAAGAAGCCAGCCTGTCTAAAGCAGTTTGCAATAGTTGTTAGTAAAACTCTGTCCCATGAAGATTTTACATAAGAATAGCATCAAGAAGGGTTATCTTGAAATCATCACAAATGAGGTCAGCATCCATATGACACACAAGTTTTGACAACATTGTGGATCTATAAAGAACTTTCAGATTTTGAATGATACCTTGATCACAAGGCTGAAGTGTTGATGTGGCATTAGGTCGCAGAAACAAAAGCTCTGCCGCTTTCTGGCATGGCACATGATTGATTGATTGACTTCATATTGTTAATTTTTGTGTGGGCTGAACAATTTTCAACAATTAAAAGGACTTTTCTTTGTTTACACACCATTGAATAATCAAATTCTTGTAACCACTCATTGAACAGTTCTGATGTCATCCATGCCTTTGAATCGGCTGTGTAATTCACACACAATGTTTTCAGGCCTTTGAAACAACGAGGATTTTTAAATTTTCCAATCACAAAGAAAGGCCATTTTTCACTACCATTCATATTGGAACACACAACCACTGTTATTCTTTCTTTTGATTTTTTCCCCCCATGACACTTTTCATTTTTGAAAGTAAATGTTTTATCAGGTAGCAATCTCCAAAATAATCCAGTTTCATCGACATTAAATACATCTGCAGAATTAGATTTAGCTAAAGCAGGTCTGAGCACGTCTTCTATCCATGAGTGAGACGTTGCTTCGTCGACTGACTGTTTCTCTCCACACACATTCTTGTAAGTGATGCAGTGTTGTTTTTTGTAACGATCCAACCAGCCAGCACTACAATTCCAGTCTGTATGACCTCCAAGACGTGGAAATTCTTCTGCTTTCGCAATAAGTAAAGGCCCATTTACTGATACATTTGCAGATCTAATCACAGTAAACCATTTTAAAATGGCAGCATCAACAAAATCGCACACAGCAGTTCTTTTAGCTCTCTGCCTATCACTGTTGATTTGCCATTCGAAAAACAATTGTTTGTAGCGGTCTTTATGCTTTAAAATGCAGGAAAGTGTCGATGTTGGAATACCAAATTCTCTAGCTATATCCGCTTTCTTCTTCCCACTATGTTCAACCTCTTCCAACAGCTCAATCTTTCTTTTTAAAGTCAAAGTTTTAAGCTTTCGTCCACTAGCAGCCATTGTTGACATGTAGCAACATATGTGCGAGATTGTTCTCTGGGCTGACTAAACATACATTCTTTCACGTAACAATTTTTTATCGGGGGTGTGAAATTAACAGTTCGACTTAAACATGGACATTTATATAGTCAGTAATTCATTTTTATGTTCGACTAATCCGAAAATTCGAGTTAACCAAATTTGACGTATCAGGAAATTTTTTTACAAAGATAAAGAAGGATCTTGGGCAGGACCAAGCCAATAATGTCGACTTGAGCGAAATTCTAGTTATCCGAGTTCGACTTAAGTGGACTCAACCGTATATATTTTATTTTTGCGATTGTTCGGATGATAGTGGAAAGAATGGACACTGAATGGTGAAAACAGCCTCTTTAGATTCTCATTGATTTCAAGTGACATCCTAAATACAGGCAGCAACGTGAGAACCCTAAGTATTCTTGACGCCAACATATCATCAAGTGCCAACTAAACCACATATCAGCCATGGACGTAACAATGAGCATATTCTCGCCTATGGCACACACCCTCATCTCATTTACATCAATTACACTAATACTCACTCACATCCTCACATCATTTACACCAACTACAATAATACTCACTCACATCCTCACATCATTTACACCAACTACAATAATACTCACTCACATCCTCACATCATTTACACCAACTACAATAATACTCACTCACATCCTCACATCATTTACACCAACTACAATAATACTCACTCACATCCTCACATTCATTTACACCAACTACAATAATACTCACTCACATCCTCACATCATTTACACCAACTACAATAATACTCACTCACATCCTCACATCATTTACACCAACTACAATAATACTCACTCACATCCTCACATCATTTACACCAACTACAATAATACTCACTCACATCCTCACATCATTTACACCAACTACAATAATACTCACTCACATCCTCACATCATTTACACCAACTACAATAATACTCACTCACATCCTCACATCATTTACACCAACTACAATAATACTCACTCACATCCTCACATCATTTACACCAACTACAATAATACTCACTCACATCCTCACATCATTTACACCAACTACAATAATACTCACCCACATCCTCACATCATTTACACCAACTACAATAATACTCACTCACATCCTCACATCATTTACACCAACTACAATAATACTCACTCACATCCTCACATCATTTACACCAACTACAATAATACTCACTCACATCCTCACATCATTTACACCAACTACAATAATACTCACTCACATCCTCACATCATTTACACCAACTACAATAATACTCACTCACATCCTCACATCATTTACACCAATTACACTAATACTCACTCACATCCTCACATCATTTACACCAACTACAATAATACTCACTCACATCCTCACATCATTTACACCAACTACAATAATACTCACTCACATCCTCACATCATTTACACCAACTACAATAATACTCACCCACATCCTCACATCATTTACACCAACTACAATAATACTCACCCACATCCTCACATCATTTACACCAACTACAATAATACTCACTCACATCCTCACATCATTTACACCAACTACAATAATACTCACCCACATCCTCACATTATTTACACCAACTACAATAATAGTCACTCACATCCTCACATCATTTACACCAACTACAATAATACTCACTCACATCCTCACATCATTTACACCAACTACAATATTACTCACACCCTTACCTCATCTACACCAACTACAATAATACTCACACCCTTACCTCATCTACACCAACTACAATAATACTCACTCACATCCTCACATCATTTACACCAATTACAATAATACTCACTCACATCCTCACATCATTTACACCAACTACAATAATACTCACTCACATCCTCACATCATTTACACCAACTACAATAATACTCACTCACATCCTCACATCATTTACACCAACTACAATAATACTCACTCACATCCTCACATCATTTACACCAACTACAATCATACTCACCCACATCCTCACCTCTTTTACATCAACTACAATAATACTCACACCCTTACCTCATCTACACCAACTACAATAATACTCACCCACATCCTCACATCATTTACACCAACTACAATAATACTCACACCCTTACCTCATCTACACCAACTACAATAATACTCACCCACATCCTCACATCAACTACAATAATACTCACCCACATCCTCACATCATTTACACCAACTACAATAATACTCACACCCTTACCTCATCTACACCAACTACAATAATACTCACCCACATCCTCACATCATTTACACCAACTACAATAATACTCACACCCTTACCTCATCTACACCAACTACAATAATACTCACCCACATCCTCACATCATTTACACCAATTACAATAATACTCACCCACATCCTCACATCATTTACACCAACTACAATAATACTCACTCACATCCTCACATCATTTACACCAACTACAATAATACTCACTCACATCCTCACATCATTTACACCAACTACAATAATACTCACTCACATCCTCACATCATCTACATCAACTACAATAATACTCACCCACATCCTCACATCATTTACACCAACTACAATAATACTCACTCACATCCTCACATCATTTACACCAACTACAATAATACTCACCCACATCCTCACATCATTTACACCAACTACAATAATACTCACACCCTTACCTCATTTACACCAACTACAATAATACTCACTCACATCCTCACATCATTTACACCAACTACAATAATACTCACTCACATCCTCACATCATTTACACCAACTACAATAATACTCACCCACATCCTCACATCATTTACACCAACTACAATAATACTCACCCACATCCTCAGCTCATTTACACCAACTACAATAATACTCACCCACATCCTCACATCATTTACACCAACTACAATAATACTCACCCACATCCTCAGCTCATTTACACCAACTACAATAATACTCACCCACATCCTCACATCATTTACACCAACTACAATAATACTCACCCACATCCTCACATCATTTACACCAACTACAATAATACTCACTCACATCCTCACATCATTTACATCAACTACAATAATACTCACTGACATCCTCACCTCTTTTACATCAACTACAATAATACTCACACCCTTACCTCATCTACACCAACTACAATAATACTCACACCCTTACCTCATCTACACCAACTACAATAATACTCACACCCTTACCTCATCTACACCAACTATAATAATACTCACCCACATCCTCACATCATTTACACCAACTACAATAATACTCACTCACATCCTCACCTCTTTTACATCAACTACAATAATACTCACCCACATCCTCACCTCTTTTACATCAACTACAATAATACTCACACCCTTACCTCATCTACATCAACTACAATAATACTCACCCACATCCTCACATCATTTACACCAACTACAATAATACTCACTCACACCCTTACCTCATCTACACCAACTACAATAATACTCACTCACACCCTTACCTCATCTACACCAACTACAATAATACTCACTCACACCCTTACCTCATCTACACCAACTACAATAATACTCACTCACACCCTTACCTCATCTACACCAACTACAATAATACTCACTCACACCCTTACCTCATCTACACCAACTACAATAATACTCACTCACACCCTTACCTCATCTATACCAACTACAATAATACTCACTCACACCCTTACCTCATCTACACCAACTACAATAATACTCACTCACACCCTTACCTCATCTACACCAACTACAATAATACTCACTCACACCCTTACCTCATCTACACCAACTACAATAATACTCACTCACACCCTTACCTCATCTACACCAACTACAATAATACTCACTCACACCCTCACCTCATGTACACCAACTACAATAATACTCACTCACACCCTCACCTCATGTACACCAACTACAATAATACTCACTCACATCCTCACATCATTTACACCAACTACAATAATACTCACTCACATCCTCACATCATTTACACCAACTACAATAATACTCACTCACATCCTCACATCATTTACACCAACTACAATAATACTCACTCACATCCTCACATCATTTACACCAACTACAATAATACTCACTCACATCCTCAGCTCATTTACACCAACTACAATAATACTCACCCACATCCTCACATCATTTACACCAACTACAATAATACTCACTCACATCCTCACATCATTTACACCAACTACAATAATACTCACTCACATCCTCACATCTGTCAACAACTGATGTGTCAGGCATCATCGGATTACTTCTCCCACACCATACAAAGAACTTGCAAGTCGTGTGAGAGGAACTGAATGGTACATTTTATTGCCGTTGGCTCTTTACAATTACAAAACAGTCGCTATCAAATCACACACAAAGCCACAGAATTGCCTATCACTAGTTTCCTAACCCTATTGCTAATCTCTATCTATTTGGCTACACAGAAACTCCTATCGACACTAAACGATCTGCTCTCTACGAAGTCAGTCCCCAGTCTGACTTTTCCTACACGCGTGGCTACACAGCACGCGGAAGGACCTTGTTGCGTCCTTCGGCTTTTGCGTGCTGTTCCACTTAGCACGCTTGTAGCAGCCGTTCTCCTACTGAGTGGCACTCTTCTCCGTGGCAATCACGTAGGCGTGATTCTGTCGTGACCAGAGTACTAACTATCTGGTCGTTGCCTCCGTGTCTCATGAGAGAACTAGTTAATAGTCCCCCATTCTATCATCTACCCTGCCCTTATATCGGGGCACTGTATTACCTCTAATCTACTTGAGGTTGACCACTCTTCCCGGTGGTCTTCTATCTTGAGGCATACCTCCTGCCTTTGTATTTCAGTCTTTGACACACACCCTCCCCTCCTGTGTTGCGTCATCAACTTTGACTCATTGGTTGTGACGCAAGAGGTTTCTAAAAAATTAGTGTATCTAATTTTTGTCAAAGACTGCTGATAACCTGGATTTGGGTAACTTAATAGACTTCTACTGACTATTGTCACAATGTAGTATCACTTTACTTGGCTACTGGCAATCGCCACAAACTTGTCTGGTTGGCGTGAGCCCTCTTCTCAATCGCAATATTATATTAATTAGAGGTATGTCTGAACCGGACCGTTGTCTTATAAGACCTGCCCTCAAATAGTAAATTAACTCACTACCCATACACAGTTGACTTTCTTAGGGTCAACACATGAATTGCTTCATGTCCCCCATATAATATTAAACAACCATTACACAAGCTGTGTGCGACAGGCTTTACCTATTTCGCTTCCGCGTGTAAAGTTATCTTTCACTGTTAAGTTAGTGTTTCGTTGTCTATTATGTCCCCTGACCCGGAGTTATCTCCCTTTGATCTACAAAAAATGTATGCAATTTATATGTTTGTTTTTCTGGTTGTTTGCGTGTTTGCATCTAACTAATAGTATAATCTAACTTCTAACATGTGTATCTATCTATCATGTGTATGTAAGTTAGTTTTGAAGTGCCATAATTCGGTTAAATGTGGCCACAAACAAGTGTATACCACTAATTCGTGACTACGTTTCCGTCTTATGAGACTTAAAATACTTTCTCTAAGATCTATACTAAACTGCACACAACACATTCATGACAACACATTTTCAACATCGAAAACAAACACTTGACGCAGACAAAAAATAAAAAGTCACGTTGAGCGGCAGAAAAATTCCGCTGACTGATCTCACCCTCTCCTGTATAATTTACATTCGTTCTCACTTTCACACTTCTATCACACATCTTTTACCCTCACTTCTGTCACACATCTTTTACCCTCACAATTATTTAAAAACCTTGGAGTGACACTGTACAAGTTTGGCTCAGTTTGACAAAGTTGAGCTCAATGACTGTGCGTAACTTGCTGCACGAGTCATGTATTTACACATATTTACATGTAAGAAAAAGGGTTGATGGTTTGTACCCTGGTATTACTAACTACTATATTCTACTGAAATAATACTCTAAATACTGACATACTAATACTAGTTCTATAAATATGTATTTAATGTGTTACCTATTTTAATTTAATTTGCCACATTAATCCTAATGTTTATCTAATTTAAGGGACGTAATCTAACTATTTAAAATAAAATTGATGTGAGATGAGTTATGTACCTTTATGAAATGGGTAATGTGAAATGTAATCAATTATGTACCTTTCTAACATGGGTAATGTGAAATATAACAAAATTATAACTAATGTTTTTAAATGGAAAAATATATGATTGATATTTTTACTCTAAATGGTGTAAATGATGTATGTTTAATTGTATAATCTGTTTATCCTATGATAATGATGTACATTAATCCTAATACTACATGATCACGTTTGTTAAATGGATTGGTTCATTAAGATGGGATGAACTCAAATGAAATGAAACAAAGTGAAATGTAATAAACCTAAATGGTCCTAATACTATCTAAACTTTTTATTCTAGTTTATAATTAGCTGTTATTACGTTTAAATGAGTATCCTATTCTACTTTTAAGATAAGTCAGTGGGTAAATTAATGATCTATCTAATTAATCCTATCTAAACTATTTTTAAAAAATGAAAACTATTATATTGTTTAAATCTAAATGTAAATTAAAGTGACCTAATCTACCTATAATTTATCACTATATTAAAATGTTATAATACATATCACAATAAGTTTATATATACATAGTATTTAAATACCTCAGGTCAGTCGTTGCCTTAATGTTCAGAAATTGCTTTCATTGGCATACTATATATTCACACTTGTCCTGGGTATATTAAACACATTACACAGTCATACTTGTGTCCTATGGGTATTGCACCTGTAGAGTTCGATTGTGTCGTAGACCAGTATTTTCGTGTCTGTATTTATGTAATGTTCCAGTTCATACGGTGATACATTTGTTCTCGGAGCACAGTTCTTCTTTTAATGTCTACGGACACATGGTAGTTCGCTGTTCTTAGTACATAGTTCAGCACGTAATATCTATGTATTAGTATAAACATTTCACATAGAATATTCTAATGTACTAATAATCTATTACTCTACACTCTTATGTGGAATCTCCGGTATTTCTACGTCAGATGGTCGACTAAGGGTATCAGCAAGAATGTTGTCCTTACCCTTAATATGCTCTATACTAAACGTATAGTTTTGTAGGATTAGCGACCACCTGTATATACGGTCATTCCGATGCACACCACTTTGTATGACCGTGATTGGGGAGTTGTCAGTCTGGACAACGAAGTGAACACCTGCTAGAAATCGATGGAGCTTCCTCACCGCATAGATGACGCTTAGGGCTTCCAACTCTGATATGGAATATCTGGACTCAGCAGGTGTGATCTTACGGCTCATGTAGCAAATCGGATGGAAGATGCCCTCATAAAATTGGCCTAGCACTGCAGCGATGGAGATTCTGCTGGCATCTGTCCTAAGATAATAAACGAGCCTAGGATTAGGCAAGCGGAGGATTGGTACATTACTAAACAGGATTTTCAATTTTGACAATGCAGAAATTAATAATGCATCTTTGACATCTAATTTTACAGATGCTTTTAAAACATTGGAAAATACCCTTGTAATTTCCGCTAAGTTTGGTATGAATTTGCTATAGTAATTTACTAACCCCAAAAGGCTTCTGACCTGCTTCTTTGTGGTAGGCATGGTCGGGTTCATAATTTTGGTAATGATTCTATTGTCAGTCTTTAGTTGACCTTGTGAAATGACATGACCCAAAAAATCAATTTCTTTTAGGCCCAATTCGACTTTGCTCGGTTTGACAGTGAGACCGAAGAGTCGCAACCTATCAAAGACATGTCTTAGTTTCAGTAGGTGTGTTGTCCAGTCATCTGTATGGACACATATATCATCTATATACGTCACTGTATTCGTCACTCCATGAAGTAGATCTCTAGTTGAGCGTACGAAAGTGGCAGGAGCGTTTCGAAGTCCGAAAGGAAGAAAACGCCACTCGTAAAGTCCTAAAGGTGTTGAAAAAGCAGTAAGATGAATGGATTGAGTCTGCATAGGGACCTGCCAATATCCCTTAGTAAGATCTAATTTAGAAAAGATTTTGGAGGTGGACATGTCAAGAATAAGATCTTCGCAGGAAGGAATTGGTTCTGCGTCGATCTTGGTGACGTTGTTGAGTTTTCGATAGTCCACACACAGACGAATTGTGGAGTCTTTTTTCTTAACTAGGACGATTGGAAAGGAGTACTCAGATGTAGACTTCTGGATGATCCCACTAGCTTCTAAATTAAGTATTTCCTTATTTAGATTTTCCCTATAGCTGAGTGGGATTGAGTACGGCCTGCATTTAATAGGCTTAGAGTCCGAAAGAAGAATGGAGTGCTCGATTCTGTCCGTCCTACCTGGAATGTCAGAAAATATGTCTTTATACTCTGTCACTAATTCTATTAATTGTCGTCGTTGACCGTCTGTTAGTCCCTGTTCTATCCGTATGCTATCCAATGTCGCAGTCTTGTCTACAATAGGAACAGGTAGTTCCATTCCGTCGTTGTCTACCTGATTCAGTATGGTGGTGGTGCTAAGTGCGTATTCTGTATTCTCACTAGATGTATGGATATCGTCGGAATTGCCAGTCACGCTAACTAGTGTAGTTGCGTTGTGTGTGTCTGTCATCTGATCACTAGGTGTGGGTGCACTGTGTTCGTCTGTCTCTACTTCTGTCTCTTGTCGTGACAAGTAAGGTTTCAACATGTTGACATGGAATATCTTTAAGTGTCCGTTTATCGATATTTCATAGTCAACATCTGAAATTTTACGTACCACCTTGAATGGCCCTTGCCATGAGGTCAATAATAAATTTCGTTTGTCTGGAAGTAACAAAAGTATGTCTTGATCTACCGTCACACTCTCAAATGGCCTAGAAGCCAGTGTAGAAGGTTGTACTTCAGCTGTAGGATGTTTACCCTTGCGTACTAATTGTTGACAGACATTACAGGAACGACAAAATAATTTTATATCATTGCAAACACCTGGCCAATAAAAATGAGCCTGAATTCTGGCCCTGGTTTTGTCGTAAGCAAGGTGACCAGCAAACGGTGACTCATGTGCAATCTTTAGCACAGTTAGGCGGTGTTGTACAGGTAACACCGTTTGCTGAATCTCATGGTTACCAGTTGTATAGTACCTAGTAAGAATGCCATTATTAAGTCTAAAGAACAATGACGCGTTTTTGGTCACTTTGGCTCTTTCTGTCAATAATTTTAAATATGGAGACACACTAGGATCAGCTTTCTGCTGTTCTATAAATTTTTGTCTGGTGGTATCATCCGTGCTAGTTGGTGATAGCAACAGTAGTCTCTCATCTTGTAGTGTGTCTTGATGTTTTATAGAGTCTGCTCTGGTTGTTGCATTAGCTGCATTTAATTTTTCCCATGCAGCTATTTCATCGCTAGTACATTGTTTCAATTGGGGTAAGCAACCCAAAATTAAGTCAGTACAAGGGTTGTCAAGTATTGCACAAGTAAAGGTACCAGAAAGGAAAGGAGTGTTAATACGGGCTTTGGCCAAAGGGTAAATTTCAATGTTACCCGAAAAGGTTCGGCATTTGACAGAGTCACCTGTATAATCATCTGGACTCACCAGTTCCTTTCTAAGACCAATAAGGGTGCTGCCGCTGTCCAGCAAAAATTGGCATGGTCTGTCGTTGACCATTGCATTGTGGAACACTAAATTGCCTCTGGAGGCTAATGCTGCATTTACACTCTCAGATGAGAATGGTACTGTATGTCCACATTCTAATTTTCCGTCTGCATGAAATTGGTGACATCGTTCACAACTGTCAAAGCTTAACATATCGTTTACACAACACACATCTTCAGCTTGGTTAACAGGTAATTCATTTTCAACTTCACACTCAGTCTCACTACCACTATCAGCAGATGTATCAATCAAAATAGCATTGTTGGCTTTCATACGTTGACGGCCCAGGCACTTATTTGAATAATGGCCGTAGCTGGAACAAAAGAAGCATTTGATTGCACGCCTGTATGCAGATCACTTGTTTTATTGCTTCTTAATAACATTTTCAAGATGCGCTGGATAGTTTGGCGATTTATCACACATAGAATAAGTGTCATGCAAAAGTTGACAGTAGATACATTTTGACACTTTCCTATCTTTCTTATCAGCTTTATGAAACGGTTTTCTCTTACTTTGATAGTTTTTAGGTTGATCCTTTACAAAGGAAACTATTTCAGTGTCATTTGAAGTCTTAAAAATATCTCTATTTGAAGAAAAATATGCAGAGCCTTTCTTTTCGAATTGTTCTATGGTCTCAATGTCCGACTGCTGCAGGAATTTAGCAAAAGGAGATGGTATAGTGGATATGACTTTATCCATAGCTATTAGATTTTTAAGTCTGTCAAAATCTTTACCTATGTTAGCTGCTTTAAGCCACCTATTTAGTACACTTTGAACATTTGAGACGTAATCAATGAAAGTCTCACTAGGTTTTGGTTTTAAATTTGAGAACTGAACCTGATACCCAGGGGCATCAAGTAAAAAGTGTTGCATTATCCTATCATGGATGTACTGATAGTTAGATCTAAGATCAGTTGGTATAGATTCTATCACTTTAAGGGGCTCACCACTCAGGTTTTTCATATAAATCATAGCCCACATCTCTATCGGAACTTGGTGGTATTTAAACTGATACTCGACATTTTCTGTCCAGGCTGATATGGAATCCTCTTTACAATATGGTTTGATAATATTTTTGTATTTGTTGAACTTATTTTCTTCTTGTTGACTTTTTAGTTTAGTAGCAGAGATCTCTGCATGTGAGTCTACATCCATACCTTTCATCTTCAACTGTGTCTCTGATTCAACTTGTATTTGTTTTTCTTTCACTCTTGCCATTTCATCTATCTCTTTTTGCTTTAGATCTAATTCCCTTTGTTTAATTTCCTTATCTTGTTCTAACTGTTTTAGTTTAATCTCCTTATCATGTTCAAACTGCTTTTCTAACTGTTTTTGCTTTGTTATCTCAGCTAGTTGTGCCATCTCTTTTTGGTGTTGTCTTTCCCGTGCACGTTCATCTCTCTCCGCATCTTCTTTTCGTGCACGTTCATCTTTTGCCTCCTTAAATTTCTTATCAGCATATTGTTCTAAGTCTTTCCCTGTGTATTGTAATTCCTTACCAGCTTTTATGAAGTCCTCTAACGTTGCCATGTTGTTGGGAGATTATATAGATTTGACAGGCACTCGAATATGTATTTGGTTATTTATCTTAGATTATTCACTTATTTATCTTAGATATGGCTATGTCTCTTATTATCTGAGCACTATAAATTGTACTCTTTGTTTATAACCTGGAAAATTTTATCCTGAAAAAAAAAAAAAACAGAGCACAAAAATCTGCTGAAAAAGAGATGCACTATTAATCACATTGCATGCCAAATATATTGAGTATACTCAACTTAATGTTCCCGAGAATCAGGAACACCACTCCGGTAACACAGGTCACCTCGTTTGGCACTTCGGCATACACACAAGTTTTCTATCAGCTGTTGTTCACCCTGGTTCACAGAGCAGCAACAATTAACAAATTGTAAACGACACGTTATTTTTGACAATTTGGTACAATGACAAAGACATGCCCACGTACAAACAGACTATGGTTTAATTAATGTTAAATGTCAATGTCCTGTCTTCGTTCTAACGTTTTATGCCTTTCGTCCCTAACCTAGTTTAATCTATGGAAGTTTTGTGCAGACCAAGTCTAATTTGCATAGCCGAAAGTAGTGCCATCGTGACGGTAAACAAATAGAAAAAGTACGAAAAACATTCAATAAATGCTTTTAAATAAATAAAAATATAATAATATTGTTTAAATAAATAAATATATTCATTCACTAACTTAATTAAACAAATAATAAATAATATAAAGCACAGATTCAGGCGGGCAGCAGCTTGGCAATTTGTAAACACTTAAATGCTGAATGCTAATGGCGTAACACAACTGCTTGTCAATCGTATTACGTCAGAGGTGCAGCGCTATTTTTAGCTTGCAAAAATCGATATTGTTGCTGGCTGTGTATCGCTCCGCCATGAATCATCTTTGATAATTATTCATAAACAAATAAATAATTGCATAAATCAATGAAAGAAATAAATAATATCAATACTTACAACTTCGAAGAACACATGATTTAATTAAATATTATTTTAATAAGCACAAATAAGCATTATTTTGTTACGATAGGCACAGCTTAGCTCGCAACTTGTCCTAGTCTGCACACGTCATCAGTCACTGACACAAATTACACCTAATTAAACCTACTAGCAAACTTAGTCAAGAGCCGTGGGTCGGTGTATTAGCTTGAACGATTGTCCAAGCCACACTTCTGACACCACATTAATCCTTGCCTGTCAACAACTGATGTGTCAGGCATCATCGGATTACTTCTCCCACACCATACAAAGAACTTGCAAGTCGTGTGAGAGGAACTGAATGGTAAATTTTATTGCCGTTGGCTCTTTACAATTACAAAACAGTCGCTATCAAATCACACACAAAGCCACAGAATTGCCTATCACTAGTTTCCTAACCCTATTGCTAATCTCTATCTATTTGGCTACACAGAAACTCCTATCGACACTAAACGATCTGCTCTCTACGAAGTCAGTCCCCCGTCTGACTTTTCCTACACGCGTGGCTACACAGCACGCGGAAGGACCTTGTTGCGTCCTTCGGCTCCTTGCATGCTGTTCCACTTAGCACGCTTGTAGCAGCCGTTCTCCTACTGAGTGGCACTCTTCTCCGTGGCAATCACGTAGGCGTGATTCTGTCGTGACCAGAGTACTAACTATCTGGTCGTTGCCTCCGTGTCTCATGAGAGAACTAGTTAATAGTCCCCCATTCTATCATCTACCCTGCCCTTATATCGGGGCACTGTATTACCTCTAATCTACTTGAGGTTGACCACTCTTCCCGGTGGTCTTTTATCTTGAGGCATACCTCCTGCCTTTGTATTTCAGTCTTTGACAACATCATTTACACCAACTACAATAATACTCACTCACATCCTCACATCATTTACACCAACTACAATAATACTCACCCACATCCTCACATCATTTACACCAACTACAATAATACTCACTCACATCCTCACATCATTTACACCAACTACAATAATACTCACTCACATCCTCACATCATTTACACCAACTACAATAATACTCACACCCTTACCTCATCTACACCAACTACAATAATACTCACTCACATCCTCACATCATTTACACCAACTACAATAATACTCACCCACATCCTCACATCATTTACACCAACTACAATAATAGTCACTCACATCCTCACATCATTTACACCAACTACAATAATACTCACTCACATGCTCACATCATTTACACCAACTACAATAATACTCACACCCTTACCTCATCTACACCAACTACAATATACTCACACCCTTACCTCATCTACACCAACTACAATAATATTCACCCACATCCTCACATCATTTACACCAACTACAATAATACTCACCCACACCCTCACATCATTTACACCAACTACAATAATACTGACTCACACCCTCACCTCATTTACACCAACTACAATAATACTCACCCACATCCTCAGCTCATTTACACCAACTACAATAATACTCACCCACATCCTCACATCATTTACACCAACTACAATAATACTCATCCACATCCTCAGCTCATTTACACCAACTACAATAATACTCACCCACATCCTCAGCTCATTTACGCAAACTACAATAATACTCACTCACACCCTCACCTCATTTACACCAACTACAATAATACTCACACCCTTACCTCATCTACACCAACTACAATAACACTCACTCACACCCTCACCTCATCTACACCAACTACAATAATACTCACACCCTTACCTCATCTACACCAACTACAATAATACTCACACCCTCACCTCATTTACACCAACTACAATAATACTCACACCCTTACCTCATCTACACCAACTACAATAATACTCACTCACATCCTCACCTCTTTTACATTAACTACAATAATACTCACACCCTCACCTCATCTACACCAACTAC
Organism: Cepaea nemoralis; assembly: GCA_014155875.1. Taxonomy (NCBI): domain Eukaryota; kingdom Metazoa; phylum Mollusca; class Gastropoda; order Stylommatophora; family Helicidae; genus Cepaea; species Cepaea nemoralis. The sequence goes on from JACEFZ010022245.1 coordinate 614,518, forward strand.
AATAATACTCACTCACACCCTCACCTCATCTACACCAACTACAATAATACTCACGCACACCCTCACCTCATCTACACCAACTACAATAATACTCACACCCTCACCTCATCTACACCAACTACAATAATACTCACACCCTCACCTCATCTACACCAACTACAATAATACTCACACCCTTACCTCATCTACACCAACTACAATAATACTCACACCCTCACCTCATTTACATCAACTACAATAATACTCTCACCCTTACCTCATCTACACCAACTACAATAATACTCACTCACATCCTCACCTCTTTTACATTAACTACAATAATACTCACACCCTCACCTCATCTACACCAACTACAATAATACTCACTCACACCCTCACCTCATCTACACCAACTACAATAATACTCACTCACACCCTCACCTCATCTACACCAACTACAATAATACTCACACCCTCACCTCATCTACACCAACTACAATAATACTCACACCCTCACCTCATCTACACCAACTACAATAATACTCACTCACATCCTCACCTCTTTTACATTAACTACAATAATACTCACACCCTTACCTCATCTACACCAACTACAATAATACTCACTCACATCCTCACCTCATCTACACCAACTACAATAATACTCACACCCTTACCTCATCTACACCAACTACAATAATACTCACTCACATCCTCACCTCTTTTACATTAACTACAATAATACTCACACCCTTACCTCATCTACACCAACTACAATAATACTCACTCACACCCTCACCTCATCTACACCAACTACAATAATACTAACCCGCACCTCACTCACACCCTCATCTCATTTACACCAACTACAATAATACTCACTCACACCCTGACCTCATTTACACCAACTACAATAATACTCACTCACACTCTGACCTCATTTACACCAACTACAATAATACTCACTCACATCTCATCTCATTTACACCTACTACAATAATACTCACTCACACCTCACCTCATTTACACCAACTATAATAATACTCACTCACACCCTCACTTTATTTACACTAACCGCAATAATACTCACTCATACCCTCACCTCAATTAACCAACTACAATAATACTCACTCACATCCTCACCTCATTTACACCAACTACAATAATACTCACCCACATCCTCAGCTCATTTACACCAACTACAATAATACTCACCCACATCCTCAGCTCATTTACGCAAACTACAATAATACTCACTCACACCCTCACCTCATTTACAGCAACCACAATGATAGCGAATGTCTCCACAGGTAGCCAGTAAATTTAATCAATGTTTACCTCATTTACAGCAACCACAATGACAGTGAATGTCTCAAGCTTGAAGATGTGAATCTGTCCAATTCTCCAAAGGTAGGTAGTAAATTTAGACCACGCGGTTGAAAACTTAAAACTTTTCCTCTTTAGCCATGCACTCATAGAACTCGCGGCTGTTGTCAGTGAATAAATATGTAATTATTCAAATTACATTATCAGACAAATGTTCCCCAGCATTGCAGAAGAAGCATGTGACTATTGGCTACAAAACTCACGGCTGTTGTCAGTCAATAAATATGTACATATTCAAATGTAACTATTAACACACATCGTGTGCCCTGTTAACTGATGTAGCATTCATGTCTCTCTATAGATCTTGGCCCTTGGTGTTCTGGGTCAGCTCAAGAGTCACTGCCTCCTCTTCATGCTTTGAGTCCTACATATATGGTGCTAGTCTAATATTTGTATAGAGCAATTGGCACTAGTTTAGTTTAGTTTAGTTTAGTTTAGTTTAGTTTAGTTTAGTTTAGTTTAGTCGACGGATCAACATCACGACACACAGGTGTAACCCACAAGTGCTCCGTTCTACTCCTAACTCAAGCCTGAGCCCAGAGAATCTCAGCTCAGTGCACAAACTCTGTAGCACCGGTGAGGATCCTAAAATACTTTGGGTAGATTTTTAACTCAAAATTTTGCCCGGGCAGCACCGTTAGGCTACTCTTTTTTGATTTCCAATTGCCAAGCGATTTTTTTATGTGCGCAACAATACACACAGGCGTCTGATCTCACTACCCAGAGACCAGGGGAAATTTTGTTACTAGAAATCCACGTGCCAAAAACCCGGCCCTCATGGAGCCTTGAACCCGGGACTCCAGCACTCGAGGTGGACACCATACCTCAAGACCACTCAGCCCCCCCCCCCCCCCCCCCCCACCCGATTGGCACTAAATGATAGATATGTGGTTAGTTAATGTTACGCTGACCGTCTTTCCTTCCCACAACTTTTCCTAGTACTTATTTTAGAGTAGGTCGATCTTGGTAACAGGTCAATTTGAAAAATTCCGTCTCAATGGGTATTTCTTCTTCTGTGTTCATCCAAATTGTTTTTTTTTTTATGTAGATGTATTGTGCAGAGCTGTGATACTTACGCCTTTCGGCCGACACATCCGAATTCTGTGGACATTTGTTGACTGGGTAAACCTTCCCAGGTGTTTCGGAGGACATTCGACTCTCACTGTTGTGGTGTCACCTACATCCCAGCTGGTGAAGTTAGAACGGCCGAAGACATCCCGGTCAGCCCTCATGAGAAGAAGGGTTGACCATGAGCTCTCCCCCCCCCCCCATCCAAGGAGGCTTCCATGATTGTGGAGCCAACACATAGCTCTGGTACTGGGCTCACCCAAGGAATCGTCACGTCCTTCACATGACTGCTTAGCCTCACTTCCGTATATTGGGCATTTCATTAATCACCAAAAACAGGAGAGATCAGCCTGTAGATGACATCCACTCAGAATGGGTATTTGAACGCATGAAAACCAGACTTGCAGGCAAGCATGCTAGCCTCTATGTTATCTTGGCTTCCTGGGTACATGGTGCTAATCCCATATTTTTAGACCAATCATCACACAATGGGTGATGTGCTCAATATCATGTCAATCACCTTTTTTCCCAGGAAATTTCCTGGTACCCATTTGTGGAGCCCAGATCAATGAAAAAAATCCCCTATATAGAATCTTCTTCTTTTGTCCTTCACTGATCTAAGCTGATAGTCATCGCAGGCTTGTTTGATGATTGGTTTTATGAACTAGTGCTCCCTCAGTCACTTGGAATGCTGAGATGTGGTTTTTAAGGTGTTTAAGACTCCGGTGATCCATCTATTTTGTGGTCTTCCCCTGCCTCTTGATGTTTCCATTTTCATGTCGCTGCCGGTGATATTGTGTTCATTTTCACTAGGTGGCCGAACCAGTTGAGTTTTTGTCCATCAATGAATATAACAACTGGTGTTGCTCCAGCTGTATTATTAATTAATTTAGTTGCATGTCCTTCACAGGATGTAGCAGTCAACCCCAGCATTTTGGCTGTTCGTGATTCCTGGGCAAGTTTTACGCTCAGTAATTTGCCATTGCTTTCTGAATGACCGGCACCTATACCTTTTTTGATAAACCAGCACCACTGTGTTTCGAACCCGGGTATACGGAATTACGAATCGCGTTCATAACCCCTTCGCCACAGAAACCGGTGTTTTATAGATGGACTAAAATGGTATGACAAAATCAACAATGTGGAGCTCAAGGAGAGAACTCCACAAATTCCACTCAACTGGCCCAGATCAATGCAAAACATCCCCTCTGTAGAATAGGTGGACTAAAATGGTATGACAAAATCAACAATCAACAATGTGGAGCTCAAGGAGAGAACTCCACAAATTCCAGTCATCTGGCCCAGATCAATGCAAAACATCCCCTCTGTAGAATAGGTGGACTAAAATGGTTTAACAAAACCAACAATCAACAATGTGGAGCTCAAGGAGAGAAGTCGACAAATTCCAGTCATCTGGCCCAGATCAATGCAAAACATCCCCTCTGTAGAATAGGTGGACTAAAATGGTTTAACAAAATCAACAATCAACAATGTGGAGCTCAAGGAGAGAAGTCGACAAATTCCAGTCATCTGGCCCAGATCAATGCAAAACATCCCCTCTGTAGAATAGGTGGACTAAAATGGTTTGACAAAATCAACAATCAACAATGTGGAGCTTCCAATCAACTAAGAGGTGAGAAAATGGAGCTGGACAGAACACAAAGTGACAAAGCTTGTTAATAGAATAACTAGAACATCCTTCTACTGAAATCCACACAGCACAAGAAATGTAGTCAATCAAGGAGCTTAATGTCATATTCGACATACAGTACTAAACCAATAGTTTTATAGACCAATTAGCACAGGGTTGATGATGTGGTCAATGTCACGACGCGAGCCTTTACTATCAAAGACATTTCTTGATATTCATTTTAGACTAGGCCAACCTGGCAAGCAAGATCAACTGTAAACATCTGAATCTGTCTAGTATGGATGAAACCCATGAGCACCCAGCCAAGAGGCAACTGTCTAGCCACTACGCTAACATGGCTCCCTAAAAATATACACGGAGACCACACAAAAAAAACACCTGAAGAAAGGAGTTAAGAGACAGACATGAGTAATATTGACAACATGCATACCCACGCATATATACTTACCTTTAAGTCTGAGTTGTTCTGCACTGCTGAATTTTGTCTTTCTCTCAGTTTTACTCAACATACTGCCTACACCACTTCTATTCACATTAAAATTATCATCAGCGTTACTGGTGGGAATAGAGCAACAGCAATGACAGCATCAGTATTCAACTCTACATGACAGAACAACAGCACTGACAGTGTCAATATTATTCAACTCTAAACAGCAGCAATGACAGTATAAGCATTATTAAACTCTACATGGCATATAGCATAGTCAGTATTATTAAACTCTAAATGACATATACAGAGCAGCAGTGACAGTGTCAGTATTATTTATAGTATTTCAAAGACATATAGAACAGCAACACTGACAGTGTCAGTATTTTTCAACACTATGTGACAGACAGAACACAACAGTGACACTGTCAGTATTATTCAACTCTATGTGACAGACAGAACACAGCAGTGACAGTATCAGTATTGTTCAACACTATGTGACAGACAGAACACAACAGTGACACTGTCAGTATTGTTCACCACTATGTGACAGACAGAACACAACAGTGACACTGTCAGTATTGTTCAATACTGTGTGTCAGACAGAACATAACAGTGACACTGTCAGTATTATTCAACTCTGTGTGACAGACAGAACACAACATTGACACTGTCAGTATTATTCAACTCTGTGTGACAGACAGAACACAACAGTGACACTGTCAGTATTGTTCAACACTGTGTGACAGACAGAACACAACAGTGACACTGTCAGTATTATTCAACTCTGTGTGACAGACAGAACACAACAGTGACACTGTCAGTATTATTCAACTCTGTGTGACAGACAGAACACAACAGTGAGGACTGTCAGTATTATTCAACTCTGTGTGACAGACAGAACACAACATGTCAGTATTATTCAACTCTGTGTGACAGACAGAACACAACAGTGACACTGTCAGTATTATTCAACACTGTGTGACAGACAGAACACAACAGTGACACTGTCAGTATTATTCAACTCTGTGTGACAGACAGAACACAACATTGACACTGTCAGTATTATTCAACTCTGTGTGACAGACAGAACACAACATTGACACTGTCAGTATTATTCAACTCTGTGTGACAGACAGAACACAACATTGACACTGTCAGTATTATTCAACTCTGTGTGACAGACAGAATACAACATTGACAGTGTCAGTATTATTCAACTCTGTGTGACAGACAGAACACAACAGTGACACTGTCAGTATTATTCAACTCTGTGTGACAGACAGAACACAACATTGACACTGTCAGTATTATTCAACTCTGTGTGACAGACAGAACACAACATTGACACTGTCAGTATTATTCAACTCTGTGTGACAGACAGAACACAACAGTGAGACTGTCAGTATTATTCAACTCTGTGTGACAGACAGAACACAACATGTCAGTATTATTCAACTCTGTGTGACAGACAGAACACAACAGTGACACTGTCAGTATTATTCAACACTGTGTGACAGACAGAACACAACAGTGACACTGTCAGTATTATTCAACTCTGTGTGACAGACAGAACACAACATTGACACTGTCAGTATTATTCAACTCTGTGTGACAGACAGAACACAACATTGACACTGTCAGTATTATTCAACTCTGTGTGACAGACAGAACACAACATTGACACTGTCAGTATTATTCAACTCTGTGTGACAGACAGAACACAACATTGACAGTGTCAGTATTATTCAACTCTGTGTGACAGACAGAACACAACAGTGACACTGTCAGTATTATTCAACTCTGTGTGACAGACAGAACACAACAGTGACACTGTCAGTATTATTCAACTCTGTGTGACAGACAGAACACAACAGTCACACTGTCAGTATTGTTCAACACTGTGTGACAGACAGAACACAACAGTGACACTGTCAGTATTATTCAACTCTGTGTGACAGACAGAACACAACATTGACACTGTCAGTATTATTCAACTCTGTGTGACAGACAGAACACAACATTGACACTGTCAGTATTATTCAACTCTGTGTGACAGACAGAACACAACATTGACACTGTCAGTATTATTCAACTCTGTGTGACAGACAGAACACAACATTGACAGTGTCAGTATTATTCAACTCTGTGTGACAGACAGAACACAACAGTGACACTGTCAGTATTATTCAACTCTGTGTGACAGACAGAACACAACATTGACACTGTCAGTATTATTCAACTCTGTGTGACAGACAGAACACAACATTGACACTGTCAGTATTATTCAACTCTGTGTGACAGACAGAACACAACATTGACACTGTCAGTATTATTCAACTCTGTGTGACAGACAGAACACAACATTGACACTGTCAGTATTATTCAACTCTGTGTGACAGACAGAACACAACATTGACACTGTCAGTATTATTCAACTCTGTGTGACAGACAGAACACAACATTGACACTGTCAGTATTATTCAACTCTGTGTGACAGACAGAACACAACAGTGACACTGTCAGTATTGTTCAACACTGTGTGACAGACAGAACACAACAGTGACACTGTCAGTATTATTCAACTCTGTGTGACAGACAGAACACAACAGTGACACTGTCAGTATTATTCAACTCTGTGTGACAGACAGAACACAACAGTGACACTGTCAGTATTATTCAACTCTGTGTGACAGACAGAACACAACAGTGACACTGTCAGTATTATTCAACTCTGTGTGACAGACAGAACACAGCAGTGACAGTATCAGTATTGTTCAACACTATGTGACAGACAGAACACAACAGTGACACTGTCAGTATTGTTCAACACTGTGTGTCAGACAGAACACAACAGTGACACTGTCAGTATTATTCAACTCTGTGTGACAGACAGAACACAACATTGACACTGTCAGTATTATTCAACTCTGTGTGACAGACAGAACACAACATTGACACTGTCAGTATTATTCAACTCTGTGTGACAGACAGAACACAACATTGACAGTGTCAGTATTATTCAACTCTGTGTGACAGACAGAACACAACATTGACACTGTCAGTATTATTCAACTCTGTGTGACAGACAGAACACAACAGTCACACTGTCAGTATTATTCAACTCTGTGTGACAGACAGAACACAACATTGACACTGTCAGTATTATTCAACTCTGTGTGACAGACAGAACACAACAGTGACACTGTCAGTATTATTCAACTCTGTGTGACAGACAGAACACAACATTGACACTGTCAGTATTATTCAACTCTGTGTGACAGACAGAACACAACAGTGACACTGTCAGTATTATTCAACTCTGTGTGACAGACAGAACACAACATGTCAGTATTATTCAACACTGTGTGACAGACAGAACACAACAGTGACACTGTCAGTATTGTTCAACACTGTGTGACAGACAGAACACAACAGTGACACTGTCAGTATTATTCAACTCTGTGTGACAGACAGAACACAACATGTCAGTATTATTCAACTCTGTGTGACAGACAGAACACAACATTGACACTGTCAGTATTATTTAACTCTGTGTGACAGACAGAACACAACATTGACACTGTCAGTATTATTCAACTCTGTGTGACAGACAGAACACAACAGTGACACTGTCAGTATTGTTCAACACTGTGTGACAGACAGAACACAACAGTGACACTGTCAGTATTATTCAACTCTGTGTGACAGACAGAACACAACATTGACACTGTCAGTATTATTCAACTCTGTGTGACAGACAGAACACAACATTGACAGTGTCAGTATTATTTAACTCTATGTGACAGACAGAACACAACAGTGACACTGTCAGTATTGTTCAACACTGTGTGTCAGACAGAACACAACAGTGACACTGTCAGTATTATTCAACTCTGTGTGACAGACAGAACACAACATTGACACTGTCAGTATTATTCAACTCTGTGTGACAGACAGAACACAACATTGACACTGTCAGTATTATTCAACTCTGTGTGACAGACAGAACACAACATGCCAGTATTATTCAACTCTGTGTGACAGACAGAACACAACAGTGACACTGTCAGTATTATTTAACTCTGTGTGACAGACAGAACACAACAGTGACACTGTCAGTATTATTCAACTCTGTGTGACAGACAGAACACAACATTGACACGGTCAGTATTATTCAACTCTATGTGACAGACAGAACACAACAGTGACACTGTCAGTATTATTCAACTCTGTGTGACAGACAGAACACAACATTGACACTGTCAGTATTATTCAACTCTGTGTGACAGACAGAACACAACAGTGACACTGTCAGTATTATTCAACTCTGTGTGACAGACAGAACACAACATTGACACTGTCAGTATTATTCAACTCTGTGTGACAGACAGAACACAACAGTGACACTGTCAGTATTATTCAGCTCTGTGTGACAGACAGAACACAACATGTCAGTATTATTCAACACTGTGTGACAGACAGAACACAACAGTGACACTGTCAGTATTGTTCAACACTGTGTGACAGACAGAACACAACAGTGACACTGTCAGTATTATTCCACTCTGTGTGACAGACAGAACACAACATGTCAGTATTATTCAACTCTGTGTGACAGACAGAACACAACATTGACACTGTCAGTATTATTTAAACTCTGTGTGACAGACAGAACACAACATTGACACTGTCAGTATTATTCAACTCTGTGTGACAGACAGAACACAACAGTGACACTGTCAGTATTGTTCAACACTGTGTGACAGACAGAACACAACAGTGACACTGTCAGTATTATTCAACTCTGTGTGACAGACAGAACACAACATTGACACTGTCAGTATTATTCAACTCTGTGTGACAGACAGAACACAACATTGACAGTGTCAGTATTATTCAACTCTGTGTGACAGACAGAACACAACATTGACACTGTCAGTATTATTCAACTCTGTGTGACAGACAGAACACAACATTGACACTGTCAGTATTATTCAACTCTGTGTGACAGACAGAACACAACAGTGACACTGTCAGTATTATTCAACTCTGTGTGACAGACAGAACACAACAGTGACACTGTCAGTATTATTCAACTCTGTGTGACAGACAGAACACAACATGACACTGTCAGTATTATTCAACTCTGTGTGACAGACAGAACACAACATTGACACTGTCAGTATTATTCAACTCTGTGTGACAGACAGAACACAACAGTGACACTGTCAGTATTATTCAACTCTGTGTGACAGACAGAACACAACAGTCACACTGTCAGTATTATTCAACTCTGTGTGACAGACAGAACACAACAGTGACACTGTCAGTATTGTTCAACACTGTGTGACAGACAGAACACAAAAGTCACACTGTCAGTATTATTCAACTCTGTGTGACAGACAGAACACAACAGTCACACTGTCAGTATTGTTCAACACTGTGTGACAGACAGAACACAACAGTCACACTGTCAGTATTATTCAACTCTATGTGACAGACAGAACACAACAGTCACACTGTCAGTATTATTCAACTCTATGTGACAGACAGAACACAACATTGACACTGTCAGTATTATTCAACACTGTGTGACAGACAGAACACAACATTGACACTGTCAGTATGATTCAACTCTGTGTGACAGACAGAACACAACATTGACACTGTCAGTATTATTCAACACTGTGTGACAGACAGAACACAACAGTCACACTGTCAGTATTATTCAACACTGTGTGACAGACAGAACACAACATTGACACTGTCAGTATTATTCAACTCTGTGTGACAGACAGAACACAACATTGACACTGTCAGTATTATTCAACACTGTGTGACAGACAGAACACAACAGTCACACTGTCAGTATTATTCAACTCTGTGTGACAACAGAACACAACATTGACACTGTCAGTATTATTCAACACTGTGTGACAGACAGAACACAACATTGACACTGTCAGTATTATTCAACACTGTGTGACAGACAGAACACAACAGTCACACTGTCAGTATTATTCAACTCTGTGTGACAGACAGAACACAACAGTCACACTGTCAGTATTATTCAACTCTATGTGACAGACAGAACACAACAGTCACACTGTCAGTATTATTCAACTCTGTGTGACAGACAGAACACAACATGTCAGTATTATTCAACTCTGTGTGACAGACAGAACACAACAGTCACACTGTCAGTATTATTCAACTCTGTGTGACAGACAGAACACAACATGCCAGTATTATTCAACTCTGTGTGACAGACAGAACACAACATGCCAGTATTATTCAACTCTGTGTGACAGACAGAACACAACATGCCAGTATTATTCAACTCTGTGTGACAGACAGAACACAACATGCCAGTATTATTCAACTCTGTGTGACAGACAGAACACAACATGCCAGTATTATTCAACTCTGTGTGACAGACAGAACACAACATTGACACTGTCAGTATTATTCAACTCTGTGTGACAGACAGAACACAACATTGACAGTGTCAGTATTATTCAACTCTGTGTGACAGACAGAACACAACATTGACACTGTCAGTATTATTCAACTCTGTGTGACAGACAGAACACAACATTGACAGTGTCAGTATTATTCAACTCTGTGTGACAGACAGATACAGCATGACAGTGTCAGTATTATTCACTCTATGTGACAGACAGAACACAACATTGACACTGTCAGTATTATTCAACTCTGTGTGACAGACAGAACACACAGTCACACTGTCAGTATTATTCAACTCTGTGTGACAGACAGAACACAACAGTGACACTGTCATATTGTTCAACACTGTGTGACAGACAGAACACAGCAGTCACACTGTCAGTATTATTCAACTCTGTGTGACAGACAGAACACAGCAGTCACACTGTCAGTATTATTCAACTCTGTGTGACAGACAGAACACAGCAGTCACACTGTCAGTATTATTCAACTCTGTGTGACAGACAGAACACAACATGCCAGTATTATTCAACTCTGTGTGACAGACAGAACACAGCAGTCACACTGTCAGTATTATTCAACTCTGTGTGACAGACAGAACACAACATGCCAGTATTATTCAACACTGTGTGACAGACAGAACACAGCAGTCACACTGTCAGTATTATTCAACTCTGTGTGACAGACAGAACACAACATTGACACTGTCAGTATTATTCAACTCTGTGTGACAGACAGAACACAACATTGACACTGTCAGTATTATTCAACACTGTGTGACAGACAAGAACACAGCAGTCACACTGTCAGTATTATTCAACTCTGTGTGACAGACAGAACACACATTGACACTGTCAGTATTATTCAACACTGTGTGACAGACAGAACACAAACATTGACCACTGTCAGTATTCTTCAAACACTGTGTGACAGACAGAACACAACAGTCCACACTGTCAGTATTATTCAACTCGGTGTGACAGACAGAACACCAAAGGTTACCACTGTCAGTCATTATTCAACTCTATGTGACTAGGATCAGAACACAACAGTCCACACTGTCAGTATTATCTGCAACTCTGTGTGACAGACAGAACACAAACAGTCACACTGTCAGTATATATTCAACTCTGGTGTGACAGACAGAACACAACATGCAGTATTATCAACTCTATGGTGACAGAACAGAACACAACAGTCACACTGTCAGTATATTCAACTCTAGTGTGACAAGACAGAACACAAACAGATCCACTGTCAGTATTATTCAACACTGTGTGACAGACAGAACACAACAGTCACACTGTTCAGTATTATCAACTCTGTGTGACAGACAGAACACAACATGCCAGTATTATTCAACTCTGTGTGACAGACAGAACACAACATGCCAGTATTATTCAACTCTGTGTGACAGACAGAACACAACATGCCAGTATTATTCAACTCTGTGTGACAGACAGAACACAACATGCCAGTATTATTCAACTCTGTGTGACAGACAGAACACAACAGTGCCAGTATTATTCAACTCTGTGTGACAGACAGAACACAACATGTCAGTATTATTCAACACTGTGTGACAGACAGAACACAGCAGTCACACTGTCAGTATTATTCAACTCTGTGTGACAGACAGAACACAACATGTCAGTATTATTCAACTCTGTGTGACAGACAGAACACAACATGTCAGTATTATTCAACTCTATGTGACAGACAGAACACAACAGTGACACTGTCAGTATTATTCAACTTTATGTGACAGACAGAACACAACATTGACAGCATCAGTATTATTCAACTCTGTGTGACAGACAGAACACAGACATGTCAGTATTATTCAACTCTATGTGACAGACAGAACACAACATTGACAGCATCAGTATTATTCAACTCTGTGTGACAGACAGAATACAGCATTGACAGTGTCAGTATTATTCAACTCTATGTGACAGACAGAATACAACATTGACAGTGTCAGTATTATTCAACTCTATGTGACAGACAGAACACAACATGTCAGTATTATTCAACTCTATGTGACAGACAGAACACAACATGTCAGTATTATTCAACTCTGTGTGACAGACAGAATACAGCATTGATGGTGTCAGTATTATTCAACTCTGTGTGACAGACAGTATACAACATTGACAGTGTCAGTATTATTCAACTCTGTGTGACAGACAGAATACAGCATTGACAGTGTCAGTATTATTCAACTCTGTGTGACAGACAGAATACAGCATTGACAGTGTCAGTATTATTCAACTCTATGTGACAGACAGAACACAACATGTCAGTATTATTCAACTCTATGTGACAGACAGAACACAACATGTCAGTATTATTCAACTCTGTGTGACAGACAGAATACAGCATTGATGGTGTCAGTATTATTAAACTCTGTGACAGACAGAACACAATAGTGACAGTGTCAGTATTAATCAATTTTGTGACAGACAGAATACAGCATTGACAGTGTCAGTACTATTAACTCTGTGACAAACAGAACACAACAGTGAAAGCGTCAGTATTATTCAACTCTATATGACAGACAGAATACAACATGTCAGTATTCAACTCTACATGATGGACAGAACAGCAGCACTGACAGTAACAACAAAAGTTAGCAAAGAAGCAGACTGGGCACATGGTCAGTCAGTAGGCAAAGAAGCCTTTTACACGTCTTAGCTGATTAAGTGCCATGAGATGATTAATCATCTTAAGTGACTTCCCGTGTCTGCCATGGGCTTATATATCACAAAACTGTTGTCAATGCATTATAATACATTTCTACTACCATATTAACAATTATTTAGTCATAACTGTGACACACCCCTAACTCCCATTTCCCGCCATCTATTTTTGTTTGGTCCAAACCAACTTTTTCTTTGGCACTGAATTGGTTAAGCACGTATTGGTATAGATTAATTTGATTTTTTTTTTTTTTGCATTTGCTTGCTTTGAACTCAAGCATAGTTCATATACACTACTTCCAGTAGTGCTGCTCTGAAATTTGCGTGTGGATTAGCTTTTGCCCATCAGGCGAACTCACTCCAATAGACTAATTTGATAAGCTAAGAAAAGTTGATGATCTGATAGTTGCTGATCTGTTACAGAGATTTAAGTTGACATGGATGATGACATGGTACAGACAGATTTGACAAATTGCTACAGAGTACAGTCAACACAAGCCATCCTACATGTATCAGTTCAAGCTGCTACAGACAGTTACAAGCTGTCCTACATGTATCAGTTCAAACTGCTGAGCTGTTACAGACAGTTAAGCTGACATGGATGATGACATGGTACAGACAGATTTGACAAATTGCTACAGAGTACAGTCAACACAGGCCATCCTACATGTATCGGTTCAAGCTACTACAGACAGTTAAATTGACATGGATGATGACATGGTACAGACAAACTGGTACAGACAAAGTACAGGCTGTCCTACATGTATCAGTTCAAGCTGCTGAGCTGTTACAGACAGCTAAGTTGACATGGATAATGACATGGTACAGGCTGACTTGACAAACTGGTACTGACTGAGTACAGTCAACACAGGCTGTCTTACATGTATCGGTTCAAGTTGCTGAGCTGCAGGAATGTTTCATGAAAGTATCGCAGCTGCATGATGACCATCACCAGGAAACCTGTTGGTATCAGCAAGTGGATGAACAGTCCGGTGATGTCATACTTTTGTAGCCCAATGTCTTCTAATCTGCCAGAGGAGACACCAGACAGGATCAGTGATATATCATTGTATTCAATTATGTGTCATGAATGCCAAATTGCCATTGCCTTGTGGAATTTCTTGTAAGAACAAACAAACAAACAAAGTTTATTTTCAAAGGGTCACAAATTGGGTACACTGGCCGTCTTATATTCAGCCCTTCCAATTACTCATCTTTAATACATCAATTATCTATTTACATGCACATAGGAAAATTTCATTGTCAAAGTAAAGTTGTGAACATAAACAATGCATGTGACCATGTTATGAGACAGGCAGGCAGGCAGCAAGACACAACATACGCACGCACATGCATAAATACATACATACATTCCTACATAAATACATACAGTTACGCACCCACTCAATAACACAAATACACATTCCCTCGCATATAAATATACTCACAATCACAAACTCACTAACAAAAGATTACTTAAGAATAAAGGCTAGGGCTACACAGCCTGGGAGAAAATGAGACAGGCGGAGTCCCCAAGCCCAGGAAGGGATTTTTCTATAAGAATAGTTACCCAGAAAAGTGCTGGCTCTGTTACAAGGGGGTTACAAATGCAATTCGTAATCTCACATACTGCGTTCAAAACACAGCTGCGGGCGATTTGGAAGCAGACCGCCTTGTATTGGGTTTCCATACAATGGTATGAGTGCTGCTAGTTCAGAAAGCAATGGCAAACTACTGAACATAAACTTGCCAAGAAATCACAAACAGTAAAAGAACTGCTGGGTTAACTGTGACGTCCTGTAAAGAATATGCAACTAACTAACCCAGAAGAGAAAACACAACCGCTGAAGTCAGAAGATGTTGGGATGGGACTAGAACGCAGACATCCACACACTACAGTGGATGTACCTTCCTGTATGTGATGCATGCTGGGATAGACACACAGCAAATGTTGATTGCAGAAAAAGAAATTGGAAGTCAGTATGGGCAAATAGATAAGAGCCCTTGCTCTTAAACTTCTGGTGTGCTGGTGTCAAGGTAGTGAGTTCAACCCCTACACCGGTAAGTTAGACTAAATTGTTGACTTTTTGTCCATGACTTGGGGATGAAAATTACAAGTACCTCAGAAGTAAGAGTGGGTTCCTCTGATGGCAATGGACACTGGTAAAGGGGACAGCTAACCCATATGCTAAAATCAGCCCCGTGCACTCACTAGTAGTAGCAAATGTGTGGATTATGCTTGAGTTCAAAGTGAGCAAGAGCAAACCAAAACAAGAAGAAATTGTGTGTCAAAGAAACAGGGGAGCCATGCTAATGTAGTGGCTAGACACTTGCCTGCCAGTCTGGGGACTTCATCACATACAACAGATCATCATCCTATTCAGACACAGCCTCCACAACACAACCATGACAACACCATCCACAACAAGACACTTACATCGCATCATCAAAGCCTGTGACGTTCTTCCAGTAGACTTGTGCGTTCTCAAACTGGTATGTGTAAATTAAAGTCAGTACCAGGATGGAGTAGACAGCCACCACACACCAAAATATGTGGTTGATGGACCTCCAAACATCAAAGTTCAGCTGTGGAAGAAGGAATCACCAGAAAATGAGAAGTAGATAGTGAGCTTTACTAGAACAAAAACTCTCTCATTCTCTTCTCAATAACATCAACAACAATATCAACAATAAAAAATAACAGCATTAACAGCAATAACATCATCAACAACACTATCATCATCAAGAACAAGAACAGCAGCATCATCAATAACTTCAGCAACAACAACATCAAAACAACTACAGCATTAACAACATAAACATCAACAACAACAACTGGCTGTGGGTATGTGAACTGTTAGATCCACCATAGGAATAAGTGGCTAGTCTATCCCTCCCATAGCGAACAACAAGAGCTGGTATCAAACCCTAGCCCATCCACACTCATGCCATTGTCAGCTAACCACTACACCAACGTTTCTGCTATCCTTGTCACATTTGATAACACCCCATACCATCCACCCATACACCTTGAGAAATGAACCAGGCTCCTTCGTGTCAGAGGCAGATATTCTACGTCAAAGCCAATCTTCCCCCAAGAACAAATATTCTGGCAGGCACGCTATCATTTAGTCATTTTAACATATGGGTTCAGGTTTGCATCACTGCACTCCAGACATTGCCACACATGTTCAGTCCCCCTCATCAATTCTTAAATGTTGCATGTCCTTTGCAGGATGTTGCTATCAACCCCAGGCTGATTTTTGAGGCAATTTTAAGTTCCACAATTTGCCATTGCTTTCTTCACGAGAAGTTAACATTGAAGTCAAACTTAATGTCGATGTAGGGGTTGAACCTCTTATGCCTCCATAAGCTTACTAGAAGTTTCTAAGCCAGCGCTCTTATACTTTCGGCCACGTCAACATCTTCCTCCTTAATAGCCACCAATGAGTTCCCATGCTGGTAGTACCAGTTCATTTATCATGTGACTGCCAATAAGCATAGGCGGTATTATTTCGCCATTCAGTCTTTGATCAGTAATTATGTGATGATGTCTCGTATGATCAAGCACTAATAGCAAAATCAGAAGTAGAATTACTAGTCCACTTAAATAGTTTAAACGAAGTGTGGAAAGAGAATAACATGAAAATTAGCATAAGTAAAACAGAGGTAATGACTATAACCAAGAAATAAAACCCCAACAAAGATTCAACACCTTGAAACAAGTAAAGAGCTTAAAGTACTTATAAAGTGTATTATCATCAAATGGCAAATCAGCAGACAAGATTGAGAATAGATGCAATAAGGCAAATCAACTAATTGGTCAAATGGCACCAATACTAAAGAACAAACATGTATCAGTAGATACTAAAAAGCACTCTACTGCACAGTCTTCATATCAACTCTATGCTGCTTATGCCAAACCTGGACGATGAAATAAAAAGAGAAAAGAAAAATTACAATGGAAATGAGATTCCTGTGAAGAATTTTCAATGTATCAAGAAGAGAGAAAATCAGAAATGAAGAAATCAGGAGCAGCCATAGGTGGTTTCCGTGGTGAAGTGGTCAAGCCATTTGCCTCATGCTCCGAAGATTGTGGGTTCGATTCTGGGCTACATCTTTCGGTTCATGAGTGTATTTTTCTTGGAGACTCCTGGGGGGTCATTGCTGGAGCTATGAAGTTTGTGATTTGTGCGAAGCTTTCAAACTTTCGGCAGGCCGCCCTGTGGAAAGAGACCGAGCCATATGGGATAAAACCTGGGACATTGAAGTTGATCCTCTCGAATTTTAATACTTTTTTTTAAATAGCAGCCCTAGGTTTCATTAGAAAAATAGCAAGTTAAATGGTCTGGCCATATAACTAGGCTACCAACTAACACTATACCACAACAAGCAATGATGTACAGACCAAATTTAACCAGAAGAAGAGGCTAACCATGTAAACGATGGACAAGGGGAATAACAGAGTCCATGGGAATCTTGATATATGACGCCCATAAACGCAGACTCTCCTGTTGTTTATACTTCATCTCACCACCGAAAGGTACAAGAGGAACAAGATGAGATGAGATGACAATGAGATGAGATGACAATGAGATGAGATAAGGATGTCTCAGCAAGTCCATAACAAACACAACATGTTGGGCAATCCCAGCTCCCAACCGTGGTGTACTTACACTGAATGTCAGGATGAAGAGAAGAAAGAGGATCATGTAGATGATTCTGTAGATGACAATATCGTCCTGGAGCGAAACCACGGCCATCATGATGGTGCAGACGAAGATCCAGTACTTGCACAATAGAAGCCAGACAAAATTACCTACAGGTGTCACAGACAGAGACATGCAGGCAATTATAATGCATCATTGTGTATTTTAGGGAATTTTTAAAATAAAGAATCACTTTCACTGCACATACTAAATGGCACCTGGTCATCTTGACAGATGATAGTTTGTTACATTGTGCTTCATAAAAGGTATACTAACTACAACCCATGATAGTAATGAATGTAACTGAACAGACAAAATGTGCTCAGTAAATGTTAGTCCACAGTGGATGCATGTGAACACATGGTCATTTCCACAATCACGTACCATCTGACAAGTTCAGTGTCAGACCTAATTGCACATGGATATCACCTTCATTGATTCAAACAAAAATTAGGTGCACAATCAAATGCACAAGTATTATAATGTACATTACCATTCACTCAGCAATGAAATGGCGGAAGATACAGCGAAAAACAAAACAAATAACATGATGACCCTAGTATGGTGATATGTCGTCCTTCTGTTCAAATGGGAGATCACATTTGGCGATATACTATCCCTCGGCACTGAGTCAGTGAAATGCTCCAGTCTGCTTACCTAGATCACACCAGGAGAATCTCAGCACAATGCATGAACTTCATGGCACGGGTAAGAATCCAAATGTGTGTATGCAAGAATCACACATCCTATAAAAATTATTTCCTGGGCAGGTTTAATAATTCTTAAATGTAACAGGCAGTGACCTATTTGGCTTGCTCTCTTCAGTTGCTAACTGCAGGCGGATTTATGATGTGGGAAACAAGCACATGAGTCCTGCAAGGTTTTCACCCTTGTCTCAGAAAGCTAAACTGCTGATCCACTACCCCAGAAATTGAAGGTGGTGGTGGGAAGAGGGGGGGGGGGGGGGGGGAAGAGAGAAAGAGGAATTGAGAGAAACCATCTATACCATCTATTCCTTATTTGTAAAAATCATCACCTATTCCTTATTAACCATCCATTCCTTATTTGTAAAAATCATCACTTGTTCCTTATTAACCAGCTATTCCTTAATTGTAAAAATCATCACCTATTCCTTATTAACCATCTATTCCTTATTTGTAAACATAATCATCTATTCCTTATTTACCACATATTCCTTATTTGCAAACATCATCACCTAATCCTTATTTGTAAACCATCACATATTCCTTGTTTACCACCTATTCCTTATTTGTAAAAATAATAACCTACACCTTATTTATTGTAAAAATCATCACCTATTCCTTGTTTACCATCTATTCCTTATTTGTAAGCATCATCATCTATTCCTTATCTACCATCCATTCTTTTTTAACCATCTATTCCTTATCTGTAAATATCATCCTCTGTTTCTTATTTACAATCTATTTCTTATTTACCATCTAATTCTTATTTGTAAAAATCATCACTTATTCCTTATTAACCATCTATTCCTTATTTGTAAAAACATCATCCTCTATTTCTTATTTACAATCTATTCATTTTTTGTACAAATCATCATCTATTCCTTATTTACTATCTATTCCTTATTTACCACCTATACATTATTACCATCTACCCCATATTTGTGAAAGTCAATATATATATATATATATATATATATATATATATATATATATATATATATATATATATATATATATATATATATATATATATATATATATATATATATATATATATATATATGACTAGCAACACACTTGGTCCATCTGTCCACTAGATCGTTGAGCCTTCTAGGAAAAAGTTTTGGGTATGGCTTTAAACCAGTTTTGCACCACCTCTATTACCTCATCTGTCAACCTCTGACCCCACAAATGTTTCTTCAGGGTTCCAAACAAGTGAAAATCTGATGGTGCCGAGTCTGGATTGTATGCTGGATGTTTCAAGATCTAAAATTTCAGATCACATAGTGTATCTACTATATGCGCAGCCATACGAGGGTGGGTGTTATCATTCAGAAACAGTATTCCTTTTGAGAAAAGCTCCAGAATTTTTATCATATCACTGGCTTCAGTTTGTTCACTAGCATGCCACTATATCAAGCACTAGTCACATTTTCACTCCTTTCCTGGAAATGCACCAATATATGGCCCATGGTATCCCAAAAGATGGTCATCATGACATTCCCAGAAGATTCTTGCGTCATTTCTTAACCGGAGACAATGGGTGTTTCCTTTAACATCTTTCTACCCATTTATACACTCTCTAGACTCAAACAACTGTGCCCATACTGAACCATCATTCTTCTGAAGATTTAAGAAGGTTGCACACCCTCTTCCACAGTGCAAGTCAATAGTGGGGCAGCCATTTTGTATTCGCAAATGCAGAACGTGTCGCGTTGTTATAACGTGCTGGTATGGGAGCCGGTCGTTCAGAAAGCAATGGCAAACTACTGAACGTAAAAACTTGCCTAGTACATCAACAGCAGTTGAAAAATGCTGGTGTTGACTGCAATGTCCTGCAAGGGATATGCAACATTTTAAAAAAAAATTGCACATGTGCATGTTGTTTGATCCTCACCGTCCACGGTCCTTACTTGTGATATTGCTTAATTAAATTCCTGTTACTTAATGATTTTCCCTCGTGTGTGTATATAAATTAACTGATTAAGTACCATAGGATCATTAGTCGTCTTAAGCAACTTTCCATATCTGCCACAAGCTTATAATCATCAAAATGTTATCATTGCATTATATGTCTACCACCATATTAACAACTTTTAAGTCATAACTGTGACGCACCCCTACTTCCCATTTTCCACCATCCATTTTTGTTTGATCAAAACCTACTTTTTGTTCCACACTTAATCTGTTAATTGATTCAGTGTCAAAGGATAATTATTGCTAAATGTGACCTTCCATTTTGACAGAAGGGCAATATATCGCCATACTAGGGCCAGCATGCTATTATATAGATGACCTAGGACTTTTAATTTACATCTTACCTATATAGATCATAGTCTCGCTGTCGTACGTTGAGTATTCCATTCCTAGTGGCACTGAGGAAGATAAACAAATGTATATGCACATTTAATATGTACTATGTCATACAGAGCCGGCTCCATAGCGAAGGGGGTACGGACGCAGTTCAAAATCCTGCATACTCGTGTTTGAAACACAGCTGTGGGTGATTTGGCAGCAGATCACTTTGGGTTGGTTTTTTTATGAAATGGTATGAGTGCCGGCCGCTCAGAAAGCAATGGGAAACTACTGAAAGTAAACTTGCCAAGAGATTGCAACAGCAATAAAAGCTGGTACTGACTGCAACGTCCTGTAAAGGATATGCAACTAACTTTTAACATGTCATACAGAAATCAATGGCAAACTACTGAACATAAACTTTGCCAAGAAATTACAAACAGCCATAAAATTCTGGGTTGACTGTGACTTCCTGTAAAGGATATGCAACTAACTTTTAACATACAGAAAGAAAATAAAACAGCAATGGACGTACTTTACACATAGGTATCAGCCAGCATGTGGTTGATTAGAAGAACTATTTAGAAGAGAAGTGAAGAGAAGAGCAGCAAAGAAGAGCAGAGAGGAGAAGAGCAGAGAAGATAGGAGTAGAGAAGAGAAGAGGCATGTAGAGAAGAGAGGAACAAAGAGGAGAAGAGGAGCATAGAGGAGAAGAGCAGAGAAGAGAGGAGCAGAGAAGTGGGGAGTAGAGAAGAGAGGAGCATAGAGGAGAAGAGTAGAGAAGAGAGGAGCAGAGAAGAGGGGAGTAGAGATGAGCATAAAGGAGAAGAGAACAGAAGAGATGAGCAGAAAAGAGAAGAGCAGAGAATAGAGGAGGGGAGAAGGGAGGAGCATAGAGGAGACGAGCAAAATAGAGAGAAGCAGAGAAGAGAGGAGAGAATGTCAATATTTTCCTTCTTCTTTGTTCACAATATTCTAAGAACTGATTTGAAAGATATAATCTTGAAAGCCCCAATGTTCTTGTTTAGTGGTTGCAAACTGGCCTGTGACTCACACCCTATGTTGCCACAGGAAAGATGTATGATCTTAGAATGTTTACTTGAACTTGTTTGCTGGTGTTGAGCCATAGCTCTTGATTCTGTGTATCCCTACATGGCTATGGTCAGCCTACATCTGACTTGTCTCAAACAGTCTCCACTGTTGTAGATTATAGAGCCAGGATCATAGTCTGTGACATTTTCAATTTCTTCATTGATTGTGATCTTTGGTTGCCATGTGGTTTTCTCTGTGGACATTAAGTTTGTTTGGTGTTTTTTTTTTTAAAGTTCAGAAACAGATTTGGATGTTTGCTGTGACTCTTGACAGACATAATCAATCCTCTTCTAATCCTTCAGCAATATTTGAGAGGAGAACCATGTCACCTGCCTAGCATTGCCAGTAATCCACAGTGATTAAAAACTTCCTAGTAAAATCACAAACAGCGGAAACAGAATTATGGAGTTGACAGCACCATAATATAAAGGACATGCAGCTACCTGTGACCTCTTAAGAGACTCCACCCAATGTCTTGAAGCCCAGCCCATCTCAAACTTCCAGAGCCTACTCATTGAGCCACTAAGAAAGCAAGCCTGCGTGAAAGTCTGTCTCTCCAGCCAGAGCACTGCTTTAGTTTCTGCCATGACCTTCATACTCAAGACTTAGTTTAGTTTAGTTGACGGATCAACATCACGGCACACGAGTGTAACCCATAAGTGCTCCGTTCTACTCCTAACACAAGCCTGAGTCCAGAAAATCTCAGCTCAGTGCATGAACTCTGTAGCACCGGCGAGGATCCTGAAATAGTTTGAGTAGATTTTTAACTCATTTTGCCTGGGTAGCGCTATTAGGCTACTCTTTTTTTTTATTTCCAACTGCCAAGGGATTTTTTACATGCGCAACAATACACACGGGCGTCCGATCTCACTACCCAGAGACCAGGGGAAATTTTGTTACTAGGAGTCCATGTGAAAAAATCCTGACCCTCACTGGGGCTTGAACCCAGAACCTCCAGCACTCAAGGCGGACACTATACCTTGAGACCACTCAGCCTCCTTAATAATACTCAGACTACTTTGTGTCAAAGTCACTGCAGTCTTCCAATGTCTGGGTACAGGCAAAGATTACACAAAACACACCATTCTGACAGGCCACTACTGCTTGTTCACACAGAAAGTCCTATACTGCTACACAGACAAATCCCCTTATGCTTATCGCAGTAGAGTGGCTTGTGTGTTCCAGTTATCCCAAGAGCTATACCGACGGTAGCGCAGCTACTGGTAGGGTTTTCCCATGTCGGACAGGTCAATGGGTAGGGACCAGACAAACAATACACAAACCTGCAGCCTTCTAGGTAAACTAGTGACATCCAAGGCTAGGGAAAGCAAACCCAAACAAACACTAGTCAAAGTTGGATATACTGAGCCATAGGTTTGTTGAAGCAGTGCAACACACTGCACCTCATGACTGCCACACACACAAAAGAATACTTACGCAGCCTGTTGATCAATGACTTCCTGGACTTCATTAGTATCCTCTTGGGAATGACCACTTGTCTTTCATAACAATGTTGACGGAAAGTCAGAAAGATAAAACAACTGTAAAATGTCTGAAGACAGAAAACATTGTTACATATGAGTACTTGGATTCTGTACACTAATTAACCAAGTGTATGAGGAAAGACAAGCTGTTGTGATGGAGTCATCGCAGGTCACGCTGATAATGTCATGAGTACTGTAGGACAAGGGTTAGATGTCTGTATTCATCATCTGCTATGAGAAGGAAAGACTGGCCACCTATTCCTCCGTGCACACAGGCCTACAGAATGTGACGGTTCTATCACAGCACAGACCCATGGCAGCTTCCTGCTTCAGGCCTACAGAATGTGATGATCCTGTCACAGCACAGACCCATGGCAGCTTCCTGCTTCAGGCCTACAGAATATGATGATCCTGTCACAGCACAGACCCATGGCAGCTTCCTGCTTCAGGCCTACATAATGTGATGGTCCTGTCACAGCACAGACCCATGGCAGCTTCCTGCTTCAGGCCTACATAATGTGATGGTCCAATCACAGCACAGATCCAAAGCAGAAGCCTACTTCAGGCCTACAGAATGTGATGGACCAATCACAGCACAGACCCATAGCAGAAGCCTGCTTCAGAACTTGTTTGTTGTTTCTTTTAATGGAAAAAGACAGCATACGAGGGAGAGTCAATAAGTAAGTCACACAGTTCTGTGGGATGGCAGATAAATGTAGTTGGTGTTTTCTACAGGTCTCATTAGGTGACAGCAACATCAAAGTTTATATTCCCATTCATCAGGTGGCACTAGGTGTCTTATGAGCATGCGCAGCACATAAACAAAATGGCGACTTTACTTATGCAGTGTACCACCAAAAAGCAACAGCAACATGCTGTTGTGTGTTTTTTGTGGGCAAAAGGACTGCCTGTAAAGGACATTCATAAGGAAATGCTTCCTGTTTATGCTGACAAATGTTTGTCCCGTAAAGCGGTGCAAAGCTGGGTATAAAAGTTCGAAGACTAGAGGCGTGTTGCTTCTTCATGACAATGCCAGACCACATGCGGCTTTTTTATCTCAGGAGAAAATTAACCAACTAGGGTGGGAAGTTCTAGAACATCCACCTTACAACCCGTGACTTAGCCCCTAGCGATTTTCACCTTTTTGGTCAACTGAAAACCCACTTTAGCAGGAGACATTTCGCGAATAACACCGAAGTTGACTGTGAAGTGAACAAATGGTTTAGAAAACCGAGCTTGCAGTTTTGTGCAGCCGGTTTGGGAGGACTGATAAAACGATGGGATAAGTGCATCAATGGTGCAGGAAATTATGTTGAGAAATAAAGGGACAATGTATGTACAAAGATAATCTGGTTTCAAGTTGTTATCATAGTTAGTTATTTTTCTACAGCCATTTGTGACTGACTTATTGACTTCCCCTCATATTTAACTGTGTCAGTGCCACACAGCTTTTACATGGTGGTGGTGGTGATGATGGATGTTGTTGTTGTTAATGTACAAACCCCATCGTTCAAGTTGTTCAATGATGAAGTCAGCATGGCCACATGGATAAGAGCTCACGCTTAAACTTCCGGTGTGCTATGGCGAGGTAAGCAGGTAGTGGGTTCAACCCCTACACAAGTCAG
Organism: Cepaea nemoralis; assembly: GCA_014155875.1. Lineage (NCBI taxonomy): Eukaryota > Metazoa > Mollusca > Gastropoda > Stylommatophora > Helicidae > Cepaea > Cepaea nemoralis. Next base: position 640,111 of record JACEFZ010022245.1, read on the forward strand.
TTGGACTAAAATGTTGACTTCTCGTCTCTGACTTGGAGATGCAAATTACAAGTACCGCAGAAGTCGGAGTTGCCTGATGGCAAGGGACACTGGTAATAGGGAAAGCTAATCCACACACAAATAAGTCTGGTACACTAGAAACAGTTGCACATGTATGGATTATGCTTGAGTTCAAAGTGAGTGAACTAAAACAAAAGTTGTTCATTCTTATATAACATGAGGAAGTTTCCCAGTTTGGATGACTTTGCTTCCATCCTGGCACGCAACCTGCCCAATCATATCAGTCATGCACATGAGCTCTCCAAACGTGAGTGCAAGGCTGTAACACTTTTTTAGTCTCAAATCATGCAGGGAGTGAGGACCTTACCAGACTTTACCACAGTGGAGACTAAACCTCATTCTCATGCCATTTGTCATCTAGCAGGATATTTGGAAGATGTTCTTTTCACTGGCTGGGAAGGTTCTTTTTGGAAAGATGTAAATTAAAAGCTTCAGCAACGGAAGACATAGAAAGATATATGCAGTAAACTCAATCAAAGGAGAATACGGTGAGATGTGGTAAGCTCAAGCCAAGGATGACACGGTGAAATGTGGAAAGCTTATTAAGCAACAGAGGACAGAGAAAGATGTGAAAAGCTACAACAAAGGAGAACAGAGAAAAATGTATGTGGAAAGATTAAGCAACAGAGGACAAAGAAAGATGAATGTGGAATGCTTAAACAACTGTTCAACAAATAATAATACGAGGCCTGTTCAAACTACCAGACCTTTAGTTAGGAAAATTACAATTACTAACTTGAAGATCTGAAACTCTAATCCCTTCAAAGTACTCTCCTTGGGAATGCACACACTTCTCCCAGCACTTCTCTTGCCATTATTGGAAGCAATTCAGGAATGTCTCTTTGGGAATGCCCTCATGACAACACATCCATCCATTCTTCGCATCTGATTCAGAGTTTCATGGTCAAACACAATATTCCTCTGGTTCTTCATGTTCCTTACTCACCCAACATGGCTCCTTATGATTTTTTTACTGTTCCCCAAGCTGAAAATGCCACTAAAAGTGGCCTGAATGGAGTCACAAAAAGATATTATGCGGAACATGGTGGCCATGCTGTACTCCATTCCCATAGAGACCTTTCTGAAATGCTTCCAACAATGGATGGACCACTGGGAGAAGTGTAAGTGTATACAGTACTTTATAGGGAATGTGAGTTTCAGACCTAAAGGTAAGTAACTGTCTTTTTTCTAGCCAAAGGTCCAATAATGTTTTAACAGACCCCACATTCAGATCATAATAATCATCCAGTGCCTTGCCAGCTGGTGTGGATTATCGTGTTCCTCCACAAATTGCAATCTCTGTACACATGGATAATCTCCTGTGTTGACTGCCTTCCATTCCATGACAAAAGACTGTCAAGAATGTTCTCATGCTGTCTTCCTCTATCTCTCTTTCCACAAATCTTTCCGGTTGTCACAATATGTTCCAGTTTTTGACTTCTCATAATGTGACCAAAAAATTATGATTGCTTCTTTCTGATGTTTGTGGTAAGTAGCCTCTATTCAGATCACCAACTTCATTAAAATATCTGATGACAAAAGAGAATTTGAAGGTCATGACCACCAATATTTTCTGAATACCAGGCATGTGAAGACAAAAAATGGGTAAGGAAGTGAAGAAGTGAATGAAAGACAAGATATTTCTAAGACAAAACCAACATATTACCTGTAGTGCTAAGTTTAGGAAAGGATTATTGAATTTCTTGAAGCCAATATCATACAGCAGTTGTATGCTTTCCAAGGTGATGGACTCAATGTCAAAGTGCAAGCAGAACGCGTACTGGGTCAGAAGCAGAAACTCAGCATATATGACCAGCAAGGGAGAGATCCACAGACATGCTGTACGAGTGTTCGGCATGAGCCATAGTACACAGGCCGTCAGGAGGAACACAAAAGTCAGGACTGAGTGGTAGGTTATACTCCAGGCCTGTCAAATAATATGTGGCAGTTCTGAATGTGTGAAACCAAAACAAGAAGTAATGAAAGCATACAAATAAAGTTGTTATTTGCATGTCCTTTACAGGAAATCGCAGTCAACCCAAGCATTTTGGGCCGTTTGTAATTTGCTAGGCTAGTTTATGATCAGTAATTTGCCATTGCTTTCTAAACGACCAACGTTCATACCATTGTTAAGAATCAACACAAGGCAGCCTGCTTCCAAATCTCCTGCAGCTGATTTTGAACACAGTATTCGGGATTGTGAATCACGTTTGCTATCCCTTCACCACAGACGCTGGCTACAAACAAAGAATTCTGGCACATAAACAACATCATGTCTCGGAAACTGAACCACTCAGTCATTTTTAATGTTAAACAACATGCGAAACGCACTGGCTCCATCAAACACATGACCGATTTCCAAAAGTCCCCATTGGTGTTTCGCAGGGGGAAGCTGTCACATGACCGATTTCCAAAAGTCCCCATTGGTGTTTCTCAGGGAGGTGCTGTCACTGGGAGGTTGCAGTGTTCTCCTCAGGTTCATAAGGTGCAGGGTTTGTTCCCAACAAAGGAATTTGTCCAAGAATCATTTGTACTAATGATATTAATTGACCCTCTGATCTCTTGGGTAGTGATATCGGATAACGTTGAAAAACAGGAGGTCCCGTGTGCAAATAGTGCACACTAAAAATCCCATTGCAGTTAGAAAGTTGCAAATGGTAGGTCATAGGGCCACTGCCCTGGAAAAATTGTTAGTAAATAAATAAAGGACCATTTTACATGCCTTAATGGGTGTATGGTGCTACGCCCTGTATTTTTATACACCAAATGGCAATTGAGGGGTGACATGGTCAATATATGCTAGCCACCTTTACTTTCTAAGGCATTTCCTGGTGCTCATGTTAGGCTAGATCAGCCTAGAAGCCTAGACAAATTTTTAAAATAGGCCTCTTTGCAAATTCGAACACAGCATCATCAGGGGTCAGACAAGATTGGTAGCCACTGCCCTACTGCAGCTGTTTTAAGAAAAGAGCAAGGGAAAGGCCAAGAGATGAATACCTGGATGGTTTGGCCACATGGCATAATCTAGACAAGAACACAAAGCTGATCCAATACTCTGGTGATCACGTGAGATGGCAAATCATGACCGCTCAAGCTTATCAGTATGACACATCATGATGATGATGAAATTTACAATAAAAAACAAGTCCCGAAGCAGGAGCCTGCTATGGGTCTGTGATGTGTTATGGCCATCACATTAACTGATTCACTGCCGTGAGCCACTTTATCACCTCAGTTGAACTACCCTAATCAGCTCAATGCTGATAGTGAGTTATTTGTTTCGTTTCCTGCATCTTCTGCAATTTTTAGTGCCTGGTAAATGAAAATTTACACCCAAAAAAATTATCTGTCTTTTCAAAATGTTGGACAAGAAGGCTGTAGTTTCGCAAATAATTTTTATATTTATTGTTAAACTGTGGTTAGTTGTCTGATTTTAGAAATGGCAACGCCCACTGGTTTTTGACCTTGTCAATTTACATCAGATTATCGCTTTAATCAATTATAGCTTTTCTGATTTAAAGTACTTTGGGAAAGATTCTAAAACTGATAGCACCTGCAGTAATGTAGATATTCAGTTAAATTATTTAGCAGGTGGTCATAATGGAAACAAAACTAATAGTGAAAGTTTGTCATCACATGATGGTACATATCAAATTATGCTTGCTCTAATGGGCCACACTTGTGTCCCTAAGTTTGTTCTGCCTATCACAAAATAAGCTGAGGAGTATTTAAATAATTAAATTTTTAAAATTGAAAATTACAACTAAATAGAAAATAGTATATATATATATATATATATATATATATATATATATATATATATATATATATATATATATATATATATATATATATATATATATATATATTGGTTCTCGTTCTAATGGGTACAAATTTGCCTCGTATTTTCCCGACTTTTTCCATTTTGTGTGAAAGTGATGTGCTTCAAAATAGGATGTTATAATTGTGCTCTGATGGTGTTAAGGAGCAGTTCATGTGATATTAGGAAAGAAAAGTGGCGTATTTATCATTATTCAGTAAATTTAATTGGATTATCATCAAAGACAGAGAAGTAGTGCCTTGGTAAGTGGAAATGTTTAATAATTGTCACCATTGTCTTCAAATTTTTTTTACACAATCTAGCATTATTATTGCGAGATTTCTAACCTCTAGCAATAATAGCAATACTGATGTGTTCCTTGTGCAATTCCCTTTAATTTGATATATAATGCAATATGTCTGCTACCATTTTAACTATTTGTACATTTATGACACACCCCTAAATCCATTTTCTGCCATCAACTGCTGTTTGGTCCAAACCCATTTTTTGTTTGGCAGTGAGTCTGTTAAAGGCCTCAGTGCGTAGCCAGTCTTTCCCTCTTGTAGCGAGCGTTGAGCCCAGATAATGAACCCTCGTCCAACCGAGCCCATGCCATAGTCAGCTCAACTTCCTAACCACTTCGTCAACACACCCATTGATGATGAAACATAAGATAAAGAAGGCATAAAGGCTGCTTGCCCAAACAGGTGTCACGCAATGTTAGGGCTTCAGATTCTACATTCAGAAAACAACAGCTAAATAGAAGCACTTGCCATTATAGCCATCAGCATCGACACATGGCTGTGTTTCATGATTATGAAAGCCACGGACATCCAGGGCATACGCTTCATGGCTCCATTGACAACAGTCGTCTCATTGCTACCTTCAGTCGACGACTCCATCTCCACAATCACCAGACCCAACGTCTCTGTTTCCTGCTCCTGATGATGATTGCAAAAGAAAGTGCATTTAGAAATTTGTATTAACCCTTTATGTCCCAGACTGTTAATAGACTGTCAGGGCAGAGAGTTAATTGTCTGGGACATAAAGGGTTAATTAACTGTCAGTCCTAGACAGTCTGTAAAATCTTTCTGTCCCAGCAGTTGTTACATTGTTATGCCCCAGACAGTTAAATCTTCCTGTCCCAGACAGTTAACCCTTTCTGATACAGACAGTTTGTTAACTTATTCTGTTCCATACAGTTTGTTAACTCTTTCTGACCCAGACAGTTGTTAACTCTTTCTGTCCCAGAAAGTTAACTCTTTGTGTCCCAGTTTGTTAACTTTTTTTTGTTTGTTCCAGACAGTTTGTTAACTTTTTCTGTCCCAGACAGTTTGTTAACTCTTTCTGTTCCATACAATGGTTAACAAGAATAAGGGGAACTGCAGTAAAGCTTTAAAAGTAGATTGCGAGCTTTACTAGAACACAATGACAAGAAACAATGGACGCTGCGGCCAAAGCCTTCACCAGCACAGAACAAACAAACATAAACCGACACACTACACGAAAAACACTACATGAAAATATTAAAGTTACTTACCTGTATCCTTGTTTGGCTGAAAACGTCTTTGAGCAACTATCAGTGGATGTAATTAACCGGATATGTGGTGGTTCAGGTGGTCACTGGACTTAAGGCCAATAAAGCCAGAAGTTCAGTGATTGGCTAAGCCTACCGATGGGGGACATCTGTGGTGGGGGGGGGGGGTGTAGGGAGATGCCCAGGTGAGCTTTAGGTAAAAATAGGGATTAGTAGAGCACTATAGCCGGCTATGTGGCGAAGGTGTCATGGACGCAGTTTGTAATTACACATCCAGTGCTTGAAACACAGCTAAGATAGATTTGGATGCAGACAGCCCTGTGTTTTTTTCTTCTTCTGCTGCGTTCATCCGGAGTGTTTTTTCAGACGTGATTGCGGTGTGTCTCGTTATGCACCCTTAGGCAAAAACCCTTAGGCCAACACATCCGACTTTAGCGGGCATTTTTAAATCAGGTTAGCCGTCCTGGGGGACTCTCACTGTTGTGGTGCCGTCCATATCCCAGCTGGTCTAGTTAGAACGGTCGAAGACTTCATGGTCAGCCCTCAAGGAAAGGCAAGGGCAGTCCATGGGTATTTACTGCCATCCAAGGAGGCTTCCATAATTGCAGAGCTGAAACAAAGCGCTCTTGTACTGGGCTCACCCAAGGAATCGCCACGTCCTGCTCATGGCTGCTTTAATTCTTCACATCCATGTATTGGGCATTTCTTTTGCCACAGGCCGCTCCCCGCACAAACCAGGAATGGTCGGTCTGCAGACGGCGTCCACTCAGCGAGCTTTCGGTTCAGACATGTGCTGGATGTTGTGTCCGGAAGACAAAATAGTCAGAGCTGTTCCAGGCACGAAGGACATTCCATGATGTTTTTGTGTTGTGCCAATTTTATTTGCACCCTTAGGACAGCACAACCGACTTCTGCTGGCGTTTTTGTTCAGGTTAGCCTTCCTGGGGGTTTCAAGGGACATTTGACTGTTGTGTTGTCGTTCGCATCTGAGCTGGTCAAGTTATAATGGCCACATTTCTGACTTCCAAGGTGCTGACCTCACCTGGCAGAGGACTGACGAGGACAAGGGCAAAGCCCTCTTTGAACGCTACCTTGAGCAGAGCAACCAGACAGACATGGGAGGCCGAAATCTGGCCAAGGAGGTCACCTCAGACAGATGCAAGGCCCAGAACACTTCGGATGAAGACACAGTGACAGTGAAAGAAATCAAGGCTGTGCTTCGACGATCACAAAACAGTGCTCCAGGTCCTGATGGCATAAGATACGACGACATAAATAGGTGTACCGACAATGAGCTAGAGAAACTAGCAGACATGTACAACAACAGTATAGGGAGTGCTAGTATCAAGGAGGAATGGTTACATCTGATTCCCTTGCCGAAGCCTGACAAAGACCACAAAAAAATTCAGGGATATCGAATTATAACCATGCAGAATACAATAGGCAAGCTGCTGGAGAAGGTAATTGCCAGGAAAATATCAAGCCAACTAGAGAGGCAAGGTGTTTTCCCACCTACCCTGGGTGGGTACCGTCCAAAAAGAGAAACCTGGACCAATGCAGCAGTCTTTGCCCATGATGTCTATGAAGGTTTCCACTCAGGCACTGAAACCGTTGCTGCAGCGATTGATCTTGAGGACGCATACAACAGAGTACCACTGGATTTTTTAATGTTTCAGCTTCTTGAACTAAACGTAAGTCCATTCCTCCTTAGTTGGATCGCTGCAGCCCTCTACCAACAGAAAGTAGTTTTTAGATGTGGCAGTTGGACTTCGGAACCAACAACAATATATCCTGGCCTACCACAGGGATCACCATTATCTCCGGTACTGTTCAACGCCTACACAGTGAGAATCACCAGTGAGCAGATCACTGGACCTGGCAGGACATTGTCGTATGCCGATGATGTTTTAGTGTATCGTCAGGGTAAGGATAGAGAGGAGGTTGCTGTGGAACTACAAACCGAACTCAATCGCATAAGTACTTGGTGTGATGAAGCTGGGGCAATGGTCAACCCAACAAAGGCAACAGTGACTTGGTTCTCGTTGAATAATCATATTGTCAACAATCCAACACCAACTGTAATGCTGTGTTCAGAGACGGTGGAAAGAACGCAGGCAATGAATTACCTGGGGATACGGTTTGATCGAAGCCTTGCTTATAATGTGCACATAGACCAGGTGATAACAAAGGCCAAGCGGGGTTTGGCAGCGATGCGGGTGATGGCAGCAGCAAACTGTGAGCAGCGCCATCTATGTCTTCTGTACGAGGGGCTGGTCATGTCTGTTTTGGAGTATGCAATGGCAATCCTGACTCTCAGCCAAAAGCAGATAGAAAGGATGGAAAGGATACAGAATGAAGCTATGCGCATTATTCTTGGATGTACAAGAGATACAGCATGCAGGGCGATGCGCTACCTTCTTGATTTTCCAACCATTGAAGAGAGAATACAAGTTTGCAGGGCACGCGCCTACCTCAGAATTAACGCAAACACACAACATCCACTGCATAGTGAAATTAGGAAGGTGAAGGGCAGCAGGTTAAAAAGAGGACGGTCGTAGATGGGTCAAGCCGAAGACATTCTTCAACAGGTGTGTTCACTTGAGGACTTAGAACCTGGCGAGGAGTGGGTGCAAGTGCCAACAGACTTCTGCACATCCTTTTCAGTTTGCATCCAACTAGATAGAAAATGCAGACAAGAAAATCCGGCTGCTGTTGAGGCTGAAGTACAAGCGTTGATTTTCGAGAATTCGCTAGACGGTGACGCAGTCATCTACACAGATGGGTCGGTCGTCCGACATGTGAGAAGCTCATGAGCCTTTACAGCTCGGGCCGGAGGGAGAACTGTGAAGGAGGACTCTGGTGCTTTCACTGAAACCACAAGTAGCCTGACCATGGAAGTCATGGCAGTAAGTAAAGCAATAACATGGCTCGAGACACAGACATTCACTAGGGCTTGTTTCCTTAGCGACTCAATGAACATGATCAAGAGGATAGAGGAGGGGTCGATCCGAAGAGAATGGTTGCTGCCTCTGAAGCGGTCTCGGCTGGCAAAGATTAGTTTCATCTTCGTGCCAGGTCATGCGGGAGTACAAGGAAATGAGCGGGCTGACAAGCTCGCAGGTGAGGCTACTGTGGAGGGCGGACGCGCCATGAACCAGGCTGACATTCTGAATGCTCTACGAGAAGTGAGACTTTTGCGAGAACCAAGTGATGACTGTGAATCTACAACAATGGCCAGACTGCAGGAGCAGCAAATTAAAAGAGGGGTGGCCAAACAAGAACACTATGCAGGAAGCCAAAGAAGATTGATAAACCAACACAGAACTGGCGTCGTTAGCCGCTACACGCTGCGGGATTTGCTGAGGAGGGGATCCGAGCACTTATGGACTGAATGGTTCGATGTGCAACGAGGATGATCTGTCAACTAACTAACTAACTAACTAGATATGGGAGACCCTACCAGTAGCTGTGCTACCATTGGCATAGCTCTTGGGGTCATTGGAACACAAAAGCCCCTCTACCACGGCAAGGTGGAGGATCATCAGAGAGACTTTGTTGGTTTTCAAAAATATTATGAGTGCCATTTGCTCATAAAGCAATGACAAACCACTGAATGCAAACTTGCCAATAAATCACAAACAGCACACATAATGATGAGACTTACTGCGACGTTTTGTAAAGGATATGCAACTAACTGTTTTAGTGGACTATACAAATGCAGGGATGGAGTGGTGGGGGAATTGGAAGTTAAATGAAACTGTGTTAGACATTGAGGCCATGCCCCAAATATGAAATGTGTATTTCAGCTACAAGTGTATGGGACAGTGAAGGGATTAATGTACCAACCCAGTATGCCCCAAATATGAAATGTGTATTTCAGCTACAAGTGTAACATAAGGGACTGAGTGAAGGGATTAACGTACCTAAATCAGTATGAACCAGTTAGTTAGTTAGTTAGTTAGTTCCAACTTCATAGCAACGGGTTGTCCCCATTATGCTCTGTTCCTGTGCCAGTGAATATCACAAAATGCTCCCCACTGCCCAATGTGAAAAGTGGAAAAGACAGGAGTCTCGACAAACAACAGCCCGCACAGATACACTGTGCATAATGCCGCCGCCGGAATGTCAACACTAAAGTCCCCCACGAAACACCCAGTTCATCTCTGATGGAATCGACAGTCATTTTCCCATCTGGGTGTTTCCTAGATGTTCACCCACACAGTCCACGAAATACAGTTCATCATTGATGGCAGTGGAAGTCAACCAGAAGCCCAGCAGCCACGCATTTCTGCATAAGGCAAAAACTGGTCAACTCTGAGACGTAGCCATCCGCCATCGCTCCGAACATGCAGTCACATTCCAAAAAACCTCAGGCAGATTCAAAAGCATTTCACACGAAACTCGCAGCTCACAGTGTCGTGCCACGCACTCACTCAGTGGCAGGGCGATGGAACTATCAAGCCTCCTTAGTCGCCTCTTATGACATGCGTGGTAGGCTGCAGTGTTGCTATTCTTTGCTTCCCTTATGGGCCCCGGCAACACACGGGAGAGTATGAACCAGTTCCCCAAACCAGAAGTCCAGTGCTCTGGGGTCATGTCAAAGCACTAGTAGAAGAGTACAGGAGGTCAACCAAATTTATTACGATAGATAAATCAGAACCTAGGAAACACAGTGAAGTATGGCTCCTAACCAACCTCCTGCCAAACCCTATCAGAAAAATGACAAGCTTGAGAAGCGCATTTCAAATCTGAAACATTCTAGAAGAATCAAACTGCCCAAACAATATTCCACCCCGAGAATATAAAAGGATCCTTGGAATTACAAGGGAGAAATTGGCTGAAACTCTATGAAACCAGCTGTAGAACATACCCAACCATTAGAATATATACAATCACAGATCTGATGATAGTGTATTGATATGATTCTAAGGTCATGGTGTCTGAGATTGTTGTGGTAGACATCCAGAGTGCAACTGACATTTCTATCATTTCAATAAACCTCAAAATAACACAAACTGTGGTGTCTTTTTGGAGGGGCTAACCGTGACCCATCCCCATCAGGTGACATTCATAGAAGTTGATATAACCTGTATCCTAACACTGTGGTTGTCCCACGTTAAGTGGCTAATTGTGTGCGGGTAAACTGTATAATCTCATTGACGGTGTAACAAGGATTCATCATGTTGCTTTATTGCATGTTCATTTCACTCTGTAGTAAGCATCTGGTGAGATACAGTGAAATATGTCAGGAAATAAATTGTGTAACCTATTGTTTGTGTTTTCATCCTTCAGATATACAGATTCTACATTAAGTAAAATCAGAGATGCAGAACTTGAGACACAGCCATATATGTTCTGTTTCCTCAGCTTAAGTCAAACAGTAGGAATGATGATTGTTGCTGCAGTGCACTATTGTGAATATGATTAAGTTGTCCCTCATCCTCAATCATATCCACTGCCACAAGTGATGCCAAATGACAAATATCTGTTTTGTGTTGATTTATCAACCTCCATGTCAGTCTATAGCAGCTTGTCATATAATCAACAGCATGTGCCAGCAAAGAACCTCAATGGCTCAGAAAGCTGAAGAAGAAGAAGAAGAAGAAGAAGATGTGCCAGCAGGCACTACAGAAGCTGAAATTCAGCAATTAATTCATGACTACTCTCGTCCTAGTGAAGTGATTATTTATACTGTTAGCTCTATGTTAAGAGGCAAAAAAAGTGTCTAGGGATTCACAGCAAAAGAAAATGGCCGATGTTTAGTAAATGAGAGCTTGGCAAATAACACCACAACCTCAAGTCTGAGAATGGAGGTGGAGGTGGTTACTGCAGCTTTCCGCTGCTAGGAGAACAAACTGTATACGCATGTGGTTATTGTAACTGATTCATAAAGCATGCTGACAAAGGTGAAGACTGGCATGCTTCGTGTAGAATGGCTTGCATTGATTCAGAGGACGTGGGTTGTGAGCATTCGCTGGATCTTTTCTACAGGACGCTCTGGTGTGGTTGGAAATAAACAGGCAGACAGTCTGGCTGTTGCCGCATCATTAAAGGGTGATTTGATGCATAAGACATATGCAGTGAAGGCCCTCTGGAAGAATGTGATTAATGCAGAAGAAAAGATAGATTATCATGGTCTAGAGAGAATGCGACAGCAAGGGCTGCTCTAAAGATCTGGTCAACAGTTGTCACTCAGAGGTAAAGCAAGACGGGCATATAATCAGATTGCAACAGGCACCATTAGCATTGGAACTCTTCACTGGCTTTTGAATATGAGGCGTGAAGGCGGCCAGCATTACATTGACCACATCATACATGGAGTGCCAATTGGTTCATAAAAATACCACATGCCCAAAATAGTTTGAGGTGTTTACAAGGGATGTGTATTAATTCTGACCTGCAGAAGATGACTTATTCTGGCAACAGAGATGTAGATCAATGATCTGAATGCTTAGAAGAAGTCACTGAACAGACACAATAAATGAAAGCGCTACCACACCTTATGCTGGTTGGCCTGATGATACACGAAGCCACCTTGTTCTGCTCTTTGTTTTATGAGTGGTTGGCTCGTGGCTTCCTCATTCTACAGAAATGTGATAGAAAAAGTCCACAGTATTAACGTTGATTCAAGCAATTTAAAGCATTTTTAATATTTATTTACATGTTGTTATTTTATAAATGAGTAAATGTTTAATTTAGAATCAATACCATATAACTCTGGGTTGGGTTTAGTTGAGTTTGAGTTAAGTAGAAATTAGTTGAGTTGAGTAGAGATTAGTTGATATGAGCTGAGTTGAGTAGAGATTAGTTGAGTTGAGTAGAGATGAGATGAGTTGAGTTGAGATAAGCTGAGCTGTGTTGAGTTGAACGAACGAACGAACGAACGAACGAACGAACAAACTTTATTTTCAAAGGGTTAAGAATTGGGCACGCAGGCCCGTCTAACATTCTGCCCTTCTCTCACTCTCTTTCATACATTATTTCATTCACACATCATTCAAGGCTAACAGAGAACAGCAACAATAAAAAAGATATGCATTATAAAGGCATGGGCAAAATGCGAACATCAAAACTACACGACACAGTAAAATTAGATAATGGTCTGACACTTGTTATTAGCCATGTGGAATATACTGGCCTACCAAAAGGGGACTGTCTGTCTGGCCCTGATTGTGTGTCTGTCTGCCCCTGATTGTGTGTCTGTCTGAGAGGAACTGAGTTAAGTAAAGATAAGTTGACCAGAGATGAGAGATGGGTTGAGTAGAAATGGGTTGAGTAGAGATGAGCTAAGTTGAGAATTGATATCACAGCACATGGGAAATTCCAATATGTACTCCACCCACAACTTCAAAGAATCCCACTACTAATGGTACCAGTTACAGTCTGATTGTGTGTCTTGTCTAGCCCTGATTGTGTGTCTGTCTGGCCCTGATTGTGTGTCTGTCTTTCCCTGATTGTGTGTCTGCTGGCCCTGATTGTGTGTCTTGTCTGGCCCTGATTGTGTGTCTGTCTGGCCCTGATTGTGTGTGTCTGGCCCTGATTGTGTGTCTGTCTGGCCCTGATTGTGTGTCTGTCTGGCCCTGATTGTGTGTCTGTCTGACCCTGATTGTGTGTCTGTCTGGCCCTGATTGTGTGTCTTGTCTGGCCCTGATTGTGTGTCTGTCTGACCCTGATTGTGTGTCTTGTCTGGCCCTGATTGTGTGTCTGTCTGACCCTGATTGTGTGTCTGTCTGGCCCTGACAGTGTGTCTTGTCCGGCCCTGATTGTGTGTCTGTCTGGCCCTGATTGTGTGTCTGTCTGGCCCTGATTGTGTGTCTTGTCTGGCCCTGATTGTGTGTCTGTCTGACCCTGATTGTGTCTTGTCTGGCCCTGATTGTGTGTCTGTCTGGCCCTGATTGTGTGTCTGTCTGGCCCTGATTGTGTGTCTCTGACCCTGATTGTGTGTCTGTCTGGCCCTGATTGTGTGTCTCTGACCCTGATTGTGTGTCTGTCTGGCCCTGATTGTGTGTCTTGTCTGGCTCTGATTGTGTGTCTGTCTGACCCTGATTGTGTGTCTTGTCTGGCCCTGATTGTGTGTATGTCTGGCCCTGATTGTGTGTCTGTCTGGCCCTGATTGTGTGTCTCTGACCCTGATTGTGTGTCTGTCTGGCCCTGATTGTGTGTCTTGTCTGGCCCTGATTGTGTGTCTGTCTGACCCTGATTGTGTGTCTTGTCTGGCCCTGATTGTGTGTCTGTCTGACCCAGATTGTGTGTCTGTCTGGCCCTGACAGTGTGTCTTGTCCGACCCTGATTGTGTGTCTGTCTGGCCCTGATTGTGTGTCTGTCTGGCCCTGATTGTGTGTCTGTCTGGCCCTGATTGTGTGTCTCTGACCCTGATTGTGTGTCTGTCTGGCCCTGATTGTGTGTCTTGTCTGGCCCTGATTGTGTGTCTGTCTGGCCCTGACAGTGTGTCTTGTCCGGCCCTGATTGTGTGTCTGTTTGGCCCTGATTGTGTGTCTCTGACCCTGACAGTGTGTCTTGTCCGGCCCTGATTGTGTGTCTGTCTGGCCCTGATTGTGTGTCTCTGACCCTGATTGTGTGTCTGTCTGGCCCTGATTGTGTGTCTTGTCCGGCCCTGATTGTGTGTCTGTCTGACCCTGATTGTGTGTCTGTCTGACCCTGATTGTGTGTCTGTCTGGCCCTGATTGTGTGTCTGTCTGGCCCTGATTGTGTGTCTGTCTGGCCCTGATTGTGTGTCTGTCTGGCCCTGATTGTGTGTCTGTCTGGCCCTGATTGTGTGTCTGTCTGGCCCTGATTGTGTGTCTTGTCTGGCCCTGATTGCGTATTCGTCTGGCCCCGTTTTCAGAGTACTGAATGTTGACCATATCCTCTGGTCACTCCCTGACCCATCAATCTCTTCAGGCTGTGATGATCTATCTGTTCACTGACAATATTCATATGAACCTAATGGGCCCTGAACACATCTGCCATATCATGAACCAGTACCCCACCAAGCGGTGCAGATCCATTCAATCTGTCTGCCTGCTTGTTTCCCACCACACCAGCATGTCCTGGGGAAAAGATCAAGTGGGTGCTTCCTATCTTTGATTTTGTTCATTAAAGCATGCAAATCTTCACAAAGCATGCTTGTCTGCACCCTCCTCAGCATGCAATGTGAGTCCATTACAATCACAACATGTGTAATCTGTTTGTCCTCTGGCCAGTCAACTGCTGTAGTGACTGCCTCTACTTCCATTCTCAATTAGATGTCATGGTATCATAAGCCAGGCTCTCCTGCACTAATGCACTACACACCATCCATCAACCTTGACTATGAACCCCCAGGCACTTCTTTTGTCTGTTATTACAGTTCCATCTATTCTTGGTTGCATTGCTCAGCTACTGAGTTAAGCGAGTGGAACAACACTGTGAGCTGTGGATTTCATGTGAAATGTTTTTGCATCCGTGGTGGTTTATATTGTGAACGGCATGTTCAGAAAATGGCGGATGGCTGGTTGCTGAACTAGCTGGTTTTGCCTTATGCAGTAATGTGTGTGCAACTGCTGGTTTTTAAATGAAGCCGCTTCCATTGACAATGAACTATAATTTTAGTGGCCGACTGTTGTGTTGGCATTCTGGCAATGGCGTTATACTTGTATGCCTGTGTGTGCTGTTGGTTTGTTGAGACTGTTGACTGTTCCAATTTTCACATGGGATAGTGAAGAGTATTTTGTGTGATATTCACTGGCACAGGAACGGAACATTATGGTGTTACCCTTTGCCGTAAAGTTGGAACTGAGACTAAAGACTAACTACAGAGCCATCCACATAGAACTCTAGGTAAAACCCTTAGTACCCATGTACATTAACACATGTTAAAAGATGTATTTGTATAGCAATACCAAGAGTTAACGGGAACAAGGAACATGGAGTCAGTGCCAAACAAAACTACCTTAAGGTTTGAACCTAACAAAATTGGATGGCGGAAAATGGGAAGTGGTGGTGTGTCACAATTAGTGACTCAAAAAGTTGTTAATGCGGTAGCAGAAATGTATTATATCTCAAATTATAGGGGTTGCATAAAGAAAACTACTGTATATAAACCTATGGTAGATAGGGAAATCGCTTAAGATGATTAATCATCCCATGGCACTTAATCAGTTATATAAAAATAGATAAAGACATAAAGACACTGTGTGTCAAGGCCCATAAGGGAAGCATAGAATGTAACACTGTCATGGTGGCTAAGGAGGGTTGTTGTGAGCCAGGCTACCTCATCCTGCTGGCAAGCAATGCACCAATGCAAGCAGGAAGAAGCATGGACAGAGCCAATAACATCAATGCAGCTGGCCGATACAGATGAGTCTCTGACACTAGCTTAATTACACTACCTAGGAGTGAAGTTTGACCAAGCCTATCAATGCTGTTCTCTAAGTTGAGAGAGGAGTCATTACAACCAACTACTCGTGGGAACAGTGAGTAGAGATACTCTGTGATGGCTGCGGCATCAGAGAACTGATCAAGCATGAGAATACCCAATGTGCAGGGATGTTGATTATTATAAAATAATGAAGATGATGATGGTGATATGCCAAATAATAGCCTCAGATTAGCAACTAAATTCAAGCAAGACCATAGTTAACCCCCAGCAAAAAAAAGATGCTGAAGATGGAGGAAACCATCCAGAAAGAACACCATGGCAAACAGGATGCCACGTAAAAATGTGATAGAAATATGTCTATAGCTGCATGGCGCATCAGCCACTTGTGGAATGGTGCCTCAGACAGCAGATCACAAATTCCAAGACTGCCCCAAATACAACATATCTAAGCAAACCTTGGCCTAGAGAAACAACAATGGAAGATAAATTTTATGGCCCACAGAGTGAACTTAACAAGACAGTGAAGTTTCATCAAGAGACAACATTACAGATATACAATAAATGTCACGTGAATGAAAGAAGAAGCAACTAAATGTATACTCACCTCCACCGAATGTTGATGGCTATAAGCCAGTTAAGGACCAACAAGACTATCGAGTTGATTTTTTTTTTGGGGGGGGGGGGGGGGGGGGGGGGGGGCGCACGCTCACTTTGAACTCAAGCGTAATCCATACACACTACCCTTAGTAGTGTTGGACTGAATTTTGCGTGTGAATTAGCTTTACCTATTAATAGTGTCCCTAACCATCAGGCGAACTCACTCCGACTACAGAGGTACTTGTAATTAACGCCCGAAGTCAAGGATGATAGGTCAACATTTTAGTCCAAAATGCTTGGTGTAGGGGTTGAACCCCTTACCTCAGCATCAGCACACAGGATGTTTAAAAACATGCGTTCTTATCCATTCAGCCATGCTGACCTACACTATCGGGTTGATGATGGCAAACCACTTGATTAGACAACACACCAGATATAGACAATAAATTTTAAGTGAACGAAAGAAGGGGCAAGTAAATGTATACCCAATAGAGCCATATGTTGATGTTGATAGCTGACGATCCAGTAAAGGGTCAACAAAACTATGGGATTGATGATGGCAAATCACTTGATGAGACAATATTACAGATATAGACAATAAATTTCAAGTGAAGAAAGATGACGCAAATCAAATGTATACTCAATAGAGCCATATGTTGATGTTGATAGCTGTGGGATGTAGGATTTAATATATGAGAATATTTGCTTTGTTTGCCTAGGTGATCCCAGATGGGATGGATTTAGATTCTCACTCACTTCTATAGGGCAAGGTGATCATGGAATTCTACCACAAACCCAAGGAGGAAAATACTCCACTCCTTTAAATAACTATGTCTATATTGTGTAATTTTCCACTCCCACTCGACCACCTTTTAAATTTGATATAGTGTCAGGGAACATTGATTATTTACAACATATAGAACAACCACTGTTGACAAACCTCACCAAGCAATTGACGTAAACATTAACATTGGGACAACTGTTCACCAGGAATTGAATTAATAACTGGAGTATAGAAATATGTGTATTAAAAGTATTGAGTCTTTGGAAAGTACATGGGATGATATAAACATCATAAACACATTCAAATGTGATAACCACATGTTTCTCCCAAAGGCAACACAATCATTACTACTACAACAACCATTATTTGGTTCTAACACCATTGAAACATCCATAGTATTTTTTTTAAAACCCAATGGTATGAGATCAAAGGAAAAAACCATACATTGATACACAGTCAGTACATCTTAACTAGACTAATTATTTTAGTCTTTATCTTCATTCCTTGGCTTTCTTCTGATAATAGTTATTTATCTCCAATGCCTAGCAGATAATGTCCCTATTATCCGGGGACCGAATTGATGCACTCGTATTCCACACATTTAATATCCACACTGAAAATTTGTTCCAGAGAACATCATAATCCCTATTATCCAGGGGTAGAAACAGAACATAATCCTCATCCTACAGGCGCTGAATTCAAGAATACTCTATTGCAAGTAGGTTCTGTGTCCTAGTGAAGTTGAGGCCTAGGTTAGTCAAACTTTCAGGAGCTTCTCTTAAGACGAGGCAGAAGGTACTTCCCTATAACATCGAATAGATGAAAAGATGATGACCGTCCAGCATCTCTGCTTATGTTGTCAGAATCTCAACTCTTGTCCACCAAGATTTTACACACATATATACTTAAGAAGTCAATAATAGGAAATTGTAAAAATATGAATGAAATTGGGTCTCTCTCTCTCTCTCTCTCTCTCTCTCTCTCTCTCTCTCTCTCTCTCTCTCTCTCTCTCTCTCTCTCTCTCTCTGTGTCTCTCTCTCTACAATCTTGCTTCTCTGTGCCTACCTATGCCATGTGTACTGCTGGTGGTTGGATCTTATACGGCCCCAATAACACAAGCACTGGGTGATTTGATCCTAAAATACGTTGTATAACAATCAAGAGTGAAGCCTTATATTTGTAGACCGAACTACTCCGCATACCTCATGTGGTGTCACAGGCACTTTTCCAACCTCTCTCTCTCTCTCTCTCTCTCTCTCTCTCTCTCTCTCCAATCTTGCTTCTCTGTGCCTACCTATGCCATGTGTACTGCTGGTGGTCTGATCTTATACAGCCCAATAACACAAGCACTGGGTGATTTGATCCTAAAATATGTTGTATAACAATCAACCTTACTGACTCTATTTCATAGGAAACAGTATGAGTGAAGCCTCGTATTTGTAGACCGACCTACTCCGCATACCCCATGAGGCACATCACAGGAATGATACCCACCTCTCTCTCTCTTTCCCTCCCTCCACCTCTCTCTCTCTCTTCTTATATATACGTTGCACATGCCCATGTACACTAGTGTATGAATATCTGTTGAGCGGTGTATATGTATGTATGTGTGCTCACGCATATCAGTCCACCCTGACTTTAGGACCCGCCTCATAACATATATGAGTACATCATGTGGTTTTGGTTAGTACCATCATCATGCTTGCGCCCACTCATGCTTCGTCAGTACATCCACTGAGATTGCTCAGATACCCCCACCAGACAGGTTGCCGTCCTCTCCGCCCCCCGCCCCCTTCTTTCAATGTGCTCACTGAACCATAACACCTATCACCCCACCATCAGCCATCATCCTCCATCTTACTCCGTCAGTTGGGTATAAAAAGAATACACCAGAGATATTCTGAGTTACTCACAGATAACAACTGTGGGGTAAGTATGAACAACCCAAATGTTGATAGCTACGACACAATATAGGATCAATAAAACTATGGGATTGATGATGGCAAACCACTTGATGAAA
This sequence comes from Cepaea nemoralis, assembly GCA_014155875.1. Lineage (NCBI taxonomy): Eukaryota > Metazoa > Mollusca > Gastropoda > Stylommatophora > Helicidae > Cepaea > Cepaea nemoralis. The sequence goes on from JACEFZ010022245.1 coordinate 659,289, forward strand.
CATATTAAGATATAGACAATAAATTTCAAGTGAAGAAAGAAGACGCAAATCAAATGTTTACTCAATAAAGCCATATGTTGATAGCTACGACCCAGTTAAGGGCCAACAAGACTATCGGGTCAATGATGGCAAACCACATGATGGAACAACATTACAGATCTAGGCAATACATTTCAAATGAACGAAAGAAGATGCAACTAAATGTATACTCACATCTGCCCAATAGAGCCGTATGTTGATGTTGATAGCTACGATCCAGTATAGGATCAACAAGACTATGGGATTGATGATGGCAAACCACTGAATGTTTGGGTTGAGATGGACTCTGCTGAGCTCATGACACGTTGTCTGGATAAATCCGTATAGACCCAGAAGTCTTTTAAAACAAAACAAAAACTATCAATAGGATGACGTGGCTGGAACATTATCCTCCGAGCTAGCGATGCGATCGCGACGCGAGCGAGGAGAGAGAGAGAGATAGAGATGAGAGAGAGAGAGAGAGAGAGAGAGAGAGCGATGAGAGAGAGAGAGAGGAGAGAGAGAGAGAGAGAGAGATAGAGAGAGAGAGAGAGAGAGAGAATCTGTCTGCCTGCCTGTGTGCGTGCGTGCGTGTTGTGTGTGTGTGTGTATGTATGTAATGGATGGGTGGTCGGGGGGGGGGGGGGGGGGGGGAGTGTATTTAGTGAGTTGTTTATATGTGAGGGAGTGTGTATTTTCGTGTTATCGAGTAGGTGCATAACTGTGAGAATTTGGGTAAATGATGAAATGATGTAAGTATGTATGCAGATTTGTGTGTATGTGGTTATGAATGTGCATGTGTACATGTGTCCTTCTGCCTGCCCGTCTCATAATATGGTAATATGCATTGCTTATGTTTACACCATTCATTTGACGTTTTTTTTCCCCTATGTGAATGTAACATTCACAATGATGAACAAAAGATGAGTGACTGGAAGGGCCGAATGTACGACAGGCCTGTGTGCCCAATTTGTGACCCTTTGAAAATAAAGTTTGTCTGTTCGTTCGTTCCCCATGGACGACAATCCCTTTCAGATTAATATCCTGAATGTGTCTGATTCTGTCACGGGATTATTAATCTGAGGCTGGAATGGGTCCTAACTACAAGAAAGATTTAAATGGCATTGCACTGGGTACCTCAGAAGTTGGAGTGGGTTGGCCTGATGGTGAGGGACACTGTTAATAGGGAAAGCTAATCCACATACAAAATTCAGTCCAGCACTACTAGAAGTAGTGAGTATGAACTACGCTTGAGTTCAAAGCGAGTGAGCGGAAAAAAAAATGTCACTGGGTTTTATTCCACATGGCTTCATCTCCTTTCACACAGCAGCCTGCCGAAAGCATCACCCAAAGCAGGAACTCTGTAGCTCCAGCGATGACCCAGTGTCTCCAAGAAAATTGCACTCGTAAACTGAACGAGTGAGTTAGAATTGAACCCACAACCTTCAGAATGCAAGGCGGGAGACAAAACCACTTCACCATGGAGACTCCCTTGAATGGGTCCTAATTATAACTTCTCTTTTGAGGCTGAATGGGGTAAGGGTCATGGAGAGAAGGAAGGAAGGAATCAAAATGACATATGCAACATTAAATCAGCACACATATAAGGATCAGAATCACAGACTAAAGCAATCAATAATAAACTACAAATGTTCATTAACTGGTGTCTGACAGGAATAGAAAGTTATGATAGAATCACCAATACTAAGCTTAGGGGGAGAACTTGTCACAATTGTATATATAATATCTCCATTTTGTCATAATTATATGCATACTATCTTTACTTTGTCACAATTATATACATCATCATCATCATCATCAAGTGCCGTGCCGGCTGGCGTAGGCGTTCATGGCTCTCCATAGATCTCGGTCTTTGGTTTTCTGGATCAACTCTGCTGCTGATATTCCTCCATGCCACCGTCTCAATCCATCCAGCATCACTTCTCTTGGTCTACCTCTGCCTCTCTTCCCCTCGATCTTTCCAGTTGTTACAATGTTCTCCAATGCCTCTCTTCTCATCACATGACCGAGGAAAGCTGTTTGTCTCTGTCTTATTGTTGTATATAATGTTCTAGTTTCATTAGCCTGTTTCAGGCAGTCGTCGTTAGTTACTCTGGCAGTCCAAGGAATTCGCAACATTCGTCTCAGGAACCACATCTCTGTTGCTTCTAATTTCTTCTTAATTTGTTCATTTACATTCCAAGATTCACTGCCATACAGCAAAACTGGTTCTACATAGCATTTCAGCACTCTCTTTCTTACATTCAGTGACAGTGACTTATTGCATAAGATACTCTTCATTTTATGAAATGCGGCTTTTGCCTGCCCTATTCTGCTCCTAATCTCTGTTGTACATCTTCCATCTGATGTTATAAATGCCCCTAGGTATCTAAAATTATCAACTTGGTTAAGGATTTTCCCTTCTATTTCTATGTCACATTTTGGTGTCACCATTTTCTTTGATATTACCATTGTTACTGTTTTCTTGATATTCAAGTTGAGTCCTTTCCTTGCACTCTCTGTTACTACAACGTCTAATAATTGTTGTAGGTCTGTTGAATTATCCGCCACCAATACTGTGTCATCTGCATAGCGTATATTATTTATATTATAACCTCCAACTAGTATTCCTGGCATCTCTTTGATCTCTCTCATTATTACTTCGCTATACAGGGAGAAAAGATCTGGTGACAAGACACACCCTTGTCGTACTCCTAGCTTTATCTGTTCGTAACTACCCTCTTTATTTCCCATTTTAATTGCTGCTACTTGGTTCCAGTAAATATTCTTTATTATTCTTAAATCTTTTCCATCAGTGTTGATATCTTCCAACATTTTAATCAGTTCATCATGTTTCACTTTATCAAATGCCTTAGTATAATCTATGAAGCACAAATATATGTCCCTCTGTTTCTCTATTGACCTTTCTATTAGTGTCCGCAATGTATAAATTGCATTGTTTGTGTCCTTTCCTTCCACAAATCCATACTGTTCTTCACTAATTTCCATTTTTATTTTCTTTTTGGTTCTTCTCATTATGATTCTGAGTAGAAGCTTAGTGATATGGTTTATAAGGTTAATTGTACGAAAATCTTCACAATCAATTGCTCCTGGTCTTTTTGGTATAGCTATAAATACAGATTTCAGCATATCACTGGGTAAATATCCACTGCTGTAAATATCATTCAACATTTTGGTTAATATATCTACTCCAAATTCTCCCAATACTTCTAATTCTTCTATTGTGATTTCATCTGGCCCAGCTGTTTTTCCTTTCTTCATACGTTTCATAGCGTCAGCGACTTCTTCTTTCAGAATAGGTGGACCTTCTAAGTTACTATCTTCTGTTAATTCTGCCCTTTCTCCTTCATATAATTCTCTTATATACTCATTCCACCTCTTCATTATAGCATCTTCCTCTAATATTATCTTTCCTGTTTTTGATTTCAAACACCCTGTATTTATTCTTATTTTTTTTCCTGTAAGCTCACTGATTTGTCTGTGCATATTTTTTGTATCTTTAATGGAATTTAATTCAATTTTTTTGCATTGCTCGTTTAACCAACTTTCTTTAGCCTTCCCACATTTATCTTTTATTTCTTTATTTATCTTAGCGAATTCTTGTTTGTTATTTTTATACTGTTTTCTTTTGTCCATCAGGTTTAAGATATCTTCATTCATCCATTTTTTCTTAGCTATTTTGCCTCTCTCTGGTAATACTTCTTTGCTAGTTTGATGAATGGAGTCCCTTAACATTTCCCATTGTTCATCTATACTCTGTATTTTAGTTATTGCATTGTACCTATTTTTCACAGTCACTCTGTATTGTTCTTGCATTTCTTTATCTATTTTTAGAACCTCTTTATTAAGTCTCATGTTCTTAACCATTTTTTTCCCTCTTTTTAATCTTACTTTTATTTGTCCACATAGTGGTACATGATCACTATTACAGTCAGCACCAGGCATTGTCTTTACATTAATTAAAGCATTTCTAAATCTTTTATTAATTAGTATGTAGTCAATTTGGTTGCGTATATTCTTATCAGGGCTTATCCATGTGTACAGTCGTCTTTTATGGTGTTTAAACCATGTGTTTCCAATTATCATATCATTGATATTTGCCCATTCTATTAGCTTTTCCCCTCTTTCATTTCTTGTACCTAAACCATAATTCCCCACTACATCCTCCATTTTTCCCTTTCCTACTTTTGCATTAAAATCACCAAGTATTATCTTTATTTCTTGTGATCCAATTTGAGCCATCGCCATTTCTATTTCGTCGTAAAAGTGTTGTATTTCTTCATCACTACTGCTTGCTGTTGGTGCATATACTTGTATAATATTTATGTCTATTGGTTTGCCTTTGATTTTTACCATAATAACTCTATCTGAAATACACCAGTATCCATTAATTGACTTGGCTGTTTTTTCATCTAATATTATTCCTACCCCTTTCTCATGTGTCTCCCCTCCAGAATAAATTATTGTGTGATTGTCAGCTATAATTTTGCCCGATCCCTTCCATCTCATCTCACTAACGCCTAGTATATTCATTTTCATGCTATCCATCTCACTTAGAACATTGGTCAACTTTCCTAGCTCATTTAATGTCCTAACATTCCATGTTCCTACTCTAAATTTATTTATTTTAGTTAAGATTTTGCCATCAGTAGCTGGATGACGGTCTGGTGTCACCTGTGGCTCATGACTGTCCCTACCGGACGAGGATGCCCTAAGACAGCCATTAACGTCCTTCACTAACTTTGATTTATGTTTTGCCATGAAGTCTTGGGAAGATAATGTGGTGGTTTCCCCTTGCCTTCCACATTCACATGGTGGTCTTTTTACCTCTGCTTTTGACAGCCATTTCCAACTGTAAGGACAAGTGAGTGCCCTGCTCTGCTCAGCTGCAGAGTTGTCCACTTATTCCGGTGGATACTCGGTCCCCAGAGCTGTGTTAGCCACACCGTAGTGTGTTTCCATCCTCTACCGCGTGGAGGTGCAGTTGGGATTTTCCCTTCATAAAGTTATGGTCTCTGACCAAAACTCTCCAGTACTTTTAGAGAACAATTATATACATATCTCTATTTGTCATGATTGTATACATACTATCCCTATTTTGTCAAAATTGTGACGTTGCGTGAGAATCGGTAGTGGTTCTCTCCACGTTGGTAATTTACTGGGTATGTGAGCCGGTCGCTCAGAAAGCAATGGCAAACTACTGAGCGTAATCTTGCCAAGAAATCAACAATCAGCTGAAAGATGCTGATGTTGACAGCGATGTCCTGTAAAGGATATGCGAACAAAAAAAATATATACATACCATCTATATTTTGTCACAATCATATACATACCATCTATATTTTGTCACAATTACATACATACCATCTATATATTGTCACAATTATATACATACCATTTATATTTTGTCACAATTATATACATATTATCTCTATGTTGGTTACAAACCATTGATGACTCACTTCGCAGGGAGACTGACTGGGGGTACAGACTCCTGAAAGGACTGCAGCTGGTAAAGATGAAACAGCAGAATGTGTGATCCTGTGAATAGGAGCAGCAGGACTTGCAGTAATAAATAACGAGACCCAACAGACTTGAAGCACCCCCACATGGTCAGGCAGCATAGGATCACTGCAAAATAGACCTGTGGATACAGCCAAGAATGGTATTTAAATATTTGTTGATTACAAAAACTTCTGCAGCTGTTACAGCATATAGTGTCATATCATATTAGTTAACCACACCTACCACCCCCTCACACACCCACTCACCCACACAGACTCATGCTTACATACATGTAAACATACACACAGAATAGTCAATGAACACAAAAATGGCGTAGTCAGTTGCTACATGCTGAGGGAGATACTGAGGAAAAGATTTGAGTATTTATGGACTAATAGTTTGGTGTGTAATGAGGATGGCTGGTTGGTTAGTTGGTTGTTGACTGGCTGGTTAGTTGGTTGGTTGGTTGGTTGGTTGACTGGCTGGTTCGTTGGTAGGTTGGCTGACTGGTTAATTAGTTGGTTGGCTGGCTGGTTAATTGACTGATGGTTTTTTAGTCCAGATGGTCAGTTGTGAGTTGAACCATGCTGACCTCTGTTTAAGATATTTCATTGTCAACAGAAGAAATTTCCCAGAAGAATTCAACATGGCCAAACAATTATATCAGTAAAACAACTTCAAACATTCACTAATGGGTGCCTGTGCAAATTGAAGGATTAAAATGGTATGAAAACATCTCTGATGTGGAACTCATGTAGAGACTAGACAAATACCCATGAACCAAGAGGTGAAGAAAACATACTGGCGCTGGATAGGACACACATTGAGAAAAATCAAGAATAGTATAAGTAGAAAAGTATTAACCTGGAACCCACAAGGCAAAAGAAATAGAGGAAGGCCTAAAAACTCATGGAGAAGTGAAGTAGAAACAGAAATGAACAATATGGGAAGGGCATGATCAGAGCTGCGTGGGACAGATAAAGATAGGAGGGTTTAACAATATGGGAAGGACATGATCAGAGCTGGGTGGGACAGCTAAAGATTGGAGGGTTTAACAATATGGGAAGGACATGATCAGAGCTGCGTGGGACAGCTAAAGATAGGAGGGTTTAACAATATGGGAAGGACATGATCAGAGCTGGGTGGGACAGCTAAAGATTGGAGGGTTTAACAATATGGGAAGGACATGATCAGAGCTGCGTGGGACAGCTAAAGATAGGAGGGTTTAACAATATGGGAAGGACATGATCAGAGCTGGGTGGGACAGCTAAAGATAGGAGGGTTTAACAATATGGGAAGGACATGAATAGAGCTGCGTGGGACAGCTAAAGATAGGAGGGTTTAACAATATGGGAAGGACATGATCAGAGCTGGGTGGGACAGCTAAAGATAGGAGGGTTTAACAATATGGGAAGGACATGATCAGAGCTGCGTGGGAAAGCTAAAGATAGGAGGGTTTAACAATATGGGAAGGACATGATCAGAGCTGCGTGGGAAAGCTAAAGATAGGAAGGTTTAACAATATGGGAAGGACATGACCAGAGCTGCGTGGGACAGCTAAAGATAGGAGGGTTTCACAATATGGGAAGGACATGATCAGAGCTGCGTGGGAAAGCTAAAGATAGGAAGGTTTAACAATATGGGAAGGACATGACCAGAGCTGGTAGGACAGCTAAAGATAGAAGGGTTTAACAATATGGGAAGGACATGATCAGAGCTGGTAGGAGAGCTAAAGATAGGAGGGTTTAACAATATGGGAAGGACATGATCAGAGCTGCGTGGGAAAGCTAAAGATAAGAGGGTTTAACAATATGGGAAGGACATAATCAGAGCTGCGAGGGACAGCTAAAGATAGGAGGGTTTAGAGTGAGTTGGTTGAAGGCATAGGCCCCAATAGAGAATAGAGGGCAAAAGAAGTGGAAGAAACTATTACATAATTTTTTTCACAAAACGTTGCTCGATCTACCTCTCCCAATAATATATTTCACTAAACGCTGCATGAATTACCCCTCCCAACAACATAATCTATTTCACTAAACATTGCATGACTTACCCATCCCAACAACACAATCTATTTCACTAAACATTGCATTACTTACCCCTCCCAACAACAGTCTAATTCACTAAATGTTGCATGATTTACCCATCCCAACAACATAGTCTATTTCACTAAACGTTGCATGAGTTACCCATCCCAACAACAGTCTATTTCACTAAACGTTGCATGACTTACCCCTCCCAACAACATAGTCTATTTCACAAACATTGCATGACTTATCCCTCCCAACAACATAATCTATTTCAATAAATGTTGCATGACTTACCCCTCCCAACAAAATAATCTATTTCACTAAACAAACATTGCATGACTTACCCCTCCCAACAACATACTCTATTTCACTAAACGTTGCATGACTAACCCCTCCCAACAACATAATCTATTTCATGAAATGTTGCAAGAACTTACCCCTCCCAACAACATAATCTATTTAACTAAACGTTGCTCGACTTGCCTCTCCCAACAACATAATCTATTTCACTAAACGTTGCATGACTTACCCCTCCTAAAACATAATCTATTTCAGTAAACGTTGCATGACTTACCCCTCCAATAACACAGTCTATTTCATTAAATGTTACATGACTTGCACCTCCCAATAACACAGTCTATTTCACTAAACGTTGCATGACTTACCCCTCCCAACAATGAAGGATCAATAATTCCTGCTGCCAACAATGTCAAGTTCTGGAGGTACTCAAAGAATACTTGTACAAAGTAATGTTTATATTTCCTCTGCTCCCCACCAAGCAGAGGAGTTTCTGACGTAATGACAGTGGTGTCTGCCTGCAGGCTTCCCATTTTCATAGACAAGACCAGGGTGAGTAAAGACAAGAAGAATATTATAATATCTGGTGTGATCAGGCGCAGAATGTTCCACAAACTGGCTCCCTTTAAGCTGAAGATGATAGCATGCAATATAAGAAACAAATTAACACTAAATATGACCAGGGGGCTCAACAAAACAAAAGAGAAACACACAAACTTCTTCTTCTTCTTGTGCGTTCATCCGAAGAGATTTTTTTCGGACATGATTGCGTTGTGCCTGTTTACAGCAAAGCTGCGTTCTTGCGACGTTAGGCCGACACATCCGACTTCTATGGGCATTTTTGACTGTGTTAACCTTCCCAGGAAACACACAAACCAAATCATTTGTTTTAACTTGTATTTTACAATGGGCAAAAATAAAGGAGACAAATATATTTTTCAAAGTCTAAATATATGGGGGATAAATATGATTTGATTTAACTTTATTTTCAAAGGGTCACAAATTGGGCATGCATTCCCATCTTACATCCGACCCTTCCAATCACTCATCTTTCATTCATCAATAGTGCATGATACATTCACATAGGAAAGAAAACATTGTCATATGAATGTTGTAAACATATAAGAAACACACATAAACAATATATTGCACATTTCTTGCCTGGCATATTCGGCTACATTTCGTCAGGTGCACGCTGCAGAGTTATATATTACATTACGTGGACAAACAAATAATTGTTTGGCTAAAATACTAAGTACTTAGTCATTGATATTGTTTGAAGGTCGAGAACGTTAGCCCCACACTTAGCAGGAAGTCTTTCTGTTTGCATAGCAATGGCTGGAATTGCCTAATAGATAATACTTCGAAATATTTGCATAGCCGTTGCAATGCAAACAGAAGGACTTCCTGTTAAGTGTTAGACTTCTGTGAGGCTAATGTTCTGGACCTTCAAACAATATCAATGACTATGTACTTAGTATATCAGCCAACATTTTATTTGTTTGTCTACCTCATCTAATATATAACTCTGCAAAATGCACGACGAGATGCAGCGAAATATGCCAGGCAAGAAATTGTGCAATAATTTGTTTATAGCGTCTGCGTTTAAATTCACTAAGGGAATACACTGTTTTGAATAATCAATCCACAATTCATTTCAAGTCTTCTTTCATCACCCATCGGCTTGTCCTGTGTAGACTTTTTTCCTCATAATTCTTTCGAATTTGCTCTCTATCATTTTCTTGCCCTGGTCTTGTTATATTTGTTTCACAATCATAATCAATTTTTCTTTAATACGAGGGGTCTTCACGTGAAAACCTTAAATGTTTTTTTGTTTTTGTTTGGTGAATATATTCTGAAAAAGTAAAGAACAAATGTATCATTTTTCGATGTTTTTCATTTTTCACTGCATTCAATGAGAGTCCTCCAGCGCCAATAAAGTTCTTGGATTCCTGTAGAAAAAATTCTTTTGGTCACTATTCGGTGTGCCTGATCTGACCATGAACAGTCTGTCACAGAAGTCACGCCATTTTGAAACTTCCTACTCCAATCATAAACTTGCTGGACTGGCAAGCATGCATCATCATACTGGACCTTCATTCACCAATGAATTTCTATAGGTTCCACCCCTTCACTGATTAAAAAAATGGATAACAGAATGCTGCTCCTCTTTGATGCATGTCAAAAGTGGGGTGGCCATCTTTAAACTGTCCTTATGACATCACTGAGTTTGTCTGCACCATGATGTCACATTCTTAACACTCTTTACATCCTTAACAACAATATTGACAGGTTACAAGACAATGGCATGGTAATTGTCATTTCTATCACACTTTTCAGGTTTTCACTTGAAGCACCCTCGTAATAAACATCTATTCAGTTGTTACACATTGCTGCATTATGTATTGCTTGTATTCTTTACATCACTGAGCGAGATGTTGTGTCTCAATTGCTGTCATGTTTAGATTATCTATCACATCTTGAATCTATGAGTTGGTTGTCTCATCTCTGCTTCCCTGATACGCCTACCTTCACATTTACCAGAATTCATGTCTTTTTACATTCCCAAATGTTTCATTTCCTTCCATTTTATTTGTCTTAATAACCAGTCTTCTTTAACACTGAGATCTTTTTGGGTAGATCATTTTGTTCTCTTTTTCATCCCATTACTTTTTATTACTCACCTGTGACGAAGGGGGTTACAAACTCAATTCATAATCCAGGTAACCCGTTTGAAACACAGCTGCTGGCGATTTGGAAGCAGACAGCGCTGTGATAGTTTCATTACAATGGTATGAGTGCCGGTCATTCAGAAAGCAATGGCAAACTACTGAATGTAAACTTGCTAAGAAATCACACACAGCCAAAAAAATGCTGAGGTTGACTGTAATGTCCTGTAAGGTTTCCAACTAACTTAACTCCTTGGTACCAGTTATGATCAAAGATGCACATGTGCTTTCCAACTGATCTGCTAAATGTCCAAGTTTCACATCTGTATTACCTCTGAAGTCGTAGTGGGTTCACCTGATGACGAGGGACACTGTTAATAGGGAAAGCTAATCAACACACAAAATTCAGTCCAGCACTACTAGAAGTAGTGTGTATGGACTACGCTTGAGTTCAAAACGAGTGAGCAAAAAAAAATAATCTGTATTTAGAGGTCAGCATGGCAGAAGGATAGAGCGCTTGCTCTAAACTTCCGGTGTGCGGATGTCAAGGTAGCAGGTTCAACCCTTACACTGGTCAGTTGGACTAGAATGTTGACTTTTCATCCTTGACTTAGGGATGCAAATTACAAGTACCTCAGAAGTCGGAGTGGGTTCGCCTGATGGCGAGGGACACTGGTATTTTTTTTTTTTTTTTTCGCTTTTCCATCCTGTTTCAGGACATTGCGGTCAACACCAGCATCTTTCAGCTGTATGTTGATTCCTAGGCTAGACTACGCTCATCAGCACGCCACGACTTTCTGAGCGACCGGCTCCATACTCTCATAAGTCACTTTTGCGATTCGAACCACTTGTGGTATTAGGGAAAGCTAATCCACACGCACACATCAACCCAGTGCACTAGAAGTAGTAGCATGTGTGTGGACTACCCTGGAGTTAAAAGCCAGTGAACACCAAAACAAAACAAACATCATCAGTATGTGGCCTCACAGAATATATACATGCTCTTAGTGCTGTTGTCAGTTGTGAGGTAGGAGTATCTCCCACCAAAACAAAACAAACATCATCAGTATGTTGCCACACAGAATATATACATGCTCTTAGTGCTGTTGTCAGTTGTCAGGTAGGAGTATCTCCCACCAAAACACAACAAACATCATCAGTATGTGGCCTCACAGAATATATACATGCTCTTAGTGCTGTTGTCAGTTGTCAGGTAGGAGTATCTCCCACCAAAACACAACAAACATCATCAGTATGTGGCCTCACAGAATATATACATGCTCTTAGTGCTGTTGTCAGTTGTCAGGTAGGAGTATCTCCCACCAAAAGAAAAGTTAGGTACCTCCTTCTCCCGCTAGCCTAGGGGACACCCTTGGATAAAGGAGATTACCCATGCAGCCCCTAAACGAATAGGGGTATCTCCCAGCAAAGAAGTTAGGTATCTCCGTCCCTCCGATAGCCCAGGGGACACCCTTGGATAAAGGAGATTACCCATGCAGCCCCTAAACGAATAGGGGTATCTCCCAGCAAAGAAGTTAGGTATCTCCGTCCCTCCGATAGCCCAGGGGACACTCTTGGACAAAGTAGAGTACCCATGCAGCCCTCAACGAATAGGGGTATCTCCTAGCAAAGGCGAAGTTAGGCATCTCCTTCCCTCTGTTAGCCCAGCTGACACCCTTGGACAAAGTAGAGTATCCATGCAGCCTGAGGTTGCTAAGGATGTCAGCTTGATCCATTGCTAGTCCACTCCAAACAGCAACCATGCCCACAATCCCAATTGCTCATTCGGTTCCTCTTACACCTGCATGCCCTGGTATAAAAATGACCTCCTCAGAAATTTAAGCCATTGCCTTCTGGCCCCTCCCTCAGTCTTCTATGTATTTGATATGTTCACTGCAATAAAGAGAAGTGATAGCAGACTACATTCTTTACAGGTGCCTAGAAAACTACAGCAGTCCAAGACAGTCTTCTTGAGGTAACTAAATATGTGACATTATATTTTTTGTTCATATATAATGGGCGCTCATTTGAAATCCGTTCGTGCCGCACTGTACGTAATTGCGTAAGCTGAACATGATCATGTCATAGTCATGTGATAAGTACTGACCAATGAATAAAAGAGCAAGTGCTTATCGTCCCATGATGCATAGGTTCTGTTTCTGACCATTGAGAAAATGGCTGGGTTGATACAAAATCCGTCCAAAAAAGCTCAAAGAGCGGAGATTCAGTTTCTTTCAATTGAAGGATGTTGACCAGTGGACATTCATCGAAGAATCCAGGCAGCGTACGGTAACAAATGTGTATCGAAGACAACAGTGACAGACTGGGCATGAATGTTTCGGAAAGGACGTCAGTTCACGACAGATCTTCGACGGCCGGGCCAAGCGCATATTGTGCAACAGAAAAAACCATTGCCAAAATTGATGCAGCAGTACAGATGAACCGTTGTCAAAGCATATGTTTGCTAGCGAAAGGATTTGATGTGTCAATTTGGACAATTCAAAAGGTCGTTTGTAAGAAACTGCAATATTGGAAGGTGTGTTCACAGTGGGTGCCACAAATGTTGACCAACCACCAAGAACCACTTGCTGCATTATAGAGTGGAGGGTGATGAATTTCTCTTTCGCATAGTGGCATGCGATGAATCATGGCTTCACCACTTTGAGCCGAGCAGCAAAAGAGAGAGCATGCAATGGAAGCCTGTTGAATCACCAAAAGCCAAAAAATTCAAGTTACAGGTTTCCGCTGGTAAGGTTATGCTGAGTGCATTTTTTTGTTACCATAAAGGGCTATTGTTGGCCGACTTTAAAGAACCTGGTGTCAACATCAACTCTATCAACTACGTGCAAACACTAGACAAGCTGCAAAAAGCCATCAAGAATAAACAACCTGGCATGCTTTCTCGTGGTGTGATTTTGTTGCACGATAATGTTCAACCACATGTCACAAAGATTGTGCAGGAAGCTTTAGCAAGGAAGAAGTGGGACATTCTGCAACATCCAGCCTATAGTCCTGATTTGTCCCATGTGATTTTCATTTGTTCAGACCTCTAAAAAAAGCTCTCAAGGGGCAACGATTTTACGCAGATGCAGACATAATGAGCGCGGTAAACACTTGGTTCAGTGAGCAACCACAATCCTTTTTTGCGGACGGCATTCGCTGCCTACCTAAGCAATGGGATGCTTGCCTGAATGCCTACGGCGACTTCTTCTGACCAACCCATGGTGCATAATTCATTCAAAATGAATGCTTTGTTTAATTCTACCACACCTGTTAATATTTCTTTCATGCTTTTGTAATAAAGCCATTAGAAAGAGTTTCAAATGAACGCCCCTAATAGTAAGCCAAACAAATTATAATCCTTGTTTTTACCTCTGATATCCAATCTGGCGCAGCATTTTCTCTATATATGCACCTGTGAAAACAAAATTATTTTAAATTACTAGACCACTTTTAAATGCCTATACAAGAATAGAAATATAATTCTCTGTAAAGAAATCTGAGCAGACCAAAACGAATACTAGAAGAGTCAGATAACAAACATAATAGTAGAAAAGTCAAAGAACAAAAATAGTGGTTGAAGGGTCATAGAAGAAAAATAATGGTAGAAGAGTCCTAGAACAAAAATAATGGAAGAAAATTCATAAAGCAAATATAATGATAGAAGAGTCATAGAACAAGAATAATGGTAGAAAAGTCATAGAACAAATAAAAATGGTAGTAGAGTCCTAGAACAAAAATAATGGAAGAAAAGTCATAGGACAAAAATAATGATAGAAGAGTCATAGAACAAAAATAATGGTAGAAAAGTCTTGGAACAAAAATAATGATAGAAAAGTCATAGAACAAAAATAATGGTAGAAAACTCTTAGAACAAAACTCATGGTAGAAAAAGTCACAGAACAAAAATAACTCGGGAAGGTTAACCCGGTCAACAAATGGCCGCAGAAGTCAGATGTGTCGGCCTAACGGCGCAAGAACGCATACCTGCTGTAAACAGGCACAACACAATCATGTCCGGAAAAAAAACCTCCGGATTAATGCAGAAGAAGAAGAACAACAACAATAATGGTAGAAGAGTCATAGAAAAAGTAATAATAGTTGAAAAGTCTTAGAACAAAAATAATAGTAGAAGTCATAGAATACAAATAATAGTAGAAGAGTCATAGAATACAAATAATGGTAGAAGAGTCACAGAATAAAAATAATGGCAGAAGAGTCATAGAATAAAAATAATGGCAGAAGAGTATAGAGCAAAACGAACTGTTGAAGAGTCAATGACCAACAATAATGACAGAAAAATCAGTTTAGAAGAGTCACAGAATAAAAATAATGGCAGAAGAGTCATAGAATAAAAATAATGGCAGAAGAGTATAGAGCAAAACGAACTGTTGAAGAGTCAATGACCAACAATAATGACAGAAAAATCAGTTTGCGACTTACTTGGTGCACCTTTGTACTCTCACCTCACTGAAAGGAGCACTAACAGCAGGGGGGGAAAAAACACATTTTTAAAAACCATCATCATTCAGTGCCTTGCTGGCTGGTTTGGGCGATCATGCCTCTCCACAAATTGTGATCTTTGACAGCGTGGATCAATTTGTGTGTTGACTCCATTCTGTGCCATGACACAAGACTGTCAAGAATTTTCTCACGCTGTCTTCCTCTATCTCTCTTTCCACAAATATTTCCAGCTGTCACATGTTCCAGTTTTTGTCTTCTCATAATGTGGCCAAAAAATTATGACTGCTTCTTTCTGATGTGTTTGATAAACTGTCTTTGCAATTTAGCTTCCCTCTAAATGTCCAGATTGCTCATTTTGGCTGCCCAATTAATTTTCACCATCCTTCTGTAAAACTGCATCTCCGAGGCTTTTAGGGATTTTTTCACCTGTTTACTAATTGTCCAGGATTTGCAGCCGTATGTTAAAATTGGTTCTATGTAACATGCAAGAACTCTTTTTCTAACTTTCAAGGACAAGGACTTATTGCACAAAATGTTCTTCATTTGATAGAATGCAGTTTTTGCTTGTCCTATTCTGTTCTTTATCTCTGTGATGCATCTTCCATCTGATATTATCCATGTGCCTAGATATCTAAATTTCTGCACTTGCCCCAAAATAACGTCTTTTACTTTCACTGCACATTTAGGCACAAACTGTTTCTTTGATATCACCATGACTTCTATCTTTCTATTATTCAAACTAAGGCCCATCTTTTCACTTTCTACAACCACTGTATCTATCATTTCCTGTAGTTCCTTCTGACTTGTTGTTATCAAGATGGTGTCATCAGCATAACATAAGTTACTCATATTATGTCTACCAACCAGGATCTCTGACATATTTTCTGTAGATATTATTACATGTTCGCTGTCCAATGAGAAAAAATCAGGAGACACTACACAACCTTGTCTAACGCCTGTCTTTATTCACTGAAATGTTCCTACCAGGTTGTTGATTCTTATGGCTGCTGCTTGTTGCAAATATATGTTCTTTATTATTTGCAGGTCTGGGACGCAAAGGTGTTTCCAAGGCACCAGGGCCGGGTTATATACTGGCCAAGACCTATTGATGCGTCCTCGTCGAGTGTCCTGGGCAACAGGTCCCTTCGGGGTCCTGGCTAAAGTCAGTAGGATTGCTGATTCCTCCGAAGTCAGAGAGTGTCTGCCTGTACGGCGAGGAACCACCAGTCTGCACACCAATAAGCCAGACATGGGACAACAGATACTCACGCAAACCTCAGGTCCTGTATGACATCACACTGATGTTGGACAACAGGATGCCTTCATCCGACATACAGGACTTCACGTTGGAGCTCAAGCCAACGAACACAAGCAAGCAAGCAAGCATTTGCAGGTCTTTGCCGTCAATGTTCAGTTGCTTTAGTAATTGTATTATTTCCTCATATTTCACACTGTCAAATGCTTTTGTGTAGTCTATGAAGTTTTTTTTTTTACTTCTATAGCTCTTTCTAATAGTGTTCTGAGAATATATATAGCATTGTCAACAAATGCTTACAGCACATAAACAAACTTACCTATATTCATTGGTGCTCATCGAAATAGAAGAAACAGAGATTAGATGACACACTGGACAACATACAAATTGAAAGCTTGGCTGATGACACCATCCAAGATGTTGTGTTGAGTCAGCCATGCATCGAAGTACACTTTGTTCCTGCAGCGACAGTGCTGTCATCATTTCAAGGTGTTAGGTTCGCGCCCCCAACTTGTTAACTTTAGCTTTCAATTTATATGTTGTCTAGTGTGTCCTCTAACCTTTGCTTCTTTTTCCTACTTCTGAGCTGATGATGACGAGGTCAAAAGGAAAAGAGCACTTATGGCGAGGTAAGCAGTTCAACCCCTACACCAACATTAAGTTGAACTTAAATGTTGACTTCTTGTTCAGAAAACAATGGCAAACTACTGAACATACAATTGCCTAGAAAATCAACCTGTAGTTGATCGCAAACGTCTGCAAAGGACAAGCAACATTTTTTTTTTACTTCTATGAGCGCCAATCAATACTTATCAATTTTGAATGATGAAGACAAACAATAGACTGCATGATTTATTGCCTGGCATATTTTGCTGAATCTCGTCAGGTACATACTGCAGAAATCACACAATGTAAGGTAAAATAACTAGATAAATCCTTCAAGCTGAAATATACACATGTTCGCACAGTAATTTCAGTTGTCTACCACGGTAACTTTAAACTGACTAGCATGTCTTTCTGTTTGCACAAATATGTCAGAAATTGTAACAGCAATGGATTCCTCCTCCTTCAGACATGTCCCGAACACGATCTCCTGATTACCAACACAATTTTCCGTCTTCCCATGAGAAATAGGACATCGTGGATGCACCCTCGCTCGAAACACTGGCACTTCATTGACTATGTCATCGTCAGGAGGAGTGATAGACAAGACGTTCGGGTGACAAAATCTATATGTGGTGCTGAATGTTAAACAGACCATCGTCTCATTATCTTGAAAATAGACATACACATCAAACCACCACGGCGTCCTCAAGGGGTAAAAATGCAAAATAAACACTAAATGTCACCCACCTAAACAGCAAGAAAATACAGCTGTCATTTGAAAATATCCTGGAAGACCGCCTCAAGCCCAATGCTGCAGTTAAACAGGATGCAGAAACTGAGTGGAGAGCCCTAAAGGACATAATTTACAACACTGCTATGGAAATCCTGGGTCCAAGGTCTTTACAAACATATGGGTGAACAAGATCATGCCACAAAGATTTCAAGGACGTGCCAATAGTCCACCTTTACAAACATAAAGGAAACTGCCAATCACCGAGGCATCTCCTTACTTTCAATTGCAGGGAAGATACTCGCCATAATTCTTCTCAATCGCCTCACGGCCCATCTCGATCAAGGTCTTCTTCCTGAGAGTCAATGTGGCTTCAGAAAAGAATGAGGATCTGTTGACATGATTTTCGCTGCAAGAGAAATGTCAGGAACAGACCAGCCAAATGTTCTCCACTTTCAATGACCTTACCAAGGCTTTTGATACAGTCAGCAGAGAAGGACTGTGGAAGATTATGGCAAAATATGGCTGTCCACGAAAGTTTGTCCAAATAGTGCAGCTATTTCATGATGGTATGCAGGCAAGACTAGGGAAAATGGTGAACTGTCTGAGCCCTTTCCTGTCACCAATGGGGTGAAGCAAGGATGTGTCCTGGCACCAACACTGTTCAGTCTCATGTTTTCAGCTATGTTGACGAATAATGAAAGTCGCTTAAAATTCGACAGGGTCGACTTCATTTCATTGGGTTTTATCCCAAATGGCTCTGTCTCTTTCCGCAGTGCGGAAAGTGTCACACACACCACAAACTCTGTAGCTCTAGCGACGACTCACAGGAGTCTCAGAAAAATTTAACTCGTGAACCGAAGGACGCAGCCCGGAATCGAACCCACAACCTTCTGAGCCCGAGTTAAACGGCTTGACCACTTCGCCACGAAGACTCCATTGACGAATGCCTTCGAGAACAACGACATTGGAATAGACATCAACTACCGCATGGATGGAAAGTTATTCAATCTCAGAAGGCTGAAAGCTAAAACAAAAATTAACAGCGACACCGTCAGTGAGCTCCTGTTTGCTGATGATTGCGCTCTATATGCCAACTCAGAGGCAGACATACAACACAATGTTTCAGCTTTCTCACATGCCTGTGCCAACTTTGGGCTCAATATCAACTTGGAGAAGACTGTAGTTATGTACCAGCCAGCTCCAGGGAATAGTCACACTGTGCCGAATATCAAAGTGAATGGTCATAGACTAAGTGTTGTGGACAAATTCACCTATCTTGGCAGCACTGTGTCACAAGCTGCCACAAATGATGATGAAGTGAATGCAAAAATCTCCAAGGCCAGCGCAGCCTTTGTCAGACTGTACAAGAATGTATGGTACAGAAATGGAATAAGCCTGCAAACAAAGCTGAAAGTCTACAAAGCAGTTGCATTATCCACACTGCTATATGCTTGTGAAACCTGGACTATTTATCAGCGACACGCTAGGAAATTAAACCACTTCCACACTGTCTGCCTTAGGAAGCTACTGAAGATTAAATGGCAAGACAAGATCCCAGACACTGAAGTCCTAGAAACAGCGTCCATGCCCAGTATCCACACTCTACTAATGAAGAATCAGATTCACTTGGCTAATCACTTAACTCGAATGCCAGATCACAGGCTCCCTAAACGAATTTTTTATGGCGGGTTGTGTTGTGGTAAACGCTCCAAAGGCGGCCAGTGGAAACGTTTTAAAGACACTGAAAATCTCACTGAATGCTTTTGGAATTCATTTTGACACCTGGGAGACTGCAGCCAGAGACCAAAGTTTGTGGCGTGCATCATTACGCAAGGATGCAGTCACGTGTGAGGCAACCAGGACTGCAAGAGCTGTGAAGAAAAGCAGGACAGAAAAACCACTGCAGGAAATCCTCCTCCAGAAACATCAAGCATTCTTTGTCCACATTGTCAAAGAACATTTCGAGCCAAAATAAGCCTTATCAGCCATATTAGAACTCACTGCTCCATACTTTCAACCACACTGGATGAAATTAATGGTCATCATCATTCTTGGTGGACAAACAACATGTACCTGATGAGATGCAATGAAGTATGCTAGGCAACAAATCGTGCTAATCTATTGTTTGTGTCTTCCTTATTCAAATTCACTACAGGAAAACATTGTTTGACTTGAAAATGTGTTTATGTGCTGTCTTAGTGGCCTCAAAGGTTCCGCAACAACTGTTAAATCAAATGGTTAGTAAGCTGATAAGACAATACTCACAGTTGGTGAAGTTTCCATAATGTCCACGCATATCTGTTATGGACCAAATTATCAACTGGAAGAAAACATGGCCTAAAATTGTCAGCAGGCTTATCACGATGAAGAACTTCAAGAACAGTCCTGTCACTCCTTGAAAAACACAGAAACGTTCTAAGTAAACCATTCATCATCATCACAGTAATAATAGTTGTAGTTATAAAAGTAACAAATCTCAAACAGGAACCTGCTGGGATGTGCAAGGAATATCACATTAGGCAGGCCTGAATGCAAGGAGGAATTGGTGGCCTGGATTTGTGCACTGTGTTGGCATCCTTCTTTGCATGATCTATGAGAGGAGACTGAGGGACTTATAGAAGCATCCATGTACAATGGATATGACCTTTAACAAATCTCTACCTCAGGCCATAAACAGTCATGTTTATTATGTGGTTGTTTCGGGATTTGAAATTTAAATATTGAGCACAACCCACCACTGGCAACACCGACCGCATTCCGGCATGAACCAAAGGCCCACCCACGCCAACATGGAAACACCACACTCGAGCCCCGCCCTCACCCGAGCTCGCCAGCAGTGCACATCCCCGACCGGACCCGGAAACAGCCCCGGACCACGCGTGCGAAGCGGGTGTGTAACCACGCGGCACACACTGGACACACCAAATTATCACAACAGAACCTCACAACGCTACCCATCGTAGGCCATGCCCAAGATTGCCCAATCGCCGCGACCGACGTCCGTCAATCGATGGGACCCGAACGATCAGGACTTCTCACTGGCAAGGAACACCAGGCCTCCTAAATCCAGTGAGCAGTCGGTGTTGCCAGTGGTGGGTTGTGCTCAATATTTAAATAAGTCATGTTTATGTGTTTTTATTGTGTGTCTGATAAGAACTTCACACGGTTTTAATTTTCTTTTGCTCTCGCTGGCTTTGAACTCAAGCATAGTCCATACACGCTACTTCTACTAGCATTGTACTTAATTTTGCTTGTGGGTGAGCTTTCTCTATTACCAGTGTCCCTCGCC
Source organism: Cepaea nemoralis (assembly GCA_014155875.1). NCBI lineage: Eukaryota > Metazoa > Mollusca > Gastropoda > Stylommatophora > Helicidae > Cepaea > Cepaea nemoralis. The sequence continues at coordinate 680,176 of JACEFZ010022245.1, forward strand.
ATCAGGCGAACCCACTCTGACTTAAGAGGTACTTGTAATTTACCTCTCCTAGTCCACCGGTGTGTGTGTGGAGGGTTGAACACACTACCTTAGCATCAGAACGCCAGGTGTTTAAGAAAGAGCGCTCTTATAATTTTTGTGTTTTATTGTGAATGGAAAAGGCTAGAATTATCCATGCAAATATAAGGACATAAAGGTTACCTACCTTTCATTGACCTCTTTGATGGAGTCGGTAGCAAGGGGGTAAGAAGCAGACACACCAGGTACACCAATGATATCAGACTGATCTTGATCAGGATGACTGTGGATGTCAAGGGAAACGATTCACATAACACAATAATATTAGCAGTGGATAGAATAAACGAACAAATGTATATTAACTGGATATTGCACATTGTTTAGTAGGACATTACACATTATGTAACAGGACATTACACAACATTTAGCAGTACATTACACTTTATTTAGTAAGACTACACATTATATAGCAGGACATTGATTGATTGATTGATTGAACTTTATTTTCAAAGGGTCACACGCTGAGCATGCAGGCCTGTCTTACATTCGGCCCTTCCAATCACTCATCTTTCGTTCATTAATAGTGCATGATACATTCACATAGGAAAAAAAAAACATTGTCAAATGAATGTTGTAAACATAAATGCATATTGCCATGTTATGAGACACATTCCCCCACCCACCCACACACACTCCACCCACACACACAGCCCCAGACACACACACATCCCCCCACCCATCTATCCCCCACCTGCACACACATCCCCACCCATCCCCCAACCTACACACACACCCACCCACAATCCCCCAAATACACATCCCCCCATCCACATACTCATCACCCACCCACACACATCCCCCACCCACAAACATTTCCCACCCAAACACATCTCCGACACTCATCAACACATTCTGCACCCACCCACACATTCAACACCCATACATCCTCCACCAACCCACCCCCTAATCACACATCCCTTGACCACACATCCCACATCCCCAACCCATACATCCCGCACCCACCCACACACACATATCCCTCACCCACCCACCCACACACATCCCCCACCCAAACACACATCTTACAAAGCAGGACATTGCACATTATTTAGCAGGACATTACACATCATTTATTAAGATTACACAGTATGTAGCAGGACATTACACATCATTTATTAAGATATTACACATTATGTAACAGGACATTACATGTTATTTAGTAAGACTACACATTATGTAGTAGGACATTACATTACACATTATGTAGCAGGACATTACACCTTATTTAGCATGACATTACACATTATGTAGCAGGACTACACATTATTTAGCTGGACATTACACAACATTTAACAGGACATTATACATAATGTAGCAGTACATTACACATTATTTAGTAAGACTACACATTATGTAGCAGGACATTACACATTACTTAGCAGGACATTACACATTAGTTAGTTAGTTAGTTAGTCTTTCCTCTTGAGCCTAAGGCGGCGCATAGGGCAGAAGTCCTGTCTCTCCATGCTTGGCGGTTCGCTGCTACCTGTTGTAGATCTTGGATATTTACTTGGCCATTGAATGAGCCTTCTCTAATGATGGTTCTACGCAGGGTCTCTCTTGGTCTTCCCCGTTTTCTTTTCCCTACTGGTGACCATATGAGGGCTTGGTAGGGGAGTCTTGACTTGTCCATTCTGAGTACATGGCCGATGTAGTTCCAACGGCGTCTTCTTATGAAATTGGATACTGTATCTTGCTTAGTCTCTTGTCTTATTTGCGAATTGGTTCTGAAGTCTGTCCAGTGGATGTTTAGAAGTCTTCTAAGACATTTGTTCTCAAAATTGTCTAATTTTTTATCTAAAGCTACCGTTGATTTCCAACTTTCACATCCATACGTTAACACTGGAATCACACAAGAGTTGAAGATTTTAAGTTTTGTGTGTTTGCTGAGTGTCTTTGACTTCCAGATGTTTGACAGTTTATTGAAGGCACTAGATGCCAGTGCGATTCTAGATGATATTTCTGGTGTTGAGTCCCCTGTAGATGTCATTTTGCTTCCTAGGTATGTAAAGCTGTTGACTTTTTCAAGAACGTAGCTGTTCAATTTGGTGTCATCTGAACTGTTGGTAAGATCAATAGTCTTTGTTTTTGTGGTGTTAATTTGGAGACCAATTTGCCCTGAAACATTTTGGAGGTGGTTTATTTTCTCTTGGGCATCCGGGTGTGTTGAACTCAAAAGCACTATGTCGTCGGCAAAGTCCAGGTCTTCTAGAATTTTGTCAACCCAATGGATACCCATATTTGTGTTGTTTGTGCATTTGCGCATGACCCAATTGATAGCTATTCCAAAAAGCATCGGTAATAAGACACAACCCTGTTTCACTCCTGTTTCAACTGAGAACCAGTCAGAGTTGCCAGTTTCTGTTCTTACGCAGCAACGTGTTTCTTTGTAGAAAGATTTTATGACGTTGGTATATTTGGTAGGAAAACCATAGATGTTAAGTAGATTCCAAAGTGAAGGACGGTGGATACTATCGAAGGCTTTTTGAAAGTCGACAAAGTTGGTGATTAATTTCGACTGGAATTCTACTGAGTCTTCAATGATTATTCTGAGGGTGAAAATGTGGTCTATGCATGACTGTTTTGGTCTGAAGCCTGCTTGTTCTTCTCTGAGCCTTTCATCTATCGCCTTTTTCAATCTCTCAAGTAACATGCTACAAAAAAGTTTTCCTGGTACTGACAATAGAGTGATACCACGCCAATTATTGCAATCAGACATATCGCCCTTTTTTAGGCAGTTTGAAAATTACACCATCTTTCCATTGTTGTGGTGGGGATTCGCTTTGCCAGATTTCATTGATCAGCTGTAACAAACGTTGTAAGGTGTTCTCATCTGCTGCTTTGAGCATTTCTCCTGAGATTTCATCTTCACCAACAGCTTTGTTGTTCTTCAATTTTTTTATGGCTGCTTTAATCTCTTCCATGGTGAATGACTCGCATGAGGCATCTAGTGGGGGCATAGTAATTTCTCCATCCAGGTTCAGAACAGTGTCAGGCTGCGGTCTATTTAATATTTCTTTGAAATGTTCTGCCCATCGTTGCTTTTGAAGGTCATCGGATAACAACATTACACATTATTAAACAGGAAATTACACATTTTGTAGCATGACATTATGTATTGCTTGCTTGCTTATGTTTGCTGGCTGTGAAATCCAGCGTGAAGTCCTGTATGTCGGATGAATACATCCTGTTGTCCAACATCAATGTGATGTCATACCAGGACCTGAGGTTTGCATGAGTATCCGTTGTCCCATGTCTGGCTTATTGGTGTGCAGACTGGCGGTTCCTCGCCATGCAGGCAGTACTCTCCGGCTTCGGAGGAATCATTGATCATACTGATGTTAGCCAGGTCCCCGAAGGGACCTGTTGCCCAGGGCGCACGACGTGGACGTGTCAGCAGGTCTTGGCCAGAATAGATCCCGGCTCTAGTGCCTTGGAAACACCTCTGCGTCCCACATTATGTATTATTTATTAAGATATTACACATTATTTAGCAGGACCATTCATATGATTTATCAAGATATTACACATTATTTATCGATATTACACATTATTTATCAAGATATTAGACATTATTTATCGAGATATTACACATTATTTAGCAGAACATTACACATTATTTATTTAGCAGAACATTACACATTATTTATTTAGCAGAACACCAGATGGAAGCAGAGGAAGAGGCCGACCACGTAAACGATGGACGTAGGGAATAACAGAGTCCATTGGAATATCGATACTTGAAGCCCATAATCGGGCACTCTCCCGCTGTTTATACTTCACCTCGACACCGCAAGGTACAAGAGGAACATGACGAGATGAGATGATTACACATTATTTAGCAGGATATTACACATTATTTATCAATATATTACACATTATTTATGAAGATATACATTATTTAGCAGGGCAATATAAATTATTTATTAGGATGTTATAAATTATTTAGCAAAACATTACAAATTATGCAGCAGGACATTTCACATTATTTATCAAAATATTATACACTATTTAGCAGGACATTATACATTATTTATCGAGATATTATACATTATTTAAGAGAACATGACACATTATTTAGCAGAACATTACACATTATTTATTTAGAAGAACATTACACATTATTTATCAAGATATTATACATTATTTTGCAGGACATTACATATTATTAATCGAGATATTATACATTCCAGCCATACACACATCCATATATCATACATAATAGAGAAGTGTAGAGAAGTGCAGAGAATTTAATGTAATCCTATTCTCATGTTTTGTGGATTATTCAAAGGCATTTGACTGTGTACAACATCAGAAACTTGGGAAATCACGAGGAATATGGGCTTTCCATCACATGTAATACAACTCACAAGAATGCTCTATCTAGACCAGTGGTTCTCAAACGGTGGGGAATTCCCCTTCCCCCCCCCTCCCCCCAGGGGGGAATTTTAGGGTTTCCAGGGGGGAATTAAGATTATTTCAAGATCGCATTAATACAAGAACTGATTACTTGATATTGTTTTTCCTTTCATACTGTATGGTTCTGTACGTCTCATCCTTCAAAAATTCATTTAAAAAAATAAGTAGACCCACAAATCACGTTTTATGTGGACGTCTAAACTTGTTTTAGTATGTGCTGTTAAATTTAGCTTCCATTATTACGTATATTGTATAGGGGAGGGTGCAGGATTTTTAGGTAGGAAATACGAAAGGGGGAAATGACGTTCTGAAAATATGGTGAAGGGGGGCACGGGCCAAATTTTTAGGTAGGAAATACGAAAGGGGGGTTGGGGGGAATGACGTTCTGAAAATATGGTGAAGGCGGGCACAGGCCGAAAAAGGTTGAGAACCACTGATCTAGATCAACAAGCAGCGGTTAGAATAGATGGCGAGACGTCAGATTGGTTTGACATCAAGCAAGGATCCGTCGGGATGTGTGCTGTCCCCCTATTTGTTTAACCTGTACGCCGAAAATATGAGAAATGTAATAGATGATATAAACAGGGAGCTATATGATGCCCTAAATATCGGTGGTCATGACATACCAGAGATTCAGTATGCTGATGATACAGTATTGCTATCCACAACACAGAATGGTATAGAAAACCTAATAGCCTCAACCCAATTGAATAGTGAAAATCACAACTTATATCTTAAAATAGCAAAAACAAAGATAATGCATAGATAAAACTACTATGGAGAAAGAAATATAAGTTAATGAGGAAAAATTGGAGGTGGTGGACAATTTTGAATATCTTGGGTCTTTGGTAACCAACAACGGTGACACAATGAAAGAAATTAAATGATGACTATCAATTGCTCTTCAAAGACTAAAACAACTGAATAAATTATGGAGTGGGACAGACAGAGCTACAAAAATTAGATTTTTAAGGGCATGCATCTTTCCCATTGCAACAAACGCCTGTGAGACACGGACACTTACTAAACATGCTGAACAGCGCATAAATGCATTTGAATATAAATGTTATAGATGAGTTCTAAGAATATCTTGGGTAAAGAAAAGAACAAATGCATCCATACTTCAAGAGCTGAATGCTGAAGAAGGTTGGCTATTCAATCAATCGATGCCATGCCGGAAAGCGTGAGCGGTCATGACTCTCCATTTCACTTGATCACCAGAGTCGTGGATCAGCTCAGTGTTCCTGTCTCATCCATGCCATGTGGCCAAGCCATCCAGGCATTTTCCTCTCTGTCTTCCTCTTGGTCTGTTCCCTTCAATCTTGCCAGTTGTCACCAAGTTCTTCAATCCATTTCTTCTCATAACATGTCAAAAAAATTTTGACTGTCTACGTCTAATTTCTCTAATCAATTTACGATTCTCATATGTCTCCTGTAGTACTTGGTCATTTATTTTTCTGTCTATCCATGGTATTCTTTGCATTTTCCTCAGAAACCACACTTCTGCAGCCATCAGATATTTTTCAGCTTGACTGCTCATTGTCCAAGTTTCACAGCTATTAAAGACGATAAAAACAAAGAAAATTGAAATATTTTGGTCACTTGAAACGTCACGAAAGTTTGGAGAGAACAAAAATGGAGGGGTATATGCCTGGGAAGAGAGGAAGAGGAAGGCCAAAGAGAAGATGGGTGCAGGATGTGGCGGATGATCTCCAGATTGGTGTATCGGACATGAGACATCTTGCTTATGATCGAGAGGTTTTCCAGAAGGTTGTTATGGGAGCGAGGTTCTGAAAAGGACATGCTACTGAATGAATTAATTATTCATTATTTAGCAGGACATTACATATTATTTATCGAGATATTACACATTATTTAGCAGGACATTACACATTATTTAGCAGGACTTTACACATTATTTATCTTGATAGTATATATTATTTAGCAGGACCACATATATAATTTATCAAGATCTATTCTTCTGCTTGTTACCTCCCAGTGGAACATAGGACCTCACCCAACTCACTACAAGCCATGTGTGTCCCACCAGTTTGCAAAGTAAACGTAAAGGGCCCTTTCATACGCCTTGAGATGTATTGGGTATATAGTTCTAGTCCCATATTTTATAGAGCAAGCGGCACTCAATGGATCAATATCACGCAAGCTATCTTTACTTCACACGACACTTCCTGGTCCTATTTTAGGATAGGTCGACCTGGGAGCCGTCAATGTTTATAAAGCAGCCTTGATGGAGATTCAAACACATGACCACTGGACCAGCAGCCAAGCATACTAGCCATTCCACTGACAGTCAACATACACGTTGATCATTTAAGACATATCCAGCCACTAGAGGATATAGATAAGTAACTTATATTTTAATGTCGTGTTTTTATGTAGTTGTGTCAACAACTGATGTGTCAGGCATCATCGGATTACTTCTCCCACACCATACAAAGAACTTGCAAGTCGTGTGAGAGGAACTGAATGGTACATTTTATTGCCGTTGGCTCTTTACAATTACAAAACAGTCGCTATCAAATCACACACAAAGCCACAGAATTGCCTATCACTAGTTTCCTAACCCTATTGCTAATCTCTATCTATTTGGCTACACAAAAACTCCTATCGACACTAAACGATCTGCTCTCTACGAAGTCAGTCCCCAGTCTGACTTTTCCTACACGCGTGACTACACAGCACGCGGAAGGACCTTGTTGCGTCCTTCGGCTTTTTGCGTGCTGTTACACTTAGCACGCTTGTAGCAGCCGTTCTCCTATTGAGTGGCACTCTTCTCCGTGGCTATCACGTAGGCGTGATTCTGTCGTGACCAGAGTACTAACTATCTGGTCGTTGCCTCCGTGTCTCATGAGAGAACTAGTTAATAGTCCCCCATTCTATCATCTACCCTGCCCTTATATCGGGGCACTGTATTACCTCTAATCTACTTGAGGTTGACCACTCTTCCCGGTGGTCTTCTATCTTGAGGCATACCTCCTGCCTTTATATTCAGTCTTTGACACACACCCTCCCCTCCTGTGTTGCGTCATCAACTTTGACTCATTGGTTGTGACGCAAGAGGTTTCTAAAAAATTAGTGTATCTAATTTTTGTCAAAGACTGCTGATAACCTGGCTTTGGGTAACTCAATAGACTTCTACTGACTATTGTCACAATGTAGTATCACTTTACTTGGCTACTGGCAATCGCCACAAACTTGTCTGGTTGGCGTGAGCCCTCTTCTCAATCGCAATATTATATTAATTAGAGGTATGTCTGAACCGGACCGTTGTCTTATAAGACCTGCCCTCAAATAGTAAATTAACTCACTACCCATACAAAGTTGACTTTCTTAGGGTCAACACATGAATTGCTTCATGTCCCCCATATAATATTAAACAACCATTACTCAAGCTGTGTGCGACAGGCTTTACCTATTTCGCTTCCGCGTGTAAAGTTATCTTTCACTGTTAAGTTAGTGTTTCGTTGTCTATTATGTCCCCTGACCCGGAGTTATCTCCCTTTGATCTACAAAAAATGTATGCAATTTATATGTTTGTTTTTCTGGTTGTTTGCGTGTTTGCATCTAACTAATAGTATAATCTAACTTCTAACATGTGTATCTATCTATCATGTGTATGTAAGTTAGTTTTCAAGTGCCATAATTCGGTTAAATGTGGCCACAAACAAGTGTATAACACTAATTCGTGACTACGTTTCCGTCTTATGAGACTTAAAATACTTTCTCTAAGATCTATACTAAACTGCACACAACACATTCATGACAACACATTTTCAACATCGAAAACAAACACCTTGACGCAGACAAAAAATAAAAAGTCGCGTTGAGCGGCAGAAAAAATCCGCTGACTGATCTCACCCTCTCCTGTATAATTTACATTCGCTCTCACTTTCACACTTCTATCACACATCTTTTACCCTCACTTCTGTCACACATCTTTTACCCTCACAATTATTTAAAAACCTTGGAGTGACACTGTACAAGTTTGGCTCAGTTTGACAAAGTTGAGCTCAATGACTGTGCGTAAATTGCTGCACGAGTCATGTATTTACACATATTTACATGTAAGAAAAAGGGTTGATGGTTTGTACCCTGGTATTACTAACTACTATATTCTACTGAAATAATACTCTAAATACTGACATACTCATACTAGTTCTATAAATATGTATTTAATGTGTTACCTATTTTAATTTAATTTGCCACATTAATCCTAATGTTTATCTAATTTAAGGGACGTAATCTAACTATTTAAAATGAAATTGATGTGAGATGAGTTATGTACCTTTATGAACTGGGTAATGTGAAATGTAATGAATTATGTACCTTTCTAACATGGGTAATGTGAAATATACAAATTATAACTAATGTTTTTAAATGGAAAAAATATATGATTGATATTTTTACTCTAAATGGTGTAAATGATGTATGTTTAATTGTATAATCTGTTTATCCTATGATAATGATGTACATTAATCCTAATACTACATGATCACGTTTGTTAAATGGACTGGTTCATTAAGATGGGATGAACTCAAATGAAATGACACAAAGTGAAATGTAATAAACCTAAATGGTACTAATACTATCTAAACTTTTTATTCTAGTTTATAATTAGCTGTTATTACGTTTAAATGAGTATCCTATTCTACTTTTAAGGTAAGTCAGTGGGTGAATTAATGATCTATCTAATTAATCCTATCTAAACTAAAAAAAAATGAAAACTATTATATTGTCTAAATCTAAATGTAAATTAAAGTGACCTAATCTACCTATAATTTATCACTATATTAAAATGTTATAATACATATCACAATAAGTTTATATATACATAGTATTTAAATACCTCAGGTTAGTCGTTGCCTTAATGTTCAGAAATTGCTTTCATTGGCATACTATATATTCACACTTGTCCTGGGTATATTAAACACATTACACAGTCATACTTGTGTCCTATGGGTATTGCACCTGTAGAGTTCGATTGTGTCGTAGACCAGTATTTTCGTGTCTGTATTTATGTAATGTTCTGACACTGTTTTTCTCTGCTTAACACAAATGATTCACCGGAATACCTATGGAGCTTAGTAAGTAATGAGTTGTTCCAGTTCATACGGTGATACATTTGTTCTCGGAGCACAGTTCTTCTCTTAATGTCTACGGACACATGGTAGTTCGCTGTTCTTAGTACATAGTTCAGAGTTCAGCACGTAATATCTATGTATTAGTATAAACATTTTACATAGAATATTCTAATGTACTAATAATCTATTACTCTACACTCTTATGTGGAATTTCCGGTATTGCTACCTCAGATGGTCGACTAAGGGTATCAGCAAGAATGTTGTCCTTACCCTTAATATGCTCTATACTAAACGTATAGTTTTGTAGTATTAGCGACCACCTGTATATACGGTCATTCCGATGCACACCACTTTGTATGACCGTGATTGGGGAGTTGTCAGTCTGGACAACGAAGTGAACACCCGCTAGAAATCGATGGAGCTTCCTCACCGCATAGATGACGCTTAGGGCTTCCAACTCTGATATGGAATATCTGGACTCAGCAGGTGTGATCTTATGGCTCACGTAGCAAATCGGATGGAAGATGCCCTCATAAAATTGGCCTAGCACTGCAGTGATGGAGATTCTGCTGGCATCTGTCCTAAGATAATAAACGAGCCTAGGATTAGGCAAGCGGAGGATTGGTACATTACTAAACAGGATTTTCAATTTTGACAATGCAGAAATTAATAATGCATCTTTGACATCTAGTTTTACAGATGCTTTTAAAACATTGGAAAATACACTTGTAATTTCCGCTAAGTTTGGTATGAATTTGCTATAGTAATTTACTAACCCCAAAAGGCTTCTGACCTGCTTCTTTGTGGTAGGCATGGTCAGGTTCATAATTTTGGTAATGATTCTATTGTCAGTCTTTAGTTGACCTTGTGAAATGACATGACCCAAAAAATCAATTTCTTTTAGGCCCAATTCGACTTTGCTCGGTTTGACAGTGAGACCGAAGAGTCGCAACCTATCAAAGACATGTCTTAGTTTCAGTAGGTGTGTTGTCCAGTCATCAGTATGGACACATATATCATCTATATACGTCACTGTATTCGTCACTCCATGCAGTAGATCTCTAGTTAAGCATACGAAAGTGGCAGGAGCGTTTCGGAGTCCGAAAGGAAGAAAACGCCACTCGTAAAGTCCTAAAGGTGTTGAAAAAGCAGTAAGATGAATGGATTGAGTCTGCATAGGGACCTGCCAATATCCCTTAGTAAGATCTAATTTAGAAAAGATTTTGGAGGTGGACATGTCAAGAATAAGATCTTCGCAGGAAGGAATTGGTTCTGCGTCGATCTTGGTGACGTTGTTGAGTTTTCGATAGTCCACACACAGACGAATTGTGGAGTCTTTTTTCTTAACTAGGACGATTGGAAAGGAGTACTCAGATGTAGACTTCTGGATGATCCCACTAGCTTCTAAGTTAAGTATTTCCTTATTTAGATTTTCCCTATAGCTGAGTGGGATTGAGTACGGCCTGCATTTAATAGGCTTAGAGTCCGAAAGAAGAATGGAGTGCTCGATTCTGTCCGTCCTACCTGGAATGTCAGAAAATATGTCTTTATACTCTGTCACTAATTCTATTAATTGTCGTCGTTGACCGTCTGTTAGTTCCTGTTCTATCCGTATGCTATCCAATGTCGCAGTCTTGTCTACAATAGGAACAGGTAGTTCCATTCCGTCGTCGTCTACCTGATTCAGTACGGTGGTGGTGCTAAGTGCGTATTCTGTATTCTCACTAGATGTATGGATATCGTCGGAATTGCCAGTCTCGCTAACTAGTGTAGTTGCGTTGTGTATGTCTGTCGTCTGATCACTAGGTGTGGGTGCACTGTGTTCGTCTGTCTCTACTTCTGTCTCTTGTCGTGAAAAGTAAGGTTTCAACATGTTGACATGGAATATCTTTAAGTGTCCGTTTATCGATATTTCATAGTCAACATCTGAAATTTTACGTACCACCTTGAATGGCCCTTGCCATGAAGGTCAATAATAAATTTCGTTTGTCTGGAAGTAACAGAAGTATGTCTTGATCTACCGCCACACTCTCAAATGGCCTAGAAGCCAGTGTAGAAGGTTGTACTTCAGCTGTAGGATGTTTACCCTTGCGTACTAATTGTTGACAGACATTACAGGAACGACAAAATAATTTTATATCATTGCAAAAACCTGGCCAATAAAAATGAGCCTGAATTCTGGCCCTGGTTTTGTCATAAACAAGGTGACCAGCAAACGGTGACTCATGTGCAACCGCACAGTTAGGCGGTGTTGTACAGGTAACACCGTTTGCTGAATCTCATGGTTACCAGTTGTATAATACCTAGTAAGAATGCCATTATTAAGTCTAAAGAACCATGATGCGTTTTTGGTCACTTTGGCTCTTTCTGTCAATAATTTTAAATATGGAGACACACTAGGATCAGCTTTCTGCTGTTCTATAAATTTTTGTCTGGTGGTATCATCCGTGCTAGTTGGTGATAGCAACAGTAGTCTCTCATCTTGTAGTGTGTCTTGATGTTTTATAGAGTCTGCTCTGGTTGTTGCATTAGCTGCATTTAATCTTTCCCATGCAGCTATTTCATCGCTAGTACATTGTTTCAATTGGGGTAAGCAACCCAAAATTAAGTCAGTACAAGGGTTGTCAAGTATTGCACAAGTAAAGGTACCAGAAAGGAAAGGAGTGTTAATACGGGCTTTGGCCAAAGGGTAAATTTCAATGTTACCCGAAAAGGTTCGGCATTTGACAGAGTCACCTGTATAATCATCTGGACTCACCAGTTCCTTCCTAAGACCAATAAGGGTGCTGCCGCTGTCCAGCAAACATTGGCATGGTCTGTCGTTGACCATTGCATTGTGGAACACTAAATTGCCTCTGGAGGCTAATGCTGCATTTACACTCTCAGATGAGAATGGTACTGTATGTCCACATTCTAATTTTCCGTCTGCATGAAATTGGTGACATCGTTCACAACTGTCAAAGCTTAACATATCGTTTACACAACACACATCTTCAGCTTGGTTAACAGGTAATTCATTTTCAACTTCACACTCAGTCTCACTACCACTATCAGAAGATGTATCAATCAAAATAGCATTGTTGGCTTTCATACGTTGGCGGCCCAGGCACTTATTTGAATAATGGCCGTAGCTGGAACAAAAGAAGCATTTGATTGCACGCCTGTATGCAGATCGCTTGTTTTGTTGCTTCTTAATAACATTTTCAAGATGCGCCGGATAGTTTGGCGATTTATCACACATAGAATAAGTGTCATGCAAAAGTTGACAGTAGATACATTTTGACACTTTCCTATCTTTCTTATCAACTTTATGAAATGGTTTTCTATTACTTTGATAGTTTTTAGGTTGGTCCTTTACAAAGGAAACTATTTCAGAGTCATTTGAAGTCTTAAAAATATCTCTATTTGAAGAAAAATATGCAGAGCCTTTCTTTTCGAATTGTTCTATGTTCTCAATGTCTGACTGCTGCAGGAATTTAGCAAAAGGAGATGGTATAGTGGATATGACTTTATCCATGGCTATTAGATTTTTAAGTCTGTCAAAATCTTTACCTATGTTAGCTGCTTTAAGCCACCTATTTAGTACACTTTGAACATTTGAGACGTAATCAATGAAAGTCTCACTAGGTTTTGGTTTTAAATTTGAGAACTGAACCTGATACCCAGGGGCATCAAGTAAAAAGTGTTGCATTATCCTATCATGGATGTACTGATAGTTAGATCTAAGATCAGTTGGTATAGATTCTATCACTTTAAGGGGCTCACCACTCAGGTTCTTCATATAAATCATAGCCCACATCTCTATTGGAACTTGGTGGTATTTAAACTGATACTCGACATTTTCTGTCCAGGCTGATATGGAATCCTCTTTACAATATGGTTTGATAATATTTTTGTATTTGTTGAACTTATTTTCTTCTTGTTGACTTTTTAGTTTAGTGGCAGAGATCTCTGCGTGTGAGTCTACATCCATACCTTTCATCTTTAACTGTGTCTCTGATTCTACTTGAATTTGTTTTTCCTTAACTCTTGCCATTTCATCTATCTCTTTTTGCTTTAGTTCTCTCTCTTGATCTAGTTGCTTTTGCTTTAATTCTTTCTCTTGATCTAATTGCTTTTAGCTTTATTTCTAATTCTTTTTGTTTAATTTCCTTATCATGTTCTAGCTGTTGTTGCTTTAATTCATTATCTCAGCTAGTTCTATCTGGTGTTGTCTTTCTCGTGCACGTTCATCTCTCTCAGCATCCTTTGCTTCTTTAAATTTTTGATCAGCATACTGTTCTAGCTCCTTTCCTGTGTATTGTAATTCTTTACCTGCTTTTACAAAATCAGCTAAAGTAGCCATGTTGTTGGGTTATTAGCTAGCGTTGACCCGCACTGAACTCTTTAATCACTTCTTTATCTTAGATATGGCTATGTCTCTTATTATCTGAGCACTATAAATTGTACTCTTTGTTTATAACCTGGAAAATTTTATCCTGAAAAAACAGAGCACAAAAATATGCTAATGCATCACAAGCTGAAAAAGAGATGCACTATTAATCACATTGCATGCCAAATATATTGAGTATACTCAACTTAATGTTCCCGAGAATCAGGAACACCATCCGGTAACACAGGTCACCTCGTTTGGCACTTCGGCATACACACGAGTTTTCTAATCAGCTGTTGTTCACCCTGGTTCACAGAGCAGCAACAATTAACAAATTGTAAACGACACGTTATTTTTGACAATTTGGTACAATCACAATGACATGCCCACGTACAAACAGAATATAGTTTAATTAATGTTAAATGTCAATGTCCTGTCTTCGTTCTAACGTTTTATGCCTTTCGTCCCTAACCTAGTTTAATCTATGGAAGTTTTGTGCAGACCAAGTCTAATTTGCATAGCCGAAAGTAGTGCCATCGTGACGGTAAACAAATAGAAAAAGTACGAAAAACATTCAATAAATGCTGTTAAATAAATAAAAATATAATAATATTGTTTAAATAAATAAATATATTCATTCACTAACTTAAATAAACAAATAATAATTAATATAAAGCACAGATTCAGGCGGGCAGCAGCTTGGCGATTTGTAAACACTCAAATGCTGAATGCGAATGGCGTAGAACAACTGCTTATCAATTGTAATACGTCAGAGGCGCAGCGCTATTTTTAGCTTGCAAAAATCGATATGTTGCTGGCTGTGTATCGCTCCGCCATGAATCATATTTGATAATTATTTATAAACAAATAAATAATTGCATAAATCAATGAAATAAATAAATAATATCAATACTTACAACTTCGAAGAACACATGATTTAATTAAATAATATTTTAATAAGCACAAATAAGCATTATTTTGTCACGATAGGCACAGTTTAGCTCGCAACTCGTTCTAGTCTGCACACGTCATCAGTCACTGACACTAATTAAACTAGTAATTCACTACTAGTAACCTTAGTCTAGAGCCGTGGGTAGGTGTAATTAGCTTGAACAGTTTGTCCAAGCCACACTTCTGACACCACATTAATCCTCGCCTGTCAACAACCTGATGTGTCAGGCATCATCGGATTACTTCTCCCACACCACACAAGAAACTTGCAAGTCGTGTGAGAGGAAATGAATGATACATTTTATTGCCGTTGGCTCTTTACAATTACAAAACAGTCGCTATCAAATCACACACAAAGCCACAGAATTGCCTATCACTAGTTTCCTAACCCTATTGCTAATCTCTATCTATTTGGCTACACAAAAACTCCTATCGACACTAAACGATCTGCTCTCTACGAAGTCAGTCCCCAGTCTGACTTTTCCTACACGCGTGACTACACAGCACGCGGAAGGACCTTGTTGCGTCCTTCGGCTTTTTGCGTGCTGTTACACTTAGCACGCTTGTAGCAGCCGTTCTCCTACTTGAGTGGCACTCTTCTCCGTGGCTATCACGTAGGCGTGATTCTGTCGTGACCAGAGTACTAACTATCTGGTCGTTGCCTCCGTGTCTCATGAGAGAACTAGTTAATAGTCCCCCATTCTATTATCTACCCTGCCCTTATATCGGGGCACTGTATTACCTCTAATCTACTTGAGGTTGACCACTCTTCCTGGTGGTCTTCTATCTTGAGGCATACCTCCTGCCTTTGTATTTCAGTCTTTGACAGTTGTGTCGGTTTTTGTTTGGTTATTCTGTGCTAACGAAGGCTTTAGCCACAACATCCATTTTAGTTTAGTTTAGTTTAGTCGATGGATCAATATCACGGCACATGGGTGTAACCCATAAGTGCTCCGTTCTTCTCCTAACTCAAACCTGAGTTCCTAGTGGCATGAAATGGAATATTGCTTGGATAGCAAATCCATTACGTGGAAAGTCCGAATCGAAAGCTCACTGTGTGGATGTCATCTGCAGACTGCATACTTCTGGTTTCCGGAAGAACAGCCTATGGTGAACGGAAGGCCCAATATACGGAAGTGAGGCTAAGCAGCCATGTGCAGGACGTGACGATTCCTTGGGTGAGCCCAGTACCAGAGCGCTATGTATCGGCTCTGCAAGTATGGAAGCCTCCTTGGATGGCGGGGAATGCCCATGGTCTGCCCCTGCCTTCCCTTGAGGGCTGATCAGGATCTTTGGCTGTTCTATATGGACCAGCTGGGATGGGGGATAACACCACAACAGTGAGAGTCAAATGTCCTAAGAAACCCCCGGGAAGGTTAACCCGGTCAACAAATGCCCGCAGAAGTCGGATGTGTCGGCCTAACGGCGCAAGAACGCAGCTCTGCTGTAAACAGGCACAACGCAATCACATCCGGAAAAAAACTCCGGATGAACGAAGAAGAAGAAGAAACCTGAGTTTGGAGAAACTCAGCTCAGTGCGAGGATCCTGAAATACTTTGGGTAGATTTTTAACTCAAAATTTTGCCCGGGCAGCACCGTTAGGCTACTCTTTTTCGATTTCCAACTGCCAAGGGATTTTTAAAGTGCGCAACAATACACACAGGCGTCCGATCTCACTACCCAGAGACCAGGGGAAATTTTATTACTAGAAGTCCATGTGAAAAAATCCCGGTCCACACAGGGGCGTGAACCCGGGACCTCCAGCACTCGAGGCGGACACCATACCTCGAGACCATGCAGTTTTGTTTCTTGTAATCGTGTTCTAGTAAAGCTCACAATCTACTTCTCGTTTTCTGGGGATTCATTCACAGCCACTGCATTAGGCAGCTCCCCAAATATAAGATACGGTTAATGTTTAATGAAGAATCAGCATAATGGAACTCCAGGAAAATCCACAGATACTCTGTCTCCCCAAGCCAATGTCACAGGATGTAGATGCTGGTAGTTTTAGTAACACACAGGATGTTAACATGCCAGATAGGTCTCCTTGTATGTCTATCTTCACTAGAACCACACCTAAATTCAAACTTAAACATCCTTAAATACAATGTTTTATCTGTTCTTCAGCTAGCAGCTTGTCCATCCATCCATCCATCATGTGCCATGCCAATAAGCAAGGGGGTCATGTTGTGCTTTCTCACTCGGTCACCAGATTTGTGGATCAACTCTATGTTTCTGTCTCGACCATGTCACGTGGCCAAGCCATCCAGGTACTTACTTCTTGATCTTCCCCTTGGTCTCTTCCCTTCGATCTTGCCAGTTGTCACCAAGTTCTCCAGATCATTTCTTCTCATAACATGCCCACAAAAATTTTGACTGTCTATGTCTAATGTCTCTAATCAGTTTACGATCTTCATTTGTTTCTTTAAGGACTTGTTCATTCGTTTTTCTGTCTGTCCATGGTACTTTTTGCATATTCCTCAGAAACCACATTTCCACAGCTATCAGATGTTTTTCAGCTTGTCTGCTCGTTGTCCACACTTCACATCCATACAAAAGTACAAATTCTATATAGCACTTCAACACTCTATTTCTCGTTTCAACTGATATCTTTTTATTGGTCAGTATGTTTTTCATCTTGCAAAAGGCTATCTTTGCAATGGCAATTCTTGTTCTAATCTCTTCGAGGCATCTCTCATCTGATGTTATGATTGTTCCAAGATAACTGTACCGATTCATCATCATCATCATCTTCCACTTCTGCCGTCAAGCATCGTGGGGAGGAATAATTTGCGTTCCAGCGCCCGGTGGGCGGCACTGGATAGTGTCATTCCGTGTGGTTGTACAATGTCTCTGATGTCGTCAATCCATTTTCTTCTTGGACGTCCTCGTGGTCTCGTCGCAGATGATCTTTGATGTAAGGCCAGTGATGGTAGCTGCTGATGTTGCATTCTAACGACATGGCCAAACCACTTGATCTTCTGTCTTTCAATAAATGTGGCACAAGGTGTTGATCCCACAGTCTGTCTGATAGTAGCATTCACTTGTTTAATAATATGCCCATTTACTTGTATATTACATTGTGGTATTTCCTTCTTCCCAGTGATGACCATAATCTGTGTCTTCTTACAATTCATTTTTAACCCTAGTTGTTCACTGTGCAACAATCGCATCTACTAAATGTTGCAGATCCTGTTTATTGTCTGCAATCAAGACTTATCATATGCATATCTAATGTTATTGATGCATCGTCCCCGAATGTTGATTCCTTCCATATCTTCTATATTTCTGAAAATATTTTCACTGTACAGGGAAAAAAGATCTGGAAACATTACACATCCCTGTCTCACGCCTCTCTTAATAGGCTGATATTGACCTACTTCATTATCAATTCTTATGGCAGCTTGTTGTTTCTAATATATGTTTTTCACAAGTCTAAGGTCTTTTCCATCAATTTGTAGATCTTCAAGCATCCTTATCATGTCGACATGTCTCACTTTATCGAAAGCCATTGTATAGTCAATAAAGCAAAGGTGTAGATCTTTGTTTACTTCTATAGAAAATTCAGTTACTGTTCTCAGTATATACACAGCATTCACAGCACTCTTGCCTTCTACAAACCCACATTGTTTTTCTCCTATTTTAGGTTGTATTTTCCTCCTAACTCTTTGCCTAATAATTCTTAGCAAAATGTTTGTGATGTGACTCATTATACTAATTGTTCAGTGTTGATCACATTCCAGGGCTCCTGATTTCTTTGGGATTGCAATAAATACAGAATTACATAATTCATGAGGTATATCTCCAGTATTATATATTGTATTCAGCAGTCTGGTGACTTTATCTATTCCATATTCTTCTAAGGCATTAATAATTTATGTTGTGATGCTGTCTGAACCGTGGGTCTTGCCAGTTTTCATATGGTTAAGACCATTCTGAACCTCCATCTTCAAAATTGATGGTCCTTCATTATTATTTTGAACACCATATTGTTCTTCTCTTGTATCATCATAAAGGTCTTTCACATAATCTGACTCTAATGTAAAATCTGATCTTTTTCTATTATGATTTTGCCATCTTTTGTTTTTAGACAGCCTGCTGATGTACATTTTCCTTGATTAGTAAGCTCCTGAATTCTTTTGTACATTAGTTTCTTATTTTTACTGTTGTGTTGTTTTTCAATTTCTATGCAATTTTTCTCAAGCCATGCTTCTTTTGCTTCCTTACATAATGTTCTGACTTTTCTGTGAATTTTTTCATATTTGGCAGGATTTTTTTGTTGTGTCTTCTTGTTTCCATTAGTTGCAAAATGTCTTCAGTCATCCATGTTTAACGACCCATTTTCTTTAATTTTGGAATACTTTTTTCTGCAGCCAAACTGATTGAATTCTTCAATATTTCCCATTGATCATCCACATCTTGAAATAGGATTTCTAGATCAAATTTGTTCTCTACTTCTATGTTAAAATTATCTTGTATTTCTTTGTCAGTTTTCAATTTGCACAAATCATATTTAGTGTTTCCTGTTGTTTACTTGACCTTCTTTAACTTTACCCTCAATGTGCCTGTAATTAATCTGTAATCACTGTAACAGTCTGCATTGAGAACTGTTTTTATGACTGTTAACACATTTCAAAACCTTCTTATAATCAGGATGTAATCTATCTGGTTTTTAATCCTGCTGTTTGGACTCCTCCATGTCCATGAACTTCTAGTATGCTGTTTAAACCAGGTGTTTCCTACATCTATTTCTTGTTCTTTTGCCCATTCTACAAAGGAGCTTGTCATAGTCTTCAAAATATCTTTCTTGATCATTGTGATTTAAATATGACACTCACGAAGCCAACAGAACCGCTTGTTCATTGCCTTGCACTCCAGCATAGTTAAAGTTAGTTGCATATCATATATGTGGCAGTCAACCCCAGTGTTTTTGGCTGCGTGATTTCTTGGCAAGTTTATGTTCAGCAGCCTGCCATTGCTTTCTAAATGACCGGCACTCATACCTTTGTATGGGAACCAATACAAGGCGGTCTACTTACAAATCACAAGCAGATGGTTTTGAACGCGGTATGCAGGATTAAGAATTGCATTTGTAACCCTTTCGCCACAGAGCCGGTGCACTCCAGCATAATCAGACAATATATCTATTTCCCCAACCAGATGGGTCAGGGATGAACCCACTTCCCCATTGAAGAAGTGCTGAGTCATAAATACTGGGTCAGAAGGTGCAACAGAAACCACACATCTCTACAGCTGAGTATATGAACTCTAGCTTGCCTTATGGAACGGCCAAGTTTCACAAGAGAATTAATTTTTTTCGCAATCGTTGGCTTTGAACTCAAGTGTAGTCCATATACATGTTTCTGCTTCCAGTGCCCTGGGCTGATATTTGCTTGTGGATTAGCTTTCCCTGTTACAGTGTCCCTCACTATCAAGTGAACCCACTCCAGCTTCTAAGGAATTTGTAATATACATGCTCAAGTCAAGGACAAGAGGTAAATTTTAGTCCAACTGATGGTGTAGGAGTTGAACCCGTTACCTCGGCTTCAGGACACTGAAAATTTAAGAGCAAGCGCTGTTATCTATTCAGCATGCTGACCTCCAAGAACTCATTTATTTGTGTAATCAGCAAAGAAGAGGATCTCCATGGTGTGGTGGTCAAATCACAGTCCTCAAGCTATGAAGGTCATGGGTTCATATTCAGACTCTGCTATTTGGCTCACAAATGCTACTTTTTCAGACACTGGGAGGTTGTGGCTGGAACTGTGGAGTTCAAGCTCAGTGTAGCACTGTTGTGGGTCTTCTCTGTGGAAAACAAACCAGGCCATATAGGAAACTACAAAACCAATGCAATCAAATCAATCCTCTTGCCTTTAAGCCCTTTATCATTAAAGAAGTGATCATAAGAAGAATATCCATGTAACACATATTTACAAGCAAACAACTACAAGAGGGCTTCAAATGAAAACCTTAAGAGTGTGATAGAAATGACAATAACCATGCTATTGTCTTGTAAGCTGTCGATATTGTTGTTAAGGATGTCAAGAGTGTTAAATACATGACATCACAGTGCAGGCAAACATGGTGGCGTCATTAGGAAAAGTTTAAAGATAGCCGCCCCACTTCTGACATGCACAAAATAGAAACAGCATTCTGTTATCCATATTTGATCAGGGAAGGGGTGAAACCTATAGAAATTCATCGGCAAATGAAGGTCCAGTATGGTATTGCATGCCTGTCAGTCCAGCAAGTATATGGGTGAAGTAGGAAGTTTCAGAATGGTGTGACTTCTGTGACAGACTGTTCATGACCTGATTCAGGCACACCGAGTAGTGACCCCAGAGTCGATTTTTCTACAGGAATCCAAGTACTTATACATTTATTCTTTACTTTTCAGAATATATTCACCACACACAAAACTTAAGGTTTTCATTTGAAGTTCCTTATATATGAAACACAGTAAAGAGAAATAGTGCGTTAAGTTATCAAGAACTGCCTCACCTCCCAGTAAAATCAGTGGTAGAAAAATCCTAAAATATACAAAGAAGAACCATTTAAATGCCTTCATGTTTCTGTGATTGCTTTACTGCCAAGTCAAAGCTTCTGCAAATGAAATGTAAAGAAATAAGAAACAAACATCTAAGGAAATATTGACAGCAAATCTGACATGTACATCTCACACATGCAATAGAATTGAATTATTAAAATACTTCAAAACAATGTTTTCCCATAGTAAATTTGAATACCAAAGACACAAACAATAGATTGCATGATTTATTGCCTGGTATATGTCGCTCCATATGTTTAATAACAAGCTGCACTAAATTTATTTTATCAACATTTTAAAACCATTTTTAGGCCCTAAATCTTGGTCGGCAACCGGTTTAGGATCGAAGCTCCAACATGTGGACGGTTGGAGCATTGCTTTTCTGATCCGACAGCTTCTGCAGCTTGACTTGTTCCAGATGTATTGATGTTACATTTCCTCTGAAGTAAACTAGGCAGGACGAAAGAGGGATAATGCAATGTGGGCAACACATGATCTCTACAATTCAGCCCAGGCTTTGTGCTATGGAGAGGTAAAACTCCATCCCTCGTCCCTGCCATGGGTTGTAGTTATGCTTATTTTGAAACACAATATAACACTACTGTCTCTCAAGACGACAATGTGCCAGTAAGTTTTACACCATATGGGTAAATACAATTTCCACGGTAGTTTGTCAACTTTCAACTCATTTTTATCTTTACCCCAGGACATGTTGGTGTAGTGGGAAATGAGCAGGCAGACAGCCCGGCTGGGTCTGAGCAGTTAAGTGGGGTATTCGTGTACAGTAAGGCAGATTCTCATTACACGAAACATGACTATCTTGGCCTGTGTGAGGAAAGTAGTTTGCCACTGTTTTCCTTCTTAGCAGTGACCATACTGGTTGATGACCATAGCCACTGCCTCAAAAAAGAGATCCTCTGCCTACTGTTGTGAAATTGGAAACCATAACCTACAACTATCTGTCAGCTGCTCTTCAACTTCATCCACCACCTGCACTCATAGTTCCACAGAACTCTGATCAGGAGGCTAAATGGGTACTCCACCTTGCCCAAGGGTGTCCCATAGCCTGGCGGAGGGAAGGAGTCACAATTTGTTGGATGTTATGAGAAGAAATAAACTAGAGAACTTCATGACAACTAGCAAGATTGAATGGAAATGAACAAGGCGAAGGCAGAGAAGTAACTATCTGGATGGCTTGGCCACATGGCATGGTCGAGAAAAAACACAGAGCTGACCCACAACTCTGGTGGTCATGCAACATGGCGAAACATGACCTGCCAACGCTTATCAGCATGGCGTATGATGATGATGAATGCAGATTATGTAAACAGTGTAGAAAAACAATAAATCATCGTGACCTAGAGAGACTGGTGTGGCAAGGAATGACCAGAGGATCTGGCCAACACTCAGTATTCTAAGGAAAGACCAGCCGGACACATAATCAGACTGCAACTAATACCATTAGTATTGGCTGTTTTTTTTTTTTGCTGGCAGTTGAAGATGAGGACAGAGCATGCTCTGAGTGCTGTAATGTCATTTTTGGCTCAACTCAACTCAACACATTTCTGTCTCATCATACTCAAATTATGAGTTGCATATTAAACTAAATTTTTGTTCCATTGTAAGAAACACAGCTCTGTATGTGGCTTGAGGTAGATAATGAGCTAACTTTTTGTCCATACCCTGTTTGCGTGCATCCTGATTTATGTGGTGCACCACCTGGTTGGTTGCCTCCATCTTCAACACATTTCTTTTGCTAGGGTAGACTGTGGTCTTACTCAAGTTTAGATATGTGTGTATGTACACATGTCTGTGCATGTATGTACATACATACATATCTAGAGCAGTCTGGTTTTACGGTGCCAAAGACTCCTCATCACCCCTTCTCCTGTTAATTAAAATAGTTCCACCACACAAAGGCCAGTAGTTTGACTTTTGCTGCCAGAGGTGATGAATGCACAAGACATGGAGGTATTTTGCAAGGTTGGGTGCTCATCCGCAACTCTGCGCCCCCGGCTATTTAGAATTTGGAACCATGAGCTAACTCGAAGCATGCTAGGGCCGGATTTAGTTGTACATGATTGCTACAAACTATGAGACCTCCGTACTGTTTTTCACCTGGGCCCATGAGGGAAGCAAAGTAACACTGTAACCTACCATGCTTGTCATAAAAGGCAACTAAGGAATCCAGCGAATTATAAACAATTCCAAGAAGGGCTTGGCATGAGTTGGATGAGTACGTATGCTCCATTGGGAGATGAAAGAAGATGAAGAAAGGAACCTGACTATGGTAATCTTGACCCCCTCTTTCTAGGGTAGTGGATAAAAAGTTAATTGCATATCCTTTACAGGACGTCACAGTCAACTCCAGCATTTTTTTTTTTGGCTGTTTGTGATCTGTTGGCAAAAGTTCAGTAGTTTGCCACTGCTTTCTGAACGACCGGCACCCATACCATTTTTATTTTTAAAAACCCACCGCACAGCAGGTAGTGGATAAGGATAAAAAAATGTTTTGCATATCCTTTACAGGACATAGCTGACAACATCAGCATCTTTCAGCTGTATGTTGATTTCTTGGCAAGATTACGCTCAGGTAGTTTGCCATTGCTTTCTGAGCGGCCGGCTCACATACCCCGTAAGTTACTGATGCGATTCGAACCACTGCAGATTCTCACCGTCATCACGTTACCTACGAGAGTATACAAGATTACGGAGAGGAGTCGCTAACCTCTAAGCCACGAAGCCGGCGGATAAGGATAAGGATGTTAAAAATTGGTGATGCATGCAGTAATCCTTAAAGATGAATCAGCTTTTGGAAATTGTAAATGTGATACATTAAATCTAGTATGACTTTGGCTTTTATTATTTCTATTCACTTACAAAGTGCCTCTAAAGTACTGCAGGGTATAAATGTCATCGTATTCTCAGCTCCATGAGGTTAAACTTTCATTGCTTGTGTCACCTAAACATGTGGTGAAAACAGGGATAAATTATATGGGGAAGACATGAAGGGAGCTACAGGAGATGGCAGAAGATAGGAGGTTTGCGTTGGTAGAAGGCTTAGTTATGTTCCACTATAAGATAAAATTAAAAGTAGAAAGTAGAAGAGATGGAGAAGAGGAGAAAGAATAATATTTAATAATAGGTGGTGATGATGGCTACAGAGGGGGAAATGGATATGAAGAAGTAGTGGATTAGGAAATGCCCATTTATCGGCAAATGGATTATAGTCTAATGATTAATTAACAGTAATGTAATAGTCCAATTTCAAGTCTAAACTTTGCTTCTTTCCTTACTTATTATGGCTATGGTCGCCTGCAAAAATGGTCATTCTGCGAAATAAGTAATAAAATAAATATTTTGTAGCAAATCTACCACCGTCTTTCTTTTTAAGCGCATGTAATTAATGCCTTTGGTATTTTTACCAAACTACATTCAACAGAGTAAACTATTATTACCAAGCTAAAACTTACATCAACACTGAAATTCATAAATACCGCGGACAGATTTCATTTGTGATTGTCTCCATGAGCTTCTGAACTTTCTCCTTGGCCATAACAACGGAGTGTTTACTATTTGATTTCATCGTTCAAGAAAGTCTCAAACCGTTTGTCTGAAGACAAGTTTAAAAATATAGTTAACATATAATATGTTGAAACTAAACCCGTTTGTATCTTTTGACAATGATTTTCCGTTGTTAACTCATTTATATTTTCATACAAATAGTTATGTTCATGTCTTACGTATGCTGTTGCGCAGGGTTTGACTAATTCACATCAATTAGGTCATCATCATCATCATGTGTCATGCCGATACGGTGGGTTATCATATCGGTCACCAGAGTCGTAGATTAGCTCTGTGTTTTTGTCTGGGTTATGCTATGTGGCCAAGCCATCTAGATATCTACCTCTCTTCCTCCACCTTCTTATTTTCTCCTCAATCTTGCCAGCTGTCACGGTAGTGCTTGATCTCGAGGATGCGTACAATAGAGTTCGATATGATATTAGATGACCGCACTGATGGAGAAGGGGGTCAATCCCTGGTTGGTGAACTGGATAGCGGCCGTCCTGCACTCTCGTCGGGTTGCTCTCCGTCTGGGTGCATGGACCTCAGAGCCACATATTTTAACCCCGGGACTGCCACGGGGATCCGCAATCTCATCGGTGCTCTTTAATGTGTATACGAGCAAGATTGCAAACCTAGAAGCACCAGGGGTTGGAAGAATACTAACATTTGCAGATGATATTCTTGCATATAGGCAGGGGAGAGATAGGGAGCAAACAGCCCAGGAGCTACAGGTGACAGTAAAGTTCCACACCCCGGGCAACAGCTGTGAGAGGCTGGCTAAACCAGGCGTGGGTAGCCGATTTGGTGTCAAACCAAGCGGTAAACAAGGGTATGCCTACCCAGCATGTGAAGACAGGATTCGGCAGACTGCGCGGAAGAAATCATTCCTGATTCAACGCGCAAGACGGCGTTTACCTGCAAAGCGTTGTGGAACGTAATGAGCACGGCAAGGCACGTAGAGCGCCCTGGTCATCCACTGCACCTGTATTCGTCTCCAATCGTCTCGACTTGTCTTGCCACTGGATTCAGATGGACTCAGGCGAGAGAGTGAGGTCGACGAATTGCGCAACTCTTCCTCACTTTAATCCAAGTCATCGTGCAAGTCATTCTTCATCCAACTCGCTGGGCTGGTCACTTGACTCGCATGCCAGATCACAGGCTCCCTAAACGAATTTTTTACAGCGAACTGCGTTGTTGTAAACGCTCCCAAGGCGGCCAGAGGAAACGCTTTAAAGACATTCTGAAAATCTCTCTGAATGCTTTTGGAATTCATCATGACACCTGGGAGACTGCAGCCAGAGACCAAAATTCGTGGCGTGCATCATTACACAAGGGTGCAGTTATGTGTGAGGCAACCAGGACTGCAAGAGCTGTAAAGAAAAGGCAGGACAGAAAGACCACTGCAGGAAATCCTCCTCCAGAAACGTCAAGCATTCTTTGTCCACATTGTCAAAGAACATTTCGAGCCAAATAGGCCTTATCAGCCATCTTAGAACTCACGGCTCCATACTTTCAACCCCACTGGATGAAATGAATGGTCATCATCATTCTTGATGGACAAACAACACAGATAAAGTTATTGACTGTTGCACTGAAATGAATGCTGTCATCCACCCGGAAAAAGGCGGCTGTTTTGTGGTGCTCTCTAGACAACAGGATTGTGATAAGTGTTGTCCCTAGCCTCACGATAGATGGTAGAAGCGTCAACAGAGAGAACAAACTGAAGTATCTGGGAATCACATTTGACAGGAGCCTGTCCTTCAAGGACCATGTGGAGACGGTTGTGATGAGATCTCAAAAGGGACTCAATGCACTTAAAACTATGGCTGCAATAGACAAATAGCTTTTCACACTATACCAGCACTTGATCCTCTCAGTGACTGATTATGGACTAGGTCTGCTCATTGTCGCAAAGAGTCAGTTGGTGAAATTAGAGCTCATACAGAACGAAGCTATGCGGGTCATTCTGGGATGCACCAGAGACACCCCAGTAGTGTGTATGCGTTACATCCTTGGTTTGCCGACTGTTGCTGGTAGGCTTAATGTGATGCAGACGAAGACATACCTCAGAGTAGTTGCTGACACAGATCACCCGTTGCATGAGGCGCTGGACGCAGTTAAGGGTCAGCGACTGATAAGAGGGAAATCATGGATGGCTCAGGCGGAGGATACGATCAGACAGGTGTGCATCTTGGAGAACATTAGGCGAGGAGAGGAGTGGGTCAGAGTGCCAGCGGAGCAGTCAGACTTGTGCAGAGTTATAATCACATTGAGCCGGGAGTGCAGGGAGTGGCCAGCAGGGGCCACGGAAGTGGAAATCCAGCAACTAATTCAGGATAATGCTCGCCCGGGTGATGTGATTATCTACACAGATGGTTCGGTGTTGAGAGGCAGGAGAAGTGCCTGGGGGTTCTTAGCAAAAGCTAATGGTCGACGTTTGGTGCAGGAGAGCCTGGCATATGATACCACAACATCTAGCTTAAGAATGGAGGTGGAGGCGGTCAGTGCAGCTTTCCGCTGGATGGAGAATACGATACACACACACATCGTGATTGTAACTGACTCAGAAAGCATGCTGAGTAGGGTGAGAACAGACAATCTTCGTGCAGAGTGGCTTGCTTCGCTTCGGAAGTCACGGGTGACAAGCATCGTCTGGATCTTTTCTCCGGGGCATGCTGGTGTGCTGGGGAATGAACAGGCGGACAGATTGGCTGGCTCTGCAAAACTTGGTGGAGTATTGATGCATGATAAGGCAGACGTGGTTGCGGCCTTGTGGGAGCCCGTGTACACCTCGAAGAAGCAAATGGAACACCATGGTCTGGCAAGAATGCGACAGCGAGGGGTGACGAGAGGATCTGGCCGACGATCGACGCTCAGAGGAAAGGCGAGACGGACATATAATCAGATTGCTACTGGTACTATTAGTGTTGGAACTCTTCGCTGGCTGCTGAGGACGGGGGCGGGGCGCTTATGGGAATGACCCGAATGCGATGATGTCGGTTCCTAAATCAATCAATCAATCAATCAATCATAATCACTATGATAATGTGCCCAAAAAAATCTTGTCTGGCTACATCTAATTTCTCAAATCAGTTTAATATTTATATAGACCCAGGCCCGTTAGTGACAGTTGTGAAATTGCGCTGACAATAGCATGAACGAGGTCGTACGAGGGTTCATACATGGTCTCTACAATTCAGCCAAGGCTTTGTGCTGTGGGTAGGTATAACTCCATCCCTGGTCCCCGCCAGGGGTTGTAGTTATGAAGCACAATGTTACAAACTATCATCTGTCGAGACGACAAGGTGCCAGCGGTAGACTCTTATGCGTCAATGAATATTCAGTAGACATACACTACAACAATCGGTCTGTTTATTTGTAGACATTAATATATACACATATTGCCATGCAATTCTTCTCTTGAGCAGCCACACACACCCATACGCGAACACAGACACCACCAGAATGAAATGGTAAAGACCACTGCCTTCAGCGCAATACTTTCGCGCCACCGTGAATGTCATGAGTTGTACTCTTACACTTTGACGCTTGTCTTTATGGTACCTCAACATCAAGTAGCAGATTTTTTGCAGAACAACTCCTCTCGCCACAGCCCCCGAAAAGTCTCTCGATCACTTGCCATCTCTGCTGTCTTGTGTATCGTCATATCCCGGGTGTCTGCAATGCACTGTGTCCATCTTAGTGCTTGTCGGCCCCTGTCTCCTTTTCCAGGAACTACGCCTTCCATCACTATTCTTTCCAAACCACTGTAACTTGCAAAATGGCTAAAGTATTTCTGCGTTCGAGACATGCCACTTTTATCAGCACGTTTTACTTCGATGTGAAGATCTAGTAGAATGTCGGTATTTTTCTTCTTCTTGGTCTTCGACATTCTAAGAACCTTTCTGTATTTTCTTCTATAGTAATTAATTGCAAAATGGTCCATGGCTCACATCCGTATGTTGCCATAGGAAAGATGCATTTTCTCACAAACTGTAACTTGTTTGCTGGTTTTTGTGCCATAGATTTCCTAAAACCTTTCAATATATGAATGTTTTGTTATTGTCAGCTGGTGCCTCGTAACTACATTTTACTATAACGATGCATTATTTCTCCCGGTCACTCTTGCACTATGGCTTACCGACAGTGTTGCAATTTTAGCGCTTTTCGCACTAAATTTAGTGCTTTTTCAAGTCATTTAGTGCGAAAATTTAGCTTTTAGCGCGGCCGCGTAAATTTAGTGATCCACACAATTTTTTTGGTGCTTTTTTTGGGGTGGGTAAAAATTACTTTAAATATCATTTTGGGAACACTAAAAAGCCGAATTTGAACTGAAGCGAGGGAGTAAAACAGTCTTAGTACGTTACCGCGCAATATTCAACTAATTTAACTCTCTCTAATACTTCTTCAGCGTTCATCCGGAGTTGTTTGTTTTTTTCGGACGTGATTGCGTTGTGCCTGTTTACAGCAGATCTGCGTTCTTGCGCCGTTAGGCCGACACATCCGACTTCTGCGGGCATATAACCTTCCAGGTCTCTCTAATACGATTTAGCTAAAAGCGAACGCCATCTTGCAGACAAATCCAAACGTCAATACATTAGCTTGTAATCGAGTTCATAATTTTGTGGTGTCTACATTATCCTTTCATTTAAGCTTATTTGTGTTTCACCATGAGCAAGAAATATTGTCAACATTTCAAAGAACAGTGGCTCAGTGACACGAGATTTCAAAAATGGTTGTTAAAAGTAGAAGGGGATAATACTAAGTATTGCAAATGTTCGATTGCATCCAGGTTAAATGATAATTGATATTGAGAGGCACAAGAATACAACGAAACATCAGAAAGCCGAACAACCATTCAATACACAAAGGCAAACAATAATTGCATTTGACAAACTGAAAGATGATGTCAAAGAAACAGAAGGATGCATGTCTTTGTTCATAGCTGGCCATTGTTCGCTTCGCGTTGTTGACCATTTAAGTGAACTCTGCAAGGTACACTTTGGTGACAGCAAAGGTTGCAAGAACTTTAAGCTTAGGAGAACTAAGTGCAGAGCAGTTATTTCAAATGTACTTGCACCATATTTCACAACAGACTTGACAGCTGATATTGGCAAAAGTAAATACAGCTTATTGATTGATGAGAGCAATGACATTTCTGAAACTAAGCTACTTGGAGTAGCTATTAGGTACTTTTCAGAGTCAAGAAAGCAGTTTGTGGTTACTTACTTAGATTTAGTTGAACTGAGTGACTGCAACGCACAGGCAATATGCAATGCGTTAAAATATTGTTTAAACAAGAATGGACTTGAGTTGCAAAGACTAGTTGCACTCGGCACTGACAATGCGTCTGTCATGACAGGTGTAAACAATGGAGTATATACAAAATAAAATCCGAAGTTCCTCATCTGGTACTAATTAGGTGTGTATGTCATTCCCTTCAGCTGGCAGTGTCACAGGCTGCAGCTGCTTGTCTGCCCAGGAACATAGAGTTCATGATTAGAGAAACATATAACTGGTTTTCTCACTCAAGTCTTCGTCAAGCAAAGTACAGGGAGCTTTTTGCTTCAATAAATGATGGACAACATCCGCTGAAGATTGTTCAATTAAGCCAGACACGATACCTCATTCTAATGCGGACGTGGAGAGTATTTTCAGTCAGATGGGAGTTATAAAATCAAAATTGCGGAACAGACTGAGCAAAAGGAGTTTGACAGCTGTTTTGACTATTAGATATGGAATGAAAAGATATGGCAAATGCTGTCATGATTATAAATATAAACTACCTAAGGATATTCTGCGAAAAATTGGATCACAGGAGGCATATACATGTTTCTTTCAATCATCCTCCTCATCCTCATCATCGCTGGAGCAAACACAGCAGAAAATAGCTACAGAAACTGAAGAGGAGTTATTTGACTGAGATTTTGCAGATCTGGAATAAACTTCATTCTAATATTCAGTGATAATAATAAATTATAATGTGTTACTTTATAACATTTTGAATGAATACCACCAGTGCTTGTTTTAGTGATTTCCCAAAAAATAGTATTGCAATGTGGTGCTTTTTTGGCTCGAAAGTAGTTCTGATTGGGATTTGGCGGGTCTGGAATAAACTTCATTGTAATATGAAGTGATAAAAATAAATTATACTGTGCTACCTTGTTACATTTGTAATAAAAACAGTTGGTGCTTTTTTTGTGTGTGCTTCCTAAAAATTTTTTGGTGCTTTTTCATCAAAGGGAGATGGCAACACTGCTTACCGATCCATTTTTGTTTATGTTTAATTCTACTCATATATCCATTTAGTTGTAGTCATTTTGCCCATTCTACAAGTTTGTATCCTCTTTCATATCTCTCTCTGGCAATGGCAAACACCTTCTTTATAGATGCCAAGAAAATCATGTTGTATGGACTCATCGATAATCAGAGAAACGGCGTAAATGGGTGCTCTATAGGAGCAGCCTCACCCGGTATGGATAGTCATGCGCACCAGGTGACTCCAGACCGTCAACAGGCTACTAGGTGCAAAAGATTAATATCACTGAAAGTAGGAACTTGGAATGTTAGAACAATGAATGCAAGGGAAAATTAGAAAACATCAAAAAAGAAATGGAGAGAGAGAAGATTAACATATTAGTCATTATTAGGAATATCGGAAACGAGATGGAAAGGAGCAGGGATAAGGACAGGAGAGGATTGTAAGATTATTTACTCTGGGGGAGAAGAACAGCAAAGAGGTGTAGCCATTATATTAGATAAGCAAACATCAAATTCTGCCAAAGGATATCGGGCTGTGTCAGAACAGAGTTCTATTAGTAAAATTAAACGGAAGACCTTTTAAAATAAATGTCATTCAAGTATATGCCCCAACAAGTGAATACAGTGAAGAAAGTATAGAGGAATTTTATAATGACATGGAGTCTGCTTTGAAGAACTGTAAAAAATCATGATATACATATCATAATGGGTGATTTCAACGCAAAAATAGGAAAGCAAAGCGATGGATGCAGTGTGGGCAACCATGGTTTGGGAGAGAGAAATGAAAGAGGATACAGACTTGCAGAATGGGCAAAAGAACAAGAAATGGTTGTAGGAAACACCTGGTTTAAACAGCATACTAGAAGATTCATGGACATGGAGGAGTCCAGACAGCAGGATTAAAAACCAGATAGATTACATCCTGATTAGCAAAAGGTTTCAAAATGTGTTAACAGTCGTAAAAACAGTTCCAAATGCAGACTGTTACAGTGATCACAGATTAATTATAGGCACATTGAGGGTAAAGTTAAAGAAAGTCAAGTATACAGCAGGAAACCCTAAATATGACTTGTGCAAATTGAAAACTGACAAAGAAATACAAGATAATTTTAACATAGAAATAAAGAACAAATTTGATTTATTGTCTGATCTAGAGATATATTTCAAGATGTAGATGATCAATGGGAAATGCTGAAGAATTCAATCAGTTGTGCAGCAGAAAAAACTATTCCAAAAGTAAAGAAAGTGGGCCGTAAAGACATGGATGACTGAAGAAATTTTACAACTAATGGAAACAAGAAGACAGAACAAAAATAATCCTGCCAAATATGAAGAAATTCACAGAAAAGTCAGAACCTTATGTAAGGAGGAAAAAGAAACATGGCTTGAGAAAAATTGCAGAGAAATTGAAGAACAACACAACAGTAAAAATGCGAAACTAATGAACAAAAGAATTCAGGAGCTTACTAATCAAAGAACAAGTACATCAGCAGGCTGCCTAAAGACAAAAGATGGAAGAGTCATAATAGAAAAAGATCAGGTCTTATATGTATGGTCAGATTACGTGAAAAACCTTTATGACGATAACAGAGACGAACAGTATGATGTTCAAAATAATAATGAAGGACCAGCAATTTTGAAGATGGAGGTTCAGAATGCTCTTAACCATATGAAATCTGGCAAGACCTCCGGTTCAGACAGCGTCACAACAGAAATGATTAATGCTTTAGAAGAATAAGGAATAGATAAAGTTACCAGTCTGCTTAATACAATATATGATACTGGAGATATACCTTCTGAATTATGTAATTATGTATTTATTGCAATCCCAAAGAAATCAGGAACCTTGGAATGTGATCAACATAGAACAATTCAATTAGTATAATGTAAATGAGTCACATCGCGAAGATTTTGCTAAGAATTATCATGCAAAGAGTTAGGAGGAAAATATTAAATACAACCTGAAATAGGAGAAGAACAATGTGGATTTGTAGAAGGCAAGGGTACAGTAAATGCTGTGTATATACTGAGAACCGTAATCGAACGTTCTATAGAAGTAAACAAAGATATACACCTTTGCTTTATTGACTACACAAAGGCTTTCGATAAAATGAGACATGTCAACATGATAAGGATGCTTGAGGATCTACAGATTGACGGAAAAGACCTTAGACTTGTAAAAAACATATATTGATTGGAAACAACAAGCTGCCATAAGAGTTGATAATGAAGTAAGCCAATATCAGCCTACTAAGAGAGGTGTGGGACAGGGATGTGTAATGTCTCCAGATCTGTTTTCCCTGCACAGTGAAAGTATTTTAAGAAATATTGAAGATATGGAAGGAATCAACATTGGGGGACGATGCATCAATAACATTAGATATGCAGATGATACAGTCTAGATTGCAGACAATGAACAGAACCTGCAAAATTTAGTAGATGCGGTTGTTACACACAGTGAACAACTAGGGTTAGAATTAAATTGTAAAAAGACACAGATTATGGTCGTCACTAGGAAGAACGAAATACCACAATGTAATATACAAGTAAATGGGAATATTCTTCAACAAGTGAATAGGTACAATTATCTCGGAACAGTAATAACATCTGATGGGAGATGCCTTGAAGAGATTAGAACAAGAATCGCCATGGCAAAAGTAGCCTTTAGCAAGATGAAAAACATACTGACCAATAAAAAGATGTCAATTGAAACGAGAAAAAGAGTGTTGAGATGCTACATAGAACCTGTACTCTTATATGGATGTGAAGTTTGGACAATGAGTAGTCAGGCTGAAAAACATCTGATGACTGTAGAAATGTGGTTTCTGAGGAAAATGCAAAGAATACCATGGACAGCCAGAAAGACCAATGAACAAGTTCTTCAAGAAACAAATGAAGATCGTAAACTGATTAGAGACATTAGACGTAGACAGTCACAATTTTTTGGGCATGTTATGAGAAGAAATGATCTGGAGAACTTGGTGACAACTGGTAAGATCGAGGGGAACAGACCAAGGGGAAGACCTAGAAGCAAGTACTTGGATGGCTTGGCCTTGTGGCATGGTCGAGACAGAAACACGGAGCTGATCCACGACTCTGGTGATCGAGTGAGATGGCAGAACATGAATTACCGGCATGGCACATGATGGGTGGATGGATGTAGTCATTAAAAAGTCGCTTAAAAGTCGCCAGGGTCGACTTAATTGCACTGGATTGTTTCCCATATGGCTCGGTCTCTTTCCGCAACGTGGAAAGCGTCGCGCAAAGCACAAACTCCGTAGCTCAAGCGACGAGCCACAGGAGTCTTCGAAAGAATTTCACACGTGATCCGAAGGACGCGGCCCGGAATCGAACCCACAACCTTTGGAGCCTGAGTCAAACGGCTTGACCACTTCGCCGCGAAGACTCCCAAGTTATTGTCATTGTATTTTAATGATATATTTTGCTGGTCGTTATCTTCCACATTTCTATCCATTTTGAGTCTCTGACACAAAAAAATCTTCAGCAAAATCCAGAACTGTTCTGCTTCTGGCAGTCTGACAAGGCGTAAAGAGCCAATCAGTCAGCAGTCGTCGCCAAGAGACATTTTCACATTCGACACCCTCAGTCCCGCTTCTTCATGGCATAAACACACGGGTTTATTGCAATTCAGTTTTTAATACTTCCGTGTTTGTTTTCCTCTCTTGCTATGTCTCATATATAGCAGTGGCAATAAACTAGAAGACTATTTTATAAAGACTATTGTATAAACGATAGGTTGATCGGACCTTTGTGTATGTGTGTCACACTGTGTGACAACATCCCCATGACAGTCAATGACCTTCTAGTCCTGCCCAACGTATATAACAATAAATATGAACGACATAGACACAACTCATAGATTGTACGATTATTGCCTGGCATATTTAGCTGCATCTCGTCAGGTACATACTGCAGAAGTCACACAAATTAGAGTAACATAACTAGATACATCTTTCAAGCTGATATATACACGTTCGCACAGCAATATCAATTGTTTAATAATATGCTAATTTTACATTGACTATCATGTCTTTCTGTTTGCACAAAACTGGCCAATGTAGATGAATCATTATGGCTTCTGCAAACTTTAACTATTTTGTGTATGAAACAACACGCGAAAAGCACTGTCTCTATCAATTATGTGACGGTTTCCAAGACATGACATGACGTGCAATGGCCGATATGAACGAAACAACTAGCCCAACTATTTGAACGTACACATTGCCTTGTAAGTCACAGGTAAAAAACATTCCAGGGGTGATTGGGACATCCTGTAAACTGTAAAGGACATGTAGCTAATTTTAACCGGACTGCTTGGGTGTGGAAGGCAAGTTATTGGGCGAGCCGATCTGTTTGCGGACATGGCAGTGATCGAGAAGGAAAGAGCAATTAAGCCTTAAGGGGCCTGGTATCAATATCATCAACACCATGAGAGTCGCAGAACGAATAGATGACTTTAAGGAAGGACACTTACTTGGGAGTGTGCTTCCTTGTCAATGGTTAGCGAAATGGGAGTGAGGCATGGCGGTGCAAGATAAAAACATTTTTTTCATGGACACAAGACATTTAATTAATCATCACAGAACGGGTGCGATCAGAGACAGTACACGGTGAGGGTGCTGCTACATCTGTCCGGAGTGCGATGATGACGAACTAATCACTAAATATGAACGTAAACCAACTTCATTCCAACAAAAATTGTACGGAAATGTAATGAACCTGAAACTAACTACTGCTTTTACTTTTATTTATTAGAACTCCCGTGTGTTGCCGGGGCCCATAAGGGAAGCAAAGAATAGCAACACTGTAGCCTACCACGCATGTCGTAAGAGGCGACTAAGGAGGCTTGATGGTTCCGTCGCCCTGCTACTGAGTGAGTGCGTGGCGCGACACTGTGAGCTGTGAATTTCATGTGAAATGCTTTTGAATCTGCCCGAGGTTTTTTGGAACGTGACTGCATGTTCGGAGCGATGGCAGATGGCTACGTCCCAGAGTTGACCGGTTTTTGCCTTATGCAGAAATGCGTGGCTGCTGGGCTTCTGGTTGACTGCCACTGCCATCGACGATGAACAGTATTTCGTGGACTGTGTGGGTGAACATCTAGGAAACATCCAGATGGGAAAATGACTGCAGATTCCATCAGAAATGAACTGGGTGTTTTGTGGGGGAATTGTGTTGACATTCTGACGGCGGCATTGTGCACAGTGCATCTGTGCGGGCTGTTGTTTGTCGAGACTTTTCCACTTTTCACATTGGGCAGTGGGGAGCGTTTTGCATGATATTCACTGGCACAGGAACAGAGCATAATGGGGACGACCCGTTGCTGTGAGGTTGGAACTGCGACTAACTAACTAACTAACTAACATTATTTATTAGAAACTTCAAGGTGGGGGTTCTGAACGCGAAAAGAGGAACAATAAAAGACTATTTTGTTCAGTTTCGGGCATAGTTGCCATTCTAGATATTTTATATCCAGATCTAGAGGTTTTTGCCGGCATCTAGATACCGTTTTCTGACGTTTGGATGCTGGATACAATTCTAGATACTTTTCATTTGGAGTCGGATATTTTGAATATTTTCTAGATTTTACTTTTCTTTCGGTGTCATTTACCCATTTTATGTTTGGTCTGGACGCGCATAAATTATGGTAACTGCCATTATTTAAACTTTGAACTGACTTGGGTCAACGCTCAACAATCTAGCAACCCCCTGGTAATGAGTAAAACGGCGCATAAATTATAATAACATTATTTGAACTGTGAACACACTGTGCTGCGACTTACTGCTGTAATGCCGACTTTGTGATTCTTTTCACGTGAATTTGGCTGCAACTGGTACAGATAATGCCTCGATAATGGTTGATATCAACCATAGCGTTTATATAAAATTTAAGGAAGATATCCCATCTTTAATCCTCATAAAATGTGCGTGTCATTCCTTGCAGCTAGCATTATCACATGCCTCATCAGAATGTTTACTAAGGAATTTGCAATTCCTTATTGCTGAAACACATAACTGGTTCTCTAAATCATCTGTCAGACAACAGCAATAACAATTTATATAAAGCATTAAATGATAGTTCCTCACCACTGAAAATTCTGTCATATTGCAAAACTAGATGGTTATCAATTCAACTAGCTGTTGAAGTAACTGTGAACCAATGGTTGGAGTTGAAGACGCACTTCGAAATAACAAGACAAAGTGAAAAATGCTACACAGCTGAAATACTATATGGAATGTACAGTGATGAAAAAAATTTGGCATTCCTTCTCTTTTTACAACCCATTTTAAGTGAAGTGCAAAAAGTTAATAAACTATTTGAATCTCAAAATGTTGATAAAGTTAAATTACTTGACGACCTCATTTTGCTATTTCACTCAATTGGTAAAAGACTTATATTGCCAACTTGTAAAGCTGACTTGTTCACTTGCACTATAGAGAGCTATTTGGCTCCTAAGCCATACCTAGGATACCAAATCGAATCAAAAATTGATGGTTTAAAAACAAAAGGACTGTTAACAGAAAATGAAGAGAACAACTTAAGAAAGCGCTGTCAAGATTTTCTTGTCTCATTATTCAATCAACTGAAGCAGAGACTTCTTGAAAATTTAGATGTATTGAAAAATATTTCATTCTTTTCTATTAACAACATATCTCAGCCAGTAAAGGACATACCTAAATATTGTCAAGTTATTAATTTTTTAAGGGCTACTGATAATAGTGTGGTGGAAGCAGAATATTAGTTAACCAAAATAAATTTGGTTGACTGGACAAACAAAATAGAAACTGAAGCTTTTTGGAGTGAAGAAAGACAATTTAAAGATGCCTCAGGAACAGTCCATTATGTAAGCTCTTTGAATATGCGATGTCTGCCATGATACTACCCCATTCAAATGCTGATGCGGAAAGAGTTTTCAGTACTGTGAATTATACAAAATGTAAACTAAGAAACAGGATGAAACTTGACCTCTTAAATGCTATCTTGACAATAAGATTTGGCCTGATGAGAGCAGGAAAATGCTGTTCAACTTATCAGCTCCCTGATCGTGTATTAAAAGAAATTGGAACAGCTAAAGCATACCAGAGTCATTTTGAATCTGAAGCTTCAACTTCATCATCCAAACTAAGTGCATCTTGTGAGAGTGCATCATCAGTGAAGATGAGGACATGATTCTATAGGTAAGTCACATCAATTTTTTTTAAATGTTGCATATCCGTTACAGGACGTTGCAGTCAACATCAGAATTTTTCAGCTGCTGTTGATGTACTAGGCAAGATTATGCTCAGTAGTTTGCGATTGCTTTCTGAGCGACCGGTTCACATACCCCTTAAATTACCAGCGCGGCTCGAACCGCTGCCGGTTCGGGTGCAGCTGCGTTACTCACGAGAATATACGGGATTACGGCGACAGCCGTAAACTCTTCGCCAGGGAGACCGGCAGTCACATCAATACATATGTAATTTCTTACTTTCTCAATCTGGATATTTTTCCTAGATACTTTCCAACGAAATCTAGATATTTATGGATGTTGTTTGGACCATTTCTAGATACTTTTTGTCAAAAAAAAGTGGCAACCCTGTTTCGGTGTTTAGGTTTAATATGGCGAAGACCTTGTGTGGAAGTAAAGCTAAAGCTGCTATATGACCCTCTTCAGTCAGCCAAGGGCTGGGGTAATTATACTAATTAATTATCACAAACATTAGTATCATCTGAGAATTATTGATTCATCGTGAGCGAAACTTTCAAGATATAATTAGATAATAACTAGAGTCTGTTTCTGTTATATTTGGCAAGAAAAATATGTCTGATCTTCTACTTTTCTGACTACTTCTTCTTACTTATCAACTTCATTCATATCCTTTACAGGACGTAGCAGTCAACCCCAGTATTTTTAGCTGTTCCTGATTCCTGGGCAAGTTTACGTTCAGTAGTTAGTAGTTTGCTTTCTTCTGAACGACCAGCATTCATTCCATCCTTCCTATGATCAATCAATCATGTGCCATGCTGGAAGCTTGGGCGGTCATGACTCGCCATTTCACTCGATCACCAGTGTCGTGGATCAGCTCAGTGTTCCTGTCTCGTCCATGCCATGTGGCCAAGCCATCCAGGTATTTTCCTCTCGGTCTTCCTCTTGGTCTGTTCCCTTCGATCTTGCCAGTTGTCACCAAGTTCTCCAATTCATTTCTTCTCATAACATGTCCAAAATATTTTGACTGTCTACGTCTAATTTCTCTAATCAATTTACGATTTTCATTTGTCTCCTGTAGTACATTATGGTCATTGGTTTTTCTGTCTGTCCATGGTATTCTTTGCATTTTCCTCAGAAACCACATTTCTGCAGCCATCAGATGTTTTTCAGCTTGACTGCACATTGTCCAAGTTTCACATCCATACAAAAGAACAGGCTCTATGTATCCCCTCAACACTCTTTTTCTCGTTTCAATTGACATCTTTTTATTGGTCAGAATGTTTTTCATCTTGCTAAAGGCTACTTTCGCCATGGCGATTCTTCCTATGATACCTTTTCATAAAAACCCAACGCGAGGCAGTCTGCTGCCAAATCGCTGCAGCTGTGTTTTGAACCAGGTATGCGGGATTACAAATTGTGCCCGTAACCCTTCTGCCACAAACCAACTGTACTATTGTACGTATTTAATAAAGAATTTATTGGAATATTGGGTATTGTAATTATTTTGTGGGGGGCTGCGTGGTCTCGAGGTATGGTGTCCGCCTCGAGTGCTGGAGGTCCCGGGTTCAAGCCCCGGTGAGGACCAGGATTTTTTCACGTGGTCTTCTAGTAATACAATTTTCCCTGGTCTCTGGGTAGTGAGATCGGACACCCATGTGTATTGTTGCGCACGTAAAAATTCCCTTGGCAGTTGGAAATCGAAAAAGAGTAGTCTAACGACGCTGCCCGGGCAAAATTTTGAGTTAAAAATCTACCCAAAGTATTTCAGGATCCTCGCTGGTGCTACGGAGTTCATGCATTGAGCCGAGTTTCTCCAAACTCAGGTTTGAGTTAGGAGGAGAATGGAGCACGTATGGATTACACCCGTGTGCAGTGATGTTGATCCATCGACTAAACTAAACTAAACTAATTATTTTGTCATGAAATTTTCTTTGTGGGAAATCTGCTATATCTGCTAACAACATGAGATATTAAATGTACTCATTTCAAGCATTGGTGCATATTAAAATTGTGAATGAATTAGTACCATTTCAAGAACTTGCTGAACTGCAAAGTCAGAAAGTGCATTTTAACAGTCTCCCTGCAGGCATTGTATTACTATTAGTGTGTTGATAATGAAATGCCGTAAACCTGCGGAGGAAATATTACCAACCTTGATCTAATCCCCATTCAGTTTGTATATATGCTGCACTGAATCATGACCTGGTCACATCCTGTTGTTGCTGAGATATTTTCTTTTTTTCAAAGCTTAAGAACTTGCCAAATTGGATCTTTTTTTTGGGTGCTCGCTAGCTTTAAACTCAAGCATAGTGCATACACAACTTCTAGTAGTGCTGAACTGAATTTTGCGTGTGGATTAGCTTTCCCTATAAACACTGCCCCTCGCCATCAGGTGAACCCACTCCGACTTCAGAGGTACTTGTAATTTATGTCCCCACGTCAAGGATGGTAGGTCAACATTTTAGTTCAACTGTCTGGTGTGGGGGTTAAACCCCTTACCTCGGCATCAGCACACTGAATGTTTAAGAACACACATTCTTATCCATTTGGCCATGCTGACCTACAAATTGGATCTTAATTAAGACCACTCACTGTCCATTACACAGTATTGCTGTATTTAATTACAACCAGTTGTTGAGGTGAGTCACTGATGTGACAGTATAATAACGCATGTATGTAGGTCGTACCCTTTTCTGCTGTCAGTTACGGTGCAGTGGTAATGCTGGTAGATGCACTGGTGTCTAATATTCACCCTCTGGGGGTGGGATGGCTTCTGGGCAGACACACGATATGGGAGATGTACAATAAATGGAAATCTCAAAGGTGAATGCGAATGACAGGAAAAAAAATAACCCGGAGTCATGAACCGGATGGGCCCACCCCTGAGAGTGCAAAGAAGGTAAAGGGGGTGAAATATTCAGCAAGTGGGGAATTACTTCTGATGACCGGAAATTTCCTGTCTACTTGGAGTTTTTGCCACTGTTCTCAACTAATTGGTTGGCAAGACAGTCCTTTAATCACTGTACCACACCCTAATAAGTTAGCGAAAACCTTATCCATCATGAAAATGTAATTTTGAAAAACAATATTCTGTTGCAAATACATATTATATGTACTGCATTATTGAATTTCAGATACTGTTCATCAGAAAGTTTAATCCATTGGAGCTC
This sequence comes from Cepaea nemoralis, assembly GCA_014155875.1. Taxonomy (NCBI): domain Eukaryota; kingdom Metazoa; phylum Mollusca; class Gastropoda; order Stylommatophora; family Helicidae; genus Cepaea; species Cepaea nemoralis. The sequence continues at coordinate 721,854 of JACEFZ010022245.1, forward strand.
ATTTCAACACAGGTCTTTAGTTGACATCTCTACAGCCACAAATTTCCTGAACATTCCAGAAAACAGTGCTTTGACTACTTAGATGAATTTATTGACCACATCTGAAATTAACAGAATCTTCATAGAATTTCTTAATTGTATTATAATATAATTGTGGGTAGTAGTTGAGGAATTTCTTGACCGCATCTGAAGACTGTTGGGGTCTTTAAGAGAATCTAGACCCTTATCTTTATTGAGCCATTAAAGTGTTGAGGAATTTCTTGACCTAATCTGAAATTAATGTTTGGAGTCTTAGCAGAATTTATTGAGTGCAGTTTAAAACCCCAAAAATATTTGTAGTAGTTTTAGAATTTGTTGGCATCATCGTAAATTAATTTTAGGTGTCTGGAGAAGTTTCTTAACCTAAAATTATGTGCTGGGGTGTTGTAGAGTTTTAATAGTATAGGAAAGTATTTGATGTACCAGGACCTGTAGACTGTTTGACAGAATAGGAAAGTAATAACTGAATTGCCAAATATTTTTTGACAATATCAGAAAGTAATCACTGAAGTGCCAGGGACTAAGCTTGCATAAAGTGTTCACACATCACAATTTATTTGAAATGGCTCGACAACTGACGACATCGGCTTCAGATGCATTGCTTACCTGGTCTGTGCTCTACTTTATCTACAATGTCTTCTGGGACAACTTCTTTGCCAGTCTGGGGTTGGGCATCCAAGGCGCTGCTGCTGCTCTGGGAGTTATCAGATTCGCTCTGGCACGACCTCAAGGACAGATATATGATTACCATCAGATGACATCCTGGTTGGCTCAGGTGAGTTATTGTGCCATTACTGTTCTGTTTGTATTGAAGAATCAGATTCGCTGGGCTAGTCACTTGACTCGCATGCCAGATCACAGGCTCCCTAAACGAATATTTACGGCGAGCTGCGTTGTGGTAAACGCTCCCAAGGTGGTCAGAGGAAGTACTTTATAAGACACTCTGAAGATCTCACTTTTGGAATTCATCACGACACTTGGGAGACTGCTGCCACAGATTGAAATTCGTGGCGTACATCATTACGCAAGGGTGCAGTCACTTGCGAAGCAAACAGAACTGCAAGAGCTGTGGCAAAAAGGCTGGACAGAAAAACAACTTGCAGGAGATCCTCGTCCTGGAACGTCAAGCATTCTTTGCCCACATTGTCAAAGAACATTTTGAGCCAAAATAGGCCGTACCAGCCATCTTAGAACTCACAGCTCCGTATTTTCAACCCCACTTGATGAAGTGAATGCTCATCATCACTCTTGATGGGTGAACAACAACAACTGTTCTGTTTCATGGCATGAGGTGTCCAGTGCTGGTATTGGTAGTTTCCTTGAACTGATTCAGTGCCAAATGATAATATATTGCCAGGTATGACCTCCAATTAGGACAGAAGGGCGATATATCGCCATACTAGGGTCATCATGTTGTTTCTTTTGTTTCTTGATATCTTCCACAATTTCAGTGCACAGTGAATGGGAATTTACATTATAGTACTTGTTCATTTCATTGTGTACCATGTTTGGTCCAAACTTACTTTTTGTTTGGCTCTGAATCGGTTAAGAAAAACAAACGTTAGTTGCATATCCTTTACAGGATGTCGCAGAATTTTTTGGCTGTTTGTGATTTCTTGGCAAGTTCAGTAGTTTGCCATTGCTTTCTGAATGAACGGCACCCATACCATTTAAAAAAACAAACAACAACAATGCAAGGCAGTCTGCTGTCAAATCGCCCGCAGCTGTGTTTTGAACACTGGTGTTCAGGATCACGAACTTGCATCTGTAACCCCTTTGCCCAGGGAGCAGGTCGGTTAAAAAAGCTGGTGCTTAATAAAATTGTTGGTTGGTTGGTGAATGAATGAGTTTAAACACTTAAGTTCGATGCATTGGCGTTTCAGGTCCTTGCACTCTGAAAAGGTCTTGCATCTATTGGAGTGAGGCTGGTGTAGAGACATTCCTATTAACTATGTACTGTATAATCTCTGAGGGGACTGCATGGCAGAGCCATCTGTCCCCTCTCCTGACTCAGAAATCAGTGGAATGAATGTGCATTGCCAGTACTGACAATTCACATCTGCTGAGGAGCACATTAAGATACCTGATGTGGTCAGTATCACGCCAGCTGCCTTTACTTGCCAGAATATTTCCAGGTGTCCATTTTCGTTTAGAAGCCTAGGTACATATAGGGTGTATTTTTAAAGACCGTGCAGTGTTTGAAAATATTGCCAGTCCAAGTTTTGTATTCACCCTCTGTAAAGTTCAAGCAACATAATAGGCAAATACAAAACTTGGACTGGCAATGTATTCAAACACTGCACAGTCATTAAAAATATACCCTATTTAAACATCCCCACCTCAATGGGGAGTCAAACACATAACAACTGGGAAGGCAAGCAAGAGTGTTAGCCAGTCTACCACAGTTTTCTCTATCAATTTATATCATTGTTATTTACATCTACCTGGCTCTGTAGTGAAGGGGTTATGAATGCAATTCGTAATCCCACATACCACGTTCGAAACACAGCTGCAGGCAGTTTGGAAGCAGGCAGCCTTGCGTTTGTTTCTATACAGTGGTATGAGTGCCAGTTGTTCAGAAAGCAATGGCAAACTACTGAACGTAAACTTGCCCAGGAATAACAAACAGCCAAAAAATGCTGAAGTTGACTGCTATGTCCTGTAAAGGATATGCGAAAAACTTATTACATGTAAAGGTGATGCTTGCCATGCAGTTACAGTGTAAACCTGATGTACTGCGATGTTTCTAGACGTTTCCTATTGTCGTAATCAAGCACTGACACTAATATGAAAAAAAAGAAGCACACGTGTTGGCCGAGATGTTTGAGCCTGAAGACAAGAATAGGAAACTTCTTTACATTTCTTCTTTTCTTCTTCCATCCATCTCTTCATGGAGCATAGGCCCTCAGTCAACTCTCCTCAAGCCCTGTGTTGTCTTGTTTATGATGGTTGGATTGTGCATCGCCCTGTGTGTTACCAACAGCCTATAGGCAAGTACAGGAAAGTAACACTATAACCTGCCATGCATGTCATAAAAGGTGACAATGCAGGGTTCCTCCCATATGTTAACGGGATCCTTAAGGGAAGCAAAGAATAGTAACACAATCTAACCTACGATGCATGAAGTAAAAGTAGAGGAAGGGGGGTTAGTAAGGGCTGGCTGATCCATCCTGTAGAAAAACTTTAGCTGCAAAGTCCAGTCAATCATGAACAAGTCTAAAGATAAAGTAAACAGAATAGCCAAGCAAGAGGAAAGGAGGATTTTCTAGAAGAGTTGTGGCCCGCTGCAGAAATAGCCGTAAGGATACCAGATTGAAAAACACATGGAGACAAGAAGTAGAAACAGAAATGAATAATATGGGAAGGACATGGATGGAGCCACATGGGATAGCTCCAGATATGAGAGCTTGGAGTGTATTGGTTGAGGGCGTTTGCCCCAGTGTGGGATCAAGGGTGAAATCAGGAGAAAAGTCTTCTACAGGATGAGGTACAAGTCTCACACATACAGTCCTTTGCCACCTCTAATGACATGAATGGTAAGTTACAGTGTTTTTATTCTTTGCTTCCATTATGAGCCCTGACAAAAAATGGATGGTCTTTATAATTATTGTGTTCATTATGGCTGCAAATGCCAGCATTGTCTTTACGTATATAATGGAATTGTCACAGTGCATTCGTAAACACATATTTTTTTCTTCATCGTTATCAGTCAACATGGCCGAATGGAGAGCGCTCGTTCTTAAACATCCAGTGTGCTGATGCTGAGGTAGTAGGTTCAACCCCTACACCTGTCAGTTGGACTATAATGTTGACTTCTCATCCTTGACTTGGGGACATAAATTACAAGTATGTCAGAAGTCTCAGTGGGTTCATCTGATGGTGGGGGACACTGGTAATAGAGAAAGTTCATTCACACGAAAAATAAGTCCAGTGCTCTAGAGGATGTAGCACATGTGTGGACTCTGCATGAGTTCAAACAAAAAATCCCCCCAAAAATTATAGTCATCATCTTTCACTTGTGCCATTAAGCATCATGGGAAGAAATAGCTGAAGTTCCAGCACCTGATGGGTGACACTGGATGGTTTCGTTCTGTGTGATTGTACAGTATCTATGATGTACTCAATCCATTTTATTCTGGGTTGCCCTTTAGCTCTTGTATCAGATCCTCTGGTGTAATGCTAGTGCTTCAGATGTTACTATTTATCTGTATATTTAGTGGGCCAGGAGATCTGCTAGCCTGCACTACTTTGGTTTTGGTTGTATCTATCAATAAAACTTGAATGTAACAGGAACATCTGAAATAATTTTTTTTTCCATCTTTTGCAACAGGTAGTTGGAATTCCTTTGTTGGCCGTCGGTTTCTGCCATAAAGATATGCCAGTTATGATGAACTTAAACCTCATGATCATGGTGGCTGTGCTGATTGGCTCTACTTTTCTAGCACCTGGCATGCGACAGTTAGCCAATGAAAGCTGTGCTGGGTTCGGCATTCTGACTATCATCATAGTGAGTCTTCGCTCTTGGAATGTTTATGCTCTGTTGGCCACGGCTGCGTATATTGCCTCCAGTAAAGTAATTGGATCAGAAGGAAAGATGGGGGTGTTGTATAGAGTGGATCTGCTTCATGTTGGACTTTCTATCGGGAATGTTCTGTTCACATGGGGATTGCAGAGTCTCTGAGTAATGCTTACAGGGAGTTTGTTTTTAAGCTGCACATTTGTGCAATTTGTGGAAGCATGCTTAGGTATTCAGTTGCTTTTAGATCTGTGTAGCTTATAACAGACTGGGTGAGAAACATCTAATGGCAGTGGGAATGTGGTTTCTGAGGAAAATGCAAAGAATACCATGGACAGACAGAAAAATCAATGAGCAAGTCCTACAAGAAACAAATGAAAACTGTAAAATTGATTTGAGGAATTAGGTTCAGACAGTCAAGATTTTTTTGGGGCACATTATGAAGAAAAATAAACTAGAAAACCTAGTGACAACTGTCAAGATTGATGGGAATAGTGCAAAGGAAAGACAGACAGATAAATGTTGGATGGCATTTGGGAGCTGCTTGTCTGCTGACTTGGTGGTCATGTGATTAATTCCCTATTGATGTGGATCTTTAAAAAATGGATCTGGAAATCCAGATTGGTCCAGCCTAAAAATAAGTATCAGGAAATGTACTGGGAAGTAAAGATGGACAGCATAATATTGACCACATCGTCTACTTTGTGGCAGTTGATCTATACAAATACAGGTCTAGCACTAACAACCTCAGTGTGTGGAAATGAGTCCATTATCTTTACATTTTTGGTTTATAGATAGTCAGGAAATTTGCCATGGTCAGCTGAAAGATGGCAGCTAGCATGTTTCTTTAGAGTTAGACGATTGGGTACTAAATTCTGCTGCAGTTAAAAATCATCTTTCTATTGTATATATTCTGGAAAGCAGATTTCCATTTTAAACACAGAAACCACGCAAAAATAGGTTTCATAATATATTCCCTAGGCACATTTGAGTAATTGGATGTCTAATGGTGTCGGCCATTAGACATCTAAAACCTGTGTTATGCAGACAGAAAGACTTCATAGTAAATCTGTGGTTACTATGGGGATAACAACTTCTCCACATTTGAATGGTATCAGTAACCATATGTATTATGTATTTCAGCCAAAATATGATTTATCTACTCACTTCATATGATATATATATAACTGCAGTATGCACCAGCAAAATATACCAGGCAATAAATTGGGCAGACTTAATTGTTGTGGCTTATGCTTTTAAATTCACTAAGGGATAACATTGTTTATGTTTCCGGTTGTTGTTCTGCCTCCAGGTAACTTTCTGATCCAACTGTAATGTTACATGTATGATAGCTTTTATATTTATTATGCTGTGCATGATTTATTGATTGTGTCTGTATTTTACTTTACATGTTACAAGCAGTTAATATGCCCAAAAACTGTTTTTGTATCTTTCTGCTCATTGTCAGATTTTATCTATGAATAAAAGATAGGGAGGGTGCTAGCGAACTCCGCTGGTAATGTTACGCGAAATGTTGTCTTGTGTGCTGCCAATCTTATGCTGATATTTCTCCATATGATGACGTCAGATTATCCAGCATCTCTTTGTCTTCCCCTGCCTCTCCTCCCCTTCAACTTTCCTGTTGTGACGACATACTCCAGCTTTTCCCTTCTCATAACATGCCCAAAGAAAATTGGACTGTCTTCTTCTGAAGCAATAACTGGTTCTATTTGTTAACTAGTTCTCTTTGTGTGTTAACTTCTTTCAAGGCATCTTAATTACTTACTGTTTACAAATAAATGACAACACATTGCCAATAACTATGATAGTCTAGAAGCTGTAGTAGCATTGTGGTTTTTGGAGTTGCCTGGTTGTCCTGAATTCAAATCTATACTAAGGCATGATTTATCATGTCCACCAACCAGCCTCATAAAATGGCTACTGGAACATGTTCTGGTTGGCCACCGTTATTTTGAACACATCACACTTCAGGTGGTGCACAGTGAGACAGATGTCAGCCAATTGGGATTAAGTGAATAATGTGGAAGAACAGATAAACCAATATGGCCTGGAAAAAATGATGGAGCAGGGAGCGACCAGAAGATGTGGCAGACACTCAGTGCTGCAAGCGTAGGCCAGAAGCACCTGCAGCTGATACCATTAGTATAAGAAAGATGTCAGGCAATTGAGATTAAGCAAATAGTGTGGAAGAGCAGATAAACCAATATAACATGGAGAAAATGCATATGTGAATGGTCCGAAAGCTATAATATCAGTTTGTGATTGAACTCACCCTTCAAGTGTTGTTTAAGTACACACACACAAATATGGATCTAGAATCATATTCCCAGTAGTCCAGGGAGTCTCTGTGGTTACGCTGCCTGCCTCGCACTCCAAAAGTTGTGGATTCTTCTTCTTCTGCATTCATCCAGAGAGTTTTTTTGGACGTGATTGCGTTGTGTCTGTTTACAGCAGAGCTGCGATATTGCGCTTTTAGGATGATTCTGCAAACATTTTTTGACCGGTTTAATCTTCCCAGGTAGTTGTGGATTCTATCCAAGGCTTGCTGCATTCAGGTCACGATTGAAATTTTCTCTAAGATTTCTTGGGGTTGTTGCTGGAGCTACAGAGTTCATGCTTTTAGCGATGTTTTCAGCAAGCTACCATTTGGGATAAACCCGGTGCAGTGAAGTCAATCCTCTTGCCTTTTAAATCCCAATACTTCATGGAGAGAATTATCCCTACCATTAATGCCTCAGCGTTGCATAATCAAAGTTCAGTGTATGTTTCTATGATGTTTGCTTCATTATGGTTTATGTCAATACATTTGTAGCCACATAGTTTCATACTTTTGCACGAATGATAAGTTTGTTCAGCAGTAACTTTTATATGCTTTTATTATTATTATTATTATTGAGTGCATAACCTCATAAAAATACACTGCTCTAGTCATTGGTAAAGCATTTTGTGTTATTTTTTATTTTGTAATCATTGTCATGTACCTATCGTTAGTGACAGAAAGTAATATTACTAATAACCCTTAACTGACCCGAACTTGTTGTCATGGAAATCAAACAGCAACAACAATGTGATAACATTAAACTAATGTTTAATGATTATTAGTGCTAATTACATAAACTATGAATTAAACATACTTAGCCAAAGGACTATCCTAATCACCGATAACCCGCTAAACCGTCTAGCCACTAATAACTTTTAATAAGCACCTAGACTTTTGCTACAAACTGGCCCTTTCTATTGCCATCTTAAACGCTAACCCACCTAACAACGACGACGTCTTCCGTTCTCTATCTTTTACATATGGTGCGCACCACGCATGCACCGAGCAGTGCGCAAATCCAAGCACGTATTGGGCCAGTAGTTATGTCTTATGTTAGATTAAGTCAATCGGTATAATATGGGGCTGTGACATCCACCCCCTCTCTCAAATTTGGCACTTTTCTGATTTCAGAAATGTGACAAACACTGTCATGTTACTTTAATGAACAAAAATAGTCTTTAAGTCGCAGATCTATATTACACTTGTCATCATATTACCAGACTATGTACCCCGTTCATAAGGTGTACATTTTATCCATATGCAATGCTTGTGTACTACCAAGGAAGCATTGTGTCATATTAGTTGTCACCTTCCATGTCATTATTAGTTGGGACTCAATCAAAAGCAAAACATTACATAGAAGCAGTGGTTGGTGAATTGGTCATGTGTAACCATATTTGAACAAACTGATGTCATCTGTCTCAAACAGACTAAGCTATAAGGATTACTCAACTTACACCATACTTGCCACGCAAGTTCAGGCTATGATATCCCCAACTCATATATCATGAGTTTAGCTTAATGTCCCTTAGCCATTGCCAGGAAACATCAAAGACGAGATGCCTTCCAGTCTACAGAAGACTAACACTCAAGTCTCTGGTCTCATATCTCCAAAACATGGGCAAACCACCCATCAGATATCATAACATAATCATCACCACTCCTCACCTGTAATGTATTTAACACCTCAGTTAACCCTATGACTGTTGTATGAGTAGCACATTACTTGCAAGCAACTTTTCCTGCAAGCACACTTGCCATTTTCTGAAGTGACATATGTCTTTCCTAAATGACATAGGATCATAATTATCTGCAAATATGTCAAGGTAAGTGATGATAAATCTACAACCCTCGGATACACTTTCATACTCAAGCTGCAAATATACCTCTACAGTAATGTTTGTTACATGTCAATTACTGGGTATGTCAATTTTCATCATTGTTAACAATATACCATCAACGAAAATGAACCCAAGTATTGATCTTTAACATAGCCGATAAGAAAACCACATAATGCAGTATGCATGCAATATCTATGAAATCATAAATACCAAAACTGTAATATTAAATATAATAAGAAGTAAAGAAAACAAATATCGTAGTGTGGAATGACCCAAAAAAAATATTTTCACATGTAAATGTCAGAGAAAAATTGTTCAAATCAGAAAGAGAAAAAAAAATTAAGTTTATTATATTAATAAAATGAAGTAAGATAACATATGATAAGAAAGGAAAGAAAACAAAATACCAACATATGTACATATATAAATCCAATAAATTTAAATACTTAATACTATACATCAGTGAACATTAGTCATGCCACCAATATCCGAGAACTATCACAAAATATCCAGTGCCTAAATGTTCCAAGTTTATAATCTTGACATGGTTGTTTGAATTGAGGTAGATAAATTCCACACGAGAAAATACAATGTCCGAATAGGATCCATGGGTAACAGTTTATGTAGTATAGTTTCTTCTCTAAATACTTCAGTTTAACCAGATCTGTAGTAATTTCCTCTAGTAAGTAAGATCCAGATGAAACCAGTGTATATTTTGCCACTCTTTGAAGACTGCTCGCGAGGCCATTGCGGGATATGTTCAACCCTTGTAGAGCTAGTTATGCCACTTTCATCAATGGCAGTTTTTGAATCTAGTTGTTAGTATAAGTTGGCTTTGAATTCAGTTCATATACAGGATTGTTCCACTTTTTTGGTCAGGTTATCTGTAACATCAGGGAAACGCGATCCAGTACAGTTGGGATCTCTATTCTATAATTAGTTGCAAGTGTTCGATGTTGTAAATTTTCTGGCAGTGCAGTCAATCTGTTATTTGTTATGTCAAATGTACGTAACAAGTGGTGGTGACCAAGCGGATCTTCAATTGCCTCGTGTTTTTGTGAGGAAGTACAATGCACATAACCATTGGTTATTACTACAATACCAGAGTCAAAGAGCTATCGAGTATCAAACTGGGTCCTATAATCCTCCATGTTTGTCATTGTTTTGGTGACGTCCTTACCCCAAATGTATGTTTTATTCCATTCTTCAATATCTTTGTCAGAACAATGCATTCTATATAGCTGATGACACGTTTCCAACAATTACATCACAGCATGTGTTTTTAAGAGCTGCACACTTTACCCTCCCAGATAGGAAAGGTGACTTAATTGTAGCCCATACAATAGGATATCTTTTCTTCCTGCAAAGGTACTACACATATTGTGTTCACCCATATAGTCACTGTTGTTGACCAATGATTGGCGTACCCCAACCACAATGGTGCCTGTGTCACACAGGATGGACGCCAACTGGCTATTGATGAAACCACTATGCCTTTTGAATTCTCCATTTGGGTCTGCCGGCAGCATTCACCTGCTCGCTACCAATGGTAATGGTATGACCACGTGTAAGATTACCTTCTTTTTGAAACTTTTTGCACATCTTACAAGTAGACGAGGTGAATGTATCAGCTACTTAGGCTGCACTGGCTATTTTTTCATCGTTCGACTCACTACTTGAAGTACTGCTATCAACAGTAACTACATTTGCATATTTAAACTCTGCCCTACTGCTACAGCCCTCTGTAAATGGCCTTAGGCTTTACAAAAGTAACACTTAACCATATATTTATATCGATTTGATCTGGTTTGCTGTCGATACATGATGTTCTTCAAATAATTTTGATAGGCTGGATTTTTGTTACACATTTCATTCTCACCATGTGACATCGAGCAATATGTGCATGTTATCATCTTCCCTTTTCTTAATTTCCACTCTTTGTTGTTATGTGGATAGGTCTTGTCCTCCGGAAAGGATTTTTTGTTTGGGACATTTGTGGCTGCAGCACCAAATGCAATATCAGGTGTTGCCATGGAGAAGATGTCTCTGTGTGCGTTGTAATAGGCTGAACCTTTTCTTTCTATTTCTTCAGCAGAACTACTTTCGTTCTCCTGTAGAAATTTCGAGATCCTAGTTGGTAACAAAGATAATATTTTATCTCTGATTAGTAAATCCTTTAACAGATGAAAATCAGCTTGCACCTTAGCAGCTTTTATCCACTTGTCAAAAATACTCTGGACCTCAGATACATAGTCCAAAAAGGTCTGGTTGGCCTTTGGAGCAAGGTTTTTAAATTAAGTTTGGAAGCCCTCCTGGTCCAGTGAAAAATGCTGTAAAATTCGGTTTTTGACATACTCGTAGTTTGTTCTTAGTTGGTGGGGTATGGTTTCCACCACCTTCAATGGCCATTACGCTAAATGTTTGAAATATAAAATACACTATCCTTCCCTTGGCACCTCGTAGTGGGACATCAAAGTTTCAAACATTTGTCCATGTGGAAATACTGTCTTCCGAACAAACATTCTTTACTATTCCCTGGTATCATTTGTTCCTTGGCTCATAGTCTTTTGTTTCAATTCTCCGCATCATTGTAGGTTTTCTTTTCTAATTCTAATTGTTGTAGTTTTACTTGCATGTCATACTCTGCTTGCTTTGTTTGCGCGTCGAGTTCAGCTTGCTTCATCTGTGCAACTAGTTCAGCTTGCTTTGTTTATGCATCTAGTCCAGCTTGTTTTGTTTCTGCGTCTAATTCAGGCTTGCTTTGCTTCACATTCTTCATCTAATTTTCTTAATTCTCTGTCCCTCATTCGCTCTTCTCTTTCTACTGTGCTCACCATACTTTTCACTCCATTGTACAAGTTGTTCACCTGTGAAGCCACATTTTATACCCAACTTCAACAAAGTCGCTTAGTGATGACATTGCTGTTGGTCGATGATACTTTGAAAATTACAAAAATTGATGATACTGATCAGCACTCTGGAATCACTGGAAAATAGCAGTCAAAATTAAGACCCTTATTTGTTTGCGACACCAGTGCTTGAATCACAGCAAACGATGATGATGATGATGATGATGACATTCAAATCCATATGTTGATCTTGAAGAGTTGTTGCCTATTTTTAAATTATAAACTGATCTGCACATTTTAGGACGTTAGTAGATAGGGAGACACAAATCAGGTATCATTTGAGGTGGTTTATAAGGCAGGTAGGCCTCATAAATGCTTATATGTTTGTTATACCCACAAACATGTTCACAGAAACGGATCCAGAACGGACCGTCATTGACCTACTTTTCTGGTACATCCGGGTGAATCAATGAGAATGCGCTCGAGCCGGCACAGTGTGCGGTGCGATCGAACCCCATCATGTAGATATGGAACCCCTCGATGAGGAGACCGAAGTCAATATGACAGATTGGAAAAAATGATTTATTCCATCACTTGAGTTACCTCGAGTATCCAGAGTTGGATGCATGAATACAATTTCACAACTCAGAATTATAGTTACCAACATTCGGCAGGTGTCCATAGTGGGTACCCATGTATCAACTTTAAGCGATTGGCGAAAATCTGTGTAATAAATACTAGCGATGCAAACATCATTAAAAAATTAATCCTAAAAAACAATAAATGGCTATATTTCTAGTATGTATAACGTAGATTATTAATCTGAATATAAAAATAATATTCTCAGATTATATAATTAATATGTTACTAAAATATCTTTGAAAAAAATAAATCTGTTATAATACCTCCAGTTATGTCCCTTGGCACACATAATTAATTGTCTCCCTTCATTGCACCATAATAAATGTTACAACAGGTCACCCAGAGGTCAACTATGTGAAGTATAGTCAAGTGATGAAACGTCCAAAGTCTAAATGCTGACAGGGAGACTTAAAATATACCAAGCAGGCCTGTTTCTATCTTTCTGTCTTTATTTCTTTATGTTCTCTTTCTCTCTTTTCTGTCTGTCTTTATTTCTTTATGTCTTTATTTCTGTCCATTTTTGTCTCTTTCTTTTCTTCTCTATATATCACTACTCTATATATCTCAGTGCGCTTCTCACACTCTCCACTAACTTTAGAACCGTTGTGCCCCACTAGCGACCTTGACATCATATCTATCGTGCCTGTCCGTGACCGACCACGCGGCATGGGCGGTCAACCCATGACTCAGTGCTGAAAACATGTCTGAACATGCTCGCTATGTAAAACATTTTACAGTCTGATTTAATAGGAAAAATAGCCATGTCAGCAGTTGTCTATGTAGGAAGGTATAGAACAAACATATAGACTGGTTTGAACCGGTTATTGCTATAGCTATACTGTACCACGTGACTTGCCGCTATAAAAACCAGCACGCAATTGCTAAGGTCTCATTTTCTGCTGAATCACAGAAGAGGACGGACCAAGAGACAGAAAAAGCCGCTGGTATCATTATAATTATTTGTATGTCCCGCAATTTTGTCCCATCCAACATGTGCCAGGCCGTGTTCCATTCTACTAACTCACTCGATCGCCATGGTCGTGGATAAGCCTGTCTTATGCCGCATGGCCAAGTCATCCAGGTAACTACTTCTATGCCTTACCCACTGGGACAACCTGCATACAGCTATATAAATATAACCCAGGAAGAAATAAATAACAAATACATAAATACATAATTAAAAGCTTTAAGCTATATTTTTGAGAATCGCTATATTCTGTATCCATAAGCATTCCTTCTCAGCCCGGGTTGTCCGAAGCCGGCTGATTGTAATTTAGATAACCCCGCAGGTAAGGTCGTGTCCGTCTGCCACTAACTGAATACTAGCAGCACGGGTTTAGAATGTGCCCGCTGACCGCTAATCAGATTAAAGCTCTCCACTGGGCAGAAAACGCGGTCAGGCTAGGAATGTTTGCAGCGTGGTCTGGCAATGGTTAGTTAAATATTTAGAAAAACGGAGAAATATACATCTGCTTTTGACAATACTGTTGTGTCCTTTTTCTGTGTACGCTGAATAGTAATATAGCTACTGTAAATTTCACCAAAACCACAAAGTGACAACGCACACATAGAATATACACATCCATTAACAAATAATATCTCTCAAGTCATCATCATGTGACATGTTGACGGCATAGGCGATCAAGGCGACCGCCGTGTCCGAAACACCTTAGAAATATAGTGATGTAAAGCGCTCGCATTTCATGTGAATGAATGATGTGTATGCCTTAAACTGCTCGTAATTTTAGCTAGCTGAATGCCTGGCCAGGCATCATCATCATGTGCCATATCGGTAAGCGTGAGCGGTCATATCTTGTAATATACCTATCTTTTACATGACTTCGCAGTCAGGTCTAACGCATAGTATGTATATGGCAGTCAGCGTCAATACATTTACAGGACATCACAGTCAACCCCAGCACTCTTTTTGTGGTCGTGGTTCAAGGGCAAGTTTGCAGTTGTCTTTCTGAACGACCGGCACCTGTGTCATAAAAACAAGACGGTCTGCTGCCAAATCGGTCGCTGCTGTGTGCCTTATGCTATAATGGCTGATAGTATGGAGTCTTCTTCTGCATTCATCTGGATTTTTTTTTTTCCGGACGTGATCGCGTTGTGCCTGTTTACAGCAGAGCTGCATTCTTGCGCCGTTAGGCCGACACATCCTACTTCTGCGGGCATTTGTTGACCGGGTTAACCTTCCCGGGGGTTTCGTAGGGCATTTGACTCTCAGTGATGTGGTGTTATCCCCAATCCCATCTGGCCCATTTAGAAAAGCCGAAGACATAACGGTCAGCCCTCAAGGGAAGGCAGGGGCAGACCATGGGCATTCCCCGCCATCCAAGGAGGCTTCCATAATTGCAGAGCCGACACATAGCGCTATCGTACTGGGCTCACGCGAAGAATCGTTACGTCTATGGCTGCTTAGACTCACTTCCGTATATTGGGCTTTCCGTTCAGCACAGGCTGTTCCTCTGGAAACCAGAACAATGCAGTCTGCAGATGATATCCATACACAGTGAGCTTTCAATTCGGATTTTCCACATAATGGATTTGTTATCCAAGCAATATTCCATTTCGTGCCACTAGGACACTTTTTCCACCTTTGATGGCGCCCACATACTGAGCTTTCAATTCGGACTTTCCATGTAATGGATTTGCTAGCCAAGCAATATTCCATTTCATGCCGCTGGGACGCTTTTGTAACCGACATACCTGTGGTATGAAGTGCGGCAGTCTAAATACTTCTTCATGCACCTTTAAATGTCAACCTGAATGTAGTTAAAGTTGATATCTCCATAGAGCTTGTCCTCAAATGAAGCAGGTGTGGGCCAAAATATCTTTCTCTGTTCTGCATATATTGGGCACTCCTGCAGCAAATGTTTAGCTGTCATTTTACCAGTTCCACAATTACATTCATCAGTATCTGCTATCTTTAGTTCATTGTACAAGTGGTATTTCAGCCTGTTATGTCCTGTGCGGAGTCTGAAGATTGCTACTTGTTCTCTTCGGTTGAGTTTGTAATATGCATCATCCTTCTGGTGGCCTGGATGCTCTGATTCCCATTTTGTTCTATAAGTGCTTTTTATAAACCTCTTTGCCTCATTATAGGTTATGTCTATGTCAGGCTGTGGTAGTCGTCCACCATCTTTTGCTAGTCTGTCAGCCTCTTCATTTCCAGGTATACTGCAATGTGATGGGATCCACTGTATTACAACTTTTTTGGATTTCTGGCATAGACCATGGAGTGCTGCTCTTAGGTCAGCTAGTTCTGTGCTGTTTTTGCTCTTCAGTATTGAGACAGCTGACTTTGCATCTGTGAAGATAGCTATTTGCTTCTCTTTATTTTCCTCCATCAAGAGCATTTCTGCTGCAGTTTTTAAAGCCTCTACCTCCGCTTTGAAGTTACTTGAAAATTTTCCAGTTGTCACTGAATGTGTTTTTTTCACTCCATTTTTTAAATTTAGCAGAATTCCTCCTCCTCCATTTTCTATTGAAATTTTGGCTGATCCATCTGTATATGCTATTCGTCCAATTGCTGCTTGGGTAATGTTCTTTAATGTATTTTATGATTATTTTTCTTCTTTCAGTTTCATTCTGAGTGTTCTTTTTCTCAATACTAGAAATGTTTTCTATCATCTCAGGCAGTTGCTGCTGTCTCCAAGCTGGGAACTTGTGTGCATTGTAAATGGGTTTGACTTGACATGTTAAGTATGGGATCTGCCCTAACCTTTCGTTTTGCGGTTTCTACAAAGTTGCCCCGCTTCAGTCTTCCCTTTCCACAACCATTAAACCTGTTATACATAGGGTGGTCTGTCAATCTTCTGAATTTTTCAGCTTGTTGCTGGGCTCTGCTATCTCTTCTATCCTGCATTGGTTGTAAATAATTGATCTTTAATAGTTCATTAATAGGCGTTGTCTTCAGGCTTCCAGTTATGATTCGCATTCCTTGATTTTGGACTCTACTTATTTTGTTAAAGTTTAACTTAGCTGCTGTTGCCCAAGCTGCAATGCCATATTCCAGTACTGGCCTCACCCGTCCAGTATATAACTTCTTGAGAACTTTCTCATCTGCTCCCCACTTTGTACCAGCAAGCTTTTTCATGATTGCCATTCTCTGCCTTGCTCTTGTTCGATTTTTCTCAACCTGTGTCTTCCATGTCAGGCGACGATCAACGGTGACTCCTAGATAGTTTGGATTTTCTTCATGGCGCAATATTTTTCCATTCAATACCAGCTTAGGTTGCTGAGTTTTATTTGAGGAGGAGAACACTGTGCATGTTGTTTTCTCCTCACTTATCTTCACTAGCCATGATTTTGACCAGTCCTCTAGCACTAATAAGGCTTGCTGTATTCTGCTGTTAGCTGTACTAATATATTCTTCAGATCTCCATACGGCTAGGTCATCTGCAAAGGAGGATGTGTGTACGCTGGCTGGAAAATTTTCCGTGATGTCATTTATATATGCTAGGAATAATGTTGGTGAAAGAACTCCTCCTTGGGGGACACCTTGCTCCAACAGCATCATTTTGCTGGTTTGTCCTTGCACTTTTGTCCTGGCAGTTCTGTTCTCAAGGTAGTGGCTGATCCATTTATACATTTTCCCACAAACATGCATTTTTTGCAGTTTTACTTTCAGTCCTTCCTTCCATACTTTATCAAATGCTTTTTCTAAATCTATCCAGACCGCTAGTGTGTGTTTTTTCTCTTGGAAGGCATTTCCTATTTCCTGGGCTATATAGGTTATTTGATCTTCAGTGGGTCTGTACTTTCTGAATCCTGCTGGTGTGGTGTTAAGAGTTGGTTTTCTTCCAGATGGAAGGTCACAAGGTCACTACATCACCACTAGACATATAACACGTCCTAGTGTAAACCTGTATGGATTCTAGTTTTTACTGTCTATAAGTGCCAGATAGCGATCAGTGAAACACAGTATGCAGAGAGAAGATAAAGGGATTTTTCCTAAGTATCCACCAAATAATCTCCCCCGATGGTGTTTCCACCTTGTCGTGGTGGGGGAGCTTGAGTTTCTCAATGACCCTGAGAGCTATGCCGGCGGTAGCGTAGCTACCAGCAGGGCCTCCCAAGCCGGACAGGTCAAAGGGTAGGGAACAGACAAAGAGAAACACCCTGGTCCTCCAGGTTGGGGGTTGAAGCGTGGGGTTAACATCCCCACCTTTGTAAAAACCTTTCTTTGTTACGAAACAAATACATGAGCCTCGATATCGGACTGACTTATCTGGACAACGACCTTGGAACGTTAAAGGACTTTTGAGATTTGGAACATGGAATGTACGGACACTATATCGAGCTGGAGCGGCCGAAGAACTAACCCGGGAGCTGGTTGAATATCAAATGGATATAACAGCAATTCAAGAAATAAGGTGGCCAGGAGAGGGTACTTTAGAGCAAAATGGAATGATTATAATATATGGAGGAAACACCCAAAATAAACATGAATTAGGAACAGGATTTGTCATCAAAAAAGAGTTATGGGGGAACGTTTTAAATTTTAAAGCTTTTAATGACAGGATTAGTAAATTACGAATAAAAGGTAAATGGAAAAATATAACGATGATTAATGTACATGCACCTACTGAAGAGAAAGAAGATGATATTAAAGAAGACTTTTATAATGATCTGGAAGATGTCATAGAAGAAACCCCTGAACAGGACATCCTGATTGTGCTGGGAGACTTCAATGCAAAAATAGGTAGAGAGCAAACTAATAAAAAAAGTGGCCGGTATGGAAAGCCTACATACAACTTCAAATGATAATGGATGGAGAGTCATCAACCTGGCAGAAGCCAAAGGACTGCAGATTAGCAGTACCAGACTACAAAGAAAGGATATACACAAACAAACTTGGAAATCATGTGACAAGAGAACCTATAATCAAATAGATCACATTTTAATTAACAACAGAAATGCATCAAACATACAGCAAGTCAGAAGTTATAGAGGAGCTGAGTGCCACAGTGACCACTTCCTCGTTGGAGCAAAATTTAAAATAAAACTTAAGAGAGCTTTCTATACTAAATTACAAAGATTACACCCAACATATAACAGAGAAAAACTACAAGACATTACAGTCAAAGAGAAATTTACAGATGAAATAAAATGTAAACTTGAAACTCTGCAAAACCCTTCGGAGGAAAGCGTTGACCAAACTTGGTTGAACATCAAGAATACAATTCAATCTACCGCAGAAGAATGTCTCGGTGTGTTAACCACGCATAGAAAGAACAGATGGTTCAATCAAAAATGTGAAGAAGCAGTCATTAGGAAGAAGAATGCCAGACATGTATGGTTAAATGACATCAATAACATCCAAAAGGAAGAGCATTATAGAAATGAATGTAAAGAGGCTACAAAAATAGTCAGACAGCAGAAGCGAGAATATATGAGTAATATAATCAAAGATATGGAAACTAATCACCAGAAAAATGAATCCAGAAAATTTTTTAAAGAACTGAAGTCAATGAAACGAGGGCACCAACAAAACACATATGGTTTAAAAGACAAAAATGGGAATATGATAAATACCAATGAGGAAATGTGCAACACATGGAAAGAATATTTTATTGAATTACTAAATTGTGAAGCTCCAAGTAACATTTTCCCACAGGAAGAGGTTCTAACATGCGAACCACAAATTGAAGAACCTACATTTGAAGAAATCCTATATGTAATTACACGACTTAAAAACAATAAGGCAACTGGGACTGGTGGAATTGCTGCTGAATTTATAAAGGCAGGTGGCCATGCATTACATCTAAAGCTATACGAACTAATAATAAAAATCTGGAGGACAGAAGAATTACCCCATGACTGGAAAGAGTCATTATTGATACCTATCTTTAAGAAAGGAGACAAGTTCCAATGTGGAAATTATAGAGGAATATCACTACTGTCCACAAGCTATAAGATACTATCCGCAGTATTACTAAATAGACTAAAACCATATTCAGAAGACATATTAGGTGACTACCAGGCGGGTTTTAGACAAAACAGATCAACAATAGATCAGATATTTATCTTACGACAAATAGCCGAGAAACATTGGGAATATAAAAGAGATCTCCATAACATTTTTGTGGATTTTAAAAAGGCTTATGATAGTGTCCATAGGAATAGTCTATAGTCTATGGAATGCTATGCAGGAATTTGGAATACCAAGGAAGTTAATCAACATGACCAGACTATGCATTGAAGATACTTATAATATAGTAACATATAAAGGCAGGAAATCAGACCCCTTCCAAATAACATCTGGCTTGAAACAGGGTGATGCACTATCGCCGCTACTCTTCAATCTGGCTCTAGAGAAAGTTGTAAGGAAGATAAAGGAGGAATGTGATATTGGAGGAACATCCAAGCTGCTTGGTTATGCAGATGATATAGATATTATAGGGCAAAGTGAACAAAAGACATTGGAAATATTGACTCACTTAAAGGAAAAAGCCCAACAGATGGGGCTGGTTATCAACCAAGATAAGACAGAATATATGGTAATTTCAAGAGACGGAATGGCTAAAAACTCTGGCCACATACAAATAGATAATATGACCATTAAAAGAACGGAAACATACAAATACCTGGGTACAATCTTCAACTGCTCCAACATCATAAGGGAAGAAATACAAACTAGAATCAACTCTGGAAATAAGATATACTATGCACTACAACATCTACTAAAATCAAAGGCGCTATCTCGTAACACCAAAATCACAATATACAAAACACTGATCAGACCAGTTGTGCTGTATGGCTCTGAAACCTGGAGTACAACGAAAGGAGACGAAGCCTTGTTACAAACCTTTGAGAACAAAATTTTAAGACGCATCTTTGGACCCATTAGGGATACACAAAGTGGAGAGTGGAAAAGAAGAAGTAACAAAGACATTTATGATCTGTTTAAGTTCCCGCTAATCACTGGTATCATGAAGGCTAATAGACTACAATGGCTGGGGCATATAGAAAGAATGGAAGATAATAGGGAAACAAAACTCGCTTACACTCAGGAAATAAATGACCGTAGACCCCGAGGTAGACCAAGAAGACGGTGGAGAGATAATACATGTACAGACCTACAAGCACTTGGAATCAACGACTGGCAAGAGAAGGTCCACCAGAGAGACGAATGGAGACGGATTGTATTTGCAGCAAAGAACCTCAATGGCTCGGAAAGCTGAAGAAGAAGAAGAAGAAGAAGAAGAAGAAGAAGATGCACCAAATAATACATGTACAGACATGTAGGCCTACAGACCTACAAGCACTTGGAATCAACGACTGGCAAGAGAAGGTCCAGCAGAGAGACGAATGGAGACGGATTGTATTTGCAGCAAAGAACCTCAATGGCTCGGAAAGCTGAAGAAGAAGAAGATGCAACAAAGTGGTTAGTATACAAAGAAACTAAGGGAGATGAGATACGTCACAGGACAACAAAGAAACATACGCTGTGTGACTTTCGAACGGAGAAGGTCGCGGTTCCAAGTTGGAGAAGGACGAAGGCGGCTACTGAAGAGATAGAAGGCTGGCAGTAGAATCATTCAAGGATATGGATAGATTATGACATATCTGGAAAGCGCCATGGATTTGTAAAGACGGGAAAAGCGCTAGATGACAGATTCGGATGAGAACGACAGAGAAGACGATCTGGAAGAACAGAAGGGAAGTGAAGGTTATTAAATGTCGGTAGGGGAAAAGCAGGATTATATATCAAGGTTAGTGTAATATAAGAATTAGGCCCTTCTCGGCGGCACGAGAAACTAATTTGTTTACTAACTAATAGATGTGACTGTCTTGTAAATTCCGGATTAAAACGGATATGAACTTTTCTCGAGCGTCGGCATTGTACTTTAATTCCCGTTCGCCAGTCAGTTCTGCAAGTTGTATTTGACCGTTTCGTTAATGAGCCATGTGTCACATTTGTTAGTCAATCCAGCGAGAGTACCATGGCTTTACAATGATGAAAGGAGTGATTAACAGGTTGGCAATAAGGTGGTCAATAATATGTTCTATTACATTCTAAAGTTGTCATATGTGTGAAATGTCTATATCAATGAAAATAAACGGCTGTTTGTGTCAATGTCACGTTTTTCACAGGTCATCTAATGTGATGTACAATATAAATGACTGTACTTTGTCGATGAATGTACTGAAATACACGTATGTGGTGTCAATAAAAATGTTTTGTTGACTCTGTCTTCTACACATTCGAAACTATTG
Organism: Cepaea nemoralis; assembly: GCA_014155875.1. Lineage (NCBI taxonomy): Eukaryota > Metazoa > Mollusca > Gastropoda > Stylommatophora > Helicidae > Cepaea > Cepaea nemoralis. The sequence continues at coordinate 743,310 of JACEFZ010022245.1, forward strand.
AAAATCTCATGTAATGGATTTGATGAAAATAAAAGTTATGAAAACGAAACATTTTGGTTTGTTGGTTTTTTTTTTTTTTAAGTGGTATGAGTGTTTTGTATGCGAAAATTTCATGCAATGGGTTTGATGAAAAATAAAAGTTATGAAAACGAAAAATATTTGTTTTGTTAGTTGTTTAGTGGTATGAGTGTTTTGTATGCGAAAATTTCATGGAATGAATTGATGAAAAATTAAAGTTACGAAAATGCAATTTTATTGTTTGTTGGTTTTTAGAGGTATGGTTGGTTGGTTTTCGTCTTTCTTGTTGACTGCTGCGAGAGGTTGTTTCTTCATGTTGACTGTGGCTGTGGAATATACTATGGAAAAAGAAAGAATAAATGATCTACCAGAGAAAGCACAGACAAAATTACCAAGATAATGCAATTTTTTTTCTTTTCTTCATTTTTATTTTCACAACTTTATAAACATCTTTGCCTGTGTCTTGGTAACGTGGGTTGTCATCTGAGCTTGGTAGACTCTGGTTGTCGGGTACACATCTGGGGTTGATCACACATCTGAGGTCATCACATATCTGGGTCACATCAAACATCTGACTGGCTTTACTGTAGTCAACGGTTACACGTATCAGTAGTATTCTGGTAATCATCATTATGAGATGCAATCTGTTAGCACTTAGTTAGTTAGTTAGTTAGTCGACAGATCATCCTCGTTGCACATCGGACCATTCAGTCCATAAGTGCTCGGATCCCCTCCTCAGCAAATCCCGCAGCGTGTAGCGGCTAACGACGCCAGTTCTGTGTTGGTTTATCAATCTTCTTTGGCTTCCTGCGTAGTGTTCTTGTTTGGCCACCCCTCTTTTAATTTGCTGCTCTCGCAGTCTGGCCATTGTTGTAGATTCACAGTCATCACTTGGTTCTTGCAAAAGTCTCACTTCTCGTAGAGCATTCAGAATGTCAGCCTGGTCCATGGCGCGTCCGCCCTCCACAGTAGCCTCACCTGCGAGCTTGTCAGCCCGCTCATTTCCTTGTACTCCCGCATGACCTGGCACGAAGATGAAACTAATCTTTGCCAGCCGAGACCGCTCCAGAGGCAGCAACCATTCTCTTCGGATCGACCCCTCCTCTATCCTCTTGATCATGTTCATTGAGTCGCTAAGGAAACAAGCCCTAGTGAATGTCTGTGTCTCGAGCCATGTTATTGCTTTACTTACTGCCATGACTTCCATGGTCAGGCTACTTGTGGTTTCAGTGAAAGCACCAGAGTCCTCCTTCACAATTCTCCCTCCGGCCCGAGCTGTAAAGGCCCATGAGCTTCTCACATGTCGGACGACCGACCCATCTGTGTAGATGACCGCGTCACTGTCTAGCGAATTCTCGAAAATCAACGCTTGTACTTCAGCCTCCACAGCAGCCGGATTTTCTTGTCTGCATTTTCTATCTAGTTGGATGCAAACTGAAAAGGATGTGCAGAAGTCTGTTGGCACTTGCACCCACTCCTCGCCAGGTTCTAAGTCCTCAAGTGAACACACCTGTTGAAGAATGTCTTCGGCTTGACCCATCCACGACCGTCCTCTTTTTAACCTGTTGCCCTTCACCTTCCTAATTTCACTATGCAGTGGATGCTGTGTGTTTGCGTTAATTCTGAGGTAGGCGCGTGCCCTGCAAACTTGCATTCTCTCTTCAATGGTTGGAAAATCAAGAAGGTAGCGCATCGCCCTGCATGCTGTATCTCTTGTACATCCAAGAATAATGCGCATAGCTTCATTCTGTATCCTTTCCATCCTTTCTATCTGCTTATGGCTGAGAGTCAGGATTGCCATTGCATACTCCAAAACAGACATGACCAGCCCCTCGTACAGAAGACATAGATGGCGCTGCTCACAGTTTGCTGCCGCCATCACCCGCATCGCTGCCAAGGCCCCGCTTGGCCTTTGTTATCACCTGGTCTATGTGCACATTATAAGCAAGGCTTCGATCAAACCGTATCCCCAGGTAATTCATTGCCTGCTTTCTTTCCACCGTCTCTGAACACAGCATTACAGTTGGTGTTGGATTGTTGACAATATGATTATTCAACGAGAACCAAGTCACTGTTGCCTTTGTTGGGTTGACCATTGCCCCAGCTTCATCACACCAAGTACTTATGCGATTGAGTTCGGTTTGTAGTTCCACAGCAACCTCCTCTCTATCCTTACCCTGACGATACACTAAAACATCATCGGCATATGACAATGTCCTGCCAGGTCCAGTGATCTGCTCACTGGTGATTCTCACTGTGTAGGCGTTGAACAGTACCGGAGATAATGGTGATCCTTGTGGTAGGCCAGGATATATTGTTGTTGGTTCCGAAGTCCAACTGCCACATCTAAAAACTACTTTCCGTTGGAAGAGGGCTGCAGCGATCCAACTAAGGAGGAATGGACTTACGTTTAGTTCAAGAAGCTGAAACATTAAAAAATCCAGTGGTACTCTGTTGTATGCGTCCTCAAGATCAATCGCTGCAGCAACAGTTTCAGTGCCTGAGTGGAAACCTTCATAGACATCATGGGCAAAGACTGCTGCATTGGTCCAGGTTTCTCTTTTTGGACGGTACCCACCCAGGGTAGGTGGGAAAACACCTTGCCTCTCTAGTTGGCTTGATATTTTCCTGGCAATTACCTTCTCCAGCAGCTTGCCTACTGTATTCTGCATGGTTATAATTCGATATCCCTGAATTTTTTTGTGGTCTTTGTCAGGCTTCGGCAAGGGAATCAGATAGCTATGTAACCATTCCTCCTTGATGCTAGCACTCCCTATACTGTTGTTGTACATGTCTGCTAGTTTCTCTAGCTCATTGTCGGTACACCTATTTATGTCGTCGTATCTTATGCCATCAGGACCTGGAGCACTGTTTTTTGATCGTCGAAGCACAGCCTTGATTTCTTTCACTGTCACTGTGTCTTCATCCGAAGTGTTCTGGGCCTTGCATCTGTCTGAGGTGACCTCCTTTGCCAGATTCCGGCCTCCCATGTCTGTCTGGTTGCTCTGCTCAAGGTAGCGTTCAAAGAGGGCTTTGCCCTTGTCCTCATCAGTCCTCTGCCAGATGAGGTCAGCACCTTGGAAGTCAGAAATGCTCTTATTCTTGACTACCCCACTCATGCTTTTATGTAGTCGCCAGAACAATTTCAGTGACTTGTCTGTGCTTACTCTTTGACACACCTCTGCCCATTTTTCGCTTTTAACCACCTTGACCAGTTTTTTGAAATAGCTTACTTTTGTGTGCATCTCTCTTTCTAAGTGCAAGCAGGGACTAGGATGACCAGCTCTGTTCTTCTTGGCATTTTGCCATCTCCTTACAGCACTACGCTTATCCACCCAAGCCTTCTCCACCTCGAAACTCCACCACGGTGGCTGCTCCCAGCTTTTTCTCCTGCCCTGAAACGTTCTGCGCTTGTCACGTCTTATTTTGCTCAACACATCTTGCCCTGTACTGTCATACTGGAACGTCTTTACCTTTAGCTTGTGCTGCCTGGTTCTGCCTTTCTCCACCAATATGCTGCAAGGGTGGTGGTCGCTGCCATGGTGTCCTAGGACACCCCATCTACACACTGTAGTGAGTGAAGGTGAAACTAGCGCCAGATCAATAGCACTGTCCTCATCGCCTGGACGGCTTGCTGTCCTGGTGACACAGCCACTGTTGATACAAACCAGGTCGATGGTTTCCAGTGCAGTCTCGAGCTCCTCCCCTTGTGTATTGGAGGAAGTGTTTCCCCATGATCTGCCTTTAGCGTTGAAGTCACCACAGAAAATAACATTTCTCTCGTGGCCTAATATGCCACTTAAGCACTGCCACTTCTGGGCGTCCACACTCGCATTGCGGGCATAAACATTAACCAACACGAATGGTATACTGGAATGAACTCTCAACGCCTGTATTTGTATATCGTCACTGTCCCAACTGGACATGTCTAGCTCTGACACCACCATGCTGTCGCGAACGAGAATCGCCGTTCCCAGATGTCGTCTGTTGTAGAAACATTTGAAGCCGGCAATTCGGAGTAGCTGATCGCCCAGTCTCGTCTCCTGGAGTGCTACAATGTCGTTCCTGTAAACTAGGGTTTCTAAAATAGAGCCCCGTTGTTTTACACTGGCACAGTTCCAATATAGAATACGGATGTTCCTGAGTCCTAGACGGTGACACTTGAGTCTAAAACGTCTCAAACCCCCGCGCTTACCTTGCTTCTTTGTCCCTGCGCGGCTACCACGCCACTTCGTTATGTTGACTGTTGATCGCTCGGAAAGAAGGTTTTAGAGCTTTCAGTTATCCTGTTGTGGTCGGTGTAGGCGACGACTTGTAATGGTTCTGTGTGTATATCAAAGACATTATGCACATATATCCGAGTACTTCTTGTGAAAACGACGTGCGGTGGTCAGTTTTATACTGGGCTCATAGGTTGGCACTGCACGTCTCTTTCTTCTAATACCACTACCCGATTGGCTAACATGGTTGACAGCTCCTTGCAGTAGACGCTGACTGGCTTGCTTGGCGTATTCTTTAAAGGATTCCCCAACATTACTACAACCTAAAGCATCGTGGGCCACTCGCAGGCCCGTACTGACACCTTCCCTGAGTACGGCCTTACCACCTGTTTTTAACCAGGGTAGAATCATGCGACTAAGTCCACTGAAGAAACTGCCGATACCACGACCTCTCTTACTCCGACCACCTACAAACATACCATGTCCAGCTTGGTTAGAGTAAAAGTCTTCGTATAGTCTGGGATTTCGACTTAACGTCATGTATTTCATTATTCTAGGTCTGATCTCTTCCGAGCTCGAAAATGTAACGTCAGCACTGAATTCCCTGTAGTGAATGAGATTTTTGTGCCCATATCGGTGGTTAAAAAGTATTTCCACTGTGTCGAGTGAGTACCGACTCAGCGGTACGTAGTGAGGTTTGTCGTAGACGCAAAACACTGAGGTCGAGAGCTGATTCACGATAGGAACCATCCTTAGTAGTGGAACCATGGCGTCTCTGACTGGTCTCACCACTATGAGATCTCAGTAGACGTAGACATTCTGTGTGTCATTATTTGGGTCTATCGCCCCTTGTCCTTCAATTATATCTAATAGCTCTTGCAACTTCTCACTAAATGTAACAGGGTTCGAGTATTTTCACGATGACTTTCTTTGAGGCATTGTCGAAATGGAATAGAACTCAGAGCTGGTCTTCCACCTTCCGATCTTTCATTAGTTGATTCAGTGCAGCTATAAACGCGTCTGGTGAACTGTAGAGGCCCGGGGGACATGCCTTTCTTATCACTCTGCCTTTGGGTGGGATGTATCTTAGCCACACGTCATTCTCTAGCACATTGCAGTAGTAGTTGGGAAATTGAATTTCGGCCAGACCCACTTCGAAATGTTGACTCACCTCAATAGTCTGCGGTAACTTGATGAAATAGTTACCTGGAGTGTTGTTGGGAAACATGTTCGGTGACGCATTGCTCGGTAATTTCTCGTAGAAACTCATATTTTAGAGATTGGTAACATGTAACCCAGACAGCTGCTTAGAAGACAGCTTGCCCTTGGCTGCGTTGTCTCAGACAGATTGACCTAGTGATGCGGCAAATACGGTGTATATAACGACAAGTTGACAGAAGAAGACAATCTCTAGTCGCGGCACTCGCCGACCAAACATGCACCAGAACGAATTTCTTTCCACTTCTGGGCTATTTTGTTAGTTTCCACGTTGGTTTCGTCCCTTAGTATCTGGTTAGGCCTGAGATCCAGCTGTTGAATGACTTGGGATAGCCAAACCACTTGACTAAATACTCTTTACCACCACCTCGTCTAGGTCTTGTAAGACTGTTTCGACCTGAAACACTTGCTTGTTTCCCTATATGCATGACGCTGAGGTTTCAGTGATGACTACCGTTAGTAGGTTAGTCACCCTATCATCTGTCATATTAGATCATCTATTACCATTATCACCTGTCAATTTTTCCATATCCGGCACGCCGTCGTTAAACTGAATGCCCTTCATAGTTTCATACACAGATTCTCTGTAGCACCACTCTCCTCTGGACTCAGCCATATCTGGTAAATGAGATTCGATCACACTGCGCCGGCCGGTTCGAGCGGGTTTGCGTCGGTTCACCCGGGTGTACCAGAAAAGTAGGTCAATGGTGGTCCGTTCTGGATCCGTTTCTGTGACAAAACAATGGGGTGGTATAACAAATATATAAGCCTACCGCCTCATAAATCGCCTCAAATGATACCCGATTTGCGTCTCCCTAACTACTGACATTATGCCGTGAAAGTGCAATAAATATATATATAAATCTCTAGGTGTAACAGGAACTAAATAATATTGATATCATCGCTAGCTTATAATTATATATTATTTTTTAATACAGTTAAATAACAGTTGCAATTCTATATGATATCTAAATAGGGTTAATTTCAGTATTTGGGTTACTTTATTGGACGCTGTCCCCCTTAATTACTGTCATATACCTATCGCTAGTGACAGAAAGTAATGTTAGTACTAATGACCCCTAACCGACCTGAACTGCTGTGACAATCATCTTCTTTTGCCCTGCCAATAAGCGTGGGCTGTCATGTTTCGCCATCTCACACGATCACCAGTCATGGATTAGCTCTATGTTCTTGTCTCGGCCATACCATGTGGCCAAGCCATCCAGGTATTTTGTAATCATATACAGCTAGTGCTCGACTTACGACCACGATCGGTTCCGACAGACCGGTCGTAACACGATTTGGTCATAAGTTGAGTACGCTGTGTACAGTAATGTGAAGTGATTTTATAAAAATATTTAAGTTAAATTATATCATAAATTTCTTTTATTATTGTTATAAATCATAATTTTCGATGTTCATTTTGTGCCATTTGTATCATCTCTATACCATTTTGTTTCTTATTTTTACATCGTCAGGTTTAAGAAAAATACTGCATTAACTGTACATGTACAACTGGTTTAATATTTGCAAAACATACAAAATACAGGTGTGGAAAATACTATAGGAAACATTTTCCCAATCGCAAAACACATCATATTGTCATTAACATCAAAATATATAAACATGTACGAAACATTTTATTGGCCACTGGTGCTTGGCTGCAGATCATGTCGTCAGTTGGGGGTACCGGAGTTGGTTTTTTCATAAACATGGTGAGCTTTGTCTGAATTGTATGTTTCTTTTTTTCATCATAAATTTCACGATACGGACGAAACACATTGTGCGCTATCCGTTCAATCCTTGCAAATCCTTCGATGTTTGGGTCCATTGCTTCAAAATGTATAAGAAGTTTATTCAGTAAAGATAAACCTTCTGATAATCCCTTAGTGGTGAATTTTCTTTCTGGCTCATCATCTTCTTTCTTGGCTTCCCTTCTTTCTTCTTCCGCCACTCTTTCTTCTTCCAGTTCGATTAACTCTTCATTTGTAAGTTCTCCGGATTCTTTGTCTAGTAACTCTTCGACATCTTCAATTTCACACTCCAAACAAAGGTTTTTGGCGAGTTTTACTATTTTTTCCCGAATCGTTTCAAGTTCATGTTCACTGTCAAATCCATGAAAATCATTAACATAGCGCTTAACACAATTTTTCCAGATGCCATTCATGCACTTTCTCGTCACAGCCTCCCAGGCAGAAGCGATATTCTAGATACACATTAAAATGTTGTAGTGTTTTCAAAAATCTCGCAATGTTAGTTCTGTGTCAGCATCTATTGCGGATATTGCTTGAACGAAGGTGGTTCGGAGATAGTTAGCCTTTACGGTCGCAATCAAACCTTGGTCCATAGGCTGGATGAGTTGAGTCGTTTTTGGCGGAAGAAAAACAAATTTTACATCTGGATGGAGATCGCATAGATGTGGTGGGTGTCCAGGCGCGTTATCAAGTAGTAATAGAATCTTGAAAGGAATATCTTTCTCCAAACAATATTCTCGAACTTGAGGAATAAAACAGTTCATAAACCAGTCTTCAAACAATCCTTGCGTCATCCATGTTTTACGTTGAGAACGAAAGTAGACGGGAAGTGTGTGCTTGTTAACATTCTTGAACGCACGCGGGTTGCCTGAGTGATAAATTAAGATTGAGGCAGAAATAAATCTAAAATCTAATATGGCTAGTGATTGTGGTCGTAAAGTCAATGGTCGTAAGTTGCATAGGTCGTAAGTCGATCAATACCTGTACTGAAATTAAGGCGGTATTTCACAAGATGAAAATTACTCTCTGCAATGTAGGCCTACCCTTTTAATGGAGGTGAGAAAAAGAGATTTAAGAGCTATAAACAAGTCAATGGGAGCTGCGGTAGCTTAATTGCTAGACACTCACCTGCCGACCTGGTAGTCTTGGGTTCGATCTGCAACTGACCAGATTCAGATTTATTCAAATTTACCTTGGCTTCCAGGTTGAACCAGCCTAAAATGGGTACCAAGAAAAATGTTGGGAAGTCGCTTAAAAGTCGACATGGTCGACTTCATTGCACCTGGTTTCATCCCACGTGGCTCAGTCTTTCCACAGCATGTTAAGCGTCGCACAAAGCATGAACTCCGTAACTCCAGCGATGATCCTCAGGAGTCTCCGAAAAAAAAGCACTCGTGAATCGAAAGATGCGGCCCAGAATTGAACCATCAGCCTTCAAAGCCTGAGTCAGACAGATGTTGGGAAGTAAAGGCAGTTAGCATTATGCCGATCACGTTACCCACCGAGTGTCGGCTGGTCTTTAAAAATATGGATCTATAGTATGTTCCGAAAAGAATGCCTTCATTCACGATCAATTATTTTGAAAACTGTCTGTTGCATCGTTATGAAATTTTTCCTGCCGTCTTATATTTACCCCCACCCAAAGAATATGTCTTTGATAGGTCCAAAAGCAACTTAAATCATCGAAAGCGGTGACATTTCTTTGATGTTTTGCTGAAAAACTAGTGATTTCTCGCTAACAAATTTGTGTTTACAGTAATGGACGCTCCTCCAATTCAGATGACACACAAGGCGTATCTGGATTCGTATGGGAGTTGGTGCAATGAAAGAAGTAATTTAAAGGTCTACATGGTCGGCTGCATTGCACCGGGTTTTTATCCCATATGGCTCAGTTTCTTTCCGCAGCGCGGAAAGCGTCGCACAAAGCACGAACTCCGTAGCTCCAGCGACGACCCTCGGGAGTCTCCGAAAAAAATGCACTCGTGAAATGAAGGACGCGACCCGGAATCGAACATCCAATCTTCGGAGCCCGAGTCAGATGGCTTGACCACTTCACCACGGAGAATCCCGAGAGGGGTGCAATGTGTAATATTAATAAAGACAGAGAATTTACAGAGGCATGGGGTAAATAATTTGTAAATTAACAGGAAAGTAGAAGGAATATATTTCTTACCTTATTTTTCATTTCCTTCTTGTTTCTTCAGCTGCTGGTTAATAAAGTGTACACAAGTATTCATGTTAGCTTTTTATATTGAGTTCGTGAAAGCTCCCAAATAGCTGTGCGTTAATGTGCGTATGGAGTGACCAGAAATGATACCGCAATTTAGTCATCATGTTTCCATTTGTAAGGGTCTGTTCAGCTGTCTGTGTAGTTTGTTCACACGCACACATGGGTGACAGACCCACTTTGAGTCTTCGTGAAAGATTGTCTACCGTTCAGAAACGGAACATGATTACCCGTTTTGCACTATGAAAATAGTTGTCAGTGTCTCTGTATTGGGCTTTCTTCTTAACGACCAAGATGTTGGTCCTCTTTTCATTGAAATTTATAGATTGATTCGTATGCACGTGTGTTGTCCCCTAATTTGACAACGTGTTTGCTCTCACGTTTCTTGTTATGCCACAATATGTCAGTTTCCACCGCAATATTACTCTTCTGTTGGTATTCAATGAGTTTAGTGTGTGTGCGTGTGTGTGTGTTTTTTTGTTTTTTCAATACAGTTGTTTGTCACCGCTGAGGGCTTGCGGAATTGAAAATTCATCACTGTGGAATACAAACTGTTGCCACTGACATTATGCTGATGCTGTAATGTTTAGGGCCTGCAATTCGTCTGAATAGTTGGAGCAAAATATCCCAGTAAGTGTGTAATTAGATTAAGGTCTGCGATCTGCTCAGACATTAATCTGTGTCGGACGATTCCAGTAGGTTGATGATTGCTTTCGGTTGCATAAAATTCAATCCATCCTTTCTCCAATAATACTCTTCCTCTTTCAACACATGGTCCTCACATTTTTTCCAGTAACTTTTATCAATATTAAATAGCGCGGACTGGTTGATAGATAGACAGACAGACAGACTGACAGATAGAAAGGTAGGTAGGTAGGTAGAAAGGTAGGTAGGTGGGTGGGTGGTTGGATGGATAGATAGATAGCTAGGTAGGTAGATAGATAGATCCCCGCCAGGAGCTGGGCGAAGCCGGGCCGAGTCAGCTAGTGTATTTATATAATCACGTTTCATGAAAGAACCCCCATTGGTGACACCTCTGAACAATACCATTTAACTCCGCGCTGTTTGTGCCAAAACGAAAACCGCGAGACAATTTCGAAAAAAGCGCGGATGTGTCTTGCTGAAGCTGTAATACTTTTAAAATGATGGTATTAATCCCTGAGCCGTAAATTATATACCGCATATAAACAAACATTGAAATCTGCCGTACAATCTCCAGAACAAAAATTTTTTTGTTGCGTGGACATAATGATAATGTTATATGCTAAATCTCATCATTTTCCCTCAGTTGATTACTGAGATATTGAATTTTATATTGGGGCAAAAAAATAAAAATAAACACACTATAACATTGCATGCCCCTTAAAGCGTATAGTTATGACTTTTCTCCGTAATCTCGTATACTCTCGTCGGTTAACGTGATGACGGTAAGAATCAGCAGTGGTTCGAATCGCATCGGTAACTTACGTGGTATGTGAGCCGGCCGCTCAGAAAGCAATGGCAAACTACTGAGCGTAATCTTGCCAAGAAATCGACATACAGCTGAAAGATGCTGGTGTTGACAGCGATGTCCTGTAAAGGATATGCAAATATATATATATATATATATATATATATATATATATATATATATATATATATATATATATATATATATATATATATAATATATATATATATATATCAAGTCAGTTCTGGTGTATGAATGCGAATCACGGACAGTTGTCAGACTAGTTATGCATTTTGTGAAAGCTGCTGAGATCTAGTTTTATAGAAGAAAGATAACACTGACGAATATAATGTGTAGTGAAGGTATCGTTAAAAAAAGAAATATCGAGACTTAGTAGGCTAACATCTGGTTGGGATAGTGGCTGCCACTTCCATCAAGGATAACGGTATGTTTCGTGGAGGATTTTTGTGGTGACATTCTGGTGGCGGCATTATGCACAGTGTGCCTGAGCCGGCTGTTTGTCGAGACTACTGTCTTTTCCACTTTTCACATGGGGCGGTGAGGAACATTTTATGTGATATTCACTGGCACAGGAACGGAGCATACTGGGGACGACCCGTTGCTGTGATGTTGAAATCGCGACTGAACTGAAGGTATCGTAAAAGAAGTTAACTCGCAAAGTAAACAGTAATGGTCCCTTGTAAGGCACGTTGGTCATAAGTTGTTAGACATATTTTTTGTGTGCAAAGAGAACTGATTATTCACGTGAGAAGTAGACAGACCACAACCTTTGGGCAAGCTGTAAGAAGGGGAAAACTTAAATGCGTCACGACAATGCGAAAGCTGGAAGGGAGAAGAGTCAGGGGCAAACATAAAGACGATGTTTGACATCATGATGTTGGGGGACGTCGGTATAAACAATTTATTGCCAGTACGCGAGACACACGGCATGGACTGTTAGAAGAAGAATATTGAAATAATATGATTTGTAATGAATAGAAAGACAAATCTAAATCAGATGTCAAAAGACAAGTGCACTTATATATTAACTATCTCCCACAATGAAGCATCCACATATACATATGCCCGCAAAACGACAGATAATAAATACAGTGCAGACCTGATAATGTGAACTCACCTGGGACGAAAGAAATAGTTCTTCTTATCAGAAATTCCTCTTATAAGAGTTCTTCTTCGTTCATCAGGAGTTTTTTTTTTTTCGGACGTGATTGCGTTGTGCCTGTTTACAGCAGAGCTGCGTTCTTGCGCCGTTAGGCCGACACATCCGACTTCTGCGGGCATTTGTTGACTGGGTTAACCTTCCCGGTTATAAGAGTTCAAGCATATCGTAATGCATTTACAACGTACAATACAATATTGTTCTTCACAACAGAAATTCGCCACATCCGAGAACGCCTTAAGCGGTTTGTACTGTAATATATTCACACCATCCTTATGCTACCAATGTCAAACTTGGACATTATCCAAATAACACACACAATCAACACCTGCAAGTTGAGATGCTTGAGGAGAGCTACCAACTTATCAGACTGACAGTGGGATTAACACCTTATGCAACATATCTTAAAAGACAGATGATCAAATGGTTCGGCCATATCGTAAGAATACAACATCATCAACTACCACTAGCAGCACTGTCGCTACGTCAAAGATCTGATACGAGAGCAAGAGAAGGTCCGAGAGGAAAATGGATAAACATTGTACAATCACTTGGAACAACACTAGCCAGTGCCACCCATCGGGCGTTGAAGCGTCTATTATTCCTCCCCATGACGCTTGACGGTAAAAGTGGGATATGATGATATGATCGATAAGTGGCTTGAAAAGATCATTCTGGACAAGAAGGTATACCAGGGAAACGGAGAAGTAAAGACTACAATATAAATGGATTCAAGATATGATAAATAATGTACACATGACAATAACTGGGGCATGACTAACAGCTTATGATAGAGAGTATTTCGAAAGAATGTAAAGTTCTACGCAAGACAAGCCAATGTATAGTGATGATGGTAAATCATATACAGTACTGAACATATGAGGCACAACTGAGAGGTTGGGTATCCGCCTCAGAAGTTATTGGGTTTGGTGAATCCCACCAAGGATTTAGCAGGCTTGTTGGTGTGAAGGTTAGGGCATTACACTCGCTAACAATGGCAAGACTGCGGTCTGACAAGCGTTTAGTACCAACTCTCATCGTTCGCTGTGGAAGGAAAAAACTGGCCACTAATTTATCATTTATTTTCTATTATTGATGAATTCAGGCCTAAACCAGGACTAACTAAAGTGGGGGTAATGGCAGTGCTAGGTTTCATTAGACAACAGAAAGTGAAATGGTTCGGCCACACAACTAGGCTACCAATTGACAGTATGACACAACAAGCAAAGATGTACAGACCAAATGAAACCAGAAGAAGAGGCCGGCCATGTAAACGAAGGACAGCGGGAATAACAGTCCATGGGAAAACTCAATATATGAAGCTCATAAATGGACACCCTCCCGATGTTTATGCTTCACGTCGACACGGTAAAGTGCGAGATGAGATTATGCTGAGACTCAGGCTTAAAAAATGTGATGGTACAAACACTGCACATACCCAAAACAGGTTCCTGCTATGGGATTTGATATAGGAACCATTGGTTTCTAATATTTCTCAATCCCCAGATCCCTTGCTAGTGAAATAGGATATCCAGTCACTTCGGCTTAAGAGTGGAAAACTGCAGGTCCCGTGTGCAAGTTGTGCACTGTTAAATCCTACATCAGCAAGAAATTGAAAAGAAACGACATTACAGCACTCTGGACATTCCCATATGTGTTCCATCCTCATCTGCAACAGCCAACGAAGAGTCCCAGTACTAGTGTAGCAGTCTCATTATGTATCCGTCTGGCCTTTCCTCGGAGTACTGATTATCGGCCAGATCCTCTGGTCACTTCCTGACATGCCATTCTCTCCAAGCCGTGATGATCTAACTGTTCTTCTGTATTAATCACTCGATTCCAAAGGGCCCCGACCATGTCTGCCTTATCAATACTTCACCAAGTAGTGCAGACCCGACCAAACTATCTGCCTGATCGTTTCCCACCACACCAACAGATGCTCTCTATTTTTGCTGAATTGAAGCCTGCCATATTGCCTGCACCGCCATCCTCATCCTAGACGTTGTGATATCATATGCCAGAATCTCTTGGACCAAATACCGTTCATCAGTCTTCCCCACGAACCCCCAGGAACTTCTTACCTCTTAGCCCAGAGCCGTCCGTGCAGATGAATGATGGTCGGAAATTGTCCTGGATCAAGTTGTTGCACTCCTATTCAGAGCAGCCTGCTGGCCAATACTTGCATTCTCAATCCAATGTTATTATGACTCTGCACATGTCTGACTTTTCCTCTGGAATTCTGAACCACTCTTCTGCTCTCCAAATGTGTCCTCTCTCTCCGGGCCATCCATGATTTTCCCCTGCGCAGCCTGTGGTCCTTAACTGTGTCCAGGACTCCATGCAGGGGTGTTCCGTGTCTGCAGCTACTCGGAGATATGACTTAGCCTGTCTGCAATAGAGGGTAAGGCTAGGATGCATCTCATATACACTACTGGTGTGTTCCTTGTGCATTCCAGTATAACCCGCACAGCATCAATTTATATGTGCTCTAGCTTCACCAGCTGACACTTTGACACTGTGAGCAGTCCCAATCCATACTCAGTGTCGCGAAATCACTGTGAATTAACGATCAGATGATACAAATAACAGGGACAGTCTGATTCGCAGCTGCAAATTGTTTATTCCTGGAGGCGGTGAGATCAAACGGTACAGCCGTCTTTGAGAGTTCCCCACAAGACAGAAAATTGTAGGCATGTTGTTGTGGCCCGATCGGGAGAATTCAGGAAACACGCTGGCTTGTTTTGGTTGTCGAAACAAGGGAGACAACTTTTGAATTGGTTGAACAAGGGGGAGAGAATAATTCTGAAATAGTTAGTTGCCCTTGAGGACACCTGTGTTGACATCAAAGGAAGTCACTAGAACAATCCAAGTCTGTTTGAAAAACCTAGCTTGTTACAGCGATTGTAAACAAGAGAGTTGGCCTAAGACGGACGGTGTTTTCGCTAGCTCTGTTGGAATTTGAAAAACATCTACCGTGTGCGGGATTAATTAAATTTAATTTACACGTGCCTGTCATGGCAAAATTGTAGATGTGATTCAGGAGCAAAGCAGTGTTACATAAGGTACTCCATAGATTGTATTTAGGATAATTAATGTGGGATAGACTGGTGATAGTAGAGTTTAGGACTTTAACGTAGTGAAGTGATAATTAGCTCTGCTAGTTGAGAATAGGATAGTGAAGTGAGAATTAGCTCTGCTAGTGAGAATAGTGTAGTGGGGTGATATTTGGAGAGATTGAGGATGGGTTGGGAGATAGGGGAAATGTCCAATGGTGGGATCTTCCAGTGGGGTGCCTACTGGGGTTCTGCACTCTGTCTATTGGTCTTTCCTTGTCTTAGCCTGATTCGGACCAAGGTGATGAGCTCCTCTGCTCTATGACAGAGTTTAGTTCGCTGATAAATATCTGAGCGAGGCCGTAGGCCTACACTCAGCTAGTAGGATCAGTGACTAGTGCTCTCACCAGGTGTGTTATTTCTCTAACAGGTTCCCCGCCAGTTACGAGGAAGCTCTACACTGGTTTTGAGGAAGTTCTACTCCGATGAGGAAGAACACAAGATGAACAGTCAATGTTTTTTTAAGAAAATGAATAACGTCCGAGAAGAAAGTTTGTACAATAGTGTTTACGCTGGGCCCATGATCAGGAGGGTCCACCAGAACATGGCTCAGATGAGCAAAACCATATAACGATTCCTGTGTGATAAGGTTCACCTAGGATGAGTGAGGTTCGTTGATACACCACATATCATATGAACAATAGTGACTAAAAAGGAACATTAAACGTAGCATTCACATGGAGCTGTAGAGTCCATTGGAATAGTACAAGGGACATTGTATTTGAGACAATATAGACAATAGATAGGATCAAGTGTATTACCAATAACAGTGATACCTATATTCACAAGTACAAGGATTGAACATTTAAGAACTATAGGGACCTATAGGACGCAGTGTGTAACCGATCCATGATCAGTGTTAAACTATGGACTGTATCTATTTCGGATGATCATGTAGATGGATTACCAAGTAGCTACAGAAGAAAGTCAGCGTCTGGCAGGAGAGATACATCACTGGGTGAGGTTTTCTTGTGCTGACCTAACGTGCTGTGGTGTGGCCTTGCTATGATGATCTGACTTGGCTACTGATCTGATGGTCCGATTCTACACACATTATAGTACACGACACATTCTTCGCATACACTTCTCACATACATTACACTTTTCTTTTAATAAATTAATTGTTATTAATTTTTAGAAGCTAGAGTTGTTGAGTATGTTGCGTTGGGGAAGAATAAGAGGGGGCATGATCCAGTAGTGATAGAGAGAGAGAAAGAGGTGTCCATAAACTGAGGGAGTGTGGTGGACGGAATCTAGTGGATTCTCCAGGATAATGATAAGGGGTTAAAATATAATGTGGGTGTTGATTCCCCTCACTCCAGGGACGACACTTTAAAGAAACACACGACACTCAGATACTTACAGAATCAGATGTTGATAGAGTATGAATAACATTCTTTGCTCCATGTCCATTGCTGCCATAACATTCAGCGCACCAATTCCCTTCTTAGATCTCGTAACAGCTGCTTTCACGTGATCCATGAGTGACACGCTTTTATCGAAGGTGATTCCCAGGTACCGCAGTTTACTCTCTCTCTCTCTCTCTCTCTCTCTCTCTCTCTCTCTCTCTCTCTCTCTCTCTCTCTCTCTCTCTCACACACACACACACACACACACACACGCACGCACACACTCACTCTCCCTGCTAACATTTCTGTCATTTATTGTAAGACTTGGGACTTCAGCCTTAACAATCCTATTGTCCAGAGAACACCATAACACTGATGCCTTATCTGAAGTTATCTGGGTTAATGACACTACACTGTCCATCTCTGTACACCAGCCGATCACTTTGTTTATTGTCTTCTGCAACTCGTGTGCTATTTGCATCCTGTCTCTACCTGCCTATATGCAAGGACAAGGACATCATCTGCCAGTGTCATTATCTTTCCAATCACCGGTACTTCAAAACTTGCAATCTGGCTTGTGTATACATACATTGAATAGCACGGGTGATATTGCAGATCTTTGTGGTAATCCCAGGATAATCTGTGTATTGCGTGTACAGCATTAGAACCGACCAATCATATCTCTTCTCTAAATGTCGGTTAACATATTCAGTGCCCCCCCCCCCCCCCCCAAAAAAAAAAACAAGAAGGTTTGGACCAAACAAAAATGGATGGCGGAAAATTGAAAGTAATGGGAGGATCACAGCTATTTTGAATAGCGAAGACACAAACAATAGATTGCACGATTTATTGCCTGGCATATTTCGCTGCTTCTCCTCAGGTAAATACTGCAGAAATCACACAACGTAAAGTAAATTAACTAGATAAATCCTTCAACCTGAAATATACACATGTTCGCACAGTGTCAGAAGTTGGGGTGGCCACCGCCTAGATGACAGTATTATTCACTGGCGTGCAACCCCAAATAGTCAGAAATTGACTAGGGACAAAATCTATATGGCTGAACTACAGATTAAGCCCTTAATATCCAACATACAGCTCCAAATGGCTCGTTACAAAATTGAAATGAACTGTGCTGAATATTCGCCAAGGATTAGGAAGGAGAAGGTTAGCTAAGATAGATTTTTAAGTCTAAATTTAAGAGTAATTGACAACTATCCCAGTACAGGTTTTTCTCCCTGACTGCTCCCTTCCTTGGTGTGTAAGTAAGCCCCCACCAATGTACACACACAACACGTATGCACAATTGGAATTAAAAAGTATATCGACTGAACTATGAGTTAAAATAAACTACAACATTTATTAGCTATCATTGTTATTAGACATCTTATGTTTTTCAAGATGATGATGATGAAATCATATAACATATTGATAGTGATGACAAACATTACATAACTTCAATGTTACTTGTCAACTATCTGGATCTGTGATCCAGATAGCTAACGGCTATGGTCAGTTCTCCACTCTCCAGTAGAAACAAAATAGCTTGCTGGTATTCTGACGCCTGTCAGTCCTGGTATTACCTGGTTGTCACTCGTTCTTGAGATCTATACCCAGGCGCTCTTATTGAGAGCTAGGAAGAAAGTCAAGAATGTGTTATATCTAGTTCTACATCAGTACAATCCTAAGTACTACATATATCCTAGCACACCTATATACAATGACCAGTCTGGCCAAGTTTATCTTCCAGCTCTACTGCGTTCACCAACCTTCTTCTCCCTCCATATCTCTGTCCTACGGTCTTAGTCTGGGACGGGCTTTTCAATTGTCTCACACACCTGTAATTATTACATTTCTGCCGTCCCATGTCCCTATCGCTAATACCGACATTCTGGGTCGTACAGCCGCTCCGTCCAAAATACACTGAAAGGGTTACGCATTATATACCATATACCAGTTGTGGATAATGTCTGTACCATTCCACCTCTGCTACAAATGCGACCAATAGGTAAGGTGCCAATGCGCGCACAATAGCATCACACTTCATATTGGTAGGTTTGCATATGACAAATCAATATACCAAACATGAAATACCCATAAAATATATTAATTAAACTATACATATTATATTACTTCAAAATGGACATATAATGATACTCAACATAATAGCATAAGGCATTATTAATTAGTAATAATATTGAATAGCTACAAAATGAGATATTGTAATGGTATTCCCTTGGGGTGCGGGGAGGATACTATCACACCTTAATAACGGGATAGAGGCACTCTGGGAATACAATAAATCTCAGTCTACAGACCCCACCAGCCCGTGGATTCCTGTCTCTCTCACTATCAACCGCTGGACTATACCTATTTCACCTCGCATCTAGAACATATGACACAACTCTGGTATCTACACATACTGACTAGATGGTATAATGTACAAGATGAATGACAATGAAAATGTCCATGAGAGAATACTGGCCACCGCCAGGAGATAGAAGATATGGCAATCTGGATTAGTCTCAGGCCGTCTTACTCATCACGGTACACAAAGCACGATACCACATGGCTAAAGAGGTCACTCATCTTGTCACACAACGTCGGGCGTCTCTAGCTAGGTGTAGACTCAGCTGGACTCAATGTAGGATAGATGGGGTGACTCCGTGTTGCTCGGGTACGTGATGACGTCCGAATACCCTCTCAGTAGAAGTCCCTGAGGCCAGTCACCGAAAGGTTCACTGGTAAAGCTGGTGATATATAAATGACAGTGGAAGCAACCATATAACACAGTTCAAGTCACTGAAATAGCTGCCGACCCCTGTAGTTATCAAGATTCCTATCACCAGTCCTATATAAGCACTTGGAGTTGGTAACAGTCATGGGCTAGGATTAAGTAGCCTCTTTCACTCACAAGAAATCTCTGTAGCCGGTGACCCTGTAGCTAATGTCACCAAACTTCATATCATGTTGTGTCAGACCGTTCCAGAAACACCAGGTCATCCTGACGTAAAGGGTGATGTAGTTCTACCCTAATAGTTGGGCTAATGGGTCACAATGTCAGAATGTTCACATATACGAGGACAATATACTCGCCCGTGTGTAGACATCATAATACCAGGTGGACTGACTGAAGATCACTTAAAGGTCGACGACGGGGACTGGCCTGTAGCGGAGTGGAGACGTCGCTGTGATGTGGTGCTGTGTAGAAGCGTCACCTCCCGTCACGCATGTAAGCTAGCAATGCTACCACTGTCACTCCGTCATCTCTTTCTGGTCCCGGCAATTAGGTCTCTCACAAGATCGAACCTTAAGACAAACTGTGCATTCAGAATTGAGGAGCTCCCGTCCCAACACTGGACGTTATGTCAGTTTTCTTCGACAAACAGCAAGACAACGGCCTCCTCTTTCCTTTTTACGAATTAACACAGTCGTCCAAACACAACTTCCCTCTAGCAAGGCCGGATCTCAACTCAGCCTGTCTTTGTTCTGAGAAGGTTATTGTGCATGCGTTTACCGGATCTGGTTGGTTGAGCATCACTCACCCGAACCTTCTAGAAGTCAAGGGCCACCAATCGCCCTTGCGTGGGGTACATTATTGCTTCGGTTGTATCCCTTAGACTAGGTCGGCTGTTCTAGGCTGACGAAAATGGGAAACTTGACTTTTGGGAAGCTTGCAGGAACTCGGGAACTGTACTTTTGGGAGTTTTACCAGGTGAATTCTCAGTCTTTCCATGACAGATATACAACAAGTCTAATTGAAGTGACCACACAGAACAGCCATATTGCTGATCTGCCCAGTTTAGAAACCACTTAGCTACTGCTATGGTAAGAATTAAGGAAATAGTCAGTTGACTATATTCTGTACCACAAATGCACACACCAACAGGCAACTAGGCTAGTTTACAAAGAGCTAACAAGCATCTACCACGACACATGACAATGAAAAGTCTCTAGAACATAGCCAAGATCTGCCTTCCATAGGTTTCTACTTCTCAGAAGAGTAACACTTAAAGCACAATGATATTGAACACAGAACTTAGAAAGAACACTCAAGTAATCTACGACAATGATAGTTCTTGCAATAACCTAGATCAGATATAGACTGAAAATCAGTACATACATCTAAAAGACTTGACTAGTTACAAAGAAATAACTTTCCTAGTGGAGTCTAGCAACATCAGAATCATACATATGCCTACAAAACACTGAGCTGGTTGCCTACCTGTTCCGAAGTCAGACTTAATCTAAAGGGAACAGGTCTAGAATGGGTTTTTATACCTAGCCTAGAAGTAGACACTTATCTCCCAGGAATTCCAGTCATAAATTCTGCCTTATCTCCCCCTGGCGTTAATTGCAATTCTCACTGTAAAACTGGCCATCACACCTTGCTCCTCTCTGTCTGGTACAAAGTCCACAGGCCCAGTGTTAATTGCCTCTGTCAGACACCCAACACCTAATTTCTGGACCAGAAGGCGGCCAACCGTCTCGGTTGATCGGTTTTCCTGCATGGTGTCGTGTCAAAGGAACAATTAGGTTCTCATGGTCAGCTGCCAGTTTACAACTCTGTTGGTAAACCTGGGTTGCTTGCGTCATGCCTGGTCGGTTTTAATTACACAGTCCACTGAGTCTGCCCTCCAGTCTGGCTGGATTGATAACGTCTGGGGTTGACCTGTACTGGTGTCAAATTAAATTTCCCACACAGAAAGACATCTGTGGTGGTTTGTAATCTTGCGTCATGTGAGACGTCTTATACATGCTTATAGAGAAAGCAGTTCATTCTTCTTTTCTTTCTCTACATGGTAGGCGTGGGTACGGTGGCAGCCGTAGTCGCAGACCTGCACACAGGCGGCTCAGGCCATATGGTCGTCTTCTACTGACCGGAGCAGCAGTGGGATTCGGCAGCCCCCTGAGCGACTGAGCAGCCCTCTATAGGAACACACTGCTCACCTCCATAGCATGAGGAAGGGGCTAGAAAAGGTGCCCTAAACATTGTCTTCTCCATCACTACCTAACCAGCTAGCCACGGTTGGTGGGTACCCTAACTGCGGTCGACATAGCAAACAAAGATAAAACAAGTAAAGCTAAAAGAGGAAACCATATTCCCTTAACAATTGGAACTTGGAATGTACGCACCCTACTTGACAGAGACGGCGCGTCGGGTCCAAAGAGACGAACAGCACTGATTGGGAGAGAGCTGGGCAGGTACATCATTGACATTGCAGCCTTGAGCGAGACACAACTTGCAGAAGAAGGCCAAATCTGTGAAATAGGTGCCGGCTACACATTTTTCTGGAGTGGAAGGAAAAGCGAGGAAAGACGCCAATCCGGTGTGGGATTTACCATTAAGTCGGCAAATTAGCTAGATTTCCAAAGGCTATAAACGACAGGCTCATGACTATTAAGTTGCCCCTGCTGAATGGAAGGAAGCATGCAACCATTGTGAGTGTCTGCGCACCAACTATGACCAGCGAAGATGATGTCAAGAACAAGTTCTATGAGGACCTGCACAATGTATTAACATCTGTTCCCAAAGGAGACAAACTTATACTCTTGAGGATTTCAATGCCAGAGTAGGCACGGACACCACCTCTTGGAGTGGCATTATTGGAAAGCACAGAGTCGGTTTTTAACAGCAATGGACTCCTCCTCCTTCAGACATGTGCCGAACACGATCTCCTGATTACCAACACAATTTTCGTCAGAAGTGACAGACAAGACGTTCGGGTAACAAAATCCATGTGTGGTGCCGAATGTTGGACAGACCATCGTCTCATTGTCTCGAAAATAAACATTCACATCAGGCCACCACGGCGTCCTCAAGGGGTAAAAATGCAACAAAAACTAAATGTAACCCGCCTAAACAGCAAGAAAATGCAGCAGTCGTTTGAAAATATGCTGGAAGACCGCCTCAAGCCCAATGCTGCTGCTAAACAGGATACAGAAACAGAGTGGAGAGCCCTAAAGGACATAATTTACAACACTGCTATGGAAATTCTGGGTCCAGCCCCCCGAAAGCATAAAGATTGGTTTGATGAAAATTCCGAAGACATCAACCAATTGCTGGCCGAGAAACATCTTCTCCTCAAGGCACATTTGAATGACCCGAAGTCAACATAAAAAAAAGATGCCTTTGAGAACATTCAGAGAGTGGTGCAGCAGAAACTTCGGCATATGCGGGACTCCTGGCTGAGCAGCAAAGCTGATGAAATTCAGGGCTTTGCTGACAGACATGATATGAAAAACTTCTACGACTCACTGAAAGTGGTCTATGGTCCTACATCACCAGGCATAGCTCCCCTCCTCAGTGCAGATGGGGGAAAATTGGTCACCGATAAGAAAGAAATCCTTCAACTCTGGGCAGAGCATTTCAGCAACATCTTAAATGCAACTTCCTTCTTCGATGATGAAACCATCAACTGCCTTCCTCAAGTTCCCATCAATGAGACACTTGATGACCTGCCAACCATAGTGGAAGTAAACAAAGCCATCCAGCAACTCTCCAGCGGCAAGGCACCTGGTCCTGACTCCATCCCAGCAGAGATATACAAGGCAGGTGGGCCTGTGTTAACAGAGCAGCTTCACCAAGTCTTTACAAACATATGGGTGAATGAGACCATGCCACAAGATTTCAAGGACGCGTCAATAGTCCACCTTTACAAACGTAAAGGAAACCGCCAATCCTGTGACAACCACCGAGGCATCTCCTTGCTTTCAATTGCAGGGAAGATACTCGCCAGAATTCTTCTCAATCGGCTCACGGCCCATCTCGATCAAGGTCTTCTTCCTGAGAGTCAATGTGGCTTCAGAAAAGAACGTGGAACTGTTGACATGATTTTCGCTGCAAGGCAGCTGCAAGAGAAATGTCAGGAACAGAACTGCGAAATGTTCTCCACTTTCATTGACCTTACCAAGGCTTTTGATACAGTCAGCAGAGAAGGACTGTGGAAGATCATGGCAAAATATGGCTGTCCACGAAAGTTTGTCCAAATAGTGCGGCTATTTCATAATGGTATGCAGGCAGGAGTACAGGAAAATGGTGAACTGTCTGAACCCTTTCCTGTCACCAATGGAGTGAAGCAAGGATGTGTCCTGGCACCAACACTGTTCAGCCTCATGTTTTCAGCCATGTTGATGAATGCCTTCGAGAACGACGACATTGGAATAGACATCAACTACCGTATGGATGGAAAGTTATTCAATCTCAGAAGGCTGAAAGCTAAAACCAAAATTAACAGCGACACCGTCAGAGAGCTCCTGTTTGCTGATGATTGCGCTCTATACGCCAACTCAGAGGCGGACATGCAACATAATGTTACAGCTTTCTCACATGCCTGTGCCAACTTTGGGCTCAATATCAACTTGGAGAAGACTGTAGTTATGTACCAGCCAGCTCCAGGGAATAATCACACTGTGCCGAATATCAAAGTGAATGGTCATAGACTAAGTGTTGTGGACAAATTCACCTATCTTGGCAGCACTGTGCCACAAGCTGCCACAATTGATGACGAAGTGAATGCAAGAATCTCCAAGGCCAGCGTGGCCTTTGGCAGACTGTACAAGAATGTATGGGACAGAACTGGAATAAGCCTGCAAACAAAGCTAAAAGTCTACAAAGCAGTTGTATTATCCACACTGCTATATGCTTGTGAAACCTGGACTGTTTATCAGCGACACGCTAGGAAATTAAACCACTTCCACACAGTCTGCCTAAGGAAGCTACTGAAGATTAAATGGCAAGACAAGATCCCAGACACTGAAGTCCTAGAAAGAGCGTCCATGCCCTGTATCCACACTCTACTGATGAAGAATCAGATTCGTTGGGCTGGTCACTTGACTGGCATGCCAGGTCACAGGCTCCCTAAACGAATTTTTTTACAGCGAACTGCGTTGTGGTAAACGCAGTCAAGGTGGCCAGAGGAAACGCTTTAAAGACACTCTGAAAATCTCTCTGAATGCTTTTGGAATTCTTCATGACACCTGGGAGACTGCAGCCAGAGACCGAAATTCGTGGCGTGCATCATTACGCAAGGGTGCAGTCATGTGTGAGGCAACCAGGACTGCAAGAGCTGTAAAGAAAAGGCAGGACATAAAAACCACTGCAGGAAATCCTCCTCCAGAAACGTCAAGCATTCTTTGTCCACATTGTCAAAGAATATTTCGAGCCAAAATAGGCCTTATCAGCCATCTTAGAACCCACTGCTTCATACTTTCAACCCCACTGGATGAAATGAACGGTCATCATCATTCTTGATGGACAAACAACATATCTAATGACTGGAGTTGCAGCACAGAATGTTCGGCCTACTGCTGTAGTACTGTAGTAAGCCGGTCTTGTAGACGTTGCATTACGTCATCCCTTCGAAAGGTTAGCTGGATGAATACCTTGAGTTTAGGGACTGTACTAATTACGTCTGGTTTTTGGTTTGGGCTCACAAACACACAGCTATGACTTAAACATTGTTAATTTGGTAGCAGGCATGTATTATATGTGAAATTAAAGGGGGTCGCATGGGGAAAACTACTGTACATAACCCCATGGCAGGTACGGGTAGTCGCTTAAGATGATTAATCATCCCATGGCACTTTATCAGATAATAACTAATATACTAGACACATGATTACGGTCTGGTGACTGATGTGTTGGTTATTTGACCTATGCTGGTTTACTATAAAATTCTGAGATCTATGGTGCTGTTTCAATGGTTAGTTACGAATTATGTCCATATTCCATAACTGTGACTTCAGGTAGATGATAATATAGACGTTGCTATTGAAGACACCTTTTTAAGGGGTGTCTAGTTGACCATGCATTGATGATCGTAGTACAGTGAAACTTCGATTAACCGTCACTCGACCTTTACTTTAATTGTGTTGTAACTCTCTAGTCAGAAAGTTAAATATGGCGCGGTATTGAAAAGCTCTAACAATGAAGTTAGAAACCTCCGTCTGTTTGTAAAGCTAACGGAATTGTGTTGACTTCGGGGACATGGACACTATTGGACAGTGTTGAACACCTACGAAATTTCAAAATAACCAATTAGGTATTTTTGTTTTAACTCATCTTTTTTACGTACATTAACATGAATAATATTTTGTTAACAGTACTTTTTTTTTGGGGGGGGGGGGGGGGGGGGAGTGGAGAAAAATTTAATGGCTATTCATTCATTGAATCATTGAAATCATCATCATCGCACATTCGGAACGTACTAGTACTACTTGCAGTACTACTACACTCAGACTCGGGCGGGTTCTTCAAGTTCAGTGAACCGTTCACTATACTATACTATACTCATAGTCATAGATCATTAGATGCTCCGATCCGGGAAGGTTAACCCGATCAACAAATGCCTGCAGTCGGCCTAACGGCGCAAGAACGCAGCTCTGCTGTCGCTTAAAAAAAAAAAAACGGGCACAACGCAATCACGCCCGAAAAAAGAAAAAAAAAACTCCGGATGAACGCAGCAAGAAGAAGAAAGACGCTCCGATTATTATCATCTTAACACTAAGCCGGCATACTGATGCTACGGCTTTCATGAAAAATGAAAATGAAATGAAAGAAACTTCAGAAAGGCACAGCACACAATATAATTATAATTAGCAAGTCCTATCACGATTATAAATTTGAGAATTTACTAATGGGACCACCACAGTAGATAGGCCTTGAAATTCAAAATCTAATGGTACCACAATGATGCCTGTATGTCACTTATAAGTGAAGATATTCACAACTTTGTGAAGGTGAATTGAGACGAGTTGCGATTTCTCATTCTATTCACCCGTAATGAGAACTCTCCAATGTGTCCATTACCTCCTCGAACGGGTGTGCGTTGTGTGTGTGTGCGTTGTGTGTGCGTGCGAGATGGTCTCAAACAGTCATATGAAAACTGACTTAAAAATATGTTCCGTCATGTGAAATGATTACAAAATAGTACAAGTATACAAATAAATTATTAATAATCTTTAAACTTGTGTTCTCTTTAACTTTAGTAGGTCAAATCGCACGTTTTGTGTGTTGAAAAGTGTAGCGCAATCGATATGCGGCGGCCGTCATGACCCGTGGGTTTCCAATTCACAAAGTCACAGCTTCGTTGAAAATCTGTTTTTCAACCGCAATTCGAGCAAGTTTAGCGATGAAAATATGCTGATTCGGGGGGAATATTTTATATGGTAATTAAAATTCACATTAAACAAAGACATCTATTGGATCCATCGATTCCGATACGCCACGATCATCCCGCTGGCCTCTGGGATGCGCTCCCAGCAGTCGGAGCTTGCACAGATCCATAGAGCACACTTTATTCACAAACTTCCAGTTTCTTAGTTCTATATAATATTTTAGTTCGTAATGTTTAATAGTTTCTATTATATCACCTAATAATTTTGTGAAAAATTAAAAAAAAAAAAAAAGCCCAGGCAGGAAGAGAACCCCTGTCTTCCGCGTGACAGGCGGACTGCTTATGACTTACGCTAACGAGTACATAATTGTTTGTTCTGCTAAGAAATTTATATAGTAAAGCCGCCATTTTGGGTTACATGATTGTAATATTTTCGCCTGTTTTTTTAACCACAATTAAAGCAAGTTTAGCGATGAAACTTTCCAACTTCTGTAAAATTGAATACAGAATTCGAAGATCCATCTACAATTGATGGTTTTCTATTGGAAGCGCCAGAAAAACATTATTTACGGTTCAGCTTGCCGTTTTCATTTTTCCTTGCGCGCGAGGTTGGTCTCAACCAACACGTGTCATAGACGGATTATGAAAACTGACTTCAAAAATATGTTCCATCATGTTAAATGATTAAAAGATAATACAAGTATACAAATAAATTATTATTAATCTTTAAACTTGTGTTCTCTTTAGCTTTAGTAAGTCAAATTGCACGTTTTGAGTGTTGAAAAGTGAAAGCGTAACATGCCATAGCGTCGATACACGCATGCGCAGTCGCCATGGGGCATGCCATGCGTTTCTCCATTCACAAAAACACGCTTCGCCGAAAATGTTCTTTTTCATCCAAAAATAAAGCTAGTCCCAGCGATGAAACTGTCCAGATATATGTAAAATTGTAGGCAAAGTTCAAAAATACATCTGTAATTGATGCAATTCTATCAACAACGCCAGAATAGTGTTACAAAGTGTTCATGCCAGTCGGGTCGATATGTGCAAAGAACGAAAACACGCCTCCGCAGAAACTGTTGTTTTTCTCCATAATTAAAACTAGTACAGCGATGAAACTTTCCAGATATATTTAAAATTATGTGCAGAATTCAAAAATACATCTATAATTGATGCAATTCTATCAGAAACACCAAAACAAAATTAATCATGGTAAGTATGAAATATATTCGTATGTATATAAAAGTTCACCATGATTTCAACCAATCGCTGTACACAGAATATTACGCATACCTTTCCTGGAAAACCCCGGATGACGTGTGTTATTGTCACGTGAGATTTGAATGAATGAATGACGTCGAAAGAATGCATCGTAAATTAGACAGCGTTTTCCGGGACGAGATTTTCAATGGCGATCTGACTCCGTACATGAATTTTGTTTTTACTTCGGGTAATGGCACTATGGAACACGCTATACCGTATGCTACGGCTTTCATGAAAAATGAAAATGAAATGAAAGAAACTTCAAAGATAGGTACAGCACACAATATAATTATAATAGTAGTATATATAGTCATTGATAATACCACAATGTAATATACAAGTAAATGGGAATATTCTTCAACAAGTGAATAGGTACAATTATCTCGGAACAGTAATAACATCTGATGGAAGATGCCTTGAAGAGATTAGAACAAGAATCGCCATGGCAAAAGTAGCCTTTAGCAAGATGAAAAACATACTGACCAATAAAAAGATGTCAATTGAAACGAGAAAAAGAGTGTTGAGATGCTACATAGAACCTGTACTTTTATATGGATGTGAAGTGTGGACAATGAGCAGTCAGGCTGAAAAACATCTGATGGCTGTAGAGATGTGGTTTCTGAGGAAAATGCAAAGAATACCATGGACAGCCAGAAAGACCAATGAACAAGTTCTTCAAGAAACAAATGAAGATCGTAAATTGATTAGAGAAATTAGACATAGTCAGTCAAAAATTTTTGGGCATGTTATGAGAAGAAATGGATTGGAGAACTTGGTGACGACTGGTAAGATCGAGGGGAACAGACCAAGGAGAAGACCTAGAAGCAAGTACCTGGATGGCTTGGCCTTGTGGCATGGTCGAGACAGAAACACGGAGCTGATCCACGACTCTGGTGATCGAGTGAGATGGCAGAACATGACCGCCCACGCTTACCGGCATGGCACATGATGGATGGATATATAGTCAATATTTAAAAATTGGGTTTTTACTTATGAAATAATCACAGTTGGATACAGCTTGATAAGACAAATCCAACGGTATCTCAACAAAGATTGTACATCAATTCTAAGCAGAGTTATTAATACTTTTGTGTCATCATTTACAACCAGGAAGTACGAAGAAATCTACACCAATCAGTTAGTTCTTTTCGCGGCACGTAAATTGGGAGCTGAGAAATTCTGCCTTCTATTACTGTGGCTTGTTTAATTTTAAACGGACAACATAGACCCATATATCATTGTGTCCGGGGTGGCGAGACCTAGCATGACACATTATCTATTTTTCAGTAGGATGTGCCGTGACCTAATTAACAATTATAAATGGCCGCCAATTGTTTATTATTCATTAAAGTCTGTCACATTGCTAACAAACCTGGCAAGATGTATATATTGTTGTGCGTTTTGGTAACAGGAAAGTGAAGGTCACATTCCTCTTTCGATAGAATGTTGAGAGGATTGAGAGGATCGACTTCATTGCATCGGATTTTACCCCACATGGCTCGTTCTCTTTCTGCACAACTGCCTGCCGAAAGCATTGTACAAAGCACGAGAGTCTTCGACAAAAATGCACTCTACTTTCAAGACTTTTCGATAGAATGTGCTGTGACCTAATTAATAGTTAAAAATAGCTGCCCATTTATATTAATTAAATGTCATGTGAAATGTTCGTCGTTAGTGAAAAAACAATTCATGACAATGTACTCATATTGTCTTAATGTACCCACTGCATTGTGACAGCTTTTTTGTTGTTGATTAAATATCATGCATTAATGTAAGTAAATAAGTCTCTTTCGCTAATAATTGATTTCTACTTCTGCTCTATAATTGCACTGTTCTGTATCTAAAAGTGAGCAATTAATAATTAAATACTAACTTTAAAAAAACACACCCAACTTATTTCACTGTATTGTATTTAAATTTAAATAATTATGTACTGCTGCGCTGCTAAGAAAACAAAAAGTACTCCTTACACTATTTACAGGTTTACAAACGGGTCTGAAAACTGGCTTTCAAAATTATTTTCAGTCATCTCAAATGCTGAAAAATTATACAAGTACACAGATAAATTACTGCTACAAATGAAACTTCTATTCTGTTTAATTTTAGTAGTAAAATTGCCAGTTCTAATTATAAATAAATACAGGTCCACTATAGTAATTAGTATGGTCAGGGCGCCGCCATTTTGAATTTTCAGTTATGATTGTGCTATATCTTTTTCATAGCTGTGCTGAATATTTTCTCCTGAACACAATTAAAGGAGATTAATGTTGAAACTCTTCAAGTATATGTAAAACTGAAGTAGAATTCAAAAATACAGTAAACAGTAACAAGAGACAAAAAGAAATGTGAGTTAAAAACAAATTTAGCTTACCGAACATAATAAAAACTTAATAACTTCAAGAGAAAAAAGTTCTAAGCGACAAATGCTTGCAGCCTGGCAGACAGACCACTTCTGAATTTATTAGAATGGTTTCCCGTGATGTATGCCATGTTGTTTTTGAATATATGAGGTCATAAGCAAGCATGGTTACAAACCGGAAGTCCATGTCGCTGTCGCAAAACATTTTCCGCGAAAAACGGTTACGCCCCCAAACACAACCTCTCACAAAGACCGACAACTGACATTGCTAACAATAAGATTTGAACATGCCACCTTCAAATGATATTGCACCTCGCTGAAGTAGTTCAACTATGGCTGAAGCAGGATATAACAATAGAAAATAAAAACAATAAAGTAAATGTAGATATAACGATTATGATTTTAAAATTGAGTAATTACTAATGAGACCACCACAGATAGATAGGTCTTGAAAAACCAAATTTAATGGTACCTCAATGATGCCTGTATGATGTCAATTCTAAGTGGAGATATTCACATTTTGGCACTCCTCCGAACGACCTCCTCAAATTATTTAGTGTAAAATGCATCACTTACAGGGCATCATAAGGTCATTTTCGGCGCGATGCGTTGTCAATCTCTTACGTTTGAGTGTATCGTCGTCTGCTAGATCGATCGATGGATACAATACATTTTTCTGGGCCCTGAGGGCCCTCACTGTTGTCAGAGTGTATATCCATAACTTGTAGTACCGACTTGTTAGCGCCAAATGTTGGGCGGCGCTTACCACACCCGACACCCCACATTGTGCCAATGGCTTCGGATGGAAGAGCGCAAATGAGAGGATACAAGACTTATCCTGGTGCGAGGAAATGCATCTTAAAGACAAAATGTCATGGCAGGGCAGACCAGGCCTAAGTCTTGGATGGCAGCTGGTCTAGGGTTGAAGCTCCGACAGGCAGACAGTTAGAGCATTGCTTTGCTGATCCGGCAGCTTCTGCAGTTTGTCTTGTTCCAGATGTATAGGTGTTACTTTTCCTCTGGAGTGAACTAGGCAGGCCAAGAGAGGGATTATACTGCATGGGCAACACATGGTCTCTATTTTTTAGCCCAGGCTTTGTGCTATAGAGAGGCAATAACTCCATCCCTGGTCTTAACCGGTCTCGAAATCAAAGCGAGAGGTAACATTTACGGGTTATAGGTCCTTGTCAATTTGCGTAGACATGGGGTGCCACGCGTTGCCCGTGATGGTGGTAAACACCTACAGGTGTCACTGCCCACCTCAAGCTGGGCAGCCACCGGCCGATTGGGAGCTAATCTGCCACAGCCTGCCTGCTTTAGTGAGTGCTTGGGGCTAGGACAAAATCTGAATCGCAGGCTGTAAGACCAATGCACCGTGTACTCATAAAAAAGATCAATAGAAACCTCAAGCTACAGCTTGCAACCTGGAACGTAAGAACCATGTGTCCAGGATTTTCCACTAACTTGACAAATATTGACGATGTGAGAAAAACGGCTGTGATTGATGTCGAACTCAGTCATCTTAACATTGATATTGCTGGCCTGCAGGAGACTCGCGAGACTCAGGGAAAATAATTACACCTTTTTTAGAAGGGTAGAGGGCAGACAAAAAAAAAGGCAAGATGGTGTGGGCTTTGCAGTGAAGAATTCGCTACTGGGAATGATTGAAATTCCAACTGGAGGCAATGAAAGACTATTATCCCTGTGCTTGGCAACCTCTTGTGGTTTTGCCACTATTATTACTGCATATGCACCAACACTCGCTTCCTCTGATGATGTGAAGGATTCGTTCTATGAGGAGTTAGACTGTGATCAAGCCATTTCCAAAATCCGATTACATTTATATGCTCGGTGATTTCAATGCTCGTGTGGGCAGCCAGTGTGCTGTCGGATATGTAGAGATTGATGGCTCCCCCCCCCCCCCCCCCCCCCCCCAAAGAGAAAGGATACAAAGTATTTTTTCCCAATGTGATCCTGCCCGTTTAATCAATTTAGCTGTGCTGACTCAATTGTTTGAGACCAGAAATAGAGTTTTAGAGAACCAAGGAATACCTTAAGGAAATAACTGAAAAAAGTTTTTACTGAGTATCCAAAATATCCCTTTAAATGGTTCCGTGCCTCTCCTCTACCAGCTAAATAATTCTATCTAAGAGTAGTTTAAATTAAAACAATTTGACTTTGACAAGTAAAAATTACACTCATGAGAGGAAATGACTTCCTTATTTTTCATCATTTATTAACTATATATTGAGTAATAAACAGAAATGTTTGAAACAATTAATTACAAATGCATCAGTTACATCCATGAAAAATCAGAAATCATGTACATCCAGATTTTTACACATAGTTTCCACAGCAACTCCCC
The DNA here is from genome assembly GCA_014155875.1 of Cepaea nemoralis. Taxonomy (NCBI): domain Eukaryota; kingdom Metazoa; phylum Mollusca; class Gastropoda; order Stylommatophora; family Helicidae; genus Cepaea; species Cepaea nemoralis. The sequence goes on from JACEFZ010022245.1 coordinate 775,944, forward strand.
TCCTCACATAGCATTGAGATTACAGGTAAATTAGTCGTTACTTTTCCTACAGATCTTCTGTGGTAGAAATCTGAAAAAGAAATTTTTCCTGCCCCCTTTGTCTTGACTTGTGGGTTGTGGATTCTTGCTTCAAGCTGTCACTGTGTTTTATGTTCCTCTTCAGTGTGTTATTTCTTCCCGGTTTGTAGGATATTCTAAGTGGCTCTAGATTTCCATGTTTGGCAGGTAAGTCATGTTTAAAGAAATGTTACCTCTCCTAAAACAACTGGAACTTTCGCAGGTGGATTTGGTTCTGCCCTACTCTCTCACAGAGCAATTAGCAAAGCTGCTGCTATCACCAAAGAGCTACTTTCAGTCAAGCTTTTGCCTTCACCAAGTCCTGCATTCAATCTAGTCAGATCTGGATCTAGCGGTCATGAACCACTATCTGAAATTCCAGCATCAATCATAAATCTAATGATATCATCAGTATGAACATCAGAAATTAAATGCTGTATCTTTCAAGAAAAACACAAGTGGAATCAATAAAATGAATCTTGTTCTTAGAGAAAATAAACATAGAAGAAAGATAGTCTTGGTGTTCTCAATTAGTTATCACCAACATAAATGTTGTTTGCTCTCCCTCCAGTCTTCCACTATCAGGTGTTCAATGCTTAACTAGCAGATGTGCAGTTTCATATTCACCTATGCCTGTCCTTCAGGTCTATAGTTTAAGTAATACCTTGATTGATTTGGAATTTGACAATTATGTTGACCATTCTCTTCTGTACCTAGTTTAGTTCTCTACATCTTTTTCTATTCAAGAAAAAGGGTCTCATACATTATGGGCTTTGCAAGTCATTTCCCATTGCAATGAGTATTTGCTTATAAACAATCTAAGTACATTATGGTATCAATTCTTGTATAGTTAAAATGTCTGCATATCCTTTACAGGACATCGCTGTCAACATCATCTTTCAGCTGATTGTTGATTTCTTGGCAAGATTACGCTCATTAGTTTGCCATTGCTTTCTGAGCGACCGGCTCACATACCTCGTAAGTCACCGCCGCGGCCACACACTGAACCGGAAGTGATCGACAACACATTCAATGCTCGTTCCGATATGTATGTTTTTCCCCACGGATATACTGAACATGTTTTCAGACAGTATTTACAACTTTTGTGCCATAATTTTCACATATAACTATGAAATATTATTGATACACATTTCCATTTTCTCAGTTCTATATGTTAGTTCGTATTTTTTATTATATCAGCTAATGAGGCCCTGTAAGAGATGCATTTTACACTAAATAATTTGGGGCCGTTGTTCGGAGGAGTGCCCACATTTTTGTGAAGGTGTATCGGGGTAAAATATTCACATGTTTGCCATGACTTTGGAACTCTTCACGTTGGAGATTGACTCAAATGGGTCATAGGTGGATATGAAAACTGACTGCAAACATATGTTTCGTCATGTTAAATGATTAAGAAATAGTACAAGTATACAATTAAATTATTATTAATCTTTAAACTTGTATTTTCTTTAACTTTTATAGTTCAAATTGCACGTTTTGGGTGTTAAAAAGTGACATGCCGGGACTATTGATATGCACATCGGCCATTCACAAAGGCATATGGTCGTAACATCTTCACAGAAAATTGTTTTTTCAACCACAATTCAAGCAAGTTCAGCGATGAAACTTTCCAAATGTATGTAAAATTGAATGCAGAATTCAAAAATCCATCTACAATTGATGGTTTTCTATTAAAAATGCCAGAAGAAAATTTATTACGGTAAGGATGAAATATAATTTTAATAACCCATGATCATTTCAACCAATCGCTATGCACAGAATATTAGACAGGCCTGTTCTGCTGAAACCAAGATGGCGTTTGTTATTCTCACGTGATATTTGAATGAATGAATGACGTCGAAAGCATGAGGGGTCTTTACATAGCGATTTTTGAGGACAGAGTGGATCATTGCGAGGTGGCGCGGTATATCACTTTCTGTTTCGTTTCGGGTCACATCATGATCAAATTCCCTAGTAGTAGCAATTGAACAACACAAACAAGTGTAGCCTACCTCACATAATTGCCAGAACATGAACAACTGAAAAACTTATGAGATGGTGGAAATATTACACCAGAAAACACAAAAATAGTTAATTCTAAGATAGCTGTTGTGATGTAATAGTATTTTATTTGGGTGTAGGCGTTGACCTGTCAACATGAAATTCACTGATACCTCATTCAGTAAATCAATGGTACCTACCTAATTCAAGTTAGATAAGACTATAACTCTAAGGGGTATATAACTATAAAGGATAAGAGAAGACACGGCTGAAGCAGGATATAACAATAGAAAATAAAAACAATTAAGTAGATGTAACTCCTGCAATAAAGTGAGAGGTGATAAACATAGGCACAGTGTACATACATTACAACAAACTCCAATACTGCAAACGTAAATGAAAGAGGGGGGATCAATAGTGGTGTTAAAACATATTTTAAAATTACAAGAAAATAAAAATAAGTAATACTACAACTCAACGAATCAATGCTTCGATTATAATAATCTTCCTCTGGAACAACAAAAACAGATCTAAAGAAAAACATGAAATTGAAGAATATAATAAAACTGAAAGATGAACAGAAAAGGTCTAGGTATGACATGTTACTAGGCTATTACACGTGCTTTGTTGCTAGAAAGTTCATGTGAGGCATATTCCAACTGAAGTATATTCCAACACTACAATCGACATGATATATAAAGTTGAGGTAGTAATTGTTGCTCTGAGGTGGCTTTCTGAGACTCCATTCAATAAGACAGTCATAATATCTGTCATGAGTGGTTGAACACACTTATTCACATCATCATACCTATTATATCTGCCTCAACATGGTTGGAGCCAGCACTGTGACAAAGGGTTATAAATGCCATTCACAATCCTGCTACCATGTTCGAAACACAGCTACATGTGATTTGGAAGCAGACCACCTTGCACTGGTTTTCATACAATGGTATGGTGGAACCACCATAGTAGTTGTGTTAATTTATTTTGTGTCTTTTTCATTTGTTTATCTATTTGTGTTGTCCTGTCCTTGACAAAGATTCTCAGAATCGAAACGTCGGCCGTCCTTTGTTGTCCTATTGTACTTATTTGTTATTTTATTATTTCATTTTATATATTTATTGATTGCTTCTGATTTTGGATAAGTCACACTTTGTTTTTCACCTGTGTACGACAGATTTCCTTGTAAGGTATGTGAATGTGCATTGTGTCTGTGTTTAGTATGTCTTGTCTTTTCGCAGGAGCTAAATGTACCTAATTGTTTCCAGTTCATAACGAGAATGAGGCAAAGTGTACGATTTGCGATGGTTACTTGTCCGTTGCCAACAAAGGAACTACTGACTTGGATCGCCATGTTGACAGTGAGAGACATAGAAACCTAATCAAAGTGTCCGCGCCATCTAGCATATTGACGTCTTTTTTTTCAGCCTAAGTACTCAAATGTGTTGCTGAAAGCGCATGCGGCTGAAGCAACTTTGGCATTTCATACAGTTTGTCATCATCAGTCTTACAACTCGATGACCTGCACAGCTGGATAGATGTACACATTATTTGAAGATTCAGAAATTGCTAAAAAATATTGTTTGTGCAAAATCAGACTGAAGCAATAATAAACCAAGTAATTGGCCCCCACACTGTTGATGAATTTGATACATCTTTAAGTGGTATTTCATGTTTCGGTCTTTCGACAGATGCTAGCAATCACTGTTCGCAGAAAATATTTCCGATTGTTGTTCAGTGCTTTGACTGGAAAGCAGGTGGAATCCAAACTAAGATTCTCGAGTTAGACAACACACTAAATGAAACCTCAGAAACTATATCACAGTATATTTTGAGAACACTCCAAAAACATGAGATACACTTATTGGCAGCTATTGTAATAAAATTGTACTGATTGTGGGTTTAATCTGGACCGTGAATCCGGCCCGCGAGCCAGTGTTTGGTGACCCCTGGTCTAGAGGAAGCGAACCTTACACAAATGCATGCATTTGTCAGATACACTGACCTTTGCATAACTAGTGTGACACACTCTACTCGAAAGAAATAGAAGATGAAGAATGACCTCATGAAGTTAACATCATATGCACATATTTAAATGTCAAGAACCCTCTTCCACACCATGAAGCATCATGGGTCCTCTTCCATGCCTTGAAGCATCATGGGTTCTCTTCTATGCCTTGAAGCATCATGGGTTCTCTTCCAAGCCTTGGAGCATCATGGGTCCTATTCCACACCTTGAAGCATTATGGGTCATCTTCCACACCCTGAAGCATCATGGGTCCTCTTCCACACCCTGAAGCATCATTGGCCATCTTCCATGTCTTGAGGCATCATGGGTCATCTTCCATGCCTTGTCCTCTTCCATGCTTTGAAGCATCTTGGGTCCTCTTCCACATCTTGAAACATCATGGGTCCATTTACATGCATTGAAGCATCATGGATCTTCTTCCATGTATTGAAGCATCATGGGTCCTTTTCCAAGCCTTGAAGCATCATGGGTCCTTTTCCAGGCCTTGAAGCATCATGGGTCCTCTTCCAAACCTTGAAGACTCATTGGTCCTCTTCCACACCTTAAAGCATAATGGGTCCTCTTCCACACCTTGAAGACTCAAGGGTCCTCTTCCACACCTTAAAGCATCATGGCTCCTCTTACATGACTTGAAGTGTGGTGGATATATGGTTCTAGCCCCATATTTGTATAGACCTATCAGCACTCAAAGCGTGATGTGGTCAGTATCATGCTTGCCATCTTTATTTCCTGAGATATTTTCTGGTACCAATTTTTGGTTTGGTAAACCTGTGAGCCGTCATCAATTTAAAAAGTCCTCGATGTGGTGGATTCAACAGCATGGAGAAAGAAAGAGACAAGACGCAAGATGACAGCCGTTCGGCGCATCCTGGATGAACTGAAGCAAGTTCAGCAGAAGATTGAGCAGGATGTCGCTCGAATGGCTGCTATAAAGTCTGAGACAGAAGAAAATATCAAAAATACTAGAAGAAAGAGAAAAGACAGAAGACCCTCTTAATCATATCCAAGAAGAAAGAGAACAAATAGAACTGCTCAAGTCAAGGAAAGAAACATTTCAACCAGAAAGCACAAAGTCCCAGACTGAAGAAGAAGCAACAGAAGTAGAAATAATAGTGGAGGAAGAATACAACGGCTACCAAGACCAAGTGTGTAGGGAGGTCATGAATTGGCATTTCTCTGCACCAAGATCAAACCACCGAGCCGCCTACGACACACAAAACCAAAGAAGACGCAGAAGACTTGAAAACAGACCACCAAGATTAAGACATAGCTGGAGGAAGGAAACAACACCATATGACGGGGCTGGTACACTATTACGGCAGGCCTTAACAAGTGTACAAGTCCAGACATGTAAAACCACAAGGATGAAACGAACACAATTGAAGCCATTCAAACTTTCTCAAGGAAGCAAATATTTGCATCTATATTTACGAAAGAAAAAACACTAGATACACTATAAGGTCCCCAAATACAACGGAATCGATAAGTCGACGGTTGAATGGGGACATTCATTTCAAGAGCAAGCAAGCAAGATGGATTCGGGAATATTACAAGCAGATAAGCATGCTAACACGTTATGAGAAGAAATAAATTGGAGAACTTGGTGACAACTCGCAAGATTGAAGGGAAAAGAACAAGGGGAAGGCAGAGAAGTAAATACCTGGATGGCTTGATCATGTTGTATGGTCGAGACAAGAACACAGACCTGATCCACGACTCTGGTGATCATGTGAGATGGCAAAACATGACCGCCCACGCTACTTAGCGTGGCACATAATGATGATGGAAGCATACTATCCGCCGCACTATCACGGGTCCTATGCACATATTTACTTTTTGTTGATAGCATTGTGTTTGAATAAACACATCACTTGTACATCTATAAACAATAATCATAATATAAACGTATTACTTTCCCCAGATACGTAAAACGACAGCGTTAACAAAGCCAGCTCCGCTTCCTCCACCATGCATTCAATACAGCTGACATGGTGGACTGTGAAATCAAACATTAAAAAACGAAAAAGACTAATTCTGTCTGGCTTACTAGTGTTTGGATTTATCTGGTTTATGTTGTCGCAAACAACTGCCCACATTCGAAAGGAAGTAAACATGCTTACAGCTCAGCCATGTTTGGATAGAGACTCGCAAGCGGTTGTCGAGAAAATTGTAAGTTTATTTGTTTCAGTCTCAAAGCTATTTCTTTTTATGTTATCCAAGGACAAGTTGAGAAAATTGCAAGTATAAGGGGCGTTCATTTGAAATCCGTTCGTGCCGCACCACGCATAATTGCATACATTGAACATGATAATGTCACAGTCATGTGATAAGTACTGACCAATGAATAAAAAAGCATGTGCTTATCGTCCCATGATGCATAGGTTCTGTTTCTGACCGTTGAGAAAATGGCCGGGTTTATTCAAAATCTGTCCAAAGAAGCTCAAAGAGCGGCGATTCAGTTTCTTTCATTTGAAGGATGTTGACCAGTGGTCATTCATCAAAGAATGCAGGCAGCGTACGGTAACAAATGTGTGTCGAAGACAACAGTGACAGACTGGGCACATATGTTATTTTGGAAAGGGCGTTAGTTCGCGACAGATCTTCGACAGCCGGGTCAAGTGCATATTGTTGCAACAGACAAAACCATCGCCAAAATTGATGCAGCAGTACAGATGAACCATTGCCGAAGCATATGTTCACTAGTGAAAGAATTTGATGTGCCAATTTGGACAATTCAAAAGGTTGTTTGTAAGAAACTGAAATATCGGAACCCCTCTGCCGTGCGTCCACCTTGACGAGGTAGAGGGGCTTCCGCGTTCCAATGACCCCAAGAGCTATGCCGACGGTAGCACAGCTACTGGTAGGGTCACCCATGTCGGACAGGTCAAGGGAGAGGGACCAGACGAAGTGACGCACAAACCTGCTGCCTTGTAGGTAGACTGGGGACAGTCAAAGGCTAGGGAAAGCACCCCAAAATATGCTTGTCGAAATCGGATGTACTGAGCCACAGGCTTGACAAAGCAGTGCAACATAACTTTATCATTTCATGATGCCACAGATGAAAATTAATCGTTATGGTGCTAATCCCGTGAAGTCCCATCAGGCGGTGATAGTGCCGGGCCCCCTGCCTCGAGGGGGTCCACCCATGACTACTGGTGGTCACCTTCCCCTGTGCTGTGGAGTCAAGGCACAGAGGAGTAGGTTAAGAGCTATTGACCAAATACCAAGGACACTCAACATACTACAGTGGAATGCCGAAGGAGTTTATAACAAGAAAGAATCCCTGACACAGCGTCTTCATAAAGATAGAATAGATGTGGCATGCATTCAAGAGACACACCTCAACGCCAAGCACAAATTTTCAGTCAGGGGATATCAGGCCACACGTTTCGACCGCGAAGGACATAAAGGAGGAGTTCTAATACTTACACGAAATACAATACCTTGCAGCGAAGTATCTGTGATCTCTGACAACCAAACAGAAATTATAGGTGTTGATATAATGATAAAGGACGTGAAAATAAGAATTTACAATCTTTATAGCCCAGCAGATAAGGATCTTACACTCTCAAACATGAAAATAACTGACACAAATTGCATTATTGTCGGAGACTTTAATAGCCGTTCAGAAAGATGGGGATACCCAGATACTGACAAAAGAGGAGATGAAGTGGAGGACTGGGAAATAGACTCAAATCTCCATCTACTCAACAAAGCGGATGACACACCGAGCTTCTACTCCAGAAGATGGATTACCACTTCTACTCCAGACTTAGCTTTCTGCACAGGAGACATCCTCCACAAAATCGATCGCCATGTGCTGGACCAATTAGCAGGTAGTGACCACAGACCAATCAAGCTTGTAATGAATATGGAGTATGTTCCACAGGAGCAAAAGCCCTTGCCCCGCTGGAATTACAAACGAGCAGATTGGGACAGATTTGCCACACTAACAGACAAATATTGTGAAAACATAAATACACGATATGGCACCATGAAGCAAATGGTGGAAAGTCTAAACAGAGCAATAATACAGGCAGCCACTGAGTCCATTCCAAGAGGAGCGAGGAAAAATTACAAACCATACTGGACTGAAGAACTACAAAGTTTGGAGGACAAAGTTGAAGATGCCAGGAAGACAGCAGAGAGAGAACAAACAATTGAAGCGAATACCTCTCTCAAAGCCATCTCAGCAAAATATAAAAGAACAGTAAATCAAACAACAAGAGATCGTTGGAGGGAAAAAACAGAAAACCTGAATTTTGACAGGGATGGAAACAAACTATGGAAACTAGTGAAAGCCATGAACAATGAAGGACCTAGAAACAAACAAATAACAATTAAACAAGGAAATGCCTTGCTTACAGGAAAAAAGGCTGCAAATGCACTAATGGAACACTATGCCAATGCAAACCACATTGATATTACAACTGAACAGAAGAAAGCAATCAAAGACAAACATATACATCATAAAAATACAGAGACAGCAGCAGAATATATGATGGCAAATCTAACAATGGAAGAAATGGAACAGGCAATGAATACCCTAAAAAAGAAGAAATCACCAGGAAAGGATGGAATCACAAATGAAATGCTAATAGGACTAGGCACCAAGGCAAAGAAGAAACTACTAGCAGTCCTAAATAACAGCTGGAAGAGAGGAATAGTCCCACAGGCATGGAAGGAAGCTATACTAATACCAGTCCCAAAGAAAGGAAAAGACCTGGAAGAACCAAATGGCTATCGACCTATCAGTCTACTTAGCTGTGTAGGAAAATTAATGGAACGCATTATCAATGGCAGGCTAACATGGCATCTGGAAGAAAACAAACTCTTAACACCACACCAAGCAGGATTCAGAAAGTACAGATCCACTGAAGATCAAATAACCTATATAGCTCAGGAAATAGAGGATGCCTTCCAAGAGAAAAAGCACACACTAGCAGTCTGGATAGATTTAGAAAAAGCATTTGATAAAGTATGGAAGGAAGGACTGAAAGTAAAACTGCAAAACATGCATGTTTGTGGAAAAATGTATAAATGGATCAGCCACTACCTTGAGAACAGAACTGCCAGGACAAAAGTACAAGGACAAACAAGCAAAATGATGCTGCTGGAGCAAGGTGTCCCCCAAGGAGGAGTTCTTTCACCAACATTATTCCTAGCATATATAAATGACATCACAGAAAATTTTCCAGCCAGAGTACACACATCCTCCTTTGCAGATGACCTAGCCATATGGACATCTGAAGAATATATTAGCACAGCTAACAGCAGAATACAGCAAGCCTTATTAGCGCTAGAGGACTGGTCAAAATCATGGCTAGTGAAGATAAGTGAGGAGAAAACAACATGCACAGTGTTCTCCCTCTCAAATAAACCTCAGCAACCTAAGCTGGTATTGAATGGAAAAATATTGCGCCATGAAGAAAATCCAAACTATCTAGGAGTCACCTTTGATCGTCGCCTGACATGGAAGACACAGGTTGAGAAAAATCGAACAAGAGCAAGGCAGAGAATGGCAATCATGAAAAAGCTTGCTGGTACAACGTGGGGAGCAGATGAGAAAGTTCTCAAGAAGTTATATACTGGACGGGTGAGGCCAGTACTGGAATATGGCATTGCAGCTTGGGCAACAGCAGCTAAGTCAAACTTTAACAAAATAAGTAGAGTCCAAAACCAAGGAATGCGAATTATAACTGGAAGCCTGAAGACAACGCCTATTAATGAACTAGAAAAGATCACTTGTTTACAACCAATGCAGGATAGAAGAGATAGCAGAGCCCAGCAACAAGCAGAAAAATTTAGAAGATTGACAGACCACCCTATGTACAACAGATTTAATGGTTTTGGAAAGGGAAGACTGAAGCGTAGCAACTTTGTAGAAACAGCAAAACGAAGGATTAGGGCAGATCCTATTCTTAACATATCAACAGTCAAGCCCATACACAATGCACACAAGTTCCCAGCTTGGCGACAGCAGCAACTGCCTGAGATGATAGAAAACATTCCTGGTATTGAGAAAAAGAACACTCAGCATGAAACCGAAAGAAGAGAAATAACCCTAAACTACATAAAAGAACATTACCCAAGCAGGAATTGGACCCATGCATATACAGATGGATCAGCCAAAAATTCAATAGAGAATGGAGGAGGCGGAGTTCTCCTAAATTTAAAAAATGGAGTGAAAAAAACACATTCAATGGCAACTGGAAAATTTTCAAGTAACTTCAAAGCGGAGGTAGAGGCTCTGAAAACTGCAGCAGAAATGCTCCTGATGGAGGAAAATAAAGAGAAGCAAATAGCTATCTTCACAGATGCAAAGTCAGCTGTCTCAATACTGAAGAGCAATAACAGCACAGAACTAACTGACCTAAGAGCAGCACTCCATGGTCTATGCCAGAAATCCAAAAAAGTTGTAATACAGTGGATCCCATCACATTGCAGTATACCTGGAAACGAAGAGGCTGACAGACTGGCAAAAGAGGGCGGACGACTACCACAGCCTGACATAGACATAACCTATAATGAGGCAAAGAGGTTGATAAAAAGCACTTATAGAACCAAATGGGAATCAGAGCATCCAGGCCATCAGAAGGATGATGCATATTACAAACTCGACCGAAGAGAACAAGTAGCAATCTTCAGACTCCGCACAGGACATAACAGGCTGAAATACCACTTGTTCAATAAACTAAAGATAGGAGATACCGATGAATGTAATTGTAGAACTGGAAAAATGACAGCAAAACATTTGCTGCAGGATTGCCCAACGTATGCAGAACAGAGAAAGATATTTTGGCCCACACCTGCTTCATTTGAGGACAAGCTCTATGGAGATATCAACAAGCTCAAGTTGACCGCAGCTTACTTTAACTATATACAGGTTGACATTTAAAGGTGCATGAAGACCCAGAGGCATGAAATGGAATATTGCTTGGATAGCAAATCCATTATGTGGAAAGTCCAAATCGAAAGCTCGCTGTGTGGGTTTCATAAAAGGTGGAAAAGTGTCCTAGTGGCACGAAATGGAATATTGCTTGGATAGCAAATCCATTACGTGGAAAGTCCGAATCAAAAGCCCATTGTGTGGGCTTCATAAAAGGTGGAAAAGTGTCCTAGTGGCATGAAATGGAATATTGCTTGGATAGCAAATCCATTACGTGGAAAGTCCGAATCAAAAGCCCACTGTGTGGGCTTCATAAAAGGTGGAAAAGTGTCCCAGTGGCACGAAATGGAATATTGCTTGGATAGCAAATCCATTACATGGAAAGTCCGAATCGAAAGCTCACTGTGTGGATGTCATCTGCAGACTGCATACTTCTGGTTTCCGGAAGAACAGCCTATGGTGAACGGAAGGCCCAATATACGGAAGTGAGGCTAAGCAGCCATGTGCAGGACGTGACGATTCCTTGGGTGAGCCCAGTACCAGAGCGCTATGTATCGGCTCTGCAAGTATGGAAGCCTCCTTGGATGGCGGGGAATGCCCATGATCTGCCCCTGCCTTCCCTTGAGGGCTGACCAGGATCTTTGGCTGTTCTATATGGACCCGCTGGGATGGGGGATAACACTACAACAGTGAGAGTCAAACGTCCTAAGAAACCCCCGGGAAGGTTAACCCGGTCAACAAATGCCCGCAGAAGTCGGATGTGTCGGCCTAACGGCGCAAGAACGCAGCTCTGCTGTAAACAGGCACAACGCAATCACATCCGAAAAAAAACTCCGGATGAACGAAGAAGAAGAAGAAGAAATATCGGAATGTGTGTACATGGTGGGTACCACGGATGTTGACCAACCACCAAAAAGAGGAACGCATGGGATGGTGTTTGAATCACTTGCTGTATTACAGAGTGAAGGATGATGCATTTCTCTTCCGCATAGTGGCAGGCGATGAATCATGGTGTCACCACTTTGAGCCGAGCAGCAAAAGAGAGAGCATGCAATGGAAGCATGCTGGATCACCAAAAGCCAAAAAATTCAAGTTACAGGTCTCCGCTGGTAAGGTTATGCTGATTGCATTTTTTTACCATGAAGGGCTATTGTTGCCCAACTTTAAAGAACCTGGTGTCAACATCAACTCTACCCACTACTTGCAAACACTAGACACGCTGCAAAAAGCCATCAAGAATAAACAACCTATCATGCTTTTTTGTGGTGTGATTTTGTTGCACAATAATGCTCATCCGCATATCGCAAAGATTGTGCAGGAAGCATTAGCAAGGAAGAAGTGGGATATACTGCAACATCCAGCCTATAGTCCTGATTTGTCACCATGTGATTTTCATTTGTTTGGACCTCTAAAAAAAGCTCTCAAGGGGCAACGATTTCACACAGATGCAGACATAATGAATGCAGTAAACACTTGGTTCAGTGAGCAACCACAATCCTTTTTTGCAGACGGCATTCACCGCCTACCTAAGCAATGGGATGCCTGCCTGAATGCCTACGTCGACTTCTTCTGACCAACCCATGGTGCATAATTCATTCAAAATGAATGCTTTGTTTAATTCTACCACACCTGTTAATGTTTCCTTCATGCTTTTGTAATAAAGCCATTGGAACGGGTTTTAAATGAACGTCCCCAATAAAATTTATCTATTTTTGAAAATTTGTGAGAAAAGTTGTAAGTACATTATTTAAAGTTTGTTTCTTTTCTCAGGGTTATTTTTTTTCTTTTCTATCCATATGTGGAGAAAACTCCATGTTAATTTTGTTTCATTCTCAAAGTTGTTGCCTACTTTTTATGTTACTCATATTTTTCAGTCAGCACCTGTGGCTTAGGGGTTAGTGAACTCATCTCATCTTGTTCCTCTTGTACCTTGCGGTGTTGAGGTGAAGTATAAATAGTGGGAAAGTGCCCGCTTATGGGTTTTATATATCGATAAGCTGCCATAAGAGTTGATAATGAAGTAGGCCAATATCAGCCTATTAAGAGAGGTGTGAGACAGGGATGTGTAATGTCTCCAGATCTGTTTTCTCTGTACAGTGAAAGTATTTTCAGAAATATTGAAGATATGGAAGGAATCAACATTGGGGGACGATGCATCTATAACATTAGATATGCAGACGATACAGTCTTGATTGCAGACAGTGAACAGGACCTGCAACATTTAGTAGATGCAGTTGTTACACACAGTGAACAACGAGGGTTAGAATTAAATTGTAAAAAGACACAGATTATGGTCGTCACTAGGAAGAACGAAATACCACAATGTAATAGACAAGTAAATGGGAATATTCTTCAACACGTGAATAGGTACAATCTGATGGGAGATGCCTTGAAGAGATTAGAACAAGAATCGCCATGTCTAAGGTAGCCTTTAGCAAGATGAAAAACATACTGACCAATAAAAAGATGTCAATGGAAACGAGAAAAAGAGTGTTGAGGTGCTACATAGAACCTGTACTTTTATATGGATGTGAAGCTTGGACAATGAGCAGTCAAGCTGAAAAACATCTGATGGCTGTAGAAATGTGGTTTCTGAGGAAAATGCAAAGAATACCATGGACAGCCAGAAAGACCAATGAACAGGTCCTTCAAGAAACAAACGAAGATCGTAAACTGATTAGAGACATTAGACGCAGACAGTCAAAATTTTTTGGGCATGTAATGAGAAGAAATGGATTGGAGAACTTGGTGACAACTGGCAAGATCGAAGGGAACAGACCAAGAGGAAGACCTAGAAGCAAATACCTGGATGGCTTGGCCACATGGCATGGTCGAGACAGGAACATGGAGTTGATCCACGACTCTGGTGATCGAGTGAAATGGCGAGTCATGACCGCCCACGCTTACTGGCATGGCACATGATGGATGATGGATGGATATCGATATTCCCATGGACTCTGCTATTCCCTCTGTCCATCGTTTACGTGGTCTGCCTCTTCCTTTGCTTCCATCTGGTCTGTACATCATTGCTTGTTTTGGTATACTGTTAGTTGGTAATCTAGTTGCATGGCCAACCATTTTAGTTGTTACCTTCTAATAAAATCTAGCGCTGCTATAACTCCCCACGTTAGTCCTGATTTCTTCATTTCTGATCTCTCTTCTTGATACATTGAGTATTCTTTTCAGGAATCTCATTTCTGTTGTGATTTTTCTTTTCTCTTTTTCCGTCATTGTCCAGGTTTGGCATTGGTAACATTGAGTTGGTAGGAAGATTGTGTGTAGAGTGCTTTCTTAGTAACTATTGATACATGTTTGTTCTTTAGTATTGGTGCAATTTATCAAATGAGTTGGTTCACCTTATTGCATCTATTTTCGATCTTGTTTTCTGATTTTCCAGTCGATATACTTCTGAGGTACTTGAAGCTCTTTACTTGTTTCAGGGGGTGTTCATTTAGGTGAATTGTTGTTGTTTTTTTTCTTCTTTGGTTATAGTCATTTCCTCTTTTGCTAATTTTAATGTTATGTTCCTTGCATATTTTGTTTAGACTATTCATGTGGTCTTGTAATTCTGCTTCTGATTTTACTATTAGTGCTCTTTACTTGTTTCAGGAGGTGTTCGTTTAGGTGAATCATCATTGTTTTTTCTTCTTTGGTTACAGTCATTTCCTCTGTTTTGCTTTTGCTAATTTTAATGTTATGTTCCTTGCATATTTTGTTTAGACTGTTCATGTGGTGTTGTAATTCTGCTTCTGATTTTGCTATTAGTGCTTGATCGTCCGCAAATATAAGTTCTTTAATGGTGTAATTTGCCAATGGTTCTTTTTATGTGTTCTGTTTGTCATGCAGTGTTATGAACAATAGAGGGGATAGGACACAACCTTGTCGTACTCATGATCTTATGGTGAAGGGTTCTGAGTGTCCTCCAGTTGCTCTCACTATGCATTCACTGTTGTTGTATAAGCTTCTACATAAGTTTGCTAGATGTGTTGTTGTTGTTGTTTCTTCCACTTTTTCCGTTAGGCGTCGTGGGGAGGGGTCATTGAAGTTCCGGCGCCTGTGACTAGCGCCTTTCCTCCAATTTTCTCCATGATTCTTGAGCAGAATTTTAGGATCAAGTAAATTCCCTACTGGTTTACTAGACCAGTCGTAGGTTCCTTACCTACTGCTAGATGTGTATTCCATATTGTTTAAGGATTTCCCACAGCTTGTTTCTATCTACTCTATCAAATGCCTTTTCTTGGTCAACAAAGGCTATGTAGAATGTTCCATTAAATTCAATTGATTTTTCTCTAAGTTGTCTAAGAGCAGAAATGGCATCTGTGCATCCTTTGTTTTTCCTAAATTCTAGTTGTGTTTCTATAGTAGTTCATAATCTTTTCTCAAGAAGTTTGCAAAATATTTTCCCAGGATGACTCAAAAGAGAAATGCCTCTGTATTGTGTGCAGTCTCTTTTACTACTGGAATAATTATGGCGTTTCCCCAATCTTGTGGTGTCTGTTGTTCTACCCAAACATGGTTAAACAGTGAACAGTTTCACAATTTCTCACATAATGGGTAGAGAGTTCAAAATCAGACGCATGCGAATTGGAAGCAGATCAATTTGTGTTATTTTTATAGTATGAACATCAGCCATTCAGAAAGCAATGGCAAACCACTAAACATAATCTTGTCTAGTAAATCACAAACATGTTGTATATTTCAGCATGAAGAATTTATCTCAGTGCTTTAGTTCTTGTTGTGTGAATTCTGCATTATGCACCTGACGAGATGCAGCGAAATATGCCAGGCAATAAATTGTACAATATATTGTTTGTGTCCTCATGATTCAAAATCACAAACAGCCAATAAATGCTGGGGTTTATTGCAATGTCCTGTAAAGGACACGTAGCTAACTAACATATTTTTCAGCTTCCTGGACTGGAGCAGGAATCATATAGCAGGTAGTGTCATGACTGGGAGTGTGAGCTTTTGTCAGTCTTGTCATGGTTGAATGTGCGGATCACCTTGAGTGAAAAGCACGCTTTGGACTGAGTCCAAGAGAGAAAGGTCTCTCAAAACACCGGACAGTTGAGATGAGACAATGGTAGGGAAAATGGCCAATATTTAGAGTGTCGCCATCTTCATAGAGTTTTAATTATTGTTGATAGCATGTATTTTACTGTGATTAAAATCATCATCAGTCAGTGATAATAATGATGTAAAACTGTATGGCATCCTGTTAAGTGCTTATAATTAGTGTGTTATTTGTGGTTCCGGTATGTGAATGGTTATTGTAGCTAGAACATCAATCAATAAGAGATTCAACTTTAGAAGACGAGCAGAAACTCAAAGAAGACTACACCACCAACAAAGAACAGATGTTATTACCAGCTGCAAGTTGAAGGCGATAATGATGAGGAGATCCAAGCACTCATGAACAGAATTAGTTCGATGTGCAGCTAGAATAATCTGACAACTAACTATTCACTAGACCACGGTGACTCTTTATGTAAGTACACTCCATATTTGTAGTTACTACATCTCTATATTTGTAGTTACTACATCTCTATATTTATAGTTATTACACCTTACTTTCATGAAGTATTTATTCTTCCACAGTGCTCTTTGTACAGGGACAAGGAAATCACTGGAAATCTGTGCAAACCTCTGTGTGACCAGCAGCTGGTCAAGTTTGTCCGCTGTCTCAACTACAAGCACGGCAAGTATGTGATGCAGGTGAGGTGCACAAATACCTGCACACCTGATGAAACCATCACTGCAGTTCTCAAGATGACTCATGAGAATGTCTCGGAACTTCACCAGCATCTCAAGGACATAGATAATGAGATGTTGGTTAAAATGCATCTGCAGGAGAAGATGGATAACATAAACATTCAGGAATATGCTATAGCCGCAAGAAGTATGTCCCTCCTTGCACAGGATCTGATAGAAGCTGAGTATGGGTTTACCCCTAGAGATGGACAAGACATGATCAGTCTTCTATGGAATAACAATTATGGCGACTACTTTCAAGAAGCCAATACTAATTTAGTGTTTGCAAGGTCGTTTTGGTCTGTGGCTCGCCAAAACGAGTACAGGATCTCAAAAGTGTTCAGCGACTGGGATGTTTTTCCAAAGATATATGGAAGCTGTGGTTCTTTGTACATCGCGGAAAACATTCCAGGGCTAATGCCTTTCAATAAAATTTTATCTTATTTCATGTCTGGGTATCCAACATGGAAAAGTCGAGCACAGGCAGCAATTGCCGTTCTCCATCTGATTCAGCGAATGGAAACAATGGAACATCCTCTGCATCTTTGTGATGTGAAATCACCTCACTTTGGTATCACACCTGACAACAGCAAGGTCAAGTTCATAGATGCGGACACTGTGTTTGCGGATCAGACGTTGAGTCGAGATTTGGGAGTACCGGGATGCTCTAAACACGAAGATTGTGCTTTCTTCGATTGTGAGGGTTGGTGCAGCAAAGAAGCCGGCAAGTGCAGTCCATTGAGAACAAATAATAATTTGCAGGTATTTGTTTTTTAATTTTAAAAATTTTTCTTCATCATCATCTTGATAATAAATCTTGTGAATGATAGCCCTATCTTGCTTGGTGAAACTTCAGGCATTAATTACCATGTCTCTCCACAAACTGGTTTCCCAGTCTGGCTAACAATGGAGGCATTGCCATGTTTCGCCACAGACTGGTTTCCCAGTTTGGCTAAAAATCGAGGCATTGCCATAATTCTCCATAGACTGGGCTCCAAGTGTAGCTAACAATCAAGGCATTGCCATGTATGTCTCTCTCCACAGACACGAAGCTCAAGTACTAGTCACGACTTTCAGCATGAGAATGGAGGTGGAGGTTGTGACGCAGTGTTCTGCTGGCTTGGGAGTAGTGCAGCAAGACGTGTTTGTGACAGAAGCTGTATGTTCCACATTAAAAACCACCACAGGAGATCCTCCTCCTGGAACGTCAAGCATTCTTTGCCCACATTGTCAAAGAACATTTCGAGTCAAAACAGACCTTATCAGCCATCTTAGAACTCACGGCTCCATACTTTCAACCATACTGGATTAAATGAATGATCATCATCATTCTTGATGGACAAACAACATGGAATGGCTTGCATTGCTTGAAACGACAAAGGTCAAGAGCACATGGATATTCTGCCCAGGACATGCAGGTGTTTAAGGAATTGAAGGGGCTGATAAACTGGCTGCTCCTGCTCCTTTGAGCTGTGGGCTAGACTATGACAAGACTGATGTGGTGAAGGCTGCCTGGGGTTGAGCAGAAAGTGCAGTAAAACAATTAGGCTGATTCAGCGGGCAGCGAGCAGAGAGTTTGGACGGCACTCAACACATAAAGGAGAACAGTCGCACATTCAGCCAGGCCGCCACTAGTACCATCAGCATGGGAACTCATCGTTGACTTCTACAGAAGGGGACAGAACACGTATGGGAATGCCTCAAGTGCAGTGATGTTAATTCTTCATTTCATAGGACATACATTGAGAAAAATCTGTCACTAGTATAACTAGTAAGTCCTTCCTCTGGGACCCACATAGGACATACATTGAGAAAAATCTGTCAATAGTATAACTAGTAAGTCCTTCCTCTGGGACCCACATAGGACATACATTGAGAAAACATGTCACTTCTAAGTCCTTCCTTTGGTACCCACATAGGACATACATTGAGAAAATATGTCACTAGTATAACAAGTAAGTCCTTCCTTTGGGACCCACATAGGACATACATTGAGAAAAACCTGTCACTAGTATAATTAGTAAGTCCTTCCTTTGGGACCCACATAGGACAATTATTAAGAAAACCTGCCACTAGTATAACTAGTAAGTCCTTCCTTTGGGACTCACATAGGACATACATTGAGAAAATATGTCACTAGTATAACTAGTAAGTCCTTCCTTTGGGACTCACATAGGACATACATTGAGAAAACATGTCACTAGTATAACTAGCAAGTCCTTCCTTTGGGACCCACATAGGACATACATTGAGAAAACCTTTTACTCGTATAACTAGTAAGTCCTTCTTTTGGGATTCACATAGGACATATATTGAGAAAACCTGTTGATAGTGTAACTAGTAAGTCCTTCCTTTGGAACCCACAGGGTAACAGAATTAGTAGAAGACTTAAAAGCACACGGAGAAGAGAATTAGAGATTTCACCTCGGGTGTTATCTCCTTCTGCCTTTCACATCCCAGTGGTGTGGAGAATTAGAGATTTCACCTTAGATGTTATCTCCTTCTGCCTTTCACCTCCCAGTGGCATAGAGAATTAGAGGTTTCACCTTAGATGTTACTTCTGCTTTTTACCTCCCAGTGGCATAGAGAATTAGAGATTTCACCTTAGATGTTATCTCCTTCTGCCTTTCACATCCCAGTGGCGTGGAGAATTAGAGATTTCACCTTAGATGTTATCTCCTTCTGCCTTTCACCTCCCAGTGGCTTAGAGAATTAGAGGTTTCACCTTAGATGTTATCTCTTTCTGCCTTTCACCTCAGATGTTATCTCTTTCTGCCTTTCACCTCATGTTATCTCCTTCTGCCTTTCATCTCCCAGTGGTGTAGAGAATTAGAGATTTAACCTTAGATGTTATCTCCTTCTGCCTTTCATCTCCAAATGGCATAGAGAATTAGAGATGTCACCTTAGATGTTACCTCCTTCTGCCTTTCACCTCCCAGTGGCGTAGATAATTAGAGGTTTCGCCTTAGATGTTATTCTGCTTTTTACCTCCCAGTGGTGTAGAGAATTAGAGATTTTACCTTAGATGTTACCTCCTTCTGCCTTTCATCTCCAAGTGGCATAGAGAATTAAAGATTTCACCTTAGATGTTACCTCCTTCTGCCTTTCACCTCCCAGTGGCGTAGAGAATTAGAGATTTCACGTTAGATGTTATCTCCTTCTGCCTTTCACCTCCCATTGGCATAGAGAATTAGAGATTTCACCTTAGATGTTATCTCCTTCTGCCTCTCACCTTCCAGTGGCGTAGATAATTAGAGATTTTACCTTAGATGTTATCGCCTTCTGCCTTTCATCTCCAAGTGGCATAGAGAATTAGAGATTTCACCTTAGATGTTATCTCCTTTTTTTCCCCCACCTCCCAGTGGCGTAGAGAATTAGAGGTTTCACCTTAGATGTTACTTCTGCTTTTTACCTCCCAGTGGTGTAGAAAATTAGAGATTTCACCTTAGATGTTATCTCCTTCTGCCTCTCAATTCCCAGTGGTGTAGAGACCATCACACCAGACTCTGTGTAAACATGTTCATAATTTATTGGATTTTGCAGTTTTCTACAGGATGAGATTTCAGTTTTATGCCAACCTCCCCAATCGCCTCTTATAACATGCATAGTATGTTACCTCTCTTTGCTTCCCTTTGGGCTCCAGAAACACATGTGCATTCAGATGTTATGATTTGGCCTTTTCTGTTTCAGATGGTGTGTGCAAAAGTCTTCAGAGGGCCTTTGTTTTCCAGAAACACAGGCCTTTTGTCATCACCTCCATCTGGGGTTGCGGAGAAGCTCACCAACTTAGTGAACAGCTGTGCCGACGATGTCACTGAGGTCAATCAGGCAGGTGTCCAGATGAAACGACCTGATCTTGGACTTCTTTCCAAAATGATTGACCTTCTAACGGAAAGTTTGGCTTCATCTGTTTAACTGTTTAACCCACAAACATTTACACACATATATGCCCAAACATGCATATTTACTCACACAGCATTCTTAATTGAAAGACTGGATTCATCTGTTGAACTGTTTAACCCATGCATATTCACACACATGCATGACAACACACACATACTCACACAGCATTCTTAACTGAAAGTCTGGTCTGGCTTCATCGGTTTAACCCACGTACATTTATATGTTTACATACATACATGCCCACACATGCACACTTACTTACACAGCATTCTTAACTCAAAGTCTGGCTTCATCTGTTAATATATACACAGAAACATGCACACACACACACTAGTATGTGCACCCACACTTTCACATAGACACGTGTACAAGAGATTTGATCTATCTTGTCGTAATGAAATAAACAAAAAGTTCATATATACAGACATTTCTAGAAAATTCCAATCATCTTCTTCAGGTTAACACACAACAAACATGGCATAACTCTTGTGCAGACGGACACAAGTAGTGATTGGTGTGTTTTGTGTATGCCTGCCAAAGATGCTGGGAATGTCATGGAAATGTCCGCCATTTCAAGGTGCTATTGTTGAATCTGAACGAACAAATTAGGAGGAACTTGGGGGTAATGGAAGTGGGGTTTTTAGATGGACTGCCAGGGTAACTAACAATGATCACCTAGAAGAGGCTAATGTTAGTAGAGCATTACATGCAACTATAAGAAAGAGTTTGTGCATTGTTGCTTTATTTTCATGTAGCAGACCTGCTGAAGAAACACCATTCGCATTTTTGCTGACAACTTTGCTGCTAGTAGTTCATAAAGTAGAGTTGTTGCTCACAAATTTAATACTCAAGAAGTCTTGTAAAGACAACTTTAATGTTGGTAGTTCATAAAGTAGAGTTGTTGCTCACAACTTTAATGTTAGTAGCACATGAAGTTGAATTGTTGCTCACAACTTTAATGTTAGTAGCACATGAAGTTGAATTGTTGCTCACAACTTTAATATTGGTAGTTCATAAAGTAGAATTGTTGCTCACAACTTTAATATTGGTAGTTCATAAAGTAGAATTGTTGCTCACAACTTTAATGTTAGTAGCACATGAAGTAGAATTGTTGCTCACAACTTTATTGTTAGTAGCACATGAAGTTGAATTGTTGCTCACAACTTTAATATTGGTAGCTCATAAAGTAGAATTGTTGCTCACAACTTTAATGTTAGTAGCACATGAAGTTGAATTGTTGCTCACAACTTTAATGTTAGTAGCACATGAACTTGAATTGTTGCTCACAACTTTAATATTAGTAGCGCATGAAGTTGAATTGTTGCTCACAGCTTTAATGTTAGTAGCACATAAAGTAGAATTGTTGCTCACAACTTTAATGTTAGTAGCACATGAAGTTGAATTGTTGCTCACAACTTTAATGTTAGTAGCACATGAAATTGAATTGTTGCTCACAACTTTAATGTTAGTAGCACATGAAGTTGAATTGTTGCTCACAACTTTAATGTTAGTAGCACATGAAGTTGAATTGTTGCTCACAACTTTAATATTAGTAGCGCATGAAGTTGAATTGTTGCTCACAACTTTAATGTTAGTAGCACATAAAGTAGAATTGTTGCTCACAACTTTAATATTGGTAGTTCATAAAGTAGAATTGTTGCTCACAACTTTAATGTTGATAGTTCATGAAGTAGAATTGTTGCTCACAACTTTAATATTAGTAGCACATGAAGTTGAATTGTTGCTCACAACTTTAATATTGGTAGTTCATAAAGTTGAATTGTTGCTCACAACTTTAATATTAGTAGCGCATGAAGTTGAATTGTTGCTCACAACTTTAATGTTGGTAGATCATAAAGTAGAATTGTTGCTCACAACTTTAATGTTGGTAGTTCTAAGGAGAATTGTTGCACACAACTTTAATGTTGGTAGTTCTAAGGAGAATTGTTGCACACAACTTTAATGTTAGCAGCTCATCTCATCTCATCAAGTTTTTCTTATACCTTGCAGTGTCGAAGTGAAGTATAAACAGTGGGAGAGTGTCCGCTTATGTGCTTCATGTATAGATATTCCCATGGACTCTGCTATTCTCTCCGTCCATCGTTTACATGGTTGGCCTCTTTCTCTGTTTCCCTCTGGTCTGTACATCATTCCTTGTTTTGGTATACTGTTAGTTGGTAATCTTCTTGCATGGCCAAACCATTTTACTTGCTGCCTTCTAATAAAATCTAGCGCTGCTATAACCCCCACTTTAGTCCTGATTTCTTCATTTCTGATCTTATCTCTTCTTGATACATTGAGTATTCTTCTCAGGAATCTCATTTCTGTTGTTGTGATTTGGCTTTGGTAGCAAAGAGTTGGTAGGAAGATTGTGTTTTGAAGTGCTTTCTCAGTAACTATTGATACGTGTTTGTTCTTCAGTATTGGTGCCATTTGTCCAATAAGTTGGTTTGCCTTATTGCATATATTTTCGAAACTCTTTACTTGTTTCAGAGGATGTTCCTTTAGGTGAATTATTGTTGTTTTTTTCTTCTTTAGTTATAGTCATTACCTCTGTTTTCCTTGTGCTAATTTTCATGTTATGTTCCCTACACATTTTGTTTAGAATATTCATGTGGTCTTGTAATTCAGCTTCTGATTTTGCTATTAGTGCTTGGTCATCCTCAAACAGGAGTTCTTTACTGTCAAACTGTCATTTACTGCCAATATAGTATCTTAGGGTATATGGCAGAGGGGTCTTTGAGCCTGAGGAATTAAGGCCGCCTGCCTAGTGCAGTCACCGCGAACTGTGCAGGTTAGGATTTTCTTTTTGTCCCCGGCAGAAACAAATCCCACACCTTACCGAGGGATTGAACCTGAGTCTCTCGAAGGAGAGTCAGGCATTCTAGCCACTCGGCCAGCCGCTACTCACACAGTTCTCTAGTAGTGTAATTTGCAGATGGTTCTTCTTCTGTGTTCTCATCATGCAGTATTCTTACGGTCTGTTTGGCTGGTTGCTTTACATATGTTGTCTGTATAGGTTATGAACAAGAGAGGGGACAGGACACAATCTTGTCGTACTCCAGATCTTATGGTGAAGGATTCTGAGTGCCCTCCAGTTGCTCTCACTATGCATTCACTGTTGTTGTATAAGCTTCTACATAGGTTTGTTAGATGTGTACTCACTCCATATTGTTTAAGGATTTCCCATAGCTTGTTTCTATCTACTCTGTCAAATGACTTTTCTTGGTTCATAAAGGCTAGGTATAGTGTTTCATTGAATTCAATTGATTTTTCTATAAGTTGTCTAAGAGCAACTGTGCGTCCTTTGTTTTTCCTAAATCCAAGTTGTGTTTCTCTTAGCTGGGGTTCTATAGTAGTTTGTAATCTTTTCTCAAGAATTTTGCAAAATATTTTCCCTATGTGGCTCAAAAGGTAAATGCCTCTGTATTGTTTGTTGTTATTGTTGTTGTTGTTGCATATCCCTTACAGGATGTAGCAGTCAGCATCAGCATTTTTCAGCTGCTGTTGATGTACTAGGCAAGATTACGCTCAGTAGATTGCCATTGCTTTCTGAGTGACCGGCTCACATACCCTGTATTACCGACGTGGTGAGAACTGCTACCGATTCCTGCACAGGTTATGTTATTCACGAGAATTGGGATTATGGAAAAGACGTTAACTCCTAGGCCAGGGAGACCGGCTCTGTATTGATGCAGTCTCTTTTGCTGCCTTTGTTTTTCCAAATTGGGATAATTATGGTGTTTCCCCAGTCTCGTGGTGTCTGTTGTTCTACCCAAACATGGTTGAATAGTCTATGTAGCCATGTTATTCCTACTTCTCTTGCTGCTTTAATTACTTCATTTGGTATTTCATCTTGTCCTGGTGATTTGTTCAATGGGGCTAATCTGATGGCTTCTATAATTTCTTCTTTAAGTATGTCTGGTTCTAGTTCTTCAGTGGCATCTGTATCGGTTTCTTGAATTCCTGTGGTATCTGATGGAATGTTGAGCAGTTGTTTGAAGTACTGCTTCCATCTTATTAGGATTTGTTTTTGTTCACTTATTGCAGGGTGTCAAACTAAACCACTCAGCGGGCCAAAACTCAAATCACACGTAAGGTTGCGGCCCAAACAGGATAAACATTCAATAAGCTGAAAATTAAACTTTTTTAATGTTAAAGAGCTGTGCAGTGTCAGTCATGTCATTACTTTCATCGACAGCAAGGGAGAATGCAACAAAGTCTTTGTCTTTTTTGATCAGCTGTTTTTTCACATCAGTGGCCATCTCACAAACCCGATCAACAACTGTATTTCTGCTAAGGCTTACCTTTGCAAACATCTTCTTTTTGTTCGAACACAAGACGTCACACGCTTTCATCATGCAGCGCTTCAGAAACTCTCCTTCTGTAAATGGTCGGCTTAGTTTTGCAATCTCCTCCACCACAATAAATCTTGCTTTCACAGCAGTTTCAGTTTGTGATTTTGCTTTGGTGAAAAACATCTGCTGTGATGTTAGATGCCTCTTCAATTCTTCTACCTTCTGTAGCTTCTGCTCTGCATTCAGGCTGTTTAACTTGTCTTGATGTTTAGTCTCGTAGTGCCGTCTCAGATTATATTCTTTGATCACCGCCACATTATCTCAGCAAATTAGACACACAGGTTTACCACCAATATCAGTAAACATATATTCAGCCACCCAGCGTCTTTGAAAGGCTCTGTTTTCAGAATCAACTTTTCTGTTGGTCATTTTAAAGGCTAGCTTTGATTTTTCTAAAAGAGTGTGTATCTACCGACAGACACGTGATTGATATCAGGTTAGCCTTAGCGGGAAAAGGTGATGTAATATTCGGGCACTATACTACTTTCATTACTTATGCGCCAATCCAAAACGAGCAACTGAACATTGCCAGGTCACTATAACGATGAACATCCACTCACTACACTACCACTTTTATTTTCGCTTATTCTGATCAAAGCGAGAATGCTCTCAGGTAGCCTATCATACAGCAAGGCTGCTAATTAGGTAGGGAATTTGATTTGCACTTTATTTCGCGGGCATTAGAAAATATTTTTGCCTACAATTCTCTCTTGGGCCAGATATATTTGTACGTTGGTTGAGACCTCTCGGGCCTGATATGATTGTATGCCGGGAATTTGATTTGCACTTTATTTCGCGGGCATTAGAAAATATTTTTGCCTAAAATTCTCTCTCGGCCCAGATATATTTGTACATTGGTTGAGACCTCTCGGGCCTGACGTGGCCCGCGGGCCTAGAGTTTGACACACGTGACTTACTGGTTCTCCATTTTCGCTGTTAATTATTTCAGTTGGGTCAAAGGGTTCTCCACTGGTTCTTATTGCACTTATCTTTTTGTAGAAGTTTCTAGTTGCCTCCTTGTAGTTTTTAATTTAGGGTTTCTCCATACTCCTTCCAGTCTTTTTGTTTTTGTCTCTTTAATATTCTATTCACATGTGTTCTCGCTATTCTATATTCTTTATAATCACGTTCCTGTTTGCTCTTCAACCAATTTTTATATTTTTTGTTTTTGTCTTTCACAGCTTTCTTTACCTCTGCGTTCCACCAACCTGCTATTTTCTTTATCCGTGTTTTGTGTTTTTTTGTGGTTCCACATGTTATTTTTGCAGTATTTAAAATACTTGATTTGAACATCTCCCATTCTTCTTCCACTGTTTTTCTTTCTATAGGTAATTTTACAAAGTTAAAAGTGAATCTCTCATGGACAGGGAAACTTGTGGAAGTCAAGTGAAATGGAAGTGACTTTCCAATATTTAACAACTTTAGGTCAATGTTTGGGTGGCAGTGTAGACAAAGATAGGGCAACAAAGGGTTAGGGTGGGAATATAATGATATAAGCTGATGGGAATATGAGGGAAGGATGTTGTCGCTGGGTGGAACACACATTGTCTGAGACTGAAATCTGAGAATAGTATACTTAGAAATTCCTTTCACTGGAACCCATATTGCAAAATTGCAAATAAAATATAGGGAGATCTAAAACTACATTAGGGGGAGAATTGGAGAAGAAATCAGATTTTTAAAAAATGTTCACTCACTTTGAGCTCTGAATTTTTTTTTTTTTTTTTTGCATTCGCTTGCCTTGAACTCAAGCATAGTCCATTACGTGCTACTACTTCTAATGCACTGGACTGATTTTTGCTTGTGGAGTAGCTTTATCAACTACCAGTGTCCTTTGCTATCTGGTGAACTCACCCCGTCTTCTGAGATACTTGTAATTTATGTCCCCAACTCACTGCCAAGAAGTCAACATTTTAGTTCAACTGACCAGTGTAGGGGTTGAACCCACTACCTTTGGCATCAGCACACCAGATGTTTAAGAAGGAACGTTCTTATTCATTCAGCCATGATTAGCTCTGAGATGAATCATGTGGGGGAACATGGAAGGAGCTGCATGTGACAGGACATCTTGGTGTGAGTTGGTTAGCAGGCCAATTCTCCAATAGGGATAAAGAGCAGCAGAAGAAGAAAAAGAAAGCAAGTCTCGGTCATGACGTATGTATATCTAATTGTCCTCAGTATGACTGGAAGCAGGTCTCGGTCATGACGTATGTATATATAATTGTCCTCAGTATGACTGGGAGCTGCTGTCATGTAGTGGATAGATGCTCGCCTGCCAACCCTGTGGTCATGGGTTTGTATCCGCACCAAGGTGGATTTTTCAAATTGAGGTGGGACTTAGGGAATAGTGAAAATGTGTTTGACAATTTCTCAACACATGCCAAGTCCGGGTGATTTGGAAGCATACCGCGCTGCATTGATTTAGAGGGGATGAAGCGTTGGCTGTTAATAAAGCAAATGACTTAACTACCATAGTCTAGTAAATCACAAACAGTCAATAAATGCTGGGGTGGATTGCAACATCCTGTAAAAATACATGCAACTAACTGTTGTCCCAAGTCAACCCAGCAGAATGAGTACCAGGAAATGTCTTAGAAAGTTGAGGCAACCGGTGCGATACTGACATCACCCACTGAGTGCTCATTGGTGCATACAACTGTGGTTATAACACCATATGCCTTTGTGCCTTAAAGCATGTAAAAAGGGTAATTTAACCTTTTCTCTTTACAATATGACCATATCGGCCGGCATGTCTTTGCATATTTAATGAAACAACGACAGCAATTTCAAAAACTATCATTTAAATGCATTCAAAATTAAACAAATCAATCATGTGCTGTACCACAAAGTTACTATGCAATGCACAATTTGTTTACATGTGGGATATTTGTAATAATTTGAACTATACATATCACAATGCAACATTTCATTTTGTAAACTTATTTCTTTCAATTGGTATGCTTATCAATTTTTGATCAATTTACTATGCATGTTGTGTACTTATTTATTGCATTGTGTGTTTGCCAGACTTCATTGTGGATGTGGCACTTGATTGATTGGTCGATGGTGATCAAAGTTGTTGCTGGTCTGGTGGTCATCTGTTGAAATCCCCGTTGAGCGAGGGGATCTGTAAAATTGACCTGTCCTCCCTAAAATATTTTAAAACAGGACCATTTTACATGCCTTGATGTGATTTGGGTATATGATGATGGCACCATGTATTTATGGGGGGGAGCAGGACATTCCAGGGAAGTAAAGGTAGTCGGTATATATTGACCACATCAGCCATGAGAGGTGATTGGTCTATACAAATATGGGATTAGCACCATATACCCTATTTACTTCAGGCTTGTATAAAGGTTCTTTACAGATACTTGAATGCATGTCATACTGTTGAAGATGACAAACTACAGTTTGTGATTTCCATTTTTTCACAACTCAATTTTACCCAGTATTTGGAGACCATATCATATTTATTTATTATGTAGGAGAATTATCCATTTATTTGTTATGTGGGAGACTTATCCATTTATTTATGTGAGAGAATTGTTCATTTATTTATGGGTGAGAATTTTCCATGTGGGATTCAGATTTACATTTTATTGGGCAAAAATTATGCTCCTGGTTTTTTACTGTTATCTATGGTTTTGAAGATTTTTACTTTTGCATGTTATCTTTGTAGATGTTAATTTTCAATGGCTAACTTTGAAGATGCTATTTTTCGATGGTGAATTTTGTAGATGTTAATTTTACATGGTTAACTTTTGTGGATTTCAATTTTGACATGGTTAAACTAACTTTATGATTCTTACTTTTTAATTTGTACCCAGTTTTCTTTGAGATGTTAATTTTACAGGGTTTTCTTCTTCTTCTTCTTTTTTTCGCTTGAAATATGTCTATAACTGCAATGTTGTCTCTTGTATGAATCTAACAGTCTTTGTTAGTTCACTCAGCTGTCCATAGAGTTTATCTTCCACTGTTGTCTCTCTAGGCCAGAAGGTTCGTCTGGATATGTTGTAGTTGGGGCAGTCCTAGAGTATGTGCTTTGCTGTCTGCGATGCCAAACCACATGTGCACATGGCTGAGTCACCAATCTTGAATTTTGTATACATGTGGTTGCATAATCTATTGTGTCCTGTTCTGAGGCGCAGAATAATGACCTGTTCTGGTCTGTCCATAATGTGGTAGTCGTCTTGAGTAGGGTTTGGTGGCCTTCTGACTGATTTGATCATTCTTTTCTTTTGGTGGAATGTAATGGGCACATCAGGTTGTTCTTCTTTTGCTCCTTCCTTAGCCAATCGATCAGCTGTGTCATTTCCAGGTACTCCACAGTGGGATGATATCCACTGTATGGTGACCTTATGCTGACTGCTAAGTTCAGAAAGTAGTGTCCTTAGTTCTGGCAATTTCCCAGACAGGAGCGCCTCGAGTACTGATTTTGCATCTGTCAATAGCACCACAGGTTGTGTACTATTGCTGGTACTTAGTAATTTCTCTGTTGCTATCTTGATTGCCTCAATTTCAGCATCATAGTTATGGCAGTACTTTCCTGTCGGTACTCTAGCTGTGTCCCTAGTATTATTTGGGTATTCTATATACACTCCCGCTCCTCCATTTCGAACATCATTTTGCGCTGACCCATCTGTGTAGACTCGTCATCAAGGAAGCTGAGAGTGGCTGTTCTGAGCTGTACACTGTTCTGTTCTTCCTTGTTAAATATTCCTCGCACTTTAGTCTGGATTTGCAGTGATAGCCTATGTTCATCTTTCCATGGAATTCGCTCTGGAATAGTTGTCAGTGGGGTACCAACTGTGGGCAGATCGGTGGTTTCTCTGCAGTCATTTGGCCTGGTGGATAAAACTTACTTCTTTTCAACTGCCCCATAGCTAAGTTCTCAAATCGGTTCTTCATAGGGTGGCCTGCCAAGATGAGAAATTTGTCTGCTAGTATTAGTGTTTTTGTATCTCTGCATTCTCTGTGCTTGTGTCCTCCCAATTTTCTCCATTGCTACTATAGGGGTTGATCTCATCCCTCCTGTGATGACTCTTAGAGCTTGATTTTGCACCTTGTCCAGCTCTTGTAGTGCGTTTTTTAATGCTGAACACCACGCAGTTGACCCGTATTCCAGGTGTGGTCGTATGCTCTGTTGATAAACTTTGCTAAGTATTTTCCCACTGGCTCCCCATGTGGTTCCACTTAGCTTTCTCAGGATGGCCATTTTCCTTCTGGCTTTTGCTACAACTTTTAAAAAAATGTTTTCTCCATGTCAGCCTGTCATCAAATGTTACACCAAGGTACGTTGGTTCTTTATCTTCTCTTAGGGGCGTTCCATTTATCTGGATGATCCCTGCCTTTTGTTTCGGAGAGAGGGTAAATAGAGTGGTGCTGCACTTGTCAGTGTTTATGCTGACACACCATCTATCCACCCATGCAACAAATGTATCTACAGCTCTCTGTAGCAATATGCTGGCCACTGATGCATGTGCATTTGTGCTCCACAAAACCAGGTCATTCCATCGGGTAGATTAGCAATAAGATCATTGATAAAGATTAGAAAAAGTGTGGGGGACAAGACTCCACCCTGCGGAACACCGTGCCGCAATAGTACTTTCATGCTCTTGAGACCGTCTATCTGTACTCGGGCTCTTCTATTGTGCAAGTATGCTTTCACCCATTTGTACATTCTTCCATTGACTTTGCAGTTTCTCAGTTTCTTCATAAGACCTTCTTTCCAGACTAGTCAAAGGCTTTCTTCAGATCTATCCATGCCGCAAGTACCAGTTTCTTCTCTTGGAATGCATCCTCAACTTCTTGAGAGAGATAGGTTGTTTGATCTTCCGTAGAGTAGCACTGTCTAAAGCCAGCCTGTTGTGGCACAATGATGTTTTCACTTTCAATGTACCACTGTAGTCTGTGATTGATGATGCGTTCTAGTGTTTTGCAGAGACAGCAGATAAGGCTAATTGGTCTATAGCTGGAGGCAATGGAACTATCTTTCCCAGATTTTAGGAGGGGTATCATGATTGCTTCTCTCCAGGCTTGTGGAACACTGCCTAAGTTCCAGGTTTTATTGAAGATCTGTAACAGCTTTGCTTTGGCCTCTGTTCCTAGGTTTCTGATCATTTCATTGGAGATACCATCAGCTCCTGGTGACTTCTTCATTTTCAGTTTTGATATTGCTAGCTCCAGTTCACTGATTGTGATAGGTGCATCCATAACCTCATGTACTATTTCCTTCTGTCCTGTATGTTGCCATTTCTCTCGAA
The DNA here is from genome assembly GCA_014155875.1 of Cepaea nemoralis. Classification (NCBI taxonomy): domain Eukaryota; kingdom Metazoa; phylum Mollusca; class Gastropoda; order Stylommatophora; family Helicidae; genus Cepaea; species Cepaea nemoralis. The sequence goes on from JACEFZ010022245.1 coordinate 807,198, forward strand.
TCTCTTGTTTCTCTGGACTAATTTTGATATTGTTATCTTGTGCGAATGAGTCCGCAAAATGGTCAGCTGCTTGCTTTCCTGTTAAGATGTTTCCACATTTATGTAGTGCAATTTTTGAGTTTCTCCCTGAACCCTCATCGTTAAGCTGTTTTATTAGCTTCCACAACTTCCTTGTGTCTCTTTCAAAGTTCAGTGATTCTGTTTTCTCCTGCCAGCTTTTCTGTCTAGCCTGCAGCTGGGCCCTTTGAAATTTGGCTTTTGCGTGCTGGAAGCTATTGTGGTGCTCTTGGCTGGGTGTGGCCTCTGCTTGCTTTCTACACACTTCCACATCATTATGCAACTGTTCCAGTTCACTACTCCAGTAGGGTTTATAATGTTTACGGGCTCCTCTTGGTACTGTTTCTCGTGCTGCCTGTAGTATGCATTTCCCAAACTCAACTACTTTATTTATGTCTTTCTCAGTGTTCAGGTTTCTAACCAGTATGCTGGTGTGAAGCTTGTACATTGCCTAGTCTGCTTTCTTGTAGTTACACCTCGAGAGGGTGCTGCTTTCACTTAAAAGCTCATTTTCTACAGTTAGAAAGACTGGCTGATGGTCACTGTCACCTAGCTGTTTCCCAACAATTCTTTTAATGTTCCACTCCAGGTCTGGTGAATGAAAAGCCAGGTCAGATGTAGTGTGCCATGATCTCGAGTAGAAGGTATGTGGGTCAGACGGCTTAATCAAGATGAATCTATTCTCATCTTCCAATCTCTCTCCTCTCTGGTTCATGTGATCATAGTCCCAGCTGTGCGAGTGGATTAAAATCGCCACACACAATCATTTTTCCTTTTAATGGTAGTGTGTTCAGTGCCTGTGGGCGGTCATTTGGACAGTAGTAATTGATTAGGTGAAGGTCTGTATTGTCTGTCTTAAGTTTAAGTGCCTGATACTCAGCCCCTTCCATGTAAACTTCAATTTGGGAAGCAGGGATGTTATTTTTGACAAGGGTCAGTATCCCACCCTTTCGCCTGTCCTTTCGATCAGATCGATAACACAGGTAGCCTCTGATTTTGAAGGCTATATTTTCGAGGTGTGTTTCTTGCAACACTGTGTTTCCAGGATGTTTTCTAGTTCTATTCTTTTCTTGTTGACACCCTCTGCATTATTTTAAGTCTTTGTGTGGTACTGCCAGACACTCTATTGTCAGACCCCCTGGCTGCACAGGACATCTGAGAACCTCCAGTAGCTGTGGTTAGACCCTTACGAGGCATAGGGCCCGGCACTGCACCTGCCTGGGGGTCCAAGGCAGGGCTAGTACCATAACATATAGCAGTAGTCGACATATTTCATTACGCTTAGTTGCATGGCAGCCTGATTTCTGTGGTGCGCCTCCTGGCTGGCTGCCTCCGTCTTCAGCACCTATCTTTTTCAAGAGCAGACTGTGGTCTTACTCGACACAAACTTCTCACAAGGTTTTCTATTTAGATGTTATTTCTTCGTGGTTTTATTGGTAAATGTTAATTTTACAGTTTTCTGATAGATGTTAATTGTACATGGTTATCTTTGTGGATGTTTTGATTTTAATTGTTACATGGTTATATTCACTCAATGGTTGTTGCATTTTAATATTTACTTAGTTACAATTGTCTGTTTAACTTATTGATATTAGTTTTCACATTTTAAGTTCAGTTTTTCTTTGGGAATCTGACGTTGTTTTAACATGTAAAATTTTAATGAATTAGAACAATGTTTATAGTTGACCATTCTTTACGAGGGTGCCATTACGGTAGGGCAATAGTTCAGCCATCTACTGCGATTGAGATTCAGGGTTCAGTTCTTTCTGAGGTTTTTCACTGGCATTGGTTTCTTATATCTAGAGAGTATTGCATCATCATCATCATGTGGCATGTCCATTGCTGCATCATCACTATGTAGCAAGCTGCATCATCACAACGTGACTTATCATGGCCCACCTGAAGGACATCAGTCATTCAAAGTTCCTCTGATGTCCTGTGTCCACTGTCATCTTGGTTGACTCCTGTCCTGACGGCTTCCATTACTCATCGCGCAAGGTGAAGCATAAACAGCGGGAGCGTGCCTGTTGAATGGGGCTTAATTATCGAGATTCCCATGGACTCTGCTATTCCCTGACCTTCGTTTACGTGGCTGCCTTCTTCTTCCATTCGGTCTGTACATCATTGCTTGCTGTGGTATACTGTTGGTTGGTAGTTATATGGTCAAACCATTTAACTTGCTGTTTTCTGATAAAGTGTTGCGCTGCTATAACCCCCACTTTAGTCCTGATTTTGTCATTTCTGATTTTCTCTCTTCATGAAACATTGAGTATTCTTCTCATTATTGCTGTTGTGATTTTTATTTTCTCTTTTACTGTCATTGTCCAGGTTTGGCATTGGTAGCATAGAGTTGGTAGGAAGATTGTGTTGTAGAGTGCTTTCATAGTAACTATTGATACGTGTTAGATCTTTAGTATTGATGCCATTTTCCAATGAGTTGGTTTGCCTTATTGCATCTATTTGTGATCTCGTCTTCTCATTTGTCATTTGATTATATTAAACTTCCTAAGTTCTTGAAGCTCTTTATTTGTTTCAGGGGGTGTTCTTTGAAATGAATCTTTGTTGTTGTTTTTTTTTTTTCGTTGTTTCCATTACTGCTCATTCTTAAATCTAAAGATGTTTTATGTGGCCAAAGTACTTGTATTTTAGTTTTTGCGGCATGACAGTTTATAAGCCAGCTATCTTTTATGTTCCATCCTCGTTGTTATACTTTTGAAAATCCACTTAAAAACTTTTATATGTATTAGTTTTCACAAATCCACAAATTAAAACATATTTTTGTACCGTTGATTATCAAATGCCTTGCTTTTATGTTATCAAGAAGTGTTATTTTTCCTGGAGACTCCTGCGGGTCATTGCTGGAGCTGCGGAAGTTGTGCTTTGTGTGATGCTCTTAGCAGGCAGGCTATGGAGAGAGACCAGAGGCAGATAGGGAAACCTGGTGTAGTGAAGTCAATTCTCTTGCTTTACACAGGTAAATGGTACTTCAGGATTTTATATTTTTTTTTCTTAGTTCCCCATGCATGGTCTTTCTCCTATATGGACATGAATGCTGGACAGTGAGTAAAGACATGATGTGGAAACTGAAAGTAGTGGAGATGTGGGGTTTTGTTTAAACAGAATATTGAGGATTCATGAAAAAAAGTAAACACTGAGGTATTTAGAGCTGCAGGTGTTACAAAATCAACCATCAAAGCTATAAGAAAAAGATAAACAATGTTGTATAGGGCATATCAACAGATGTGGTGGAATAGAGAAGTTAGCCTTATGCTGGAAAATATCGACAAGCTGGGCAACAATTAATACAGTGCAGACCTGATAAGGCATCACCTGGGACCCAAGAAATAGTTCCTATCAAATTCCTCTTATAAGAGTTTGAGCATATAGTAATTGCATTTACAACAGACAATACAATACTGTTCTTCACAACAGAAATTTGTCACATCCGAGATTGCCTGAAGTGTTTGCCCTGTATATACATGACTCCACCTGGCACATGTTGGTTCCCACTTTCCAAAGCATGCTCTGTGAATCCACTACCCCCTCTGCTGTGTGTCCACCGTGACGAGGTAGAGGGGCTTGTGCGTCCCAATGACCCCAAGAGCTATGCCGACGGTAGCACAGCTACTGGTAGGGCCACCCATGTCGGACAGGTCAAGGGAGAGGGACCAGACGAAGAGACACACAAACCTGCTGCCTTGTAGGTAGACTGGGGACAGTCAAAGGCTAGGGAAAGCACCCGAATACATGCTTGTCAAAATCGGATGTACTGAGCCACAGGCTTGACAAAGCAGTGCAACGTAAAACCTGCTGCCTTGTAGGTAGACTGGGGACAGTCAAAGGCTAGGGAAAGCATCCCAAATAAATGCTTGTCGAAATCGGATGCACTGAGCCACAGGCTTGACAAAGTAGTGCAACGTAACTAAATTCATGATGTCACAAATCAAAATTAATCGTTATGGTGCTAATCCCGTGAAGTCCCATCAGGCGGCGATAGTGCCGGGCCCCCTGCCTCGAGGGGGTCCACCCATGACTACTGGTGGTCACCTTCCCCTGTGCTGTGGAGTCAAGGCACAGAGGAGTAGGTTAAGAGCTATTGACCAAATACCCCGGACACTCAACATACTACAGTGGAATGCCGAAGGAGTTCACAAGAAGAAAGACTCCCTAACACAGCGTCTTCATAAAGATAGATGTGGCATGCATTCAAGAGACACACCTCAACGCCAATCATAAATTCTCAGTCAGAGGATATCAGGCCACACGTTTCGACCGCGAAGGACACAAAGGAGGAGTTCTAATACTTACACGAAATACAATACCTTGCAGCGAAGTATCTGTGATCTCTGACAACCAAACAGAAATTATAGGTGTTGATATAATGATAAAGGACGTGAAAATAAGAATCTACAATCTGTATAGCCCAGCAGATAAGGACCTTACACTCTCAAACATGAAAATAACCTGACACAAACTGCATTATTGTCGGAGACTTTAATAGCCGTTCAGAAAGATGGGGATACCCAGATACTGACAAAAGAGGAGATGAATTGGAGGACTGGGAAATAGACTCAAATCTCCATCTACTCAACAAAGCGGATGACACACCGAGCTTCTACTCCAGAAGATGGCTTACCACTTCTACTCCAGACTTAGCTTTCTGCACAGGAGACATCCTCCACAAAATCGATCGCCATGTGCTGGACCAATTAGCAGGTAGTGACCACAGACCAATCAAGCTTGTAATGAATATGGAGTATGTTCCACAGGAGCAAAAGCCCTTGCCCCGCTGGAATTACAAATGAGCAGATTGGGACAGATTTGCCATACTAACAGACAAATATTGTGAAAACATAAATACACGATATGTCAACATAAAGCAAATGGTGGAAAGTCTAAACAGAGCGATAATACAGGCAGCCACTGAGTCCATTCCTAGAGGAGCGAGGAAAAATTACAAACCATACTGGACTGAAGAACTACAAAGTTTGGAGGACAAAGTTGAAGATGCCAGGAAGACAGCAGAGAGAGAACAAACAATTGAAGCGAATACCTCTCTCAAAGCCATCTCAGCAAAATATAAAAGAACAGTAAATCAAACAACAAGAGATCGTTGGAGGGAAAAAACAGAAAACCTGAATTTTGACAGGGATGGAAACAAACTATGGAAACTAGTGAAAGCCATGAACAATGAAGGACCTAGAAACAAACAAATAACAATTAAACAAGGAAATGCCTTGCTTACAGGAAAAAAGGCTGCAAATGCACTAATGGAACACTATGCAAATGCAAACCACATTGATATTACAACTGAACAGAAGAAAGCAATCAAAGACAAACAGATACATCATAGAAATACAGAGACAGCAGCAGAATATATGATGGCAAATCTAACAATGGAAGAAATGGAACAGGCAATGAATACCCTAAAAAAGAAGAAATCACCAGGAAAGGATGGAATCACAAATGAAATGCTAATAGGACTAGGCACCAAGGCAAAGAAGAAACTACTAGCAGTCCTAAATAACAGCTGGAAGAGAGGAATAGTCCCACAGGCATGGAAGGAAGCTATACTAATACCAGTCCCAAAGAAAGGAAAAGACCTGGAAGAACCAAATGGCTATCGACCTATCAGTCTACTTAGCTGTGTAGGAAAATTAATGGAACGCATTATCAATGGCAGGCTAACATGGCATCTGGAAGAAAACAAACTCTTAACACCACACCAAGCAGGATTCAGAAAGTACAGATCCACTGAAGATCAAATAACCTATATAGCTCAGGAAATAGAGGATGCCTTCCAAGAGAAAAAGCACACACTAGCAGTCTGGATAGATTTAGAAAAAGCATTTGATAAAGTATGGAAGGAAGGACTGAAAGTAAAACTGCAAAACATGCATGTTTGTGGAAAAATGTATAAATGGATCAGCCACTACCTTGAGAACAGAACTGCCAGGACAAAAGTACAAGGACAAACAAGCAAAATGATGCTGCTGGAGCAAGGTGTCCCCCAAGGAGGAGTTCTTTCACCAACATTATTCCTAGCATATATAAATGACATCACAGAAAATTTTCCAGCCAGAGTACACACATCCTCCTTTGCAGATGACCTAGCCATATGGACATCTGAAGAATATATTAGTACAGCTAACAGCAGAATACAGCAAGCCTTATTAGCGCTAGAGGACTGGTCAAAATCATGGCTAGTGAAGATAAGTGAGGAGAAAACATGCACAGTGTTCTCCCTCTCAAATAAACCTCAGCAACCTAAGCTGGTATTGAATGGAAAAATATTGCGCCATGAAGAAAATCCAAACTATCTAGGAGTCACCTTTGATCGTCGCCTGACATGGAAAACACAGGTTGAGAAAAATCGAACAAGAGCAAGGCAGAGAATGGCAATCATGAAAAAGCTTGCTGGTACAACGTGGGGAGCAGATGAGAAAGTTCTCAAGAAGTTATATACTGGACGGGTGAGGCCAGTACTGGAATATGGCATTGCAGCTTGGGCAACAGCAGCTAAGTCAAACTTTAACAAAATAAGTAGAGTCCAAAACCAAGGAATGCGAATCATAACTGGAAGCCTGAAGACAACGCCTATTAATGAACTAGAAAAGATCACTTGTTTACAACCAATGCAGGATAGAAGAGATAGCAGAGCCCAGCAACAAGCAGAAAAATTTAGAAGATTGACAGACCACCCTATGTACAACAGATTTAATGGTTTTGGAAAGGGAAGACTGAAGCGTAGCAACTTTGTAGAAACTGCAAAACGAAGGATTAGGGCAGATCCTATTCTTAACATATCAACAGTCAAGCCCATAAACAATGCACACAAGTTTCCAGCTTGGAGACAGCAGCAACTGCCTGAGATGATAGAAAACATTCCTGGTATTGAGAAAAAGAACACTCAGCATGAAACCGAAAGAAGAGAAATAACCCTAAACTACATAAAAGAACATTACCCAAGCAGGAATTGGACCCATGCATATACAGATGGATCAGCCAAAAATTCAATAGAGAATGGAGGAGGAGGAATTCTCCTAAATTTAAAAAATGGAGTGAAAAAAACACATTCAATGGCAACTGGAAAATTTTCAAGTAACTTCAAAGCGGAGGTAGAGGCTCTGAAAACTGCAGCAGAAATGCTCCTGATGGAGGAAAATAAAGAGAAGCAAATAGCTATCTTCACAGATGCAAAGTCAGCTGTCTCAATACTGAAGAGCAATAACAGCACAGAACTAACTGACCTAAGAGCAGCACTCCATGGTCTATGCCAGAAATCCAAAAAAGTTGTAATACAGTGGATCCCATCACATTGCAGTATACCTGGAAACGAAGAGGCTGACAGACTGGCAAAAGAGGGCGGACGACTACCACAGCCTGACATAGACATAACCTATAATGAGGCAAAGAGGTTGATAAAAAGCACTTATAGAACCAAATGGGAATCAGAGCATCCAGGCCATCAGAAGGATGATGCATATTACAAACTCGACCGAAGAGAACAAGTAGCAATCTTCAGACTCCGCACAGGACATAACAGGCTGAAATACCACTTGTTCAATAAACTAAAGATAGGAGATACCGATGAATGTAATTGTAGAACTGGAAAAATGACAGCAAAACATTTGCTGCAGGATTGCCCAACGTATGCAGAACAGAGAAAGATATTTTGGCCCACACCTGCTTCATTTGAGGACAAGCTCTATGGAGATATCAACAAGCTAAAGTTGACCGCAGATTACTTTAACTATATACAGGTTGACATTTAAAGGTGCATGAAGACCCAGAGGCATGAAATGGAATATTGCTTGGATAGCAAATCCATTACGTGGAAAGTCCAAATCAAAAGCCCATTGTGTGGGCTTCATAAAAGGTGGAAAAGTGTCCTAGTGGCACGAAATGGAATATTGCTTGGATAGCAAATCCATTACGTGGAAAGTCTGAATCAAAAGCCCACTGTGTGGGCTTCATAAAAGGTGGAAAAGTGTCCTAGTGGCACGAAATGGAATATTGCTTGGCTAGCAAATCCATTACATGGAAAGTCCGAATCGAAAGCTCACTGTGTGGATGTCATCTGCAGACTGCATACTTCTGGTTTCCGGAAGAACAGCCTATGGTGAACGGAAGGCCCAATATACGGAAGTGAGGCTAAGCAGCCATGTGCAGGATGTGACGATTCCTTGGGTGAGCCCAGTACCAGAGCGCTATGTATCGGCTCTGCAAGTATGGAAGCCTCCTTGGATGGCGGGGAATGCCCATGGTCTGCCCCTGCCTTCCCTTGAGGGCTGACCAGGATCTTTGGCTGTTCTATATGGACCAGCTGGGATGGGGGATAACACCACAACAGTGAGAGTCAAACGTCCTAAGAAACCCCCGGGAAGGTTAACCCGGTCAACAAATGCCCGCAGAAGTCGGATGTGTCAGCCTAACGGTGCAAGAACGCAGCTGTGCTGTAAACAGGCACAACGCAATCACATCCGGAAAAAAACTCCGGATGAACGAAGAAGAAGAAGAATCCACTACAAATACAACATGTTTGGCAGCTCTGCACTCCCGCCATCAGAAGACTGCTGTCAGTCTCAACTTCCATTCTCTTGCTAGGTGTTCTACTAGTATGTGTCAAACTCCCCTGGAATTTATAGAGACAACAAATAAAGTGGTTGTGACATCTTGCGAAAATGAAGTCCAGTCAGTTATCACTTTGTACCTACAGTCCAAGAGGGTCAAGGTGTAGTGCTAGAGCAATACAAGTATCAGATGGTTAAACTCTGTCAAGGTAAAGTATGTAAACGGTTGTTGCTGTCATATGCAGGACGTGATCAACCCCAACACCAGGCTGATTTACTAGGAAAAATTATACATCAGAAGTTTGTCTTTGCTTTCTTAATGAGAAGTCAACGATAAATAACTGGACACACATAATAGATACATATAATACAAGAATAACACAGTCCACCGTGTGTTTAATTTCACATGCACAAGAACTCCCATCAAATGTTAGCTATATTCACATTCTCTCATGATGTACCATAATTGATGACCAAGACAGGATACAGAGTCATTTTGTACAAATAGAAATAAATAAAACACTTGTACAAAGCAATAACATCAACTTGGGATAATAGGCTATGAAATAAAAGAGCTGTAAAAACCAAAATTGTGGTCATATCTTTACAATCTTCAAGAAAGCAAAATATTTGCCATGCGTTACATGAAAATCTGTCCAACATTGTAAATGAGATATAAATATCTAGGACGATTGTTTACTATGAACATTTCCAATGAACAATGATTATTAAATCACTTGGCTTTTATCTGAATTGAACAGGCACTGCTTTCTTTCCATTCAAATCACTATAATTGGTTCAGCACACATAAATCGGCAAGTATTTCAAATGGGGAGACTAAGCACAAGGAATGAATAAATTATAAACAAACACATCTGACATACTGATGAGAGTACGTCACTTGTGAGAAAACAACAAACTACAATGCCAAGGACACAACACATATACATATATATGTCGGAAATAAAGAAAATTTCACGTTCAAATATTGCACATGATATTTTCCCCTTGCTATTTATCCCTATCCCCAATTTTTTTTCTCTTCCTATTTATCCCATCCCTAAACTTGTTCCCTTCCTATTTATCCCATCCTCAAACTTGTTCCCTTTCCCCAATCAAACATGCTAAGCTCACACTGAAGAATGCACAACCATCACTGGCATCTATATCCTCTAATACAAAAGGGAAATGCTGAGTATGAAACACAATCCCACATTTCTTTCACTTGTGATTGCATAAGCCGTAGTGAGCACACTTGCCTGGTGGTCATGTGTTCAAATCCCCAATGATAAAGGGACTGTTTTTTTTTCACTGACCTTAGCTCCCGGGTCAACCCAGCCTAATATAGGTACCAGGAGATATTCTGGGAAGTGAAGGTGACTGGTGTGAGACTGACACCCATCAAGTGTTGACTGGTCTGTCAAAATATGGAGTTAGCACCATATACCCAACACATTTGACATGAATGGGTCCTTGACTTCCATTCAACAGATTGGCAAATATAAAGTGAAGTTTTAATGACTGCAGTGTTTGAAAATATTGCCGGTCCAAGTTTTGTATTCTTCTTCTTCTTCTTCTTCTTCTTCTTCTTCTGCGTTCATCCGGGTGGTTTTTTTTTTTCTCCAGACGTAATTGTGGTGTGTCCGGTTATGCGCCCTTAGGCCAACACATCCGACTTTGGTGGGCATTTGTTTTCCGGGTTAGCCTTTCTGGGTGTTTTGTATTCACCCTCTGTAAGTTCATGCAACATAACAGGTAAATACAAAACTTGGACCGGCAATATTTTCAAACAGTGAGCAGTCATTAAAAATACACCCTATACAACCCCTGGAACATTGAGATGGTTTGCTATCAAATTTCACTACACACAAAATGATGAAAGTAGTCTCATAGTCAATACTGCCGCTGGAGGGGTAGTTTTAGACCTTCACATTTCCTAGGCCACGACATATAAGGTGAGGTGGTCACTTCCTCTCTCGTCTTTCCTTCCCAGACAATTCTGAATACTGTCTGGTTCCAGCTTTTATGAGGGTGGGACAAACCCAGAGTTGTACTGGAGGGAAAATACAACAGCCTCTGATAGTGGTTGACCCTGGACCACTGTCTTGACAGGCAAGTATGCTATCCACTATGCCATTGCAGGCACTTGGTATAGTTATATTATTTCTTAATTTGTTGTATTTACTTTCGTGAAACGGTCATTTGCACTGCAAACACTTCTGTCATATATTATTAGCTTAAATTTGTGCTCTGGCTTGAAACCACACCCATCACACTGTCTTCTTTAACTCTACATTTCATTTGGTTTGCACGATCATAATCACTGCAGCCACATATTTGGTTTACATGATTATTAGCACTCTAGTCATGCATTTCATTTGGTTTACACAATCCTAACCACTCCAATATTTGGATTACATGATCTAACACCAGTCACATATTTGTATTACATTATTGTAACTGCCCTAGTCACTCATTTCATTTGGTTTACATGATCATAACCACTCTAACCACATATTTGGTTTACATGATCATAACCACTCCAGACACATCTTATTTGGTGTACATGATTGTTAGCACTCTAGTCACACATTTAATTTAGTTTACCTAACTGTAACTGCCCTCGTCACACATTTAATTTGGTTTACATTATTGTAATTGCTCTAGTCACACATCTCATCTGGTGCACATGATTGTAACCGCTCTAATCTAATCTCTTATTTAGTTACTTTATCTCCTTTGGTTTACATGATTGTAATCACTCGTAACACTTTATCACTTATTTGTCATCTTCACAATTTCACTTGTCTGACAGCGTTCTGGTGATTTTATAACAAAATCTCTTATGAAGTTCTTCTTCTTCTTTGCGTTCAGCCGGAGTGTTTTTTCAGATGTGATTGCGGTGTGTCTCGTTAGGCACCCTTGGGTCGAAACCCTTACCAACACATCTGACTTTTAGCGTGCATTTTTGACCAGGTTAGCATTCCTGGGTCTTGTGAAGTTATACAGAAAAAAACAATAATGCAGCTGCTTCTAGCACATGAATTCATATTATTATTCCTTTGCATCACTTGTGTCATACAAGACCAGCCCTATACTGATTTCTATTCTCAAATATACTATACAATAAAGTTTCTCAGCCTTCTCTGAGTTCATTTTATTCTCCTCCTTGTCCTTATCTCATGTGCTTTGTGGGTTTCAGTATGTATGGATCCTGTACAGCTATCCATTCTTACATCAATTCTGGTGGTGGCAAGGGACCACAAAAATCATAAACAACACCAGAAAACTACATAATAACAGATGCAGCACTGGCCATTGACAATCAACAAGTACAACAGACGACACCAAAACATCACAGGCATAAAGACAACACAAATTGTTTAAAATGTCATTAAAGTTACACACATGGTTCAAAGTGGATTAGCAGTATTCTAAAAGGATCATAAATCACATCATTACACAACTGGACAATAGCTGACAAGTATGACTTTCACAACACATTAGAGAGAGGTTCAATATCAGCCACCACTCATCATATTATCTGATGTCTGTGTATTTGTTAGCACTAGGAATTTTCTGGAAATCAAAGGAAGTTTGACCAAACTTAGAATTGTTAACTACAATGTTAAATCAGTACTACTATATGGGTCCAAGACATGGAGAACAACTAACAGAATCACTAATACTACAAACATTCACTAATTCACCTGCACAGAACAGTGGGAATAGAATGCTGTGACAATATCACCAATGTAGAGCTCATGAAGAGAACTAAATTCTGGTGAATCAAGAGGTAAGAAAATGACAAAAATACAAGGGAAGAATTTGGTGAAGAAGATGACTAGACTACAAGACCACTTGAATAGTCTAAATGAGATGTGTAGGGAATGTAACATGAAAATTAGCACAGGTAAAAGAGAGGTAATGACTATTAACTAAATAAGAAAAAACAATTCACCTAAAAGAACATACCCTGAAACAAGTAAAGAGTTTCAAGTACCTAGGAAGTATAATATCAAATGGCAAATCAGAAGACGAGATCGAAAATAGGTGCAATAAGGCAAACCAACTCATTGGACAAATGGCATCAATACTAAAGAACATGTATCTTCTTCTTCTTCTGCGTTCATCCAGATTTTTTTCCCCGGATGTGACTGCGTTGTGCCTGTTTACAGCAGAGCTGCATTCTTGCGCCGTTAGGCCAACACATCCGACTTCTGTGGGCATTTGTTGACCGGGTTAACCTTCCCGGGGAGAACATGTATCAATAACTACTACACTTTACAACACAATCTTCCTACCAACTCTATGTTACCAATGCCAAACCTGGACAATGACAGAAAAAGTGAGAAGAAAAATTACAACAACAGAAATTAGATTCCTGAGAAGAATGTATCAGGAAGAGATAAGATCAGAAATGAAGAAATCAGGACTAAAGTGAGGGTTATAGCTGCACTAGATTTTATTAGAAGGCAGCAAGTCAAATGGTTTGGCCATGCAAGTAAGTTACCAACTAACAGTATACCACAACAAGCAATGATGTACAGACCAGATGGAAGCAAAGGAAGATGCCGACAATGTAAACGATGGACGGAGGGAATAGCAGAGTCTATGGGAATATCGATACATGATGCCCATAAGAAGGCACTCTCCCGCTGTTTATACTTCACCTCGACACCTCAAGGTATAAGAGGAACATGATGAGATGAGATGATGACAAAATTACAAGAGAATAATTTGGAAAAGAATATGACAATATTACAAGAGAATTATCAGAAGAATCTGTTGAAGACAAAAAGTGATTAAAAAGATATCTCTTTGACTGCTGAAGAGAAATGCCAGACGTAGGCATTAAACTTGTGTAGTGTAACTACTTCATGAGTCTCAAGACAAAGAAATTATAAACTTGTAAACAAGGTGATACATCAAAATATCGGATTACAAGAAAAACGTCAACTAACACCTGCTGATCTAAAAATGGTTTTCATGGACAGAGGATCGACTTCATTGCTATAGGTTTTACTCCCTTGGCCCAGCCTCTTTCCGCACAGACTGCCGAAAGCATCGAGTAGCACTTTGTAGCTCTAGCAACATCACACAGAGGTCTGAAAATACCAAACCCGTTAACCGAATGGAGTCAGAAGATGAATCCAGACCTTAGGATCGCAAGATTTGTGGCTTGACCAATTGGCCAAGGAGGACTCAAATCTGCAGATCTAACCTAGCTAGTGTTTCATTAACAGCAAGTGCAGCAGATGTAACAGAATCTGCAGAAATGAATTAATACAGCAACTTTACTTGATAAAAAAAGCAACCACCATAAACTGATGAATATATGAAGAAAATGTACCTCTTCATTAATTTTTTTTATTCTTCCTGAAATGTTCATTTTAAAAGTACTGGCTGAGAATTAGGAAAATCCATAATGGGTAAATCCCCAAGCACTTAAATCTTGTCATTTGTCAGTGTGTGTGTGTGTATGTGTAACAGAAGGTTAGGAAGAAATTATACAGGACTTAGTATTATCGTGTGTAAAATTGGTGATTTCAAGATTCGACACTTAAAGAAATGTGGATTTCAAATAAAAAGCCGCATGAACTGAACATTCCAGTCTTTAAAATATTTCCTTCGTATACTAAATCTTTGTAAATGTGACAATATTTAATTGGCACCACTTACTAATCAAAAATTGTACGCATTATCAAATAGAAAGTTCTTAACATTTATAATCCTCACAAAACTCCTAATATGTCAAGGAAATTTACTAAAATCTGGCCCAATAAGATAACCCTCGAGTTGTGCAAAGGTCAAATAGACAATAAAATACAGGTAAACTTTTAAAATCAGTCTCAATGGAGTAAGTAGTAGATTTGACTACATGACCACTGAGCTGGCACTCCACGAACAAACATCAGTTCTGGACAAAAATGATCGGGCATACTGACAACCAATTTTATGTTTGCATGTTTTCTTTGTTTCAACATTATCAACATCTCAGAGTCAGCTTTCATCTTGGTTTAGATTTAAATGATCTTTTACTGAAGACTGCCGGTGCTGTAATAAAGGAGTTATGGATGCAATTTTCTCATATCGCATTAAAAACAGCTGCGGGCGATTTGGCAGCAGACCGCCTTGCATTAGTTTTCATACAATGGTATGGGTGCTGGTCATTCAGAAAGTAATGGCAAACTATTGGGCATAACTTGACAAGAGACTGCAAAGTCAAAAAATGCTGGGGTTGACTATAACATCCTGTGAAGGATATGCAATTAACTTTACTGCAGACTAGTGATTGGTGTTTAACAAACAAGAATGCTGGGAAATAGTGACTAAATCAGGGCTAACTTTATTAAAACTATAAAAATGAAAATAAAGAAAATCACAAAGTATTATTTCACTCTTAGTATATCAAACTCAGTGGGGGTCCTTAGGTAATAGTTGTAATGGTTGTACGCTGATGATGCCGTGAGCGCGGTTGGGCTAGGGTTCAACGCTTCAGCTCACTGTCCACTAAGAAAGGGAGAGACTAACCACTTATCTCTCATGTACTCAGGCCTACAAAATGTGATGATCCTAACACTTCACAGATCATAGCAGGTTCCTGCTTTGAAACTTTTTTTTTTTTTTAAATATACCAAACTCAGAATATGTCAACCACAGAGATATAATTAGTTATAATTTCATCATAAAGTATTGTAAACGTTAATTAATAAACATAAAATCATCAAACATGAGATATGATAACTGCATTAAAATCTCAGTTTAGAAAACTCTTCATTTTGTGTAAACTTTGAATCTTGTAACCATCTGTAAACTGTTTCTGAAACAGACGTCGCTTCACATGACCCACAGTACAGTCACATGACCCACGTTATAGTCACAAAGTACAAGTTTAAACTCACAAAGTACAAGTTTAAACAACTCTTTACATACCATGCCCTAAGACAAAGGTTGCCAGACCCATATTTATTTTATAGGCAATCGACATCCCAGGAGTGGTCAATGTCATGTGATGGCCTTTACTTTCCAAGTTGTTTGCTGGTACCCAATTTAGGCTGGGTCCAAATGGGTGCCCAAAAATCTGCGAATTTGAACCTAGGATCACCAGGTTGGAAGGCAGGCATCTAGCTACTAAGCTAGCACAGCTCCCAGCCTTATCCCCTAGAAACACACAACTATACAGAACCTGGACGATCATTCCCTTGAACATTGACCAATTTCTGAGAGCTGTTACATAACACATTTTTTGGTCTCTTGACAATTAACTATCTAAACCCCATGGAGAAAACATTGCAGACCTAGGCCCAATCCTAGCCAATCTGTGTGTCTTCCTCTTCTTCTTTTGTCCTACTGCTTTTGCCGTGAAACATCCCAGAGGGGATGTAGATTTAATTTTCTGTGTTTCGTTAGTTTTGTTGTTGTGCTAATGTCATATTTGATTTCTTCAATGTCTCTTTTACCCCATCTAGCCAACTATTCCTGGGTCGTCCTCTAGCCTTGTATCCTGATGTTCCCATATAAAACACTCTAGCCACAGTTGATCTTGTTCCATTCTAGTTAAATGTCTGAACCAATTAACTCTCTGATGTTCCCATATAAAACACTCTAGCCACAGTTGATCTTGTTCCATTCTAGTTAACTCTCTGATGTTCTATACAGTCAGTAAGAGTGTTATACCCACTTGTTCCCAACTTATCTATAGTTCCTTGTAGTTTCTGTGTATGTTCTGTGCTGAATCATGGCCTGGATACATTCTAACCTGCCTCTCTGCAGATGTACAGTTCCAGCACTGGTCTTGCATACCCAGCTGGTTTCTAAGTGTGGAGAGGGGAAAGAGACATCTGCCATACAGTCCCACGGAAATGGTAGTTCGGTAACGAATAAAGAGAAATATCTCTATACCAGCCTCACTCCAACTGATGCAAGCTCTTTTTCGGATTCAGGCATCCTGATGCAATGGACTAGTTAAACCTTAGTCTACCTGACAATAAGAGTTAAAACTCAGTCTACCTGAAGATAAGAGTTAAAACTTAGTCTTTCTGACAATAAGAGTTAAAACTTAAGTCTTTCTGAATATTCACAAACTACAAACTATTCTTTGCATTTATACATCTTCACAGAAGTTACACCCCCGTCTACAAACAAAAGAAACAACCAGGACTCTTAAAGTGAAACCTATGAAACGTCACCCAATTAATTCACAAGCATGCACTGTATATTACTATAAATAAATCAATTGTTTACATCACATATATAAACAACAGGTAGAAAAATAAGAAATCACAATACAAATGTACAATAATGCAATGATTAAAAATATACAAATATGAACTGAACATCAAGCACTTAAAATAATTACATTTAAAAAAAAAAAAATACAGAAGCAATACAGAAATGCTGGCAGTATTTCACTTTCTCTGCAGTTTTACACCTAATGACATTTCTGTCCTAATATCTCAGTATACAACCCCAACTTTGTGGTTTTTACAAGCCGATGTTACTGATGTTATTTAGACTTAGAATGCTGAAGGATCTGGCCAGATCTATCATACAATCAAAAGTATGTGTATTCCCAAAGATTGCTATATATGGGTCAATTATGCACGATAGTGCTCTGAAAAATGCGGTCAATGTATAAAAACCATGTATGGCACTTTGAATAACTGCCAGTAACTCTGCAAGAAAAAATACAGACATTTTACAAGATCTGAACATGGAAGAAAACTGGCGCACAAACAGCATCAAGTCTGGTAAACTGAGATACTTTACTCACATTAAACGTCACAATAGCTTGGAAAGAACAGTGATGGAAGGTATGGTCTCCTGGAGAAGGCTGGGGTTGACCAGCACAAAGGTGAGCGACATGGCCAGAGATTGAAAGGCTCTGCATGTTGTAATGAGAGCAACGTTCTGTAAAGAACCTGTTACACGATGATGAAGTTCAAATGTGCCACTGACAAAGCTTCTTTTTCACAAAGAGATATTAAAGTCTATTGAGGCATTATATACTAAAACAACTGGTTGAATTTGTCAATACATTCATCTCATCTTGTGCCTTGCAGTGATGAGGTTAAGCATAAATAACAGGAGGGTACCCGTTTATCGGCTTCATATATCGAGATTCCCATGGATTCAGTTATTCCCCCTGTCTATCGTTTACATGGCCGGCCTCTTCTCCTGGTTCCATTTGTTCTGTCCATCGTTTATATGTTTGGCCTCTTCTTCTGGTTCTATTTGTTCTGTACATCATTGTTTGCTGTGGTATACTTTCAGTTGGTAGCCTAGTTATATGGTCGAACCACTTCACTTGCTGTTGTCTAATGAAATCTAGCGCTGTAAATATTCAGACTGAAGTGGCCAGATAAGAGCAGCACATGAAGAGCACATCCATCAAAGCCAAACTGGCACAGTTAGCCGTTGTGTGCCAATGTATTTATATTAGAGAAGATTACAGTGTCTATGGACATTCCCAAAACACCATGATAATCAATACATAACTGAACATTTTGCACAAACACACACACTGTCTTTCTTCACCAGAACTTAGAAGAAGAGAAAAAAGACCTAGCATGTCCTTTAGTAGACAGATACTAAAAACAGCGATAACTTAATGTAAAAGAATGCTATATTACTCCCTCTGTCCATTTACATGCTCGGCCTCTTCTTCTGGTTCAATTTGTTCTGTAAATCATTGCTTGTTGTGGTGTACTTTCAGTTGGTAGCCTAGTTATATGGCCAAACCATTTCACCTGCTCTTTCTAATGAAATCTAGTTCTGTAAATATTCATATTGAAGTGGCCAGATAAAAGCAGCACATGAAGAGCACATCCATCAAAACCAAACTGGCACAGTTAGTCGCTGGGTGCTGATGTATTTATAACGGAGAAGATTACAGCACCTATGAACATTGCCAAAACGCCATGATAATCAATACATAACTGAACATTTTGCACAAACACACACACTGTCTTTCTTTGCCAGAACTTAGAAGAAGGGAAAAAAAAGACATGGCATTATTAGATGCACTCTTTCTTAATGTGCCGAACTGTAACAAGTTAAAACTATATCTATTAAATAATTTTCAGAACATGGCAAAAGATTTGTCCTCTACATATACATAAAATAATTTTCAGAACATGACAAAAGATTTGTCCTCTACATATACATAAAATAATTTTCAGAACATGACAAAAGATTTGTCCTCTACATATACATAAAATAATTTTCAGAACATGACAAAAGATTTGTCCTCTACATATACATAAAATAATTTTCAGAACATGACAAAAGATTTGTCCTCTACATATACATAAAATAATTTTCAGAACACAGCAAAAGATTGTCCTCTACATATATCCACTCAATGAGTGATGCACTGATTGATGCTATGAATCATTCCTTTAGTAGGCTGATACCAAAAATAGCAATAACTTAAGGTCAAAAAATGCATTCGACACATGCAAGAGTTGGTCAAGGAAAGGAAGAAAGAAAAAAACAAAAGTATTTTTTTTTAAACACAGACTGCAAAAAATAACTATGTTTTAATCATCATCATCATCAAGAGTAATGCTGGCTGACTAGCAACCTTTAATTGAATGTATTAGTACATGTCATGTGCTGAATTTTTCCATGCCATGCTGTAACAAAAAGAATCGCTGTCTGCCTCTACCTTTCTGCCCACAAATCTTTCCAGTTGTTATATGTTCCGGTATTCTCTTCTCATTATGTGGCCAAAAATGTTGACTGCCTCTTTCTGATGTTTGTTAATTTATCTGTATGCCTTAACCTCTTTCATAAAATTTAGATTACACAATTTGGTTGTCCAGATTTTTTCAGGATTTTTCTGTAAAATCACATCTCTATGGCTTCAAAGAATTTCTTTTGCTTGCTTACTAAACACTCAGAAATCAGCCATTATGTTAACATTGATTCTGTGTAACATGAAAGCCTTTTTATATCTAATTTCCAACAATAGGGACCTATTGCATAATACTGATACATAAAGCAAAGAGCTACAAATACATCATCTCTTCAAATGTCTGAACTGATCAAAATATCTTGAACGCAATCATCAAAACCATTGCGTTTCCATACTTCCAATATAAAAATTATTTTATAATCAAATCAACTTCATTCTACATCAAAATACATGTTCCTCTGTTAATATGAAACAGTATTTTCTTGGGAATAAAATAATTAACTTAGCTGTTATCAATACTTAGCAGGAAACAGAACAATTTTAACGTAACCTAAACTATCATTCGCCGGTGTGTTACTGCATGTATTGGGGGTATGGGGGGAAGAGAAGAGCAAAGAACAACAAGACTGCAACCAGCATTATTGCTATAAAAGACAACTATGAGAGGTTGGGGTTGTTTTAACCCAACCAACCATGAACAAGTCTGAAGAAGCAAAAAACGCCACAGTTCGGGTTGGTTGAGGGGCTATGCTCCAGTAAGAGATAAAGGGAAGAAAAAGAAGAGGAGGAGGAAGGAGAAGAAAAAACAACTCAGTATTTAGTTGGAGAAAACATTTATACTGCTTTCCAGTTAGTATTTTTGGCTATTGTCTGGCACCAGATAAATGTCATTTCCTAATTCACACCTGCCATTAAGTGGAGGTGAGTGGGGTGCCTGAACCTGTATTTCAAAGCCAGGTGTGTTGCCTTGGTTGATCAGTATTTCATTGGAAATGAAACAATATCAACACCAAACTGTCAGTATTTCGGTGGAAACACACTGTTAATTCTTTGCAATCAGTACTTTGTTGGAAATAACATATTTTTAACACCAGACTATCACAATTTAAATTCAAAAATACTTTTAACACTGAGATTTGTAACATAGATAGATATTAGGCTTTGATCGGAAATAACACTCTAAATACTTCATTTAAAAATTGACATCAGTGTACTCTGAACATTCCCACACATGCTCCTCATCAAAAGCCACTCTTCAACACTTTACAAACGGTTCTTGGAAATAAAACACTTTTAGCAATCACACTTTACTAACAAATTGTTGTTACAATATTACCATCCACCTACCAGTATTACTTTAATACTGCCACCAGTTTTTAGTTGGAAATGACATAATTTTCACATGGCTACCAATATTAATTTGTAAAATAAAACAACCATGAATATCAATAGGAAACAAACACTTGAGAAATGCATCATATAATAGGATGTTCATAAACTGTCTTGAACCACAGAACCAAAATATTTATCATAGTTAGAATGGTGACTCACACCAAAATATTTATCATAGTTAGAATGGTGACTCACTAAAGTACTTATCTCACGAAATATAATATTCCCAGCGGTGCTAGCGGGGGATCCTCTCAGCTTCCTGTAAGACGATGTGACTTGACTCCACTTTCTTTAATGAAGATGCTTTTCAGCAGCAGCTCCCTCCCTGGTTTCCTCCACTTCCTCCAACATTCAAGCTCTGATTGGCTGGTGAATGTTGTGGTCCGATTTTTATTCCATTGGCCTGTCAACGGAAAAGATATGACATTAAGCTCATTTATATGTTGTAACAAAACAATAAATCAGGTCATAAATCAATCAGGTGCAGTCTCCACAATGAAGGTTGGCTGCAATGGATCTCTGATGCAGTCTCTCACCCTGACTGTACATTCTCTCAGATTGGTGTTATCTTCCCACTTGTATCGTCTGCCTCTTGCTTGCTTGCCTGCAAACTTACACTCCAGTATGGTTTTTATAAGAGTGTTATGTTTCTTAACGTGGCCAAATTATTTCATTTGCCTCTTTTTTTATTTTTCACCAACTCTCTTTTCATTCCCAGTTTTTCAAGAACCTCTGCATTTGATTGTTTTTGTTTCCATGAGATACAACATATTCTTCTGTATATCCACTCTCCAGGACCTCTATTCGACTTTCTAATTGCTTGTTCACTGTCCAGGCTTCAGCGTCATATAGTAGTACTGAATATACTTAACATTTGAAAATTCTCATTTTTAATGCATTGTTAATCTCTCTAGATGTTAATTCTGATTTCAGTATGCTGAAAGCATTTTTGGCCATTCCTATTCTCTCTTTGATTACTGTTTCACTTCTGTCATCATCTGTTATTACATGTCCAAGATAGGAGAAACATGTTAACTGTTCTAGTATCTCTCCATTGCCTGTAATGTTTCATGATGACCTCTCCCTTCCACTGAAGATTATTATAGCTTTTGGTAATGGTCAAGTTAGTCCCAAAGCAGATGCTGCCTATGGTGCTGAGTTGAGTCAAGAACTGAGATCACAGCACTTGGGACATTCTCATACATGCTCCATCTTCATATTCAACAGCCAGCAAAGAGTCCCAACACTAATGGCACCTGTAGCAGTCTGATTAAATGTTGGGGATTGAAGTGTTAGGTCTTCACATATTCTAGGCCATGACATATGAGGTGGGGTGGCAATGAGGTGGGGGTGGCTATGAGGTGGGGGTGGCAATGAGGTGGGAGTGGCAATGAGGTGGGGTAGGATATTCCACAGCCTCAGTGTGATGTCATCTTCACCTTTCTATCTACAGGCCCGTCCAGGACAGCTCCATGCATTTCAGTCAGCCTTCAAGGGAAGGTTGGAGCAGGACATGGACAAACACACCGGGGGCCACCCAAGAAGGCTTCCATAAATGCAGTGCTTGCACACAATGCTCTGGTATACTGGAGTCACACAAGGAATCACCATGCCCTGCACACAGCTGCTTAGCCTCACATATGTATATTAGGCCTCTGGTACATCACAGGCTGTACTTTTAGAGACCAGAAATGTGCAGTTCACAACTTTGATAGTTTCTAATTTCTTCTTCTCCGTTCGTCTGATAGTGAGGGACACTGGTAATAGGGAAAACTAATCCACATTAAAAAATCAGTGCAGTGCACTAGAAGTAGTAGCATGTATGGACTACACTTGAGTACAAAGCAATGGCATGTCTGTATCTTCCGTGCTAACACAAATAAATAACATATATAAGAGTACCATAGACAGATATATTTCAAGCAGTTAAAATAAACATCAACAGAAATAGTTAAACAGTTAACATAAACAGAAGTGTTGAAGGGTCTTCAAAACTAGAGAAATACTGGAAGGCCCCGGTTAATGTCGGGGTTACGTTCTTGGAAAACGCGACTAAGTGAACCGATGTATAGCGAAACATTATACAGGTGTATACACAGGTAATGACATTATGGCGGAACCTAGCGACGTAAATTGAAGTTATGTCACATTGTGACACCGACGTTATAATGAAATGACGTAAACCGAAGCGACGTATAGCGGGGCCTTCCAGTATGTGAAACTGTACAGACACACACAAAGTATTACCTCATTGTTAATGTCAAAGACACCATCCTGAATCTTCTGGTAAATCTCCTTGGCTGTGTTGATAAATGCCTGAAAGCAGACAGCACAACATGTCACAATTACAGTTAAGACATGCCAAGGTTAAAATTGAGAGTCCTGTAGCTGAATGGTTAGAGGCTCACCTGTTAATCTAATGGTCATGGGTTCCATTCTGCTATTAAGCAGTGTGGCTGGACACTCACCTGGTGGTCTAGGGTTTAAAGCTGCATAAGTGCAGATGTGTTAAATTAACCCTGACCCCCAGGTCGACAGCCTAAAATACAATTCCTGGGAAGTAAAGACAGCGGTCACAATACTGACTGCGTAGCAGGTCAGCATGGCCAAATGGATAAGAATGCTTGTTCTTAAACATCTGGTGTGCTGATGCCGAGGTTAGCGGTTCAACCCCCACACCGGACAGCTGGACGGGTCAGTTAAATGTTGACCCGTCGTCTTTGACTTGGGGATGTAAATTACAAGTACCTCTTAAGCCGGAGTGGGTTCACCTGATGGCGAGGGACACTACTAATGGGGAAAGTTAATCCACACGCAAAATTCAGACCATCACTGCTATAAATAGCGTGTATGGACTACGCTTGAGTTCAAAGCGAGCGAGGGCAAAACAAAAAACTGACTGCGTAATCTATCAAGTACCACTTGGTCTATACCAATATGGGTTTCGCACCAAATAGTCAATGTGCCTTTGTATAAGTAGCATACATAGAGAATATTTCTAAATGGGGTTTCTACTTATGAAATCATCAGTTGGATACAGCTTGACAAGACGAATCCAACGGTATCTCATCGAAGAGTGTACATTAATTCTAAGTGGAGTTATGAATTTTTTGGGGTCATAATTTACAACCAGAAAGTGCACAGGAATCTATTCAAATCTGTTAGTTCTTTTCGTGCCCTGTAAATTGGGAGCTGAGAAATTCTGCCTTCTATTACTGTGGCTTGTTTATTTTTAAACGGACAACATAGTACCATGTATCATTGCATCCGGGGTCGCGAGGCCTAACTTGGCATATTATCTATTTTTCAATAGGATGTGCCGTGACCTAATTAACAATTAAAAATGGCCACCAATTGTTTATTATTTATTAACCCTTTAACGGGCATAGCGCCTGATAGCGTTCGATGCATTAAACGGTCATAGCGTCCAATCGCGTCTTTGACGACTAGTCGTTTTAAAAATGCGATCTCTCGGTTTTCCGACACTTCCGATAACTACTTTCACTTTCGCCGATAGCTTGACAACGTGGCCGCCATTTGTAAACGCGCTACAATGACTTTGAACAGACTTTAACGGACTTTTTTTGATAGTTTTCGGGATTTTTACGCTGTTTTTCAAAATGTTTTTCAAAGCGTTACTTTGCATTAGCAGTCGTGAGTCGGACTTTAAAGAAAGTGATTATGATTCTGAAAATGTGTTTGTAAATTGCCGTATAGATGAGGAAAATCACAAACAACATGCCGTATTTCGTAAATATTTGTGTTCATATATGGATTACCGGCAACAATCACGTGAGTAACATATTCTGCATGCTTTTCCCTTCATTGTGTTGTTTATTTAACTAAAATCGGTTGACTAACACCTTATTTGTGATGTTTTTACTAACGCGACCCGAAATTTTACAGAACCTGAAAAAATCTTGCCCGTTCAGGGCTACAAAACGGACAAGCGTCTGCCCTGTAAAGGGTTAAAAGTCTGTCGCAATGCTAACAAAACTGGTAAGATGTATATTTTATTATGCGTTTTTGGCAACAGGAAAGTAAAGGCCACATTCCTCTTTCAATAGAATGTCGAGAGGATTGAGAGGATCAAATTCATTTCACCGGGTTTTACCCCATATGGCTCAGTCTCTTTCCGCAGGGCGGCCTGCAGAAAGCATCGCACAAAGCACGAGAGTATCCGTGTCTCAGAGACAAATGCACTTGACTTTTAAGAATTTTCGATAGGATATGCTGTACCTAATTAACAGTTTAAAATAACTGCCCATTTAATATTTATATTAATTAAATGTCTTGTGAAATGTTCGTTGTTAGTGAAAGAACAATTCATGAAAATGTACTCATATTGTCTTAATGTACCCACTGCATTGCGACAGCTTTCTTTTGTTGATTAAATATCATGCATTAATGTAAGTAAATAAGTTTGTAACTGCTGCATAAATTAAGCAGCAGTTAATGAATTATTAAAATATTAAATAATAAAATTTAAAAAAATAAGTAAATATTCGCTAATAATTAATTTCTACTTCTGCTCAATAATTACAGTTCTGTATCTAAAAGTGAGCAATTAATAATTCAATACTAACTTTTTTTTTTTAAAACCATAACTTAGTTAGTTAGTTAGTCGACAGATCATCCTCGTTGCACATCGGACCATTCAGTCCATAAGTGCTCGGATCCCCTCCTCAGCAAATCCCGCAGCGTGTAGCGGCTAACGACGCCAGTTCTGTGTTGGTTTATCAATCTTCTTTGGCTTCCTGCGTAGTGTTCTTGTTTGGCCACCCCTCTTTTAATTTGCTGCTCTCGCAGTCTGGCCATTGTTGTAGATTCACAGTCATCACTTGGTTCTTGCAAAAGTCTCACTTCTCGTAGAGCATTCAGAATGTCAGCCTGGTCCATGGCGCGTCCGCCCTCCACAGTAGCCTCGCCTCACCTGCGAGCTTGTCAGCCCGCTCATTTCCTTGTACTCCCGCATGACCTGGCACGAAGATGAAACTAATCTTTGCCAGCCGAGACCGCTCCAGAGGCAGCAACCATTCTCTTCGGATCGACCCCTCCTCTATCCTCTTGATCATGTTCATTGAGTCGCTAAGGAAACAAGCCCTAGTGAATGTCTGTGTCTCGAGCCATGTTATTGCTTTACTTACTGCCATGACTTCCATGGTCAGGCTACTTGTGGTTTCAGTGAAAGCACCAGAGTCCTCCTTCACAATTCTCCCTCCGGCCCGAGCTGTAAAGGCCCATGAGCTTCTCACATGTCGGACGACCGACCCATCTGTGTAGATGACCGCGTCACTGTCTAGCGAATTCTCGAAAATCAACGCTTGTACTTCAGCCTCCACAGCAGCCGGATTTTCTTGTCTGCATTTTCTATCTAGTTGGATGCAAACTGAAAAGGATGTGCAGAAGTCTGTTGGCACTTGCACCCACTCCTCGCCAGGTTCTAAGTCCTCAAGTGAACACACCTGTTGAAGAATGTCTTCGGCTTGACCCATCCACGACCGTCCTCTTTTTAACCTGCTGCCCTTCACCTTCCTAATTTCACTATGCAGTGGATGCTGTGTGTTTGCGTTAATTCTGAGGTAGGCGCGTGCCCTGCAAACTTGCATTCTCTCTTCAATGGTTGGAAAATCAAGAAGGTAGCGCATCGCCCTGCATGCTGTATCTCTTGTACATCCAAGAATAATGCGCATAGCTTCATTCTGTATCCTTTCCATCCTTTCTATCTGCTTATGGCTGAGAGTCAGGATTGCCATTGCATACTCCAAAACAGACATGACCAGCCCCTCGTACAGAAGACATAGATGGCGCTGCTCACAGTTTGCTGCCGCCATCACCCGCATCGCTGCCAAGCCCCGCTTGGAAAATGTACTCATGTACACAAACCATAACTTATTTCACAGTATTTTATTTAAATTTAAATAATTAAGTACTGGTGCGCTGCTAAGAAAAAAAGTACTCCTTACAGGTTTACAGACGGGTCTGAAAACTGGCTTTAAAAATTATTTTCAGTCATGTCAAATGCTGAAAAATTATACAAGTACACTTGCATTCTGTTTAATTTTAGTAGTTAAATAAATTGCCAGTTATAATTATAAATAAATACAAGTCCACTATAGTTTAGTTCTATCTATTGTATGGGCGTCGCCATCTTGAATTTTGTGTTATGACTGCCAAATCTCATTTTCATGGTTGTGCTAAAAATATTTTCTTAACAAAGTTTTTGCGTTAATTGTTGAAACTCTTCACATAAAGAGAAATGGAACGGAGAATCCAAAAATGCAATAAAGTCTTTTAATATTTATGAAACGTGAGTTATAAAACAAATTAGCTTACCAGGCATCAACTATCGAATTTAACTCCACGGAGAAATAACTTTGAGCGACAAAGATTTGCAATCTTAGTAGACAGGCCACTTATGCAATTTTTAGAGTGTTTCCAGCGAAGTTCAACTGGTTATTTCCGAATACATCCAATCAGAAGCAAGCATGGGTAACCATAGGCATAAACTGGATGTCGCAAGGAACTTTATGCTAATTAGGGTCACGCCACCCATGTTAGGATATGCCGACCTTTGACATTGCTAGTATAAGAGTTCTTTATTTACCACTTATTTATTTACTATGGGTAAGATAATAACTTTTTTTTAGAATAATAAACGAAGAAAATAATGACTTTTATCAGATTTGAACATTGAAGAGAAACAGCTCAGTATATTAAACGTCGCTGTGGTTTAGAAAGAACAGTGACAGAAGCTTGGAAGAAGAAGCAGGGGTCAACCAGCATACAGGTGGATACACAGGAAGTTAAAGACCGCATGAAAAGACAAAAGGCAGGGAAACTGGCAAGCGACTGACAGGCTTCCGGCAGGTAATGATGACAGCAACTTTCTACAAGGCACCTGCTATATGATGATGATGATGATGATGATGATGATGAGTGTTGTAAAGTTTGCATATCTTGGCTCTGTAATCAACAACAAAGGGGACTGTTCACAGACATCAGGCACAGGCTGGCCACATCACTATAAAGATGACATGTGATCACGTACCAATGACACAACACCAGCAAAATTTCACAGACATCAGGCACAGGCTGGCTGCAGCACTGTAGAGATGACATGTAATCACGTACCAATGACACAACATCAGCAACATTTCACAGACATCAGGCACAGGCTGGCCGCAGCACTGTAGAGATGACATGTGATTACGTACCAATGACACAACACCAGCAAAATTTCAGACATCAGGCACAGGCTGGCCACAGCACTGTAGAGATGACATGTGATTACATACCAATGACACAACACCAGCAACATTTCACAGACATCAGGCACAGGCTGGCCACAGCACTGTAGAGATGACATGTGATTACATACCAATGACACAACACCAGCAACATTTCACAGACATCAGGTAAGGCTGGCCACAGCAGTGTAGAGATGACATGTGATTACATACCAATGACACAACACCAGCAACATTTCACAGACATCAGGTAATGGCTGGCCGCAGCAGTGTAGAGATGACATGTGATTACGTACCAATGACACAACACTAGCAACATTTCATAGACACCAGGCACAGGGTGGCCTTAGCAGTGTGGAGACGACATGTGATTATGTACCAATGACACAACACCAGCAACATTTCACAGACATCAGGCTGGCCGCAGCACTATAGAGATGATGTGTGATTACGTACCAATGACACAACACCAGCAACATTTCACAAAACATGCATCTGTTCTGCAGCACTGTAGAGATGACATGTGATTACGTACCAATGACACAACACCAGCAACATTTCACAGAAACATGCATCTGTTCTGTAGCAAGATATGAATGTCGGTCGTGGACCATTTCGCTATCACTAAAAAAAATTGGGACTTCTGAACTCATATGTTACAGAAAAAGTTCTAAGAATATCATGGACCAAGAAGAAGAGAATTGCTGCAATTCTACAAGACCTGAACCTCAAGGAAAACTGGCCCACAAACAGGGTCATGGCTCACAAACTAAAATAGACAGTGGTTAGACAGAACAGTGATGGAAGGCCTGGGAGAAGAGGCTGGGGTCAACCAGCACATGCGTGGACACAGGATATGGCAGACACCTTGAGCCTGAGAAACAAGAAGAGATCAAGACAGCCATCTTCTGCACATGACCTGCCACATAGTGATGATGAAGATTGTGACAATATCATATGTACTGTACTGTCACCTGGCCGTCTTGACAGACTTTAGTTTCTTATATTGTGTTTTTTAAAAAGGCATAATAACTACAACCCATTGCAGTGGCACAGGGATGGAGTTGTACCTCTACATAGCACAAAGCTTGGGCTGAAGTGTAGATATCATGTGTTGCCCATGCAGTACGATCCCTGTCTCGGCCTGCCTAGTTTACTCCAGAGGAAAGGTGACACCAATACATTTGGAACAAGACAAGCTGCAGAAGCTGCCGGATCAGCAAAGTAAGTGTCTGCATGTCGGAGCTTTGATCCTAGACTAGTTGCCAACCAAGGCTTAGGGTCTAGAATGCATTTTTTCTCACCCTAGGGTAAGGCTTGTACCCTCCTAATTGTGCTCCTCCACCCGAAGCTGTGAACGCCACCCAACATTTGGCGCTAACAGAAAGCAGGCAGTACCGTCTAGTGTTATGCGGTAGCTCAGTCATATTTGACTACAACAATATCATATGAGTATATAAGAAATTCTGGCATACTTAGTAACAATGAATTCAAGCCACAATGAACTGAGACTGAAAAAGCTGAAAGACAACAGCAACAGCAACAGAATAATACATCATGATATTTAGTATGCAATCGGAGAGATCATAAAACATGAACACCTCTCACCTCTTCCACATTGGCTGCGGTCTTGGCAGATGTCTCCATAAATATCAGACCATGCTCCCTGGCAAACGCCTCACCTTCCTCTTTTTTGACCTCTCGTCTTGCCTCTAAATCACTGTACAAGAGAAGATTCTTCAGTTATTTGCCAATGTGCTCACATTATTATGATTATTTTCTGCCACATAGTCACTATATTCTACAAACTGTGTTTTTTTAAACATAAAACAGTGATCTATACAGTATTCTTTGTTGCATATATAATATGTAGATGTAGATTAGATGTAGACAGTCCAAATTTTTTGGGCATGTTATGAGAAGAAATGAACTGGAGAACTTGGTGACAACTGGCAAGATCGAAGGGAAGAGACCAAGGGGAAGACCAAGAATTAAATACCTGGATGGCTTGGCCACGTGGCATGGTCGAGACAGAAACACGAAGCTGATCCACGACACTGGTGATCGAGTGAGATTGCAAAACATGACCGCCATGCTTTATCGGCATGGCACATGATGGATGGATGGATATATAATATCTGTCTGCTCTATGTGATACTCGTTGCTTCTACATGAAACACTGTTCTGTAAATACTTTTGTTCCATGCAATAGAATTTTCTCGACCGAACTTGTTCTAAATGGCATTTGTTTGCTCTATATAAAAACTCTGTTGCACGCACGCACGCGCACACGCACGCGCGCGCACACACACACACACACATTGGCAGCTTGCCGTCTTGACAGATAGTTTGTGCTTTAAAAAGGCATAATAACTTTTACCTATGGCGGTAGCGAATGTAACTGATAAGGCCAATTCGCACTATAAATGTTCGTTCACAGTGGGTGCATGTGAACATGTGGTCATTTCCACCATCATGCACCATCTTACGTCTCAAACGCTCGGTGTGTGACTTATCTGCAATAATTTTCTCCTTTGTATTTATTCCATTTCTGATGTTTGCCCTCCATGCAACACGTTCAGCAGCGACTTCCTCCCACTGTGCATTATCAATGCCTGTATCAATCATGTCCCGCTTACACACATCTTTGTATCGTAGTTGAGGCCGACCCTGAGATTTCTTACCCATCTGTAATTCACCAAAAAAGATGTCCTTTGGTATTCTACCATCATCCATCCTCCTAAGATGTCCTATCCATCTAAGTCTATGAAGACTGAGCATGGAATAAACCGTCACACAACCTGATGTTTCCCTTATTTCAGTATTTGTGATTTTGTCTTGCCACTTAATACCAAGAATTCTTCGCAGACACCGCATATGAAAGCTGTTTAAACGTTTCTCTTGGTGTGAGTAAGTTGTCCAGGTTTCACTGCCATAAAGAAGAGTACTAAGGACACAGGTTTGATAGACAAGGACTTTTGTTTTGGCAGTAAGCTTCCTGTTCTCCCAGACTCTTTTTCTTAACCTGATCATTGTTGTTGCTGACTTAACAACCCGGATGTTGATTTCCTGATCTAGGAATAATTTGCTATTTACCACTGATCCTAGATACGTAAAATGGTCTACCATCTCTAGTTCGGCGTCGTCAATAAAGATTGATGGTACCCCATGTGCACCTTGTGACATAATCTGTGTCTTCTTTTTGCTAATTGTTAAACCAAATTCAGAACAAGCATTGGAGAATGCAGATAGTAGACGTTGCAATTCTTCCTCGTTGCAATTCTTCCTCAGAGTGGGTCGTAACTGCAGCATCATCTGCAAAAAACAACTCTCTGATCAGTACCCTCCCAATTTTGGTCTTGGCCTTAAATCTCTGAGCATTGTAGAGGCCCCCCATCTGAGTGTGAGTGAATGTATATACCACCATCCTGATCACGAAAGGCATATTTCAGTAGAAGTGAAAAGTATATTCCAAAGAGGGTGGGAGCTAGTACACAACCTTGCTTAACTCCACTCTTGATTTCAAACTCTTCAGAAGTTGCACCATCAAACTTGATTATACCCTTCATGCCTGTGTGGAACGATTCCACAATGGACAGAAGAGTTGGTGGGCAGCTAATCTTCTTTAGTGCCTTGAACAGACCCTCACGACTGACCAAATCAAATGCCTTTGTGAGATCGATGAAGGCAATAAACAGTGGTTGATTCTGTTCACGGCATTTCTCTTGCATTTGTCGCAATAAGAATATCATATCAATGGTAGACCGGTTCTGTCGAAAGCCACACTGTGATTCGGGGTAGATTTGATCTCCAAGGACTTGAAGTCTGCGCAGAACAATTCTGGCAAATACTTTTCCAACAATACACAGAAGTGAGATACCCCTACAGGTGTTACAGTCGCTCCGATCGCCCTTGTTCTTGTACAGTGTTATGATGCTTGAGTCTTTGAAATCCTGTGGGACTTGTCCTTCTCGCCAGCATAGCTCTATAGCTGGTGGATAATGTAGAGTGAGTGTCTTGCCCACTCCTGATAACCTCTACTGGAATCCCATCCTTACCTGGAGCCTTGCCAGATGCAAGTTCATTTATAGCACACCTAACTTCTGTTATGGTAGGAAGTGTGTCCAGGTGGTCAAGAGTTGGTAGAACCTCTATGGCATTGAGGGCATCATCCGCTAGTTTGGTCTCACTTGAGTAAAGCTCCAAATAGTGCTCTACCCATCTGTGCATCTGCTGTTTCTTATCAGTTATGATTTCTCCAGTCAACGTTTTCAATGGTGCACTTCTTTTGATTATTGGACCACAGGCTTTCTTTATTTCTTTATACATGCTTCTGATGTTTCCCTTATCACTTGCAATTTGAATGGACTCACATAACTTGATCCAATAATCATTTGCACACTGCCTGGCAGCCTTTTGCACATCCTTCTTAGCTTGCTTTAGCTCACTCAGAGTGTTACGCATTGGTCTTTCCTTGTTTCTTAAGAGAGCTATCTTCTTCTTATCAATCAAGGGCTGCAGAGTCTGGCTGTTTGCTGCAAACCAGTCCTGCCTCTTATGATCCACAGTGCCGTAAACCCCTACGGCAGTTTTATAAAGAGTTTCCTTAAGTTGACCCCACTTTTCATTTACTGTACAATTTTCTGGTGTATCTGTGAAAATGTCTTTAAGTTGCTGTTGAAACTGAAAGCACTTTTCAGGATCGTGAGTGTTAATAATATTAATAGCAATTTTGGTCAATATTTAAAAATTGGGTTTTTACTTATGAAATCATACCAGTTAGATAGAGCTTGACGAGACGAATCCAACGGTATCTCAACGAACACTGTTCGTTGATTCTAAGCGGAGTTATGCATTATATGGTGACGTAATTTAATACCAGGAAGTCCAATGAAGAATTAACTGATAAGTCAGGATTTATCGCGGCCCTAAGATTGGAAACTTGAGAAATTCTGCCTTCTATAAACGTGGCTTGTTTATTTTTAAACGGACAACATTGTGCCATATATCATTGCGTCCGGGGCGGCGAGGCCTAACTTGACGTATTATTCATTTTTTTTATAGGATGTGCCCTGACCTAATTAACAATTTAAAATGGCCGCCAACTGTTTATTATTTGCCTTCTATAAACGTGGCTTGTTTATTTTTAAACGGACAACATTGTGCCATATATCATTGCGTCCGGGGCGGCGAGGCCTAACTTGACGTATTATTCATTTTTTTTATAGGATGTGCCCTGACCTAATTAACAATTTAAAATGGCCGCCAACTGTTTATTATTTGCCTTCTATAAACGTGGCTTGTTTATTTTTAAACGGACAACATTGTGCCATATATCATTGCGTCCGGGGCGGCGAGGCCTAACTTGACGTATTATTCATTTTTTTTATAGGATGTGCCCTGACCTAATTAACAATTTAAAATGGCCGCCAACTGTTTATTATTTGCCTTCTATAACGTGGCTTGTTTATTTTTAAACGGACAACATTGTGCCATATATCATTGCGTCCGGGGCGGCGAGGCCTAACTTGACGTATTATTCATTTTTTTTATAGGATGTGCCCTGACCTAATTAACAATTTAAAATGGCCGCCAACTGTTTATTATTTGCCTTCTATAAACGTGGCTTGTTTATTTTTAAACGGACAACATTGTGCCATATATCATTGCGTCCGGGGCGGCGAGGCCTAACTTGACGTATTATTCATTTTTTTTATAGGATGTGCCCTGACCTAATTAACAATTTAAAATGGCCGCCAACTGTTTATTATTTGCCTTCTATAAACGTGGCTTGTTTATTTTTAAACGGACAACATTGTGCCATATATCATTGCGTCCGGGGCGGCGAGGCCTAACTTGACGTATTATTCATTTTTTTTATAGGATGTGCCCTGACCTAATTAACAATTTAAAATGGCCGCCAACTGTTTATTATTTGCCTTCTATAAACGTGGCTTGTTTATTTTTAAACGGACAACATTGTGCCATATATCATTGCGTCCGGGGTGGTGAGGCCTACCTTGACGAATGTTTTATTTTTTTTATAGGATGTGCCATGACCTAATTAACAATGTAGTCACTGGAGGGTCTTCTCCGTGATTATTTATTGTATTTTGTGTAGGCATTTGTTTTTCGTTATTCTTTTATGTAAGCTTCATTACTCTGTGTAATTTTATACTTTTTATATTTTCAGATTTCTGCAGTATGTACCTGACGAGATGCAGCGAAATATGCCAGGCAATAAATCATGCAATCTATTGTTTGTGTCTTCGTTATTCAAATATATAGAAACTCACCACAGGAAGGTGTGCATCTGAATTGTTTTATCAAATTGACGCAGGCTGTGGCAAAGGTGTGACAGGCAGAATCTTGAATGTCCCAGGAAATGGTTTAAGAAAGAGTGTCACAAGTGATGGCCATTCTTTGGTTAATTGCTGTTTATGTTTCACAACTAATTTTTTTTAATTTATGTAAATTATTAGTAAGAGTACTTTCCTGTATTAGCTTGCCTGGTTCGTTGACATGAACGAGACTCCTCACTTCTCTCAGGTGTATAACGCAGGTGTATAATATAATTTAGTATTAGGATCCAGAACACCAAAGACCGAGATTTGTGGAAAGCCATGAACGCCTACGCCAGCCGGCACTTTATGATGATTATTATTAATATTTGCCTATACAGAGAATATTTTAAAATGGGGTTTCTACTTATGATTTGGTAACAGGAAAGTAAAGGTAATATTCCTCTTTCGATAGAATGTCGAAAGGAATGAGAGGATCAACTTCATTGCACCAGGTTTGCTCAGTCTCTTTCCCCACAGCGGCCTGGTGAAAGCATCGTACAAAGCACAAGAGTCTCAGAGTTTCTGACAAAGATGCAATTGACTTATAAGACTTTTTGTTATCATGTGCTGTGACCTAATTGCTAGTTAAATATAGCTGCACATTTATTATATTAATTAAATGTCATGTGAAATGTTCGTCGTTAGTGAAAGAACAATTCATGAAAATGTATCATATTGTCTTAATGTAATAACTGCAAGGTGTGGAATGCGCCTGACCCTGCAGCCAGCAGGGTTAGGATCGGCTAGCCTCTCCCAGGAGGGGTGAAGAGCGAAAATTAGTAGCCTGCCGATGACCCGCAGACTACACAAGTCAACCCCTACCTCCACGTGGTGCAGACCGGGCAACCATGACCGTGAGGTCATGGGCTAACGGGGCTATGGCTCGCCATAGGGGATGGACTCCCTGTGGTCAGATTTGTGTCCTAAACCTGTGACTGGCCTAGCAAGCCGGCAGGGGATCTTCATACTGCTCGTAGAAAAACTAAGAAGTATAAACGGACTGACTAAAGTGGGGGTTAAAGCAGCACTAGATTTTATTAGAAAGCAGCAAGTCAAATGGTTTGGCCATGCAAGTAGGTTACCAGTCAACAGCATGCCACAACAAGCAATGATGTACAGACCAGATGGAAACAGAGGAAGAGGCCGACCACGTAAACGTTGGACGGAGGGAATAGCAGAATCCATGGGAATATCGATATATGAAGCCCATAATCAGGCACTCTCACGAAGTTTATACTTCACCTCGACACCGCAAGGTACAAGAGGAACATGATAAGATGAGATGAGTACTAACTGCATTGCGACAGCTTTCTTTTGTTGACTAAATATTATAAACATTAATGTAAGTAACTAAGTTTGTGACTGCTGCACAAATTAAGCAGCAGTTAATTAATTATTAAGATATTAAATAATAAAAAAATTAAAATATTAAATATTAAAATAATTAACTGTTCACTAAAAATTGAATTCTACCTTCTGCTCTACAATTACAGCACACTGTTCTGTATCTAATAATTAATTAATAGTCAGCAATTAAAAATTAAATACTAACTTATTTAAAACATATAACTTATTTTACAGTACTGTATTTAAAATTAAATAATTAAGTGCTGCAAGAAAAAAAGTACTCCTTACTTAACACCTTACAAGTTTACAGACGGGTCTGAAAACTGGCTTTGAAAATTATTTTCAGACATGTAAAATGCTGAAATATTAATTATTATGCAAGTACACAGATACATTTGTCATTACTGCTACACATGACATTTGTATTCTGTTTAATGTTAGTACTTAAATTTTTTTTTTTTTTCGCTTTTCCATCCTGTTTCAGGATATTGCGGTCAACACCAGCATCTTTCAGCTGTATGTTGATTCCTAGGCTAGATTACGCTCATCAGCACGCCACGACTTTCTGAGCGAATGGCTCCATACTCTCATAAGTCACTTTTGCGATTCGAACCACTGCTAATTCTTGTCGCGTCACGTGACGAGAGTATTCGGGGTTAGCGGAGAAAGCTGCTAACCCCTCAGCCATGGAGCCGGCCGTACTTAAATTACCAGTTCTAATTGTAAATAAATACAGGTCCGCTATAGTTTATTGTATCGGCGCCGCAATCGGAGTATGACGGCCGGCCGTGGCCATGTCACTAAATATTTTGTCCTGAACGTCTGCAAACACCTGGAATGCTGAAACTCTTCATATTTATGTAAAATTGAACGGGGAATTCAAATATGGAAGAAAATATGCTGGGAATGTTCAATTACATGAGTTATAAAACAAATTACCTTACTAATCGTGAAAAGAACCAAATATAATCAAAATAAATAGTTTTTTTTTATATAATAACTTGGCGGTTAGCTAACAGAACCACTTCTAAATATATGAGAATAACTTCCCCTTTGATCGTACCACACTACTTTCGTTTTTTTTGTTCTTTTAGCAGTCCATGTCAAACCGGAAGTGATCGTTCGAGGACGCAGGAAAAAGTTCGCAAAATTACACAAAAAAAAGTGAAGAGCTAAAAAAAAGGGCGATAATTCTGAAATTGCTAATATTAATCCTGGGGCTAGATTTGTGTTTAGCTGTGTAGATTCTCTTTGGTCTCAGTCTAACCCTTGCAACAACTAAAGAATGATCCGTATCACAGTCACTGACTGTGATATATATATATATCTTATATATAAAAGGCAATGTGTGTGTGTATGTCCTTTATGCGTTCGCGAACGGTCCATCCGATTGAGATGAAATTTTCTACACGTCTTCCTCTCATTCCCGCGCTGCCAACTGTCATATTTTTTTTAGTGTAAAATCGGCTACCTAATTAATACTATTTAATTTTTCATTTTTCATTATAATTTCTATATAGCGCGGAGACTTAACTCTAGAAAAGTTATTTCAAGGGGCATAACTTTTAATAACTTTTCTGTATACCTTATAGTCATATTGTTGCATCGTTTTCAAAGATTTATAAACTCTTTGTCTATAGTTATGTACAGGCATATGAGTTATAATAAATAATGATATAATCTTTAAGGCATTTTCAAAGTTTTCATAAAAATAATGCATAATGCATAACATTGTAACTCATCTTTTTATGCTTAAAGAAGTTATCTACAGTCCTGTCGGTGATTAGAAACAGTTTTCATTAAAAAATAATGGATGGTGTGTGGAAGGACATTCTTTTAAGTTCCTTTTTTTTTTGGTATGAATTTAATGAGACCCTCCCCGCCAGGAGCTGGGCGAAGCCACGCCGGGTCAGATAGATAGACAGACCCATCTTTTCGCTGCAGTTATCTACAGGCATATGCGTTATAATCCTCATCCTCCTCCTCTCCCCTCCTCCTCTCCTCCCTCTCTCCTCCATCCTCCTCCTAATCACTCCTCCTCCCTTCTCCTCCTCCTCCCCCTCATCCTCCTCCCTCCACATCCCTCATCCTCCTCCCTCCTCCTCCTCCTGCGCTCTTCTCCTCCCTCCTCCTGCATTCTTCTCCTTCCTCTTCCTCCTCCTCCTCCCTCCTATTCCTCCTCCTCCTCCCTCCTCCTCTCTCTTCCTCCCTCCTCCTCCCAGCTCCTACTCCTCCTTTTTCTTCTTCTGCTGCCGCCACTCCATTTACCCAAGTTAATTGTTGGGGAAGATGTAAAGATCTTTCAAGTGCTCTTTCTAATGCTTTTTGTAAGTTGGTCTTCGTTTATCTAAGGTTGTTCTAACTGCAACCAATAAATGATTAGACAGACAGACAGACAGACAGACAGACAGACAGACAGACAGACAGACTGACAGACAGAGAGGGAGGGACAGACAGACAGACAGTCAGGAACGAGAACTTATATGACTACGTATATGAATTAAATTAGATGCTCCCCACCTTTTCGCTGCAGTTATCTACAGGCATATGCGTTATAATCCTCCTCCTCCTCTCCCCCCTCTTCCACCTCCTCCTCCTCGCTCTCCCTCCTCTTCCTTCCTCCTCCACCCTCCTTCCTCCTCCCCCCTCCACCTCCTTGTCCCTCTTCCTCCTCCCGCATTCTCCCTCCTCCTCCCTCTTCCTCCTCCTCCCTCATCCTCCTCCTCCTATAGACAGACAGACAGACAGTCGGGAACGGGAGCTTATATGACTACTTATATGAATTAAATGAGATGCTCCCCAACAGGGGCTGGGCGAAGCCGGGCCGGGTCAGACAGACAGACAGACAGATAGACAGACAGATAGATAGTCGGGAACGGGAACGGGAGCTTATATGACTATTATATGAATTAAATTAGATGATCCCCACCAGGGTCTGGGCGAAGCCGGGCCGGGTCAGCTAGTATATATATATATATATATATATATACACACACACACACACACACACATGTATACAGATAAAAGCAACAGTCCACACGCAAAATTCAGTCCCTTACTACTTTAAACAGTGTGTAAGGACTATGCTTGAGTTTAATTTAAGCGAGTGAACAAAAAAGAAAAGAAAACAAAAAGCAACAGTGGCATAGTTGTTGGTGTGCTTGCCTACCCACATTGGTCCGGGTTCAATCTATAAGAGGCAGAATTATGTTGTCATACCTCGGATTGATTCAGCCTTATACAAATGGATACAAGACAATTTTCAAGCATCTCCACATCTCATGAGATGATTCACCGAATCAATTCCTGTGCAGAAACCTCTCCATGCCATGACAAAAGGCTGTCAAGAATCTTCTCTCATTGTCTTCCCCTATCTCCCCTTCCACAAATCTTTCCACTTGTCACGTTTCAGTTTTTCCCTTCTCATAATCTGACCAAAAAATCAAAGACCGTCTCTTTCTGATGATTGATATCTAGTCTTTGCGTCAAAACAATGATCTTATTTTGGCTATCCAGGATATTTGCAGCATTCTTTTGCAAAAACATCCCCCTGGGACCCTGTAAAGGATATGCAACTAACCTATCCCCCGATTTACTTATCATATTCCTATTTCTCGAGGAGCAGCTGGCCGAGTGGCTAGAATGTCAGATTCTCCTTCGGGAGACCCAGGTTCGAATCCTCAGTAAGGTGTGGATATTTTTTTGTCAGGGGCAAAAAGAAAACTTTAACCTGCACAGTTCATGTCGACTGCACTAGCCAGGCAGCCTTAATTCCTCAAGCTCAGGGAGCCCCCCTCCCCGCCATACACTGCAAGGTACTATATTGGCAGTAAGTGAGTTTTTGACAATTCCTATTTTTAATAGACTTATCCGATTTCTTTTCCTAATTTATTTATCCTACTCCTCATTCACATCATATCCTATTTCTGCTTTTCATTTACTTATCCTACTTCTAATCCACTTATCATATTTCCATTTTACTTATCCTTTCTATATTCTACTTATCTTACTTATCCTATTCCTCACTTAATTATACTATTCCAAATTTACTTACCCTATTCTAAATTCACTTATCCTATTCCTAATCCTATTCCGTTTTTTATTTCCGTGATACACCTTCCAACATGCATGCAGCTAACAACAGCCATGTCCCATCCCCCTAGCCCTCACCTCTTGTTGCCAATGAGCATGATGACCATGTTGGAGTTGGAGTGTTGTCTGGCATCTTCTAGCCATGTGGTCAGGTGGTTGAAAGTGTCACGTCTGCAGACAGATTAAGCACACGCACATATGAAGACACATATAAACCACACCAGCAAAAACAAGAGCAGTCACATAATCACTTGCCTATGTATATATTTTTAAGTAGGCTCAGTTGGGGGTGTGATGAGGTGGATTATTACTTTTTAACATTCGCTCACTTTGAGTCCACACACATGCAACAACTTCTAGTGTATTGGACTGATTTCTGCATGTGGATTAGCTATCCCTATTACCAGTGTTCCTCGCCATCAGCTGAACCCACCCTGACTTCAGAGGTATGAGGTAGATTAGAAATTCAACAGCTGCTTCTACTGGTTCAAATTCAGTTATGAACAATTTTGCAAAATAAATTACCTGTTAAGTATTATCACAACAAAAATGGGAACTGAAGCAAAGTGACAAACAAAATTGATATCTCGATACAACAAAAAGCAAAGTGACAAACAAAATTGATATCTTAATACAACAAAAAGCAAAGTGACAAACAAAATTGATATATTAATAAAAGAATAATGTTTTTAAAAACCGATACAACAGATATGGCAACAGATAAATGTAATCAACAGACAGAAATGAAAGAATGT
Organism: Cepaea nemoralis; assembly: GCA_014155875.1. NCBI lineage: Eukaryota > Metazoa > Mollusca > Gastropoda > Stylommatophora > Helicidae > Cepaea > Cepaea nemoralis. Next base: position 847,710 of record JACEFZ010022245.1, read on the forward strand.
GAGTAGTTTACAATACACTGGTTCACTGTAAATGGACAACAGAAATTTGATGTCAAGTATATAAAAGTAAAGGCCCGATTTCTACATCTGAAGGTACAGCAGGCACATGGTGCTGGACCCATATGTGGGCAGACCAACTGGCAGCCTAAGGCTGATGTTGTCTGTATCACGTCAGTCACCTTTATTTACAAATTCCAAGTACCCATTTTAGACTGGGCTGACCTATGAGCCAAGGTCAATGAAACAACTTGTAATCCGTCCAGATGCAGAATCGAACCCATGACCACCAGCCTGACAGGCGAGTGTCTAGCCAATACAGGACCGCAGCTTCCTAAATAGCTTATAATAAATATTCAAAACACTGACCTTGTGATGTCGTAGACGAGAAGTGCACCAGCCGCCCCTCTGTAATAAGATCTTGTAATGGATCTGAAAGACTCCTGGCCAGCCTGCAGACAAGAAATGATCTTCGGACTTCCACAAATACACATACAAATAATCAAGCAAATGATCCTCTTACTTCCACAAACACACATATAAATAATCAAGCAAATGATCCTTTTACTTCCACAAACACACATACAAATAATCAAGCAAATGATCCTCTTACTTCCACAAACACACATACAAATAATCAAGCAAATGATCCTCTTACTTCCACAAACACACATACAAATAATCAAGTAAATGATCCTCTTACTTCCACAAATACACATACAAATAATCAAGCAAATGATCCTCTTACTTCCACAAATACACATACAAATAATCAAGCAAATAATCCTCTTAATTCCACGAATACACAAACAAATAATCAAACAAATATCACAGGCACTTGAATTATCATCATCATGTGCCATGTCATCTGGCATAGGCGTTCATGTCTCACAACAGGTCTCCATCTTTGATGTTCTAGATTATATTCTCTGTTGATATTCCTCCATGTCACCACTTCAGTCTACCCAGCATTATTTCCACCAATCTTTCCAGTTGTTATGATATTCTCCAATGCCTATCTTCTCATCACATGACCAAAGAAAGCTGTTCGTCTCCGCCTTATAGCTGGCATGCTAGTTTGAGTGTTATCTGGCATCTTCTAGCTGTGTGGCTGAAAGTGTTACATCTGCAAACAGATGATGCACATGCACGCAAGACAAAAAAACCACACCAGCAAAAATATGAACAAATAGTCCCACATCGACCCAGCATAAAATGGGCACCAAGATATTGGGGAAATAAAGGCGGAAGGAAATGCTGCCGTTAGAATGTCAAGTGTTAAAAACAGAAACATTATCCAGAAGCAGTTTTCTGCTATGGGTCTGTGATTTACAGTGCCATCACACTGTGTGTGTGTGTGTGTGTGCATATGCGTGAGAAAGACCAGTGGTTGGGTATTTCACTACTGACAAGGGGAATTAGAGATTTTCATTACTCAGCGATCTTTCTCTATCTCTCTCTTCCTCTGTGTGTGTGTGTCTGAGAGAGAGAGAGAGAGAGAGAGAGAGAGAGAGAGAGAGAGAGAGAGAGAGAGAGAGAGAGAGAGAGAGAGAGAGAGAGAGAGAGAGAGAGAGAGAAATACCCTCAGGCAAGGATTCCACCCTGAGGGTGATACCTCTGTTTACCTAACCAATGTTCTGTGCTATTTGCTGTATACACGATTATCCACACCCTACTTCAATCAATCAATCTTGTGCCATGCCGGAAAGCGTGGGCGGTCATGACTCGCCATTTCACTCGATCACCAGTGTCGTGGATCAGCTCAGTGTTCCTGTCCCGTCCATGCCATGTGGCCAAGCCATCCAGGTATTTTCCTCTCGGTCTTCCCCCTTCGATCTTGCCAGTTGTCACCAAGTTCTCCAATCCATTTCTTCTCATAACATGTCCAAAACATTTTGACTGTCTACGTCTAATCTCTCTAATCAGCTTACGATGTTCATTTGTCTCCTGCAGTACTTGGTCATTGGTTTTTCTGTCTGTCCATGGTATTCTTTGCATTTTCCTCAGAAACCACATTTCTGCAGCCATCAGATGTTTTTCAGCTTGACTGCTCATTGTCCAAGTTTCACATCCATACAAAAGAACAGGCTCTATGTATCCCCTCAACACTCTTTTTCTCGTTTCAATTGACATCTTTTTATTGGTAAGAATGTTTTTCATCTGGCTAAAGGCTACTTTCGCCATGGCGATTCTTGTTCTAATTTCTTCAAGGCATCTCCCATCAGATGTTATGACTGTTCCAAGATAATTGTACCGATTCACTTGTTGAAGAATATTTCCATTTACTTGTATATTACATTGTGGCACTTCTTTCTTCCTAGTGACGACCATAACCTGAGTCTTTTTACAATTTAATTCTAACCCCAGTTGCTCAATGTGTACAACAACCGTATCTACTAATTGTTGCAGGTACTTACTGTGTCCCATATCTGTAGCTTGATCTGTTTGCCATCAATGGTGATCATTCGAGCACCAAACTCCACACCTATAAAGATAAACACCAAATCAGAATCACCAGCAGTTCACAAAGGTCTGTTAGGATATAACAGACTCCCTGGGGCACTGGGCCCTCATTGACATACCTAAAGTCAATGGGGGGAAACATTACCATCCTTGGCATAATTCTCAGCCAGTCTGTATGTGCTGTACTGAACCAAGAACTGGTTACATCCTGATATCATCATCATCAAGTGCCTTGTCAGCTGGCGAAGGCATTCATGACTCTCCACAGATCTCGGTCTTTGGTGTTCTGGATCAACTCTGCTGATGATATTAATCCATACAACCAACTCAATCCATTCAACATCATTTCTCTTGGTTTGCCTCTGCCTCTCTTCCCCTCGTTCTTTCCAATGCTTCTCTTCTCATCACATGACCAAAGAAAGCTGCTTGTCTCTTTCTTATTGTTGTATATAGTGTTCTAGTTTCATCAGCCTCTTTCAGGCAATTGTTGTTATAGTGTTTTTTTTTGGTTTTTTTTTGCCCCAATATAAACATCCATACCTCAGTAACCAACTGAGGGAAAATTATGAGATTTAGTATATAACCTTATCATTATGTCCACCCAACAAAAAAATTTTGTTCTGGAGATTTTACAGCAGATTTCAAAGTTTGTTTATATGCGGTATATAATTTACGGGTCTGAGATGAAATTCATAATTTTAAACGTATTACAGCGTAGCCAGACAATCAGCAACTTTGTGGAAAATTATAAGGACATTATCTTCACTATTTGAAAGTACAAGGGCGGTAGAAATAATCTTTGCGAGAAATTATGGCATAGTGTGTTTGGATGAAATGTGGATCAATGCGCACCACACAAGTGATAAGGAATGGCAATCAGTAGATGGACAGATAAAGCGATATGTGCCCAGTAGTATAGGACAGCTTTTGGTCATGGCCCATGCTGGTAATACGCATAATGGCTTACAACAGAATGCTGGGCTCATGTTCGTATCAAAGCATACAGACAATATGGATTATCATAATAAGATGAATGGTAATGTATTTAGAGATTGGCTCGAGAATACTGTGCTTCCATCCCTAGATAGACCGTCGTTTCCAATTATGGACAATGCATGATATCAATGTTGTTGTCCAAGAAGACAAAATACCTACAGCATCGAGCACAAAGGGAGCAATAAAGATATGACTCCGAATGGAAAACATACCATTCCCAGAAACATATTTCTAGCTAGAATTGTTGTCCCTTGTAAAACAGACGCCAAAAACCAAGAAATATCAAATCGACAAGTTGATAGAAGAGCATCGTCATGGGTGCTTGAGACTTCCGCCGTACCATTCTCATTTTAACCCTATAGAACTTGTGTGGGCTAAAATTAAAGGACAGGTGGCAGCTGACAATACTATATTCAAATTGTCTGACGTCAGGATACTAATCCAGTTTGCGCTATTAAATATTGATAAAAGTTACTGGAAAAATGTGAGGACTATGTGTTGAAAGAGGAAGAGTATTATTGGAGAAAGGATGGATTGAATTTTATGCAACCGAGAGCAATCATCAACCTACTGGAATCGTCCGACAGATTAAGGTCTGAGCAGATCGCAGACCTTAATCCACGTGCACACCAACTGGGATATTTTGCTACAAATATTCAGAAGAATTGCAGGCCCTAAACATTACAGCATCAGCATAATGTCAATGGCAACAGTTTGTATTCCACAGTGATGAATTTTCAATTCCGCAAGCCCTCAGCCGTGACAAACAACTGTATTGAAAAAAAAACACACACACACACACTAAACACATTGAATACCAACAGAAGAGTAATATTGCGGTGGAAACTGACATATTGTGGCATAACAAGAAACGTGAGAGCAAACACGTTGTCAAATTAGGGGACAACACACGTGCATACGAATGAATCTATAAACTTCAATGAAAAGAGGACCAACATCTTGGTCGTTACGAAGAAAGCCCACTACAGAGACACTGACAACTATTTTCATAGTGCAAAACAGGTAATCATGTTCCGTCTCTGAACGGTAAACAGCAGAGTAGACAATCTTTCATGAAGACTCAAAGCGGGTCTGTCACCCATGTGTACGTGTGAACAAACTACACAGACAGCTAAACAGATCCTTAAAAATGGAAACATTATGACTAAATTGCGGTATCATTTCTGGTCACTCCATACGCACATTAACGCACAGCTATTTGGAAGCTTTCACGAACTCAATATAAAAAGCTAACACGAATACTTGTGTACACATGATTAACCAGCAGCTGAAGAAACAAGAAGGAAATGAAAAATAAGGTAAGAAAGATATTCCTTCTACTTTCCTGTCAATTTACAAACTATTTACCCCATGCCTCTGTAAATTCTCTGTCTTTACTAATATTCTCCGTGGTGAAGTGGTCAAGCCGTCTGACTCTGGCTCTGAAGGTTGTATGTTCGATTCCGGGCCGCGTCCATTTCACAAGTGCATTTTTTCGGAAACTCCCGAGGGTTGTTGCTGGAGGTACGGAGGTTGCGCTTTGTGCAACGCTTTCCGCGCTGCGGAAAGAAACTGAGCCATATGGGATAAAAACCCGGTGCAATGCAGCTGACCCTGTCGATTTTAAGCTACTTCTTTCATTGCACCCACTCCCATACGAATCCGGATATGCCTTGTGTGTCATCTGAATTGGCGGGGCTTTCATTACTGTAAACATCAATTTGTTAGCGAGAAATCACTAGTTTTTCAGCAAAACATCAAAGAAATGTTGCCGCTTTCGATGATTTAAGTTGCTTTTGGACCTATCAAAGACATATTCCTTGGGTGGGGGTAAATATAAGACGGCTGGAAAAATTTCATAACGATGCAACGGACAGTTTTCAAAATAATTGATTGTGAATGAAGGCATTCTTTTCGGGATATACTATAGTTAGCAAACCTTTACATGGACCTATACACAAACCTCATTCTGACAGAGAGCAAATATTTTCATGAACCCAAATGTCAGCACATCAGACTTGAGAATTACAACGCAGTCTCCCAGAGGATTCACAACCAATCATTAAATACAATGCTTTGTTTTCTTTATCAACTTCCATTTTATAATCTGATACAAACATTTTCATTTGTCTTACACCTTAATGTTTTATTCAGAATTGATGTTAAAGCATACAGAAAAAACACAAAGATGCTCCATTTCCTTCAGTAAACACAATCTGGCATAGATTCTTATAATCCCAGTACAAACTGAATCTTGATGTTCTAGTAGAAGGTAGTCTGCTATTGGTTTCTTTCTTGGCAGCAACCATATTGGTCAGTGACTGTAGCCCTTGCCTCCGTAAAGAAGAGATCCTGTGTCCACCGTAGGAAACTTCAGCTCATAACCAACAACTACCTCTGGACTGCTCTCAAATTCATTCCACCACATGCTCCCCATGATGTATGTGTATGTGAAGGGAGGGAAGAAATGTGTGTGAGAGAGAGAGAGAGAGAGAGAGAGAGAGAGAGAGAGAGAGAGAGAGAGAGAGAGAGAGAGAGAGAGAGAGAGAGAGAGAGAGAGAGAGAGAGAGAGAGAGAGAGAGAGAGAGAGAGGTATACACGCAGTCAATATTTTTTAGCACATAATGAGCAGAAATAAACATGAAAACTTAGTAACAGTTGGCATGTGCCATATGGTAAAAAGCCAGGAAAAGGCAATGAGATAAAGACCTGGATGGCTTGGCCACATGGCATTACTAGGACAAGAAGACAAACTTCATTCAAGATTCTGGTCACTATGAGATGGTGAACCATGACTGCCCACGCTTCTTGGCATGGCATATAATAATGATGATGATGAACATGCTGAATGTAAACACTTAAACCCAAACTCAAGCATCCTTAAATAGGTTATTTCATCTGGTATTTTGTCCTTAAGCTGTAATTGTGGATAAGACTCTGGCGCTAACCCAACTACCAGAATTGGAAGTGAAGTCTGGTCAAGTACGTCAATGCCCTCTTCGAGGTATCCATCTCCTCATGGTAACAGTTAGCAGAAATATGATGGAACTGCTGCTCCATTCACTCATGTGCTACTGGGATCCAAATGGAAGCAAAGAATATTAACACTCCGCCCTATCAGGCATGTCATAAGAGGCCATACTTAGTGCAGGCTATCCCATGACGCAGAAAAATTCAGCCAGAAAATCCACCCAACCGTGAACAAGTCATATACAGAAAAAAGAATGACTCAGCCAACCAAGAGGAAAGGAAGTTCTTCTAGAAGAGATATGACGTGCAGCTGAAATAATATTGGTAGGACATGGACGAACCTGCAGGAGATAGCAAAAGATAGGAAGTCTTAGCATAGGCTGGTTGAGGGTCCATGCCCCAAAGAGGGATAAAAGGAAGAAGACAAAGAAGAAGAAGAAGAAGAAGAAGAAGAAGAAGAAGAAGAAGAAGAAGAAGAAGAAGAAGAAGAAGAAGAAGAAGAAGAAGAAGAAGAAGAAGAAGCTACATCAGAGGTCTGAGCATACATAGGAATGCTCAATGTACAGTGATGATATTCGATATGAAATAAAGTAGTTGTTCAAAGATGGTCTATTGAGTTGTTCCAACAACTTACATCCTTGAAGCCATCAGATCCCCCTGCTTGTTGCCTCACAATCCACCATAATTCTGACAGTATAGAATACAATCACCCGGGAAGGTTAACCCGGTCAACAAATGCCCGCAGAAGTCGGATGTGTCGGCCTAACGGCGCAAGAACGCAGCTCTGCTGTAAACAGGCACAACGCAATCACGTCCGGAAAAAAAAACTCCGGATGAACGAAGAAGAAGAAGAATACAATCATGATTGCTATGACAAAAGAAGACATACATACCTATAGTAAGATCATGGACCGGCTGGAATCTTTTATCTGTAAACTGTAGAAGCAGGCAGGATTTGCCCACACCTGTAAAGGATAAACAGAATTAATTAGTCGTGCTCAAACTTCATGGCAATGGGTCACCCCATAATTGCTGTTCCTGTGCCAGTGAAAACCACACAAAATACTCCTCACTGTCCCATGTGAATAGTGAAACAGACTGTAGACCCGACAAAACTAGAAGGCACACGCATGCCAACACAACAGCCTACCACTAGACCTACAGTACATTGTTGAAGGATGCAGCAGTCACTAGAACCCTAGCAGTTGCATAAGGCAAACCAGCTAGTTCAGCTGTAGCCACCCACCATTTTTCTTAACACAAACCACTGTGGACAGATGAGAAAGCATTCCACATGAAATCCGCAGCTCACAGCAAACAGGATTAAGACACTTAAGTGTGAAGATAAAATGCTTGATAGAAATGTCCACTGACTACCTTCTCTTCAAATGCCTAGCACTTTGAAGCAATAGAGAACAGCTAATACAGCTATCCCCAACAATTACAAACCCACTCAATGGGACCCAGCAATAGCTAGAGGACCTATGCCTTCACAAGAACGGCACTAGACTGCCAAGAGTAGACAGCTCGGCAGCTTTTGTATCAACAACAATCTAACTGTCCAAAATACAAGACCTGCCTGCATAACATGCATTAAAATGAGCACTAATCTTTATAACATGATAAACATAAATATTCAAGTGTTAAAACACTGCACTTTACATAGTGTCTTAAATAAAACTGCATGCATAAAGTGTATTAAAAGCGCTAATTAATATAAAATGATATTCATAAAATACTTTACAGTGTTAAAAACACATAGGGTGAGCACCATTTATACAGAATGCCTCAAGATGTGGAAGAGGATTATTTACTTTACTACTTATATAGCACTGTTTTTAAAGGATGTTATGATCAACATGATGTTGATTTTTCTAGGAAAGTTGTGCAGCAGTTTGCCATTGCTTTATAAACAAGAAGTCAATGTGTAAGTCCAACGAATGATGTGTGGAATCAAGCCACTATCCACCATCAAAGCACAGAAAGTCTTAGTGTGAGCACGATAAACCTCTCCACATGCTGACATACATACAAACAGACACAGCAGATGGGGGGGGGGGGGGGACACGGGGACGCGCGTGCATGCGCACACACACACACACAGACACAACAGATGAGAGAGAGATACACACACATACACACACATATGAACACAAAAATACAAACACACATACAGACAACAGATGAGAGAGACACACACACATATGAACACAAGAATACATACACACATACAGACAGACAACAGATGAGAGAGAGAGACATACACACATACGAACACAAACATACATACACACACACATACACACACACATAACAGATGAGAGAGAGAAAAAAAACGTGCGCATGCGCGCACGCACACACACAACAGCTGAGAGAGAGAGAGAGGAGAGACATACACACACATACGAGCACAAACATACATACACACATATAGACACAACAGATCACACACACACCTACACACAAGATTACATACACACATACACACAGACATAACAGATGAGAGAGAGACACACACACACATATGAGCACAAACATACATACACACATACAGACAGACACAACAGACGAGAGAGACATAAACACACACACATGCAAACACACAGATATATATATATATATTATATATATATATATATATATATATATATATAGATATATATATAGTATATATATATATATATATAATACTGCACATTGCACATTCATAAAGTACAAAATATTCTCTTCTAAGACTGCCCTTACCTAAAATGTAAAAACCAAATTAGTTAATTCATATGAACACCTCACCCCACACACTGCAGTTAATCCCATCAGCATGACCTATGGTTCATTTTATGTAGGAATAATAACCATAGAGGACAAACCATTGGATGTGGCAACAGATGTCGCTCTAATGACCTGTTTTGCTAACAGATTCAGATCATGGTTCACACATTCAACACAAAAAAGGTGGTGTTCACAGAGAATAATTACAAGGGCTTGTAAATTCCTCCTTCCACACTTCATCATCATCATGTGCCCCTGCCTACTGGCATAGGCATTCTTGCCTATTCAGCAGTCTCAACAACTCAAGATGACTGCTGCTTTCTTTAAATATATTCAGATGGACATCTGAAGGTGTGTATAGAAGAATTAGAAGAGGAAGTGGAGGAGAGGAGGAGGAGGAGAGGGGGGAGGAGGAGGAGGAGGAAGAAGTTGATTTCAGTAAACATGAGTTGGTAAAATGTGCATTTTGTTAGGATTGCATATCATTCAGGGACCCACTGACATTTTATGTTCACATTTAATTCACCATGAGCTTAGTCATCCTGGTTTAATTAAATCATGCTATACCTTCTCACTGACTTCTCCCCAGGTGTTTGCATTCACTTTATATTCATTTGTTACCAATTTAGTGTCTGTGTGTGCATGAGTATGTGTGTGTATGAGGTTTCTTCAAGCTGTGTACTGTGAGGAGTCCACATACGTGTTATGGGAGGTTGAAGAAGGCTGATGAGAAGCAAGAACAAGTTGACATGGGAAACCTTGGTGGCATAGTAGCTAGACTTTTACCTGTCGATCTGGAGGTCATAAGTTCGATCTGCAGCTAGATGAAATCAAATGTTAACTAATTGACCTTAGCTGCCAGGTTGACTCAGCCTAAAATGGGTATCAAGAATGTCTTGGGAAATAAAGGTGGCCGGGGTGATACTGACCAGATTACTCCCTGCGTGCCGACTGGTTCATAAAAAAGATAGGTCTAGCACAATATGTCCGATGTCACCTTAATCATGTAAAAGGGTCCTTTACTTTTTTATTTTACCTTTTTGAGAACAAGTTGAGAAATCATGGAAAAAAAGTATCTTCATTTTTTTTAAAGAGAAAGTGTGTAAGATAGACACAGAAAAAGGAGAACATTATTTTGACTTGTTGGCAGTGAAATGATATAGGTGATCGCCAAGCTTCTCAATTTGCAGTAAACTTCTTTCATTACCTTGAAATAAATTGTCTATACCCTGCAATGTTATCTTGTATTTTTAATGACTGTGCAGTGTTTGAAAATATTGCCTGTCCAAGTTTTGTATTCACCCTCTGTAAAGTTCATGCAACATAATAGGTAAATACACAACTTGGACCGGCAATATTTTCAAACACTGCAAGTCATTAAAAATACACTCTGTACTTCAATCTTGTTCAGCTCACTCAGTGGTTAGTCACATGCAGTAGACTTAATACCAAGAAAGATGCATGTGTATGCACGTCTATTTATGACTTCTTCTTATTCTGCTGCTGTCATTTATCTCCCAATGGAGTACAGGCCATCAACCATCTCATACTAAGCCCTCCTATCTTGTGCCTCCTCTTGAAGTTCTTCCCTTGTCATGACCATATTCATTTCTTCTATAGAAAGTTAAACTGATTTTCTATGTTGTATCTAAAATAGATTTCTGCTGCTATTCTTCCATCTTCATGTCCAATAATTTGATTTGCTTTGCTGAATCTATGACAGATTTCTGCTGCTATTCTTCTTCTTCTTCGTTCATCCGGAGTTTTTTTTTGGACGTGATTGCGTTGTGCCTGTCCACAGCAGAGCTGCGTTCTTGCGCCGTTAGGCCGACACATCCGACTTCTGCGGGCATTTGTTGACCGGGTTAACCTTCCCGGGGGTTTCTTAGGACGTGTGGCTCTCACTGTTGTGGTGTTATCCCCCATCCCAGCTGGCCCATATAGAACAGCCAAAGACATCCTGGTCAGCCCTCAAGGGAAGGCAGGGGCAGACCATGGGCATTCCCCGCCATCCAAGGAGGCTTCCATACTTGCAGAGCCAACACACAGCGCTCTGGTACTGGGCTCACCCAAGGAATCGTCACGTCCTGCACATGGCTGCTTAGCCTCACTTCCGTATATTGGGCCTTCCATTCACCATAGGCTGTTCTTCCGGAAACCAGAAGTATGCAGTCTGCAGATGACATCCACACAGTGAGCTTTCGATTCGGACTTTCCACATAATGGATTTGCTATCCAAGCAATATTCCATTTCGTGCCACTGGGACACTTTTTCCACCTTTTATGAAGCCCACACAGTGAGCTTTTGGTTCGGACTTTCCACGTAATGGATTTGCTATCCAAGCAATATTCCATTTCATGCCTCTGGGGCGCTTTTGTAACCGACATACCTGTGGTATGAAGTGCGGCAGTCTAAATACTTCTTCATGCACCTTTAAATGTCAACCTGAATGTAGTTAAAGTAAGCTGCAGTCAACTTGAGCTTGTTGATATCTCCATAGAGCTTGTCCTCAAATGAAGCAGGTGTGGGCCAAAATATCTTTCTCTGTTCTGCATATATTGGGCACTCCTGCAGCAAATGTTTAGCTGTCATTTTACCAGTTCCACAATTGCATTCATCGGTATCTCCTATCTTTAGTTTATTGAACAAGTGGTATTTCAGCCTGTTATGTCCAGTGCGGAGTCTGAAGATTGCTACTTGTTCTCTTCGGTCGAGTTTGTAATATGCATCATCCTTCTGGTGACCTGGATGCTCTGATTCCCATTTGGTTCTATAAGTGCTTTTTATCAACCTCTTTGCCTCGTTATAGGTTATGTCTATGTCAGGCTGTGGTAGTCGTCCGCCCTCTTTTGCCAGTCTGTCAGCCTCTTCATTTCCAGGTATACTGCAATGTGATGGTATCCACTGTATTACAACTTTTTTGGATTTCTGGCATAGACCATGGAGTGCTGCTCTTAGGTCAGCTATTTCTGTGCTGTAATTGCTCTTCAGTATTGAGACAGCTGACTTTGCATCTGTAAAGATAGCTATTTGCGTCTCTTTATTTTCCTCCATCAAGAGCATTTCTGCTGCAGTTTTCAGAGCCTCTACCTCCGCTTTGAAGTTACTTGAAAACTTTCCAGTTGCCACTGAATGTGTTTTTTTCACTCCATTTTTTAAATTTAGGAGAATTCCTCCTCCTCCATTCTCTACTGAATGTTTGGCTGATCCATCTGTATATGCATGGGTCCAATTGCTGCTTGGGTAATGTTCTTTTATGTAGTTTAGGGTTATTTCTCTTCTTTCGGTTTCATGCTGAGTGTTCTTTTTCTCAATACCAGGAATGTTTTCTATCATCTCAGGCAGTAGCTGCTGTCTCCAAGCTGGGAACTTGTCTGCATTGTAAATGGGTTTGACTGTTGATATGTTAAGTATGGGATCTGCCCTAATCTTTCGTTTTGCAGTTTCTACAAAGTTGCTACGCTTCAGTCTTCCCTTTCCAAAACCACTAAACCTTTTATACATAGGGTGGTCTGTCAATCTTCTAAATTTTTCAGCTTGTTGCTGGGCTCTGCTATCTCTTCTATCCTGCATTGGTTGTAAACAAGTGATCTTTTCTAGTTCATTAATAGGCGTTGTCTTCAGGCTTCCAGTTATGATTCGCATTCCTTGATTTTGGACTCTACTTATTTTGTTAAAGTTTGACTTAGCTGCTGTTGCCCAAGCTGCAATGCCATATTCCAGTACTGGCCTCACCCGTCCAGTATATAACTTCTTGAGAACTTTCTCATCTGCTCCCCACGTTGTACCAGCAAGCTTTTTCATGATTGCCATTCTTTGCCTTGCTCTTGTTCGATTTTTCTCAACCTGTGTCTTCCATGTCAGGCGACGATCAAAAGGTGACTCCTAGATAGTTTGGATTTTCTTCATGGCGCAATATTTTTCCATTCAATACCAGCTTAGGTTGCTGAGTTTTAGTTGAGAGGGAGAATACTGTGCATGTTGTTTTCTCCTCACTTATCTTCACTAGCCATGATTTTGACCAGTCCTCTAGCGCTAATAGGGCTTGCTGTATTCTGCTGTTAGCTGTACTAATATATTCTTCAGATGTCCATATAGGCTAGGTCATCTGCAAAGGATGATGTGTGTACTCTGGCTGGAAAATTTTCCGTGATGTCGTTTATATATGCTAGGAATAATGTTGGTGAAAGAACTCCTCCTTGGGGGACACCTTGCTCCAACAGCATCATTTTGCTGGTTTGTCCTTGTACTTTTGTCCTGGCAGTTCTGTTCTCAAGGTAGTGGCTGATCCATTTGTACATTTTCCCACAAACATGCATTTTTTGCAGTTTTACTTTCAGTCCTTCCTTCCATACTTTATCAAATGCTTTTTCTAAATCTATCCAGACCGCTAGTGTGTGCTTTTTCTCTTGGAAGGCATCCTCTATTTCCTGAGCTATATAGGTTATTTGATCTTCAGTGGATCTGTACTTTCTGAATCCTGCTTGGTGAGGTGTTAAGAGTTGGTTTTCTTCCAGATGCCATGTTAGCCTGCCATTGATAATGCGTTCCATTAATTTTCCTACACAGCTAAGAAGACTGATAGGTCGATAGCCATTTGGTTCTTCCAGGTCTTTTCCTTTCTTTGGGACTGGTATTAGTATAGCTTCCTTCCATGCCTGTGGGACTATTCCCCTCTTCCAGCTGTAATTTAGGACTGCTAGTAGTTTCTTTTTTGCCTTAGTGCCTAGTCCTATTAGCATTTCATTTGTGATTCCATCCTTTCCTGGTGATGTCTTCTTTTTTAGGGTATTCATTGCCTGTTCCATTTCTTCCATTGTTAGATTTGCCATCATATATTCTGCTGCTGTCTCTGTATATCTATGATGTATCTGTTTATCTTTGATTGCTTTCTTCTGTTCGGCTGTAATATCAATGTGGTTTGCACTGGCATAGTGTTCCATTAGTGCATTTGCAGCCTTTTTTCCTGTAAGCAAGGCATTTCCTTGTTTAATTGTTATTTGTTTGTTTCTAGGTCCTTCATTGTTCATGGCTTTCACTAGTTTCCATAGTTTGTTTCCATCCCTGTCAAAATTCAGGTTTTCTGTTTTTTTCCTCCAACAATCTCTTGTTGTTTGATTTACTGTTCTTTTATATTTTGCTGAGATGGCTTTGAGAGAGATGTTCGCTTCAGTTGTTTGTTCTCTCTCTGCGGTCTTCCTAGCATCTTCAACTTTGTCCTCCAAAATTTGTAGTTCCTCAGTCCAGTATGGTTTGTAATTTTTCCTCGCTCCTCTTGGAATAGACTCAGTGGCCGCCTGTATTATTGCTCTGTTTAGACTTTCCACCATTTGCTTCATGTTGCCATATCGTGTATTTATGTTTTCACAATATTTGTCTGTTAGTATGGAAAATCTGTCCCAATCTGCTCGTTTGTAATTCCAGCGAGGCAAAGGCTTTTGCTCCTGTGGAACATACTCCATATTTATTACAAGCTTGATTGGTCTGTGGTCACTACCTGCTAATTGGTCAAGCACATGGCGATCGATTTTGTGGAGGATGTCTCCTGTGCAGAAAGCTAAGTCTGGAGTAGAAGTGGTAATCCATCTTCTGGAGTAGAAGCTCGGTGTGTCATCCGCTTTGTTGAGTAGATGGAGATTTGAGTCTATTTCCCAGTCCTCCACTTCATCTCCTCTTTTGTCAGTATCTGGGTATCCCCATCTTTCTGAGCGGCTATTAAAGTCTCCGACAACAATGCAATTTGTGTCAGTTATTTCCATGTTTGAGAGTGTAAGATCCTTATCTGCCGGGCTATACAGATTGTAAATTCTTATTTTCATGTCCTTTATCATTATATCAACACCTATAATTTCCGTTTGGTTGTCAGAGATCACAGATACTTCGCTGCAAGGTATTGTATTTCGTGTAAGTATTACAACTCCTCCTTTGTGTCCTTCGCGGTCGAAACGTGTGGCCTGATATCCCTCGACTGAAAATGTGCGATTGGCGTTGAGGTGTGTCTCTTGAATGCATGCCACATCTATTCTATCTTTATGAAGACGCTGTGTTAGGGAGGCTTTCTTGTTATAAACTCCTTCGGCATTCCATTGTAGTATGTTGAGAGTCCCGGGTGTTTGGTCAATAGCTCTTAACCTACTCCTCTGTGCCTTGACTCCACAGCACAGGGGAAGGTGACCACCAGTAGTCATGGGTGGACCCCCTCGAGGCAGGGGGCCCGGCACTATCACTGCCTGATGGGACTTCACGGGATTAGCACCATAACGATTTATTTTCATCTGTGGCATCATGAAATGATAAAGTTACGTTGCACTTCTTTGTCAAGCCTGTGGCTCAGTACATCCGATTTCGACAAGCATTTTTCGGGATGCTTTCCCTAGCCTTTGACTGTCCCCAGTCTACCTACAAGGCAGCAGGTTTGTGCGTCACTTCGTCTGGTCCCTCTCCCTTGACCTGTCCGACATGGGTGACCCTACCAGTAGCTGTGCTACCGTCGGCATAGCTCTTGGGGTCATTGGAACGCTCAAGCCCCTCTACCTCGTCAAGGTGGACGCACGGCAGAGGGGGCTGCTATTCTTCCAAACGATATTACACTCCCCAAGTAATGAAATATTTTTGGCTTTAATTGCATTTCTTTGATTCTTCTTTTGTCCTTCATTGCTTTATGACGTTAGGCATTGCAGGCATTTCTATGATTTAATGTATATAATTAAAATATGGCATCGTGAAATAAATAAAGCCTCCATTTTTAAAAATCTCTCTCAAGGCTATGACTTGTTCTGGTCTGTCCATAACGTGGTAGTCATCTTGAGCAGGTTTTGGTGGCTTTCTGACTGAACTGATCATTCTTTTCTTTTGGTGATATGTAACAGGCACATATGCTGTTCTTCTTTTGCTCCTTCCTTAGCCAATCGATCAGCTCTGTCGTTTCTGGGTGCTCCAGTGGGATGGTATCCACTGTATGGTGACCTTATGCTGTCTGCTAAGATCAGAAAGTAGTGCCCTTAGTACTGGCAATTTCCCAGACAGGAGCGCCTCGAGTACTGATTTTGCATGTCAATAACACCACAGGTTGTGTACCATGGCTGGTATTTAATGATTTCTCTGTTGCTATCTTGATTGCCTCAATTTCAGCATCATAGTTATGGCAGTACTTTCCTATTGGTAATCTGGCTGTGTCCCAAGTATTATTTGGGTATTCTATGTACACTCTCGCTACTCCATTTCAAACAGCATTTTGTGCTGACCCATCTGTGTAGACTCGGATCCAGAGGTCCTGTGGGTATTCTTCATGAAGGAAGCTGAGAGTGGCTGTTCTGTGCTGTACACTGATCTGTTCTTCCTTGTCAAATATTCCTCTCACTTTTGTCTGGATTTGTAGTGATAATCTATGCTCATCTTTCCATGGAGTTCGCTCTGGAATAGTTTTCAGGGGGATACCAACTGTGGGCAGATTGGTGGTTTCTCTGCAGAGCTGTTTGGCCTGGTGGATAAAACTGCCCCATAGCTAAGTTTTCACATCTGTTCTTCATAGGGTGGCCTGGCAAGCTGAGGAATTTGTCTGCTTGTATTAGTGTTTTTGTATCTCTGCGCTCTTTCAGTGCTTGTGTCCTACCCATCTTCTCCATCTCCACTATAGGGGTTGATCTCATCCCTCCTGTGGTGACTCTAAGTGCTTGATTTTGCACCTTGTCCAGCTCTTGTAGTGTGATTTTTTTATGCTGAGCACCACGCAGTTGACCCGTTTTCCAGGTGTGGCCGTACACTTTGTTGATAAACTTTGCTAAGTATTTTCCCACTGGCTCCCCATGTGGTTCCACTTAGTTTTCTCAGGATGTTTATTTTCCTTCTGGCTTTTGCTACTGCTTTGTTGATGTGCTTTCTCCATGTCAGCCTGTCATCAAATGTTACTCCAAGTTATGTTGATTCTTTATCTTCTCTTAAGGGTATTCCATTTATCTGAATGATCCCTGCCATTCCAGTCTCTCTCCTCTCTGGTCCATGTGATCATAGCCCCAACTCTGCGAGTGGCTGTTGAAATCGCCGCACACAATCATTTTTTCTGTTAATGGTAGTGTGTCCAGTGCCTGTGGACGGTCACTTGGACAGTAGTAATTGATCAGATGTAGGTCTGTATAGCCTGTTTTAAGTCTAAGTGTCTGATACTCAGCCCCTTCCATATAGACTTCAATTTGGGAAGCAGTGATGTTATTTTTTACAAGGGTAAGTATCCCACCTTTTCGCCTGTCCTTTCGGTCAGATCGGTAACACTGGTAGCCTCTGATTTTGAAGGCTATATTTTCGTTGAGGTGAGTTTCTTGCAAGCAACATATGCTTACTTTTTCTTTGTCCAGGATGTTTTCTAATTCTACTTTTTTGTTGCTGACTCCCTCCGCATTCCAGTGCATTATTTTAAGTCTTAGTTTAGTATGGCCAGCTGTTCTATTCTCATGTCCCCTGGCTCCACAGGACATCTGAGAAGGACCTCCAGTAGTTGGGGTTGGACCCTTTCGAGACATAGGGTCCGGCACTGCACCTGCCTGGGGGTCCAAAGCAGGGCGAGCACCATAACGTTTAGCAGCAGTCGACATATTCCATTTTGCGTAATTGCGTGGCATCCTGATTTCTGTGGTGCGCCTCCTGGCTGGTTGCCTCCGTCTTCAGCACCTTTCCTTTGCTAGAGCAGACTGTGGTCTCACTCAAGTTTAGATGTGTACACACGCACACACATGTCTGCACATGCATGTATATGTATACACATCTAGAGCACACTGGTTATTTTCCGGCCAGATACTCGCCGTCGCCCCTTCTCCTGTTAGTTAAAACAGTTCCGCCACGTGAAGGCCAGGAGTTGGACTTTTGCTGCAGAGGTTATGTATTCACGAGCCATTGGGGTATTTAAGCAATGTTGGGCGCTCACCCCAACACTGCGCCCCGGCTACATACAGCAATTTGGAACCATTAATCAGATGTGTCTTAAGTTTAAGAGTCTGATACTCAGCCCCTTCCATGTAAACTTCAATTTGGGAAGCAGTGATGTTATGTTTTACAAGGGTCAGTATCCCACCCTTTCGCCTATCCTTTCGGTCAGATTGGTAACACTGGTAGCCTCTGATTTTGAAGGCTATATTTTCGTTGAGGTGAGTTTCTTGCAAGCAACATACGCTTACTTTTTCTTGGTCAAAGATGTTTTCTAGTTCTATTTTTTTTTAAATTACTGACCCCTTCCGCATTCCAGTGCATTATTTTTAGTCTTTGTTTGGTATATTCTCAGGTCCCCTGGCTTCCACAGGACATCTGAGAAGGACCTCCAGTAGCTGTGGTTGGACCCTATAGATGCATAGGGCCTGGCACTGCACCTGCCTGGGGGTCCAAATCAGGGCGAGCACCGTAACATTTAGCAGTAGTCGACATATTTCATTATGCATGATTGCGTGGCATCCTGATTTCTATGGTGCGCCTCCTGGCTGGTTGCCTCCGTCTTCAGCACCTTTCCTTTGCTAGAGCAGACTGTGGTCTTACTCGAGTTTAGGTGTGTAGGCACGCACACACGTGTCTGCGCATGCATGTACGTGCATACACATCTAGCACTTTCTGGTTATTTCTCGGCGCCAGTTACTAGCTGCTGCCCCTTCTCCTGTTAGTTACAACAGGTCCGCCATGTGAAGGCCAGGAGTTGGACTTTTGCTGCAGAGGTGATGAATGCACCGAGCCATTTGGGTATTTATGCAAGGTTAGGCGCTCACCCCTACCCCGCCCCAGGCTACATAACAGCAACATTTGGAACCCCCACACTGAAATGATTTCCCAACCTACTGTGATCAACACCTAACCATAATAATTGAGTGCCACTGGTCAGCAAACTTTGTTTTATTGTAAGGATGTAACCAGATCATTATACAATACAGCAGATATTGACTAGCTGTGATTAGGTTTTGTTTGGTCATTTCTTCCCTCCCTCCTCCTCTCTACTGGCCTATTCCACTGTTCATTGGTTGGCTGGTCTCTGGAAAACAAGTTAACTACTAGGTGAGTGGCTTGCATCTATCGGAGTATACCTGGTATAGATAAGACTTTCCTCCTAACCTAGCACCAAAGTACTATCTCCATGGAGACTGTTGCAGGGTTCTTCCTTCCCCTCTCCAAACTCATAAACTATCACTGGGTGGAATAAGACTGTTTACTTGTGCTACTGAAACTTCACATCTGTGGAAAGGGAAAGACATGGTGATGATGATGATGATGATGATGAGCCTCCTCCACTGCATACTTAGCCTTTTTAATATTAATCTTAATATTTTACTTGTGATTTTCATAGTGGTTACTCTCTTCCTACTGGCCAACTATTATGAAAACTCTGAGATTGAAACAGCAACTTCAGTCAATATGAAAAGTTAAAGTTACCATTGTCCACCAGTGCCATGAATGACTCACAAAGAACGGTACAATCAACAATCACAGAAGTCGCCACGTACATAAATGGCACCTTTAGCTACTAGTTTTGCTGAAGCATGCAAATTTTCCCCTAGACATGGGGTGTGTTGCAGGCAGATTTTTAACTAACATAATAATTAGTAGACGTATCTGGGCTAATTATTTTATAACTCCAGTCCGCCATGATGAATTGCCAGACGTAGTCTTAGTCACTGTTGACACAAAAAGTACATTAACAAATAAGCCTTTACTTCCATTTGTATACGAAATAATGGATGAAACATTGAATAAACAATAAGATACCCACCTGTGTCTCCAATAATGATGTATTTAAACAAATAAGCGTAAGACATATTTGGAATTTGTTGCTGTGATCTGTACTGCTAACTATATCCTTACGTCACCAATGAAATCGGAAGTATATATCACATGACCACGGCTCAACAAAGATCCGAAAGGAAACGAATACCTCTCTCATTTGAGACCAAACAAATATGGTTAACTCTTTCTGTTCCAAACAACTATTTTTTTACGCTAAATTAATATCCGTCTTGATAAGTCCGAATAAACCTAGCTATTGAAGCAGGGTCGGATAAGGTAACAAGTGTTTTGTAAACACGACGTAACTGATTGAAATATCTATGTCACAAATTTAAGACAGTTCCTCTGATCTTTATGATGTATAAGTATATGTCGCAATAACTCCCTTATGGGTTATAATCACCTAGCCTGGAGTGCGAAGGAGGATAAGAAGGATGAAGAAGAGGTTGAAGTTATCACTAGAATAGTGGTTCTCAACCTTTTTGGGCCCATGCATTCCATTCACCATATGTTCAGAATGTTATTCTCCCCTTTTCGTATTTCCATCCATCCATCATGTGCCATGTCGGTAAGCGTGGGCGGTCATGTTCTGCCATCTCACTCGATCACCGGAGTCGTGGATCAGCTCCGTGTTTCTGTCTCGACCATGCCACAAGGCCAAGCCTTCCAGGTACTTGCTTCTAGATCTTCCCCTTGGTCTGTTCCCCTTGATCTTACCAGTTGTCACCAAGTTCTCCAAATCATTTCTTCTCATAACATGCCCAAAAAACTGTGACTGTCTATGTCTAATGTCTCTAATCAGTTTACGATTTCATTTGTTTCTTGAAGGACTTGTTCATTGGTCTTTCTGGCTGTCCATGGTATTCTTTGCATTTTCCTCAGAAACCACATTTCCACAGCCATCAGATGTTTTTCAGCCTGGCTGCTCATTGTCCAAGATTCACATCCATATAAAAGTACAGGTTCTATGTAGCATCTCAACACTCTTTTTCTCGTTTCAATTGACATCTTTTTATTGGTCAGTATGTTTTTCATCTTGCTACAGGCTACTTTTGCCATGGCGATTCTTGTTCTAATCTCTTCAAGGCATCTCCCATCAGATGTTATTAGTATTACTGTTCCGAGATAATTGTACCTATTCACTTGTTGAAGACTATTCCCATTTACTTGTATATTACATTGTGGTATTTCGTTCTTCCTAGTGACGACCATAATCTGTGTCTTTTTACAATTTAATTCTAACCCTAGTTGTTCACTGTGTGTAACAACCGCATATACTAAATTTTGCAGGTCCTCCCTATTTTCGTATTTCCTCCCTATAAATCCCCAGCGCCCCCCCCCCCCTTTCCCCCTACACAGCATACGTAAAAATGGAAGCTAAATTCTTCTTCTTTCGTTCGCTTGAAATATGTCTATAACTGCAATGTTCTCTCTTGTATGAATTTAACTTTCTTTTTCAGTTCACTCAGCGGTCCATAGAGTCTATCTTCCATTGTCGTCTCTCTAGGCCAGAAGGTTTGCTTAAATATGCTGTATTTTGTATATTATGTTGTATTTCTCTTTATCTTCTCTCAGGTGTATTCCATTTATCTGGATGATCCCTGCCTTTTGTTTTGGAAAGACGGCAAATAGAGGGGTACTGCACTTGTCAGTGATTATGTTGACACATCATCTATTTGCCCGTGCAACAAATGTATCTACAGCTCTCTGTAGCAA
The DNA here is from genome assembly GCA_014155875.1 of Cepaea nemoralis. NCBI lineage: Eukaryota > Metazoa > Mollusca > Gastropoda > Stylommatophora > Helicidae > Cepaea > Cepaea nemoralis. The sequence goes on from JACEFZ010022245.1 coordinate 869,374, forward strand.
TATGCTGGCCAATGATGCATGCTCAGTTGTGCTCCATAGAACCAGGTCATCAGCGTACATTGCCGCTTTAATTATATGCGGTAGATTAGCAACAAGATCATTGATGAAGATTAGAAAACGTGTGGGGGACAAGACTCCGCCCTGGGGAACACCGTGACGCAGTAGTACTTTCTTGCTCTTGAGTCCGTCTATCTGTACTCGGGCTCTTCTGTTGTGCAAGTATGCTTTTACCCATTTGTACATTCTTCCATTGACTTTACAGTTTCTCGGTTTCTTCAACAGATCTTCTTTTCAGACTTTGTCAAATGCTTTCTTCAGATCTATCCATGCCGCAAGCACCGGCTTCTTCTCTTAGAATGCATCCTCAATGTCTTGAGAGAGGTAGGTTGTCTGATCTTCTATAGAGTAGCACTGCCTAAAGCCAGCCTGCTGTGGCAGAAGGATGTTTTCACTTTCACTGTGCCACTGCAGTCTGTGATTGATGTTGCGCTCAATTGTTTTGCAGAGACAGCTGGTGAGGCTAAGTGGTCTGTAGCTGGTGACAGTGGAATTATCTTTCCCTGATTTTAGGAGGAGTATCATGATTGCTTCTCTCCAGGCTTGTGGAACACTGCCTAAGGTCCAGCTGTTATTGAAGATCTGCAACAGCTTTGCTTTGGCCTCTGTTCCTGGGTTCCTGATCATTTCATTGGAGATACCATCAGCTCCTGGGGACTTCTTCATTTTCAGTTTTGATATGGCTAGCTCCAGTTCGCTGATTGTGATAGGAGCCTCCAGAACTCCATGTACTATTTCCTTCTGTCCTGTATGTTGCCAATACTCTCGAATCTCTTGTTGTTTCTCTGGACTAATTTCGATAGTGTTATCTTGTGCGAGTTAGTCTGCAAAATGGTCAGCTGCTTGCTTTCCTGATATTTCCGTCTTTATGTAGTGCAATTTGTGAGTTTCTCCCTTTGCCCTCATCGTTGTTTTATTAGCTTCCACAACTTCCTTGTGTCTCTTTCAAAGTTCAGTGACTCTGTTTTCTCCTGCCAGCTTTTCCTTCTAGCCTGCAGCTTGCAATTTTTCTTTTTTGCGTGCTGATATTTATTGTGGTGCTCTTGGATGGGTTTGGCCTCTGCTTGCTTTCTACACACTTCCACATCATTATGCATCCCAGTTCACTACTCCAGTAGGGTTTATAATGTTTACGGGCTCCTCTTGATACTGTTTCTCATGCTGCCTGTAGTATTCATTCCTCAAACTCTTCAACTACTTTATTTATGTCTTTCTCAGTGTTCAGATTTCTAACCAGTATGCTGGTGCGGTGCTTGTACATTGCCCAGTCTGCTTTCTTGTAGTTCCACCTCGAGAGGGTGCCGCTTTCACTTACGAGCTCATTTTCTACGGTTAGAAAGACTGGCCGGTGGTCACTGCCACCAAGTTGTTTCCCAAAAATTCGTGTAATGTTCCACTCCAGGTCTGGTGAATGAAAAACCTGGTGAGATGTAATAGTAGTGTGCCATGATCTCGAGTAGAAAGTGTGTGGGTCAAATGGCTTGTTAATCAAGATGAATCTATTCTCATTTTGCCAGTCTTCCAGTCTCTCTCTCTCTCTCTCTCTCTCTCTCTCTCTCTCTCTCTCTCTCTCTCTCTCTCTCTCTCTCTCTCTCTCTCTCTCTCTCTCTTCTCACTGGCCCATGTTATCATAGCCCCCAGCTCTGCGAGTGGCTGTTGAAATCGCCACACACAATCATTTTTTTTCTTTTGATGGTAGTGTGTCCATTGTCTGTAGGCAGTCACTTGGACAGTAGTAATTGATCAGATGTGTCTTAAGTTTAAGAGTATGATACTCAGCCCCTTCTATGTAAACTTCAATTTGGGAAGCAGTGATGTAATTCTTTTTACAAGGGTCAGTATCTCACCCTTTCGCCTGTCCTTTCAGTCAGATCGGTAACACTGGTAGCCTCTGATTTCGAAAGCTATATTTTCGTTGAGGTGAGTTTCTTGCAAGCAACATACGCTTACTTTTTCTTGGTCAAAGATGTTTCAAGTTCTATTTTTTTTTAATTGCTGACCCCCTCCGCATTCCAGTGCATTATTTTTAGTCTTTGTTTGGTATGGCCAGACTCTCTATTCTCAGGTCTACTGGCTCCACAGGACATCTGAGAAGGACCTCCAGTAGCTGTGGTTGGACCCTATAGATGCATAGGGCCTGGCACTGCACCTGCCTGGGGGTCCAAATCAGGGCGAGCACCGTAACATTTAGCAGTAGTCGACATATTTTATTACGCGTAATTGCGTGGCATCCTGATTTCTGTGGTGCGCCTCCTGGCTGGTTGCCTCCGTCTTCAGCACCTTTCCTTTACTAGAGCAGACTGTGGTCTTACTCGAGTTTAGGTGTGTAGGCACGCGCACACGTTTCGGCACATGCATATACTGCATACACGTCTAGAGCTTTCTGGTTATTTCTCGGTGCCAGTGACTCGCCGCCGCCCCTTTTCCTGTTAGTTAAAACAGGTCCGCCGCGTGAAGGCCAGGAATAGAACTTTTGCAGCAGTGGTGATGAATGCACGAGTCCATTGGGGTATTTATGCAAGGTTGGGCGCTCACCCCAACCCCGCGCCCGGTTACATAACAGCAACATTTGGAACCCGGAAGCTAATTGTAATAACACATACTAGAACAAGTCTAGACGTCTGCATAACACGTGATTTGCGGGTCTACTTACGAACTTAAGAAGGGCGAGAAGTACAGATCCGTTAAGCATGGAGGGAAATACAATTTCAAGTAATCGGTTCTTGTATAACACGATCTTGAAATAATATTAATCCCCCCCCCCCCCCCCCCCGAAACCCTAAAAGTCCTCCGCCCCTTAGGGGGGAACCCACAGGTTGAGAACCATTGCACTAAAACAGGGGTCACCACACTTTTATTCACGGCGGGCCGGATAACTGACAAAATGACGAGCGCGGGTCGTATACTCATTGTGTACAATACTTGTGCCGCGCTCCGTGGCGAAGTTATTATGGATGCGGTTCGTAATCAAGTATACCCACGTTCGAAACACAGCTCTGCGCGATTTGGCAACAGACCGCGTGGCGCTGGTTTTTAACGCTAAGATATGGGTGTCGGACGTTTAGAAGGCAAAACATGGCAAACTACTGAACATAAACTTGCCAAGACATCAGCAACAGCAAAAAATGCTGGTGTTGACTGCAAACGTCCTGTGAAGGATGTGCAACTAACTCAATACTTGTAAACCAGAACGAAATCTTTGAGAAAAAAGATGAAAAACTAAGTTAATCATGGGTGACTGGTGTGCAATGCATGCACGCACACGCACACACACACACACACATACACACACACACACATACAGACAGACAACCAACATATTTATTTACTTAAAAAACAACAACACAAGTTATCAAAGAAGGTGATGTTAGCAAAAAGATAGTTACATCAGCCCAGTGTGCACATATCCGAATATCACAAACTAAACAGCAAATAAAGTTAGTGAGATTTGTGAATCTGATATTTGGCTTTTAAGACATCATCAATGTTTGGTTTGGGATTGCTGCATTAAATCTCAAGAATTGCTTTCAAATGATCATCGGTCAATCTCATTTGATGTTTTGACTTTACATATTTCATTTTTGAAAATGTTTGCTCACTGATATAAGTTGTTCAAAACACTGATGCCATAACAGCTGGCAAATTTCTTTAGTTTCAGAAACTCAATATCAGATAAGTAGCGGTAAAATTCAATCAGTTTTCCTTCTCTGTGATTCTCTTTCAACAAGTCATTTGCTTGCAAATCAATAAGCTCCAACTATAGTTCAACTGGCACATCAACAATGTTACAATCAAACGGATTCTGGAACAGAATAATGTGACTCTCAAATCTGTCAAGATCAGAAAATCTCTCCAAACAATGCTTCTTCAAGCGAAATTTGTTTGTTTTTGTTTTTGTTTTTGTTTCGGAGAATTGAGGTCGACATCTTCGGTGATTGTAGTGCAAAACTCTTTGAATTTGAAACAGTGAAAATGAGAAAAATTTTCTCCTTCCAGTTGTGCTTCAAACAATGACAGTTTTATCTGAAATCCTTTGGTGATTCTGTAGAGATCACAGACGAGTTTATCGTTTCCTTGTAGTTTTAAATTCAGTTTATTCATGTGACATGTGATGTCGACTAAAAATGACACCTTTGACAGCCAGGCAGGAACTGACAGCTGTGGGTCAGCCATATCTCTGTCAGTGTGGAAAATATCTATTTCGTTTCGGAGCTTGTAAAAACGAAACATGACTTTACCGCAGCTGAGCCACCTCACTGATGTGTGATAAGGCAAGTCACTGAATTCAGAATAAATTACTTCAAGAAAAACCTGGAACTGACAGTGATTGAGTGCATGTCCCCGAATGAAGTTCACATCAGAAACGACTGATTTCAGTACGCAAGAAATATCAAAATCTTTCCCACAGAGTGCTTACTGGTGTATGATGCAGTGTATTAATATACCGCGCGGAATTTGCAAAATCTTCCAACTGAGTTCTGATATGCCCCATCAGACCCTTCCTCTCTCCAACCATGTTTTTCCTCCATCAACTGTAACACCTCGAAGCTGATCCCACTGAAGGTTATAGTCTTGCAAAACTCTTTGCACTTCCATGAAAATGTCTTTTCCATTTCTTGTTCTATGCATGCTGCAAATTGATGCCAACTCTTCCGTTATCTGAAAGCCCAGGTTGACATCACGAATGAACACGAGAAGTTGTGACGTACTCGAGAGATCAGTAGACTCATCCAGCGTCGGAGAATACCACAACAAATTCCTAGTTTTCTTGCGTATCTGTAGCACTATGTTCTCTCCAAGTTCTTCTGTTCTTCGCACAACTGAACTTAACGAAAGGCTGATACTTCCAAACAAATCGGCTTTCTCAGGACACAAGTCATTTGCTGCTTCCATCATACAATCGTTGATGAAGTTGCCATCAGTAAACTGTTTTCCTCGTTCTGCCATCTTATGCACTATTTTGTAACTTTCACGGGTGGCAGATTCATTTTCAGCAAACTTTCTCGTGAAGATATTTCTTTGTTTTTCTAAACAACGTTCCATGAACTCATATTTCTCAGAGCGTAACTTTCCAGAAAACTTGGAATATGTTGATAGATGTTTTGTTTCATAGTGATGCCGAAGATTGAACTCTTTCAAAACGGCAACACCTTAGCAGCATATTACACAAATGGTTTTCTGGCCCTTTGTTTCCACAAAGAAGTACTTTACTCCCCATTCTTCATTCAATAGGCTACACTCGGCGTCCACTTTTCTTTTCTTAGTAGCCATAATGAAGCGTGTAGTGAACGGGATCTGAAAATGAAAAAGACATTGAATTAGAAACATATATCTCATAGTAAGGTTTGCAAAATATATAAATAATGCCGGCCTAAATAAACAGCCTAGAGCAGAGTGATTCAACTGGGGTTCCGCGAGTGGCAGTCATGGGTTCCGTTGAAACAGACCGAAATCGCCTACATGCAACATTTCTGCCTATCTGGTTTATAACATAAAATAGGACACACACTTGGATCATCGCACAGAGTTCATTGAGCAACGTAATCATTTGCGTAAGGATCTGCTCCAGTCGAAAGGTTGAAAAACACTGGTCTAGAGACCAGTTCGATTAACACCTTGACCGGGAAATTCTTCTGAGCTGGGGATAATATTTTCGTAATAACTCGAGGCTTCTATGGCATGTTTATACTGTTTGCTGCTTTATTGCCTCTATTCACACTTTTAGTTCACTTACCTATAACTGTCAAGCAAAGAAATTATTGTTACATACCTATAAAATGAATGACTGGCAAAAAGAAGTAAATGTTTCTTGAGCATCGGACCTGTGTTGACAGCTGGACGCATCTAGGTGAGGGACAGATGTGTTTGTGTGTGTTGCCATGGAAACCATGGTAACGCCAGAGTGTAGGCGGTGCTACCACGAGCTGGGAAGGACTTGGGATGGCGCGAAATAAGCAAACATTACAATAAACAAGAAAATCTAGATACGATAATTTATAATTGAAAATAGTAAATTTAAGACACACAGCAGCCAGGAGATCTCCGCACGTATGAAGATCTCCTATTATTATAAGCATAATCTTTACATTTAAACTGTATCACAACGTCTCGTGTTCCACACGTTATATCAAGCAGGTTTCGAGTACTGTCAGCGGGCCGGATGAAGTGACGTCGCGGCCCGGATCCAGGCCCGCGGGTCATAGCTTGGTGACCCCTGTACTAGAACAATCATCACTGACATGTATTATGTCCGCAATGAAGTTCGGCTTTGAGTCTCCAACACACTGCCTTGCGCCTTCACAATGCACTCATACACATTTCTTCCAGCCCGTCTGTTTGTATTGTCTACTCTTCCTTTTGCATATTTCCCCCTACTTTTCTTGCCGCGGCTAACTTGGTAAACAGTTAAACATCATACCATGTTGAACTGATGCAACTATACTTAAAATAGCGCCAGGAGATGGGACTGTACAAATACAGATTACAATTGTTTTTAACTAATTGTCATGTATTCTACTCCAATATTTGCACAAGTTTTTTTTTCCCGCGTTTCCATCCTGTTTCAGGATATTGCGGTCAACACGAGCATCTTTCAGCTGTATGTTGATTCCTAGGCTAGATTACGCTCATCAGCACGCCACGACTTTCTGAGCGACCGGCTCCATACTCTCATAAGTCACTGGTAGAAGGTAAGATCACTATGCCTGTCGCAATGTCTCTGGAGTGAGGGCAGCCATTGCTACACTGTATACTGTGGGTTCAGTTCTGGATATTGGGTATTTGGCTGTTAGTCTACCAACTCCGCCAGCCTCTGGACAAACCCCTCTTTCAATCTTTTTCAATGGACGTGACCCTCTAGACTTCCATCCCGATCAGTTGACTCAACTCTGGTTTGAAACAAACATAATCTAGACATTTATTATACAACAGGATGTCAACATAGATAGATATAGATACTCCATGGTGAAGTGGTCAAGCCGTTTGACTTGGGCTCCTAAGGTTGTGGGTTCGATTCCGGGATGCGTCCTTCGGTTCACGAGTTACATTTTTCGGAGACTCCTGTGGGTCATCGCCAGAGCTGCGAAGTTCGTGCTTGGTGCGAAGCTTTCCGCGCTGCGGAAAGAGACAGAGCCATATGGGATAAAACCCGGTGCAATGAAGTCGACCCTGCCGACTTTTAAGATACTTTTTTTTTTAAAGATACAGATATATGTATGCAGTAGACTAATCTAGAGGCTAGATCAACAGGATAGGTGTACAGCTCTTATCACAGAGCCGCCCATGTTCAGTCGCTTCTGTCTGCTCTAGAAGGACTCTCACCTTGCTGATGCAAATCATCCTCACGAATGGGACAGACTGACGTAGTAACTGATCAAGGTTGGTACACCGAGGAATGGTCTGGTATCTTTCGGCCCTTTACTACTGGGTGACCCTCCCACTGGGTATAGGCTACAGTGGGTGGCGAATCACAAACCAGGTGGACTAATAGTACAATTTATCCATGGTAACCCTTAGTTCAATATCACACTTCAAGACAATGTTATATAGGGCACCTTGATTTTTATACTCCCTTAGAATACTGAGTCTAAGTACAGGATCACTGTCTTTACACCACAGACTCTGGTGGCAGGATTCACTAACACTGTCACTGAGTCGATGATCAGAGGTCTCCGTTATCTGGAGTCGAACACATTAGTCAATAAAGTTCACCACATATGGCCCGAGACCTTAGGCCAAGTTTCTCTCCAGTCAAGTTCTTGGGCCCCCTCTGAGCCGCAGTAGCCGGATATGGCATCTGAGGGTACCTGGTTACCTGCATGATCACTGAGGTATAATGGCAGGCTGTTCATGGACGAGTAATAGTGTAAGGCTGACCGGCAAAGACCACAGGCCACTGGAACTCTTTCCTTTCGGGAACAGCCTGGCGCTACCTCAACACAGGGAAGCTCACGCCCACAGTCTCGTTGGTCCGTTCCATGATTCAGATTGTCAGGCCCAGCCTACGTTCGTCTGGTACCCACACTCCATGACAGGCTCTGCAACAAAACAACCTTGTGAGAGTGTCACCAACTGGCTTGAGGTAGCTCCCGGTTGGGCAACCACCCAGCCAACATCATTTTCGTCTGCTGGTGTTTAGTTCTGGATGCAGTTTAAGATCCCCTAACTCTGTCAGAAGGAACTAATTGCTACCCCAGATCACAGAGAGAAAACGTGGAACAAATGTCTGTTATGCTGATTTAAGACACTGTCCCTGATACTCAAGAAAACAGCCCAGAAGTGGCTCGTTGAAGATAGAATATATCTATATAGATTTGGCTGTACTTGGTATCACCAGAAGTGAGAAAGGAGGAGTTAAGACATGCAACGTAATCTGGTTACTTATGACTGCATAGGCAAGAGACCTCCCGGACATAGATTCCCACTTCTGGACAATATGTGCGAACCCCCACTAAATGATACAATAATGTGTGTACTTGATTACGCTACACAAACATTTATAAACATTTAGAATTATACGGACAAATTGAGTTTTAAAATACAACAACTGTGTTTATTATTGCTATTGATGATCATATGATGATGATGATGATATTATGGTATACGTAACTCATCTGGCTGAAAAGCTCAGAAGCACATAGGTCATGCTTCCCCCAGTGAGACGCAGTTCACTGTCAGATTGAAGGAGTCCAAATTGGTCCCTTCACAAGGCTAAGTCACTTCCGGATATGGATTGTTGACTGTCCATTGCTCCTAAGAGATCTGGAATGAAACGAACGGAGATGGGTAGTATCTACGTCTACACATCTCAAACACATATGTCTCTACATTCATATAAACATACATTCAAGTCATAATATATGATGGTATGATGATAGATGATGGCATGTTACATAAACATATATCAGTTCTAAATAAATAAATATATATGTATATATTCATAAAACCATTTAGAACATCTATAGCTCAAAACATACAACATCACATACATTTATGTAATGGGGTGTTTCCCATATAAGTTCACCTCACTTACTCTTTCCCTTTCTGATTCATTCATACTGTCTTGTCGGAAGGGCTGGTCGCACAGTCCTGTCGAACATTAAATGCCTTCCCTGAATCTGTCTGGGATATTGAATGTCCTAAGTCATGTCTGTCCTCATGCAGACATCATGCAGACAAGGTGAACTGGTGCCATTCCTCAAACCAAGTGGTTTCACCACAATCTTGGTAGGCACTCAAAGTGTTGGTCCAAATAATCAATGTTAATTGGACGCTATCAAGAGACTGGTAGCTATCAGGAATTTCTCCTAAGTAGTCAGTCTCCCCAATGTTTAACATCATACAGGATGAATCTAAATGTATCTCCTGTACATGCATAAGCCACACGCTCATGTAGCTTGGATAATGGATTTCTCCAAATTATCACATACAACAAGTCAGACAACCAAGTGGTGAATGAAAGAAGAAAATAGTTCTCAGTGAAATCGTAAAGCTAGAACTGGAACATTAAGTACAAAGAAAATCCACCAGTGTAAAGTTTTGGAGAATATGTAAAAACAGGAAACTCCACAAGCCTTCAGACTAGCAGACAAACTAATCAGAATAATGGTTTACCTGGTTTATAGCTAGGAAATTCCATCATAATACTTCGTACAGAAGTCCAACAGAACGAAATGTTAATATTTCTCCAGTAGGTATCCTAAGAATGCTATTGTGAATTTGCGTCTGAAGTCTTGCTGGCCATGCATGTAGTTTTATTCTATTCAATTCCTGGCTAGTTTCCAGGTTGGTTAATTAATATGTCCCATTTTCATTAACTCCGCCTATTTTTCCATGTAAGATGACGGGATGGATTAAGTCCTAAACTCTTCTCCCCCCTCCTCCTTTCCTGTGAAGGGTAGTTTCATCTGTCAATCAAATGGACCGAGGCCCCGCCACGCCTGAAACAATGAAACATGCTTTGGCGGCAAGGCAGTTGCGTCATTACATTCCAATAGGCTATTAACACCTGCCTTCCTGGGTTGCTGGCAATAGTGTGTCAGCCATGTGTTCCTACTTTGCCGCTGTATTGCCGTGAGGTGTCAAGTATCTGGTCCTAATTGCTCCTTTGTGGTGGCAACTCAGACGTTGTCCCGTCTCCCCAATGTCTGGACTTATAGATAGGTGTTAGGCCTGCATTATATTGCCGTCTTTGGATCACACGGGGTTTTCCCCTGAGTAGCACTGCCATGTATTATTTCAGACGGGTCTGGCTGACCCTCTTATCTCCCATTCTGCCGTGGCTTGTAAACTAACACGTCAATCTCAACTGACTGGCTCCGCGATGTCTGGTTGATCAGAACATCAAAGGGAAAATCTCTTAGATGTAGAGACCAGACGTTGCTTTGATCTACCAATGTAGTAAAAATGATAGTGCGGGCTCTAAGTGACTCTGTATTTTTCTCTTACGTTTTTATCCTCTTCTGGGGAACGTTTATTCTTTTAGAGAATTTTAGAAAAATATTGTGGGCTCTGTAATTCCTTGAAAACTTGGGTAATTATGATGCTGCTGGGGCTTTCCCGTCACAGAGAGCCACTGGTAATAGCAAACAGCCCATATTGAAATAGGAGTGAGGCTCTCAGCAAAATGGATTCAAAACAAACACACACACACACACGCGCGCGCGCGCGCACACACACACACACACACACACACGATCCTGTACCCATCCGAATCTGCTGTGATCTGGACTAAGATGAACTTGGACTCATCTGTAAGTTCGCTCCAGGAAGAGCGTCGTCCCTCAAGAACTGTATGACAGCTCGGACTGGCCTCGTCGGGTAGTCACAGGTGAGGCACACAAGTCCCTGCGAAAGTCTCACTCATGTTATGCATTAATGGTTGTAGTGTATGTAAAGAATGACTGTCGTATTAGTTACTTGTTCTTCTTTACCACTTTAGTGTCGTCCCTGGAGTGAAGAGAATCAACACCCACATTATTTTTAATTCAATATCTCTATTCTGGAGAAATCCAGCAGACTCCGTCCACACACTCCCTCAATCTGAAGACACCTTCCTCTCACTCTTACTCACCCCTGGATCATGCCCCCTCTCATTCTTCCCCAACATAACACACTTGACAACTCTCGCTTCAACAAATAAAAACAAGAAATTTATTAAAGCAAAGAGTATATGTAGGAGAAGTGTATATGTGTATAAGGTGTAGAATGTGTGACGGGTATCCTAAATCGTCTATAGACTCAGATCAGTGTTCAAGAGGATATTCATTCTCATCCCTGTGCTGAAGACACACCAGCACCATGTATCCCATACAAGTAGCCTCACCCAGGTGATGCTCCTCCGGTCACGTGAAGACTTCCTCCGTTGTCTCTGGAACCACCAGGATGCTTGGACACCCCTGACAAACACTGTCTAATTAGAGTCTGATTCACACTATGAACTTCCTCGGTTATTTAACGGATTGTTAATCAGGAAATTCTAATCCTATTGTCACTGTTAGTGGAGAAATCTTAATGGATCTAGAGTCACTGGTTCTAAAGATTCCTCATATTAACACCACAATCTAACTGTTCTGGGTATCAGTATAAATTATGCAATGTTCTGACTGTTTATTGATACATCTATCACTTGGCTAAACCTCAATCTCGTCAACATGTCCTGCTCAGCAGAAGCCAGGTTCCCGCAAACCAACTTGGGTATAAGCCCTATGTAGCGGCCTCTCAGCAACCTCTGTCTTCAGATGCTGAGCCCTCCTTGTATAAAACTTTGAACCTGCTTCTTCGTAGTAAATCATCGCACACTCAAGTGGAACACTCAAGGGGAACTGTACATGGAACCTGTAGAGCAGATAACATCATGGTGAGGGCAACTCAGTCCTGGCCAGAATTAGGCAAGTGTAGGCCAATAACAGCACTCAGATCTATAACAGAGATCCGATCTCTGTCATACGGCCAAATAACTCAATCATATGATCTGAGACATGGCAACACCAGGAAAGACTAAAGGAACGGGTAGAAACCCAGCAGATGCCCTACTGGAAGATCCTACCATTACACATTCCCCTCCTCCCTCTCAACCATCCTTAATCTCTCTAATTATTATTCCACTACATTGTCCTCAACTTCCTGAGTAAAATGATATATAACACAAGCTACTTGAAGCCACACAATAGAATGCTAGTGCCGACGCTCCTATGATACTTTCTAGCACCGCACTTATAGAACATTCTATCACTAATCATAATACATTATATCACTGCACCTATAATACATTATATCGCCACACAGTACTGTACTCTATTCCTAATCATACTCTTAAGTTAGATATAATTAATTGCCTACCATATGTCTATTCCTGTTGTTACTCGAGAAACTAGGCAATCCGATTGGATCTATGTCCGCGGATAACTATCACGGCTAAGACAGGCTAGTCCCTCTAATATAACACACCTCGGAATTATCCCCAATCCTAACACTTCAGAATGTTTTCCTCGACTCCATCCACCTGTTTACTGCACTGGGTTTTATATGGGTTCTTGAGTGAGTCACCAGAAAGTCCAGACGCCAATCAGTCCAGAATCTGGCTTTGTCCTCCTGTTTCCAGACTAACCAGAGTCAATTAGCTGTCAATTTTCCTTTTCATCTGGGGAGTTCTTTGTCTCATCCAACAAATATCCGGGTTGTCTGTAAGCCGGAGACCTTTCTCCCATTACAGAATCCTTCTGACCTCTAGCAGGCATTCTGTCTATCACTTGCAACGGCCAACTTCCGTTTTGTAGACAAATGTCGCCAGTACACACCTCTCGAACAACATCCTGTCATCAAACTGTCGACTGTGTGTAGACAACTCGACGTGACTCCCTTTGATCTCATACACACTGTCGACCAGGTGCAGAGAATCTGTACCGACGTATTTTCCTCAGTTTGTTCACCATAACAGAGTCAATTGTGTTAGCAAAATAATGTCGGGCCTGGTTATCATCGATCGACTGACAAGTTAATTTATCCTGTGACATAGGCCCCCTCCTAAGAGAGTAGTCCGCAACAACTCTTTCTTCTTGGAGGTTCGATCCAGATGACCTATTCCTCTTCTTCAGGAGCTGGATGTCTAGACAGGAAATCAGCTCCAACATTTTCCTTCCCAGGTATATACTCCACTGTAAAGTGGTATGGCTGAAGTAGCAACGACCACCGCATCAAACGGGCGTTGAGCTTCTGAGAAGTGGCCAGGAATATCAAAGGTTGATGATCCGACTGAACTCGAAACTGAACTCCATACAAATAAGGCTGGAATTTTTGTACGGCCCATACGAGAGCCAAACACTCTCTCTCAACGGTCGAATAATTCCTCTCAGCCGGGAGAAGTTTCTTGCTTGCGTATGCCACTGGTTTCAAAACTGAAGCATCGTCTTTTCCTTCCTGTAACAACGCTGCCCCAATCCCAATCCCACTTGCATCCGTTCTCAACACAAATGGTTTGGAAAGGTCCGGGAGCTGTAACACAGGTTTGCTGACCAAGGCCTCCTTCAACTGACTGTAGGCACTCTCACATTCTGGTGTCCAAACTATTTGGTCTGGGAATCCCTTTTTCAAGGTTTCTGTTAATGGAGCTCCCAGTTCAGTGAAATGTGGGATAAATTTGTGGTAGAACCCACACAACGAGAGAAAAGATCGCACATCCTTCTTCGTTTTTGGCCTTGGAGCACTTCTGATTTTCTCTAGGTTCTTTTCCTCTGGGACAATGTGTCCTGGAGTGATGGTGTGACCTAGAAATTCCAGAGTCTGGTAACCGATCATGCACTTGGTTGGGCGAGCTGTAAGCCCTGCTTCCTTGAGCCTATTGAAAACACTTTCCAAGGATTGTAAATGGTCATCCAAACTGTCACTGGAAATCAGAATATCATCCATGAATGAGATGATGGACGGATCCTTTAAAGGATCTAGTAAAGTCCTCATCATGCGAGTAAACACACTAGGTGCATTGCTGAGTCCAAAGGGCATGACCTTGAATTCATAATGTCCACTGGGGGTACTGAAGGCCAGTAGGGGTCGAACCTCTGGTTTGACCGGAATCTGATAATACCCGCGACTCAGATCCACCTTTGAGAAATACCTTGCCTTATGGAGCCTCGCGAATAACTGAGTTGGATTCGGCAAAGGTTCCACCTGAAATTGTGTATGACTGTTCAGAAGTCGGTAGTCTATACACAACCGGTGTTCTCCACTTGGTTTTCGTAACAAAACTACCCCCGCATTGTATGGGGATGTGGAAGGTGCAATCACGTCATCCTCCAACAGTTTCTGTATTTCCTCCTCCAGGGCCTTTTCTTTAGAGAATGGCACTGGGTAAACCTTTTGGCGAACAGGCTCTTGAGTGGTCAAAGTCATCTCGAACTCCACCAACCTCGTTCGTCCTGGTTTATCAGTCAGTATCTCCTTATGAGACTCGAGAACCTGGGTTATCTTTTCCCTCTCCTTGGAAGTCAGATCAGGGTTCACCTGTACATCCTTGTAGGTTTCCTGGTGTACCAGGGGATATTCCCTTCCCTCGTTGGTTCCCACTTCTGTCTCCACTGCAACTGCCATTGCCAGGAGGTGAGCTGCTTTTTCTCCTGGTCTCTCTTCGTATTTCCGCAAGAGATTGATATGGAAAATCTTCGACTTTCCCCGTATCCGGATCTGATAGTTCGTTCTGGATATCACCCTTTCCACGGGAAATGGTCCTTGCCAACCTATCTCCAGTTTGTTGTTTCCCGTTGGGAGTAGCAACAATACTTTGTCTCCCACCTCTAGAGATCTGTCTTTAGACCTACGGTTGTAGTAAGCCGCATGTCTTTTTCTGGCCTTTTTCAAATTTTGATTTGCCAGAGTCCATCCCTTGTGAAGTTTTTCTTTCAGTTCCTCCACATATTTGTAAGAAGAGATCACTTCTTCTGACTGTCCCCTCTTCAGTCCAACTCCTCAACATGGCTTCCAACGGTCCCTTGATTGGACGACCAAACAGCAACGTAGCGGGTGGTAGTCCTGTTGAGCCATGAGGAACTTCCCGATAGGCAAAGAGGGCTGCTGGGATATATTCATCCCACCTATCAGGTTTTTCCTGCGCTAGTTTCCTGAGCATTGTCATCAACGTGCCGTTGAAACGCTCTACTTGTCCATTGGCTTGAGGGTGGTAAGGGCTGGTATGGATATGGTTAGAGTGGAATACCCTAAATACCTCCTCCATAAGTTTTCCACAAAACTGGGACCCATTGTCCGTCAGTATTTGATCAGGAAAGCCTAATCTTGTAAAGGCCTCCATCAGTGCGTCCGCCACTCGTTTCGAGTCAATTGTGGTCAACGGTATGGCTTCACCCCACATTGTACAGCAATCCACCATGGTGAGTATGTACATGTTCCTCTTCCTAGTCCTAGGAAGTGGACCCACAATATCGATGGCTACCCTCTCGAAAGGAGAGTTCATGATGGGCATTTCACCCAAGACCACCGGCGCTGTCCAGTGTTTCGGTGCCACCCTCTGGCACTCAGGGCATGACTTCACATACCGACGCACATCACCTGTCATTCCCGGCCAATAGTAGTGGCAGGAAATTCGCTGCATGGTGGCGGCAATACCCATGTGCCCACTGAATGAGATGGTATGCCCCATATGAAGAATCTGGGAACGGTAGGCCTTTGGGACCACCAACTGACCATGTAGGTTGTCTCCCCTTCCGGCTCTCCTGTAGAGTATCCTATTCTTCATATAGTACTGCCCCCGTTTGGGTGGATCAGCACTTTTCTGCAGCTTTTTGTAGCAAGGACGTAACGTAGCATCCTCACTCTGGGCAGTTCGCAACTCCCCTGGCAGTGGGTTAGTCACATTGGCTTCTGCCTCATCCGTTTTCGTCTGAGAGCGAGTCTGAATTGCTCCCATATGGATTGGCTCCCTGGGCATTCCCAGAAAGACATACCGGCAACCGAGGATTACGGGAAAAATGGGATCGGTCAATACAGCGGCCTTGATGGTGCCGGTGACATATCTTGACCGAATCTCCACTCTGGCAATGGGCAATTTCATGGCTACAGCACTCTTCTGTGCAGGCTGTATCTCCATGGTTTCACCTGTGAATTGTTCTGGATGTACCAGATCCGCAGAAATCACGGCCTCCCCGTCCAGTCCTGTGTCGTATAAACACTCCACTTGACGACCGTTAACTTCTACCAATTCCACTACAGGTGGTTTTTCCTGGTCTGGAGTCTCTCCTTCGGCCTCGACCTGTTCGGTGGGCTCCACCTTAGGTTTTCCGGGGCACACGACGAATTGAGTGTCTCCTGACTTTCCCCTGCAGTCAATAGCATTGTGTGTATTCGACCTGCAGTGTTTGCACCATTTCCCTGTCCTAGATTTTCTTGTGCCGGACTTGAGTGAGCTCTCCTGGTGGTGAGCATCCTTATCGACCTTGGCATTGTCAGTGTCCACCTGCGTTGAAGTCACGTGACATGCCGCGAAGTGAGGGTTCTTAGCCTTCGATTTGCAATCCCTCGTATTGTGAGAAGGCGACTTACAAATCGAACACCACTTCTCCGACCATGGTCGTTTTTGTGTAGAGCTCGAAGTTTTCTTGCTTTCCCCCTTCGTCTTCTCCGAACTCTCCTCTGAAGTTTTGACATATGGTTCCACCTTTTTAGTTCCTGTGCTTTTGCTTTCTTCAGGTTATGTTTTTCCTGACTTTTGGTGTTTGTAGAAATGTTCTCTGCTGCCTCCCCATGGACCTCGACGAACCGTTCTGCCAATTTCGTCACCATGTCGATTCGTTCCGCCCCTTGTTCTCCCAAGAATGTCCTGAGAGGTTTCGACATTTGCTTCCGCATCTGGTCGACTACCGTGAGCTCTTCCAGACTCTCATAGTCATGCGCAAACCCAGCCAAATCCATCCACTTATGGAGATATGCTTTCAGACGCAGACTATAGGCGGCGAACAACTCCCCCGGTTCTCGTTTCGCTCCTCGAAATTTTTTCCGGTAGGTATGTGACGTAACTTCAAATCGTTTCAGCAAAGCCGTCTTCAACTCGTCATAATTGTTCTCATGTCCTGGTGGCAGGCGAGAATAAACCTCGTAACCGGTCCCGCGTAATCCCTGGGATAGCTTGAGATTCCATTTGTCACGCTCCAGACCCATAGCAACTGACATAGCCTCGAAGCGTTGAAGGTACTGGTCAATCTTCTCTTTGTCCTCCTCGTAGATCGCTAGAGGGAACTTCATAGCATGGTAGCTATGTCCACTTACTGGTGTTGAGCCAGGGAGAGAGGAACCTCCCACTGCTCCCTCAGTTTCCCCACTAGATTGCCTCTTGAGCTCGAGTTCCCGCATCCGGTACTCATGCTCCCTTTTCTGAGCCTCTTGCTCCGCTTCCCGTTGCTTAGCAGCTTGCTCAACCTCAAGTATCTTAGCAGCTTGCTCTGCTTCCAGTTTTTTAGCTTCTATTTCCAGCCTTCTCATGGCTTGCTCAGCCTCAAGTTGCCTAGCAGCTTGTTCTGCTTCCAATTTCTTAGCTGCTTGCTCTGCCTCCATCCTTCTCAATTCCAACTCGGCCTTCCGATCTTCCCTTTCTGCTTGACGATACTCCCTCTCCAATTCCTGTATGTAATCCGTTAGAGCAGAACCCGACAATCCCATTTCTTCCCCCTTTGCCCTAAGTTCCGCCGTAGTTAATCTAGGAGTGGCCATTTTACAGAGAGGTAACTCAGCAGATAGAGTATAGATTATCTCTAAACAACTATATAGATAATCACAAAATACTATTAATCTATATATTTATAACACACCACACAACACAACACAATCACTCAGTGACAAGAGTAGAATCAGGACCACAGACCTATGCAGACGTGTGAAGTGTGAACAGGTAAGATAAGTCCTAACACCTATCCACATTCACTCTAGCTGGATTCTCACTAATAGGATATCTCCATCCTCTAACTAAAGATCCCGTGTTAAAAGATCCCGTTGTCTAAAGATCCCGCTGTCCAAAAGATCCCGTTTACGAGCCCCCAATAAATGTAGTGTGTGTAAAGAATGACTGTCGTATTAGTTACTTGTTCTTCTTTACCACTTTAGTGTCGTCCCTGGAGTGAAGAGAATCAACACCCACATTATTTTTAATTCAATATCTCTATTCTGGAGAAATCCAGCAGACTCCGTCCACACACTCCCTCAATCTGAAGACACCTTCCTCTCACTCTTACTCACCCCTGGATCATGCCCCCTCTCATTCTTCCCCAACATAACACACTTGACAACTCTCGCTTCAACAAATAAAAACAAGAAATTTATTAAAGCAAAGAGTATATGTAGGAGAAGTGTATGTGTGTATAAGGTGTAGAATGTGTGACGGGTATCCTAAATCGTCTATAGACTCAGATCAGTGTTCAAGAGGATATTCATTCTCATCCCTGTGCTGAAGACACACCAGCACCATGTATCCCATACAAGTAGCCTCACCCAGATGATGCTCCACCGGTCACGTGAAGACTTCCTCCGTTGTCGCTGGAACCACCAGGATGCTTGGACACCCCTGACAAACACTGTCTAATTAGAGTCTGATTCACACTATGAACTTCCTCGGTTATTTAACGGATTGTTAATCAGGAAATTCTAATCCTATTGTCACTGTTAGTGGAGAAATCTTAATGGATCTAGAGTCACTGGTTCTAAAGATTCCTCATATTAACACCACAATCTAACTGTTCTGGGTATCAGTATAAATTATGCAATGTTCTGACTGTTTATTGATACATCTATCACTTGGCTAAACATCAATCTCGTCAACATGTCCTGCTCAGCAGAAGCCAGGTTCCCGCAAACCAACTTGGGTATAAGCCCTATGTAGCGGCCTCTCAGCAACCTCTGTCTTCAGATGCTGAGCCCTCCTTGCATAAAACTTTGAACCTGCTTCTTCGTAGTAAATCATCGCACACTCAAGTGGAACACTCAAGGGGAACTGTACATGGAACCTGTAGAGCAGATAACATCATGGTGAGGGCAACTCAGTCCTGGCCAGAATTAGGCAAGTGTAGGCCAATAACAGCACTCAGATCTATAACAGAGATCCGATCTCTGTCATACGGCCAAATAACTCAATCATATGATCTGAGACATGGCAACACCAGGAAAGACTAAAGGAACGGGTAGAAACCCAGCAGATGCCCTACTGGAAGATCCTACCATTACACATTCCCCTCCTCCCTCTCAACCATCCTTAATCTCTCTAATTATTATTCCACTACATTGTCCTCAACTTCCTGAGTAAAATGATATATAACACAAGCTACTTGAAGCCACACAATAGAATACTAGTGCCGACGCTCCTATGATACTTTCTAGCACCGCACTTATAGAACATTCTATCACTAATCATAATACATTATATCACTGCACCTATAATACATTATATCAGCCACACAGTACTGTACTCTATTCCTAATCATACTCTTAAGTTAGATATAATTAATTGCCTACCATATGTCTATTCCTGTTGTTACTCGAGAAACTAGGCAATCCGATTGGATCTATGTCCGCGGATAACTATCATTACTAAGATAGGCTAGTCCCTCTAATATAACACAACTCGGAATTATCCCCAATCCTAACACTTCAGAATGTTTTTCTCGACTCCCTCTACCTGTTTACTGCACTGGGTTTTATATGGGTGCTTGAGTGAGTCACCAGAAAGTCCAGACGCCAATCAGTCCAGAATCTGGCTTTGTCCTCCTGTTTCCAGACTAACCAGAGTCAATTAGCTGTCAAGTTTCCTTTTCATCTGGGGAGTTCTTTGTCTCATCCAACAAATATCCGGGTTGTCTGTAAGCCGGAGACCTTTCTCCCATTACAGAATCCTTCTGACCTCTAGCAGGCATTCTGTCTATCACTTGCAACGGCCAACTTCCGTTTTGTAGACAAATGTCGCCAATACACACCTCTCGAACAACATCCTGTCATCAAACTGTCGACTGTGTGTAGACAACTCGACGTGACTCCCTTTGATCTCATACACACTGTCGACCAGGTGCAGAGAATCTGTACCGACGTATTTTCCTCAGTTTGTTCACCATAACAGAGTCAATTGTGTTAGCAAAATAATGTCGGGCCTGGTTATCATCGATCGACTGACAAGTTAATTTATCCTGTGACAATGGTTAGGCATTAGTATACAGCTCAACACCTTTTCAGATACCTCCCGGTCACCCTCCTTCATATGGGAGAGATGTACCTTCATTCTAAGCAATGGCTTTGACATACATGGTTCTCACCTCCATGTAGCAGGTGTCATTCCTCCACTGTGTGAATACATGGTCTGTTTCCCTGTAGCGGGTGATATCCCACTCTGCGTAAATACATGGCCTATCCCCCATGAGATTTCCACTCCGTTCCCTCAATTCGGTCCAGTAAGTGAGAAAGTAGAACAGTGTTACTGTTCCCTGGAACAGCAGTCTTATTTACCGAAGGTTTTATTTCCCTCGGTTCTATTTCGCTCACTTTCACCACCTGAAATAATTAGTGTCCCTCCCTTTTGTCCCTTTATAAGAACTAAATAGGCAAAGGCAGGTGGGAGGAAAGTAGAAAAAGAAAAATCCAGTGACCGCCCTAAATTACGTAGACGGCCGCCATCATATCGGTCGTTCATTGAACACTTCTGCCGACCCTCGCAAACACTGCTACTCGTCCTCCAGAGTAATTCGATAGGTCGCACGCTATGGTTTACGTAACCTGTCGTGCCCCAGCGCCCGCGGTGTCTTCTTGAAGTCACTCGTTGCACCTCTCCTCCACGCTGACCCCGATCGGCGATTATCGTCACCAAAGCCCCTCATGCATAGATTTTACTTTAAAGGCCTCGATGCCTTGAGTCTGAATATCCCATACTTACTGGTCGACCACATAACCTCAACCACTTAGGATGTCATTACACGATGGATGATAAAGCCATCCCTTCTACACCCCAATTTAGGCTAAGTCCATTTCTTCAGACCCAGTACTATGCATGAGCTAGTCTGATGAACGCATCCGTCGCCCGCGCGTAACATCGACACGAAATTATTATATTAACTAAATGCAAATACCTTCAAACATCAAAAGCTTGATCCACTTGCTGGCGAAAATGTAGAGCCCCTTTAATGGCCATTTATACACTAAGCACAGCAACACAAAACGACGTCCTGCGAATAAGCTGCGGGCGACGTAGGCGTTCATCAGACTAGCTCATGCGTAGTACTGGGTCTGAAGAAATGGCACTTATCCGTGAAACACACGCTCAGTTTCGACATTCGGCCTGAACCGCACTCCCCTGACACGCACAAGTGAAGTTGCCCTGTGCGATTCATAACCCGATAGTTCAGACGCAGTATGCTGAACTGAGTTAGCCGGTTTCTCGAAAGTTCAGTTCCAGGTAACAACAATAAAGGGAGAGCAAGTCAATTGCTAGGGTAAACCTCCGGCAAGACTTTTCACGGTAGACCAATACCTTTGTCGAATAGCGAGACGCAAACTTAGATATTTCGCTACAATACTGCAAATCTTCCTTCCTTCTTGGACAACAGAAAGAAGAAAAACAAAGACTAGTGGATAGCACTAAACCTTATTGACTTGGACTGGATTAATTTGTTTTATCTGATTATAAGTAAAAGACATAAACTCCCGTGCTATAGTTTTTAACCGGTGAAGCTTTTGTTGCAGATCCATTGAGGCTGGAAGGTTGTAATCTCAATACAATATAAACATTAAAAGCTACGTCCCCCAATGAGATTAGAACCTTCCAGCCTGAAACGACGGCAGCTCTACTACTTTCCTCTACTCCCATAAATGCCCCTCGGCGGGAGCCGTGAATGATCTTCCAAGGACTAATTGGTGCCCAATGAAATTACACGTCCCCACATCTCTTGGGTAGTAAGATCTGATACCTAACCTTAGAAAAGGGCGAAAACCAAAACGCCCCTTGTGCAAGTTAAAACTCCAACGGCAGTTACAAATGGCAAAGAGTAGACCATAAGGACGTCCTCTGGTAAAATTGTTAGGAAAGGTATATCCACGAATAGAGCCTGTTAACTTTGATGGAATATGTCTAAAGTAAACAAACCTTATATAAATGCATGCGAAGTCGGACACACTGACAGTTGAGGTGTATAATCATGTATGACGCACTCTCCACGAAGGAGGAACGAAGAATAATATTAAGAAGAAACGCCCATCCCTATCAGGACATTTAATGATTTAAATTTTTAAAAAATAAATAAAATGATTAAATGATTTATTCCCTCGACTATTTCATTATATACAACAGTAAGAACAAGACAAACAGTACAGCTTTCTTTGGTCATGAGATGAGAAGAGAGGCATTGGAGAACATCGTGACAATTGGAAATATCGAGGGGAAGAGATGCAGAGGCAGACCACGAGAAATGGTGCTGGATGGATTGAGACGGTGGCATGGAGGAATATCATCAGCAGAGTTGATCCAGAGCACCAAAGACAGAAATCTGTGGAGAGCCATAAACGCCTACGCCAGCTGATAGGGCACTTGATGATGAAAGTGGGTTTGATTTCAAGGGCATCAACTGTTCCCCAATAATTGACTTGAGTAGTTTCCCCTCCACCTCCATCAACCAATCAGATTTGGGGTTGACAACTTTTGTTTGCTGCAAGTTGGGAGTTGGGAGTGTGGGACTCCGGCTCGAAGGAGACTTGCGAGCTATTTTCCTGTCTCGACTACCTCATACTTATGGTATTGTTGCACCCTAATGCCAATTTCATACATTGGTTTAAAGCAGTTTAATACATTTTAACAGTGAATTCAATGACATAAACTTTCTTGTATCGCAAACTTTGCTATTTAAAATTTTCATTCATTCATCGTGGTCTTTAAAAAACGATTTATTTCCACAATCATTTCAATATCAATTCCTTTATAGTAAAAAAGTTCGTGACGTACAGTCACAGTTGTCCTTGAGTTAGGGTGCTGGTTTCATCTCCCCTGGACATGTCCAAGTTGTTCTAAGATATTTGAGTAAGTTTAACTAAGGTCAGTTGTGGACATATTATTATTCTTAAATATTCTTTTTTTTAGCTCTGGGCTGGGATCTCGAATTTGCGATCTGTTTAGTGCTTTACATCACCGCCATATTGTTTCCAATCTGAAACTTTCAAGTAAGGAAACCAAAAATAATAAGAATAGAATGCCTTAGAACTTAGAGGTATTGTAGTGAAATTTATGACAGGGGAAAAAATTGTGAGATACAATCTACTCAATAGACCTGACAAAATGAAATCCAAGGATACCTCATTCATGCCTACTGCACTGTATGAATGATCTAACTTCAGTGAGAGTGATTGAATTTAAATTAAAGATATTGAAAACAAAATAATATTTAATAAATATGATGATATGATGTGACTTCAGTTTCAGTCATGGAGGGAAATTAAGGCTGTTTGATAGTTAAAGGGATACAGTGTACTACACCTTAGGTGCCAGCTAGCTCTGAGCTGGTTATATGGAACTCCATGCAGTTCTGTTTAGTTTGCCATTGCTTTCCTTCCTAGCAGTGACCATACTGGTTGATAACTGTAGCCATTGTCTCCCCAAAAAAAGAGATCCTCTGCCTACCGTCATGAAGCTGGAGACCATAACCTACAACTATCTGTTGACTGCTCTTCAACTTCATCCACCACCTGACTACTGAATGCAATATATGATACTGGAGAAATACCTCCTGAATTATGTAATTCTATATTTATTGCAATCCCGAAGAAATCAGGATCCTTGGAATGCGATCAATATCGAATAATTAGTATAATGAGCCACTTCACGAAGATTCTGCTGAGAATTATCACGCAAAGAGTTAGGAAGAAAATACAACCCGAAATAGGAGATTAATGTGGGGTTATAGAATGCAAGGGCACAGTAAATGCTGTGTATATACTGAGATCAGTAATTGAATGTTCTATAGAAGTAAACATAGATCTATATCTTTGCTTTATTGACTACACAATGGCTTTCGATAAAGTGAGACATGTCGACATGATAAGAATGCTTGAAGATCTACAGTTTGATGGAAAAGACCTTAGACTTTTAAAAAACATATATTGGAAACAACAAACTGCCATCAGAATTGATAACGATGTAAGTCAATATCAGCCTATTAAAAGGTGTGAGACGGGGATGTGTAATGTCTTCAGATCTTTTTTCCCTGTACAGTGAAAATATTTTTAGAAATATAGAAGATATGGAAGGAATCAACATTGGGGACAATACATCAGTAACATTAAATATGCAGATGATACAGTCTTGATTGCAGACAATGAACAGGACCTGCAAAATTTAGTAGATGCGGTTGTTGCACACAGTGAACAACTAGGGTTAGAACTGAATATTAAGAAGACACAGATTATGGTCATCACTAGGAAGAAGGAAATACCACAATGTGATATACGAGTAAATGGGCATATTCTTAAGCAAGCGAATCGATACAGTTATCTCAACACAGTCATAACATCTGATGGGAGATGCCTTGAAGAGATTAGAACAAGAATTGCCATTGCAAAGGTAGCCTTTTGCAAGATGAAAAACATACTGACCAATAAAAAGATATCAATTGAAATGAGAAAAAGAGTGTTGATGTGCTACATAGAACCTATACTTTTGTATGGATGTGAAACGTGGACAATAAGCAGTCAAGCTGAAAAACAGCTGATGGCTGTGGAAATGTGGTTTCTGAGGAAAATGCAAAGAATACCATGGACAGACAGAAAAATCAATGAACAAGTCCTTCAAGAAACAAATGAAATCGTAAACTGATTAGAGACATTAGACGTAGACAGTCAACATTTTTTGGACACGTTATGAGAAGAAATGAATCGGAGAACTTGGTGACAACTGGCAAGATCGAAGGGAACAGACCAAGGGGAAGACCGAGAAGTAAATATCTGGATGGCCACATAGCATGGACGAGACAGGAACACGGATCTGATCCAAGACTCTGGTGATCGAGTGAGAAGGCAGAACATGACCGCCCACGCTTTCCGGCATGGCACATGATGGATGGAATGTCGGGGAAAAATTGAATATGGGGGAAATTGATGATAAATAAAATAAGATCAGTAACAGTGTTTGGTTGCAGCGCACAAATGAGAAGTTTATGGTGAAAAATATGGCGATCATGGTAATTGACGATAAAGGTGATAATGATAACAGTGGCAAATGCAATGATGAACAAAATAATGATACTAGTGATAAATAATAAGATGATCATAAGCAGCAGTAGAAAAAACTAAATATAATTCAGGAGCCAGCCCCTTTTTCACAGGAGCCACCATAACTATTTTGCAAATATGAGCTAAGAAAACAGCTGAAAATTCAGGTGCCAGGTAGATATTTTCAGGTGCTATGGTGACAAGGCACCTGGATTTTTCTACCCCTATTTATACATGTGACAGATTATGATTAGACTGATGATAATAAACAAGATATTGCTGGTAAAGAATAAAATTGTGATAAAGAATGTTAGGGCAACAATAATGTTGAATTAAAAAAAAAATGTCCAGAATTATTTTCACTCTTCTTCTTCTTCTTCTTCTTCTTCTTCTTCTTCTTCTTCTTCTTCTTCTTCTTCTTCTTCTTCTTCTTCTTCTTCTTCTTCTTCTTCTTCTTCTTCTTCTTCTTCTTCTTCTTTCGTTCGCTTGAAATATGTCTATATCTGCAATGTTGTCTCTTGTATGAATTTAACTGTCTTTTTCAGTTCACACAGTGGTCCATAGAGTTTATCTTCCACTGTCGTCTCTCTAGGCCAGAAGGTTTGCCTAGATATGTTATATTTTGGGCAGTCGTAGAGTATGTGCTCTGCTGTCTGTGACGCCAATCCACATGTGCACATGGCTGTTTCACCAATCTTGAATTTTGTATACATGTGGTTGCGTAATCTATTGTGTCCTGTTCTGAGGCACAGAATAATGACTTGTTCTGGTCTGTCCATAATGTGGTAGTCATCTTGAGCAGGTTTTGGTGGCTTTCTGACTGATTTGATCATTCTTTTCTTTTGGTGGTATGTAACGGGCACATCAGGCTGTTCTTCTTTGGCTCCTTCCTTAGCCAATTGATCAGCTCTGTCGTTTCCGGGTACTCCACAGTGGGATGGTATCCACTGTATGGTGACCTTATGCTGACTGCTAAGTTCAGAAAGTAGTGTCCTTAGTACTGGCAATTTCCCAGACAGGAGCGCCTTGAGTACTGATTTTGCATCTGTCAGTAGCACCACAGGTTGTGTACCATTGCTGGTATTTAGTAATTTCTCTGTTGCTATCTTGATTGCCTCAATTTCAGCATCATAGTTATGGCAATACTTTCCTGTCGGTACTCTGGCTGTGTCCCTAGTATTATTTGGGTATTCTATGTACACTCCCGCTCCTCCATTTCGAACAGCATTTTGTGCCGACCCATCTGTGTAGACTCAGATCCAGAGGTCCTGTGGGTATTCTTCATCAAGGAAGCTGAGAGTGGCTGTTCTGCGCTGCATACTGTTTTGTTCTTCCTTGTCAAATATTCCTCTCACTTTTGTCTGGATTTGTAATGATAGTCTATGCTCATCTTTCCATGGAGTTCGCTCTGGAATAGTTGTTAGGGGGATACCAACTGTGGGCAGATTGGTGGTTTCTCTGCAGAGTCGTTTGGCCTGGTGATAAAACTACTTCTTTTCAACCGCCCCATAGCTAGGTTTTCAAATCTGTTCTTCATAGGGTGGCCTGGCAAGCTGAGGAACCTTTCTGCTTGTATTAGCGTTTTCGTATCTCTGCACTCATTCAGTGCTTGTGTCCTACCCATCTTCTCCCATTTCCACAATAGGGGTTGATCTCATCCCTCCTGTGGTGACTCTTAAGTGCTTGATTTTGCACCTTGTCCAGCTCTTGTAGTGTGGTTTTTTATGCTGAACACCACGCAGTTGACCCATATTCCAGGTGTGGTCGTGGCTAAGTATTTTCCCACTGGCTCCCCATGTGGTTCCATTTAGCTTTCTCAGGATGGCTATTTTCCTTCTGGCTTTTGCTACTGCTTTGTTGATGTGCTTTCTCCATGTCAGCCTGCCATCAAATGTTACTCCAAGGATGTTGGCTCTTTATCTTCTCTTAGGGGTGTTCCATTTATCTGGATGATCCCTGCCTTTTGTTTTGAAGAGAGGGTAAATAGAGTGGTGCTGCACTTGTCAGTGTTTATGCTGACACACCCTCTATTTACCCATGCAGCAAATGTATCTACAGCTCTTTGTAGCAATTTGGTGGCCACTGATGCATGTTCATTTGTGCTCCATAAAACCAGGTCATCGGCGTACATTGCCGCTTTAATTCCATGTGGTAGATTAGCAACAAGATCATTGATGAAGATTAGAAAAAGTGTGGGGGACAAGACTCCGCCCTGGGGAACATCGTGATGCAGTAGTACTTTCTTGCTCTTGAGTCCGTCTATCTGTACTCGGGCTCTTCTGTTGTGCAAGTATGCTTTCACCCATTTGTACATTCTTCCATTGACATTGCAGTTTATCAGTTTCTTCATCAGACCTTCTTTCCAGACTTTGTCAAAGGCTTTCTTCAGATCTATCCATGCCGCAAGCACCAGCTTCTTCTCTTGGAATGCATCCTCAATTTCTTGAGAGAGGTAGGTTGTCTGATCTTCCGTAGAGTAGCACTGCCTAAAGCCAGCCTGCTGTGGCACAAGGATGTTTTTACTTTCAATGTACCACTGCAGTCTGTGATTGATGATGCGTTCCAGTGTTTTGCAGAGACAGCTGGTGAGGCTAATTGGTCTGTAGCTAGAGGCAGTGGAACCATCATTTCCTGATTTTAGGAGGTGTATCATGATTGCTTCTCTCCAGGCTTGTGGAACACTGCCTAAGGTCCAGCTGTTATTGAAGATCTGCAACAGCTTTGCTTTAGCCTCTGTTCCTAGGTTCCTGATCATTTCATTGGAGATACCATCAGCTCCTGGTGACTTTCTCATTTTCAGTTTTGATATGGCTAGCTCCAGTTCACTGATTGTGATGGGTGCCTCCACAACCTCATGTACTATTTCCTTCTGTCCTGTATGTTGTCGTTTCTCTCGAATCTCTTGTTGTTTCTCCGGAATAATTTCAATATTGTTATCTTGTGTGAATGAGTCTGCAAAATGGTCAGCTGCTTGCTTTCTTGTTAAGATGTTTCCATCTTTATGTAGTGCAATTTTTGAGTTTCTCCCTGTGCCCTCATCGTTAAGTTGTTTCTTCTTCTGCGTTCATCCGGAGTTTTTTCCAGACGTGATTGCGTTGTGCCTGTTTACAGCAGAGCTGCGTTCTTGCACCGCTAGGCCGACACATCCGACTTCTGCGGGCATTTGTTGACCGGGTTAACCTTCCCGGGGTTAAGTTGTTTTATTATCTTCCACAATTTCCTTGTGTCTTTTTCAAAGTTCGGAGACTCCGTTTTCTCCTGCCAGCTTTTCCTTCTAGCCTGCAGCTTGGCCCTTTGAAATTTGGCTTTTGCGTGCTGGAATTTATTGTGGTGCTCTTGGCTGGGTGTGGCCTCTGCTTGCTTTCTACACGCTTCCACATCGTTATGCAACTTTTCCAGTTCACTACTCCAGTAGGGTTTATATTGTTTACAGGCTCCTCTTGGTACTGTTTCTCGCGCTGCCTGTAATATGCATTTCCCAAACTCTCAACTACTTTGTCTTTCTCAGTGTTCAGGTTTCTAACCAGTATGCTGGTGCGATGCTTATACATTGCCCAGTCTGCTTTCTTGTAGTTCCACCTCGAGAGGGTGCCGCTTTCACTTACAAGCTCATTTTCTACGGTTAGAAAGACTGGCCGATGGTCACTGTCACCAAGTTGTTTCCCAACAATTCGTGTAATGTTCCACTCCAGGTCTGGTGAATGAAAAGCCAGGTCAGGTGCAGTTGTAGTGTGCCATGATCTTGAGTAGAAAGTATGTGGGTCGGACGGCTTGTTAATCAAGATGAATCTATTCTCATCCTGCCAGTCTTCCAGTCTCTCTCCTCTCTGGTCCAAGTTATCATAGCCCCAGCTCTGCGAGTGGCTGTTGAAATCACCACACACAATCATTTTTTCTTTTAATGGTAGTGTGTTCAGTGCCTGTGGGCGGTCACTTGGACAGTAGTAATTGATCAGATGTAGGTCTGTATTACCTGTCTTAAGTTTAAGTGTCTGATACTCAGCCCCTTCCATGTAGACTTCGATTTGGGAAGCAATGATGTTATTCTTTTTACAAGGGTCAGTATCCCACCTTTTCGCCTGTCCTTTCGCTCAGATCGGTAACACTGGTAGCCTCTGATTTTGAAGGCTATTTTCGTTGCGGTGAGTTTCTTGCAAGCAACATATGCTTACTTTTTCTTGGTCCAAGATGTTTTCTAATTCTATTTTTTTTTTTGCTGACTCCCTCCGCATTCCAGTGCATTATTTTAAATCTTTGTTTAGCCAGCCGTCCTATTCTCATGTCCCCTGGCTCCACAGGACATCTGAGAAGGACCTCCAGTAGTTGTGGTTGGACCCTTTCGAGACATAGGGCCCGGCACTGCACCTGCCTGGGGGTCCAAAGCAGGGCGAGCACCATAACATTTAGCAGTAGTCGACATATTCCATTTTGCGTGATTGCGTGGCATCCTGATTTCTGTGGTGCGCCTCCTGGCTGGTTGCCTCCGTCTTCAGCACCTTTCTTTGCTAGAGCAGACTGTGGTCTCACTCGAGTGTAGATGTGTACGCGCGCACACACGTGTCTGCACATGCATGTACGTGCATACACATCTAGAGCATACTGGTTATTTTTCGGCGCCAGAAACTCGCTGTCGCCCCTTCTCCTGTTAATTAAAACAGTTCCGCCATTGTGAAGGTCAGGAGTTGGATTTTTGCTGCTTAGGTTATGTATTCACGAGCCATTGGGGTATTTAAGCAATGTTGGGCGCTCACCCCAACACTGCGCCCCGGCTACATACAGCAACATTTGGAACCATTTTCACTCTATTTTGTGACTGTTTTGTTGAAGTCAGAGAACATACTGACTGACTGGCACCTTGCCGTCTTGACAGACGATAGTTTGTAAAATGGAGATATACCTCTCAATAACACAAAGCCTGGGCTGAATTTAGAGACCATGTGTTGCCCATGCAGCATGATCCCTCTCTCGCCTGCCTAGTTTACTCCAGAGGAAAGGTGACACCAATACGTCTGGAACAAGACAGGCTGCAGAAGCTGCTGGATCAGCAAAGCAACTGTCCGCCTGTCGGAGCTTCCATCCATCCTAGACCAGTTATCAACCAAGGCTTAGGGCCTGGTCTGCCCTTGAGGAGGACATACTAGACAACATAAAAATACTGCTACTGAGTTGAGTGCGTGGTGCGACACTGTGAGCTGTGAATTTCGTTTGGAATGTTTTTACATCTGTCGGCAGTTGTTGTAGCATGAATTACATGTTCAGAACGATGGCGGTTGGCCTGTCGCTTGGAATTGCTTTTTCGGTTCACGGGTGCATTTTTTTTCGGAGACTCCTGGGGGTCAGTCGCAGGAACTACGGTGTTCGTGCTTTATGCAATACCTTCAATGGGCCGCCCTGCCATATGGGATAAATCCCAGGGCAATGAAGACAGATCCTCTCGACTTTTAATGCAGTAATGTGTGGCTGCTGGTTTTCTAGTGACTGTCACTTCCATCGACGATGAACTGTATTTTCTGTGGAGGACTTTTGTATTGGCATTATGCACAGTGTTCCTGTGCGGGCTGTTGGCTTTTTGAGACTCCTGACTATTCCACTTTTCACATAAGACAGTGAGGAGCATTTTATGTGATATTCACTGGCACAGGAATGGAGTATAATGGGGACGGCCCGTTGCCGTGAAGTTGGAACCATGACCAACTAACCATAAAAATAAAACATGATTACACAACCGGAATTTGAACCTCCTAATGAGGTGACAGGTTTGAATCCTGGTGTGGTAATTAAAGCTTTCAATTTGTATGTGGTTGAAGGGATAAGCTCTAGCACATGATATTCTGGTACACTGATAATGAGGTAGCTCGATCAATTCCTACACGTGTCAGTTTGGACTTCATTGATTTGTGGTTCAGAAAGCAGTGGCAAACTACTGAACATAAAATTGCATAGAAATTCAGCTAGGATTGGGGTGTCCTGCAAGGGACATGCAATTTTTGAGGTGTGTCTTCTATTCTCTCCCTCTGCTAGGATTGGGGTGTCCTGCAAGGGACATGCAATTTTTAAGGTGTGTCTTCTATTCTCTCCCTCTTTCTTCTACGTCTGTGAACACCAAACAGTTGAGTTGAGCTAACTAACGATATCAATGCACTCAGGACATCCCCACACTCGCTCCGTCCCCTCTGTCAACAGCCAGTGAAGGGTCATACTGCTATTGGTTCCAACTACCATCTGATTGAAAGTTCTTCTGGTCTTCCCTCTCAGTTTTGAGATTCGTTCTGAGCCCCTGCCGACCCCTGCAAATTCATTCCAAATATGGGTGCTCAGTCTGTTCCAATGCATTCTCCACCTGGTCCCACAGGTGCCTAACCTGTAAACAGATAAGAGACTATTCTTCCTTGTCCATAGGTAATCTACCACAGAGAGGTGCATTCCCAGCCAGCCTATCTGTCCATTCCCCCACACTCCTGCATGACCAAGACAGAAAATCCATACAATTCTCACAATCTGTTACCTCTGAAGCGAGGCAAGCTATTCTGCACAAAACATTCCTTTCTCCACATTACTAAGCATACTCAGTGTCCATACATTACATGTGAATATATCTCTCTTAACAGGTGAACTCATGGAGTCTGGCAGCCGTGTTCTAAAGCCGAACCTTCAGTCCGCACCTGCAAGTGGCAGCCTGTCAACAACCAAGCTGACATCACAGGAACCCCTTGAGAAGAACCTAACCTCTGGACTACCACAGCAAGGGGACAACCTGAACAACAACAGCAGCACTTGCAGCACAGCGTCAGTGTTTGTGTTGTGGTCTCATACTTGCATTATGTGTGTTTTCAGTCTTGCAGAAACGTTTTTTGGGGTCGAGGGGAAAGTGCAGCAAAATAAATAAAGGACCCACATGTGGAGAGGTGATTCAGTGAGGGATGAGCAGTGGGTCTGGTCCACGCTTAACTCGAAGAAGAAAATGTAGAGGGCTGTTCACTCAGACTGCCACTGCGACCATCGGAATTGGATCTCTTCGTAGGCTACTGAAGGAGGAGACGGAGCACTTGTGGAAATGTCCAAAGCACAATCATGTAGATTCTTGATTTCATTTAATATATTTCAGTCTTAAGCAATACTTTTGAGGGATAGCCTTGGTTGAGAGGCCTATCTCAGACTCAGAAGGTACTGGGTTCGATCTCATCATGGAGCTGGAAATGTGCTCAAGAACCTTTGATATCTAGTAATATCACACATCCCCCTGATCTCTTAAGGTCAGATATCTAACCTCCTCAGACAAGGGCAAAAAATAGGTCCAGTATGGAAATTGTGCACACACAAAATCCCATGGCAGTAGGAAATCACAGAGTAGGCTGCTGCTACTTCTTCCCCCCCCCCCCCCCCCCCCCCCTTTTTCCTCTTCTTTTCCTGTGCCTTGTGTCTGGAGCAGACATAAGCCATCATGACTCTCCAATCCTCTGTCATGTGCTAGTGTGATGATGGCGTTACTTATATTCTTATTTGTGGCCCAGCTGGTTGGGTGTCAGTGCTGATGATTCAGTTTATCAACAAGAGATACGTGTATGTACAGATGCTGCACTTGACATTTGTGTCTTCACCCCAACCTGTTCTGTTCATTCCTTGATAACATCACATCTCTAATGTCCCCCAGCTGTTTCTCATTTTGTTGATGGTTCATGTTTCTGAACTGCACTTAAAATATTCAATTAAATGGAAAACTTCTCGTGTGTTGATGGTGAGGTAGCGGTTCAACCCCTACACTGGTCAGTTGGACTGAAATGTTGACTTCTAATCCCTTGGGGATGTAAATTATAAGTGCCTCAGAAGTTGGAGTAAGTTTGCCTAATGGCGAGGGATACTGGTAATGGGGAAAGCTCATCCACGTGTAAAAATTTGTCCAGCGTGAACTGCACTTTTTTTTCTTTCACATATCCTTTTTACAGAATTTTTCAACTGCTGTTGTCTTGGCAAATTTTACATTCAGTAGCTTGCCATTGCTTTCTGAATGACCGACTCACATACCTCCGTAAGTAACCAGTGAGTAACCAACCTCGTGCAGCTGTGTTTTGTACTGTGGGTATACGGGATTACGAACAACGTCCTTAATTCCTTTGCCAGGGAGACCGCTGTGGACTGCACTAGAGTTTATAAATTAAATTAACAGTTAGTGTACAAAGGACACTTTTTTGTTGTTATAATGTACTAGATTATTCGTGCTTTTCTCTCACTGTTTTTATTCACTGATGAAATTTGCAGAAAATGGTCGCTGAGTGACTTTGATATTGGGAAACCACTTGGAAAAGGCAAGTTTGGAAATGTCTATTTGGCCAGGGAGAAGAAGAGCAAATATATTGTGGCACTGAAGGTTTGTTTTCTTTTAGTTGTTTGCATAGAGCATTAGTGGCTTAGTGTTAGGGCACCAGCTTACCGAGACTGCTCCTAGTTCAGTTCCAAGTAGTGGCAGGATGAAGATTATTTTTAGAACAATATATCTTTGTCAGTTGAAGGAGAAAAAGAATTCTTAAGGGCTATAATAAGTGAATCTTTATGTATGAAAGTGAATCATGGACAGTTAACAGGTTCATTAGGAATAACATGAAAGCTGCAAAGATATAGTTTTATAAAAGCAAGTGAAATGGTGTGGCCACATAACTAGGCTATCATCTGACAATATACCACAACAAGCAATAAAGTACAGACCAATTGAAACCAGAATAAGAGGCAGTTTATTTAGTGATGGACAGAGAATAATGGAAATCTTGATATATGAAGCCCACAGATGGGCACTCTTGCGCTGTTATATGCTTCACCTCACCTCCGCGAGGAACAAGATGAGATGATAACACCAGTGGCAGATTAAAAAGCATAATGAAATCTTGAAATGAGTAAACTCACATAGAGAACTGGTTATTCACATTAGAATAAAACAATTCACATTCTATCCACACTCTTTCAGTACATGAGAAAGGGAAAGCTGGAGGGGAAGAGAGGCAGGCAGAGACCAAGAGAGAATATGCTGGACAGTCTGACATCATGGCATGGAGAAACATTAATATTAGAAATAATTAGTAGTACATGAGACAGAAGCCTGTGGACAGACATCACGACCAATACCGCACAGCATGGACTATAAGAAGGCAAACATTGAGATAGTGTCAAGTCCTACAAAAGTACTTGGGATTGATTGATTGATTTATTGATTTAGGAATCGATATCACAGCATTCGGGGCATTCCCATAAGTGCTCCGTCCCCATCAGTAGCCAGCGAAGAGTTCCAACACTAATAGTACCAGTAGCAATCTGATTATAAGTCCGTCTCGCCTTTCCTCTGAGCATTGAGCGTTGGCCAGATCCCCTCGTCACTCCTCGCTGTCTCATTCTTGCCAGACCATGGTAATCCATTTGCTCCTCCGAGTGTGCACGTGCTCCCACAAGGCCGCAACCACATCTGCTTTGTCATGTATCAATACTCCACCAAGTTCTGCAGAGCCAGCCAATCTGTCTGCCTGTTCATTTCCCAGCACACCGGCATGCCCGCGGAGAAAAGATCCAGGCGATGCTTGTCACCCGTGACCTCCGAAGCGAAGCAAGCCACTCCGCACGAAGCCTGCCCGTCCTCACCCTCGTCAGCATGCTTTCTGAGTCAGTTACAATCACGATGTGTGTGTGTGTCAAATTCTCCATCCAGCGGAGAGGCGCAGTGACTGCCTCCACCTCCATTAAGCTGGATGTTGTGGTATCATATGCCAGGCTCTCCTGCCCCAAACATCGACCATTAGCTTTGGCTATGAACCCCCAGCCACTTCTTCTCACCTCTTGACACCGAACCATCTGTGTAGATAATCACATCACCCGAGTGAGCATTGTCCTGAATTAGTTGCTGGATTTCCACTTCCGTGGCCCCTGCTGGCCACTCCCTGCACTCCCGGCTTAATGTAAAAAAAATACTTGGGAAAATTGAGATAGTGAAAAGTCCTACAAAAGTACTTAGGAACATTGAGATTGTGAAATGTCCTACAAAAGTACTGGGCAACATTAAGATAGTGAAAAGTCCTAAAAAAGTACTTGGGAACATTGAGATAGGGAAATGTTCTACAAAAATACTATGCAATATTGTGATAACGAAATGTCCTACCAAGCTCTAAGGGAACATTGAGACAGTGAAATGTCCTAAAAAGTACTTGAGAACATTGAGATAGTGAAATGTTCTACAAAAAAACTTGAGAAAATTAAGATAGTGAAATGTCTTACCAAGTTCTCAGGGAACATTGAGACAGTGAAATGTTCTACAAAAGTACTAGGCAACATTGAGACAGTGAAATGTTCCACAAAAGCACTTGAGAACATTAAGATAGTGAAATGTCCTATCCAAGTTCTCAGGGAACATGGAGACAGTGAAATTTTCTATAAAAGTTCTCAGGGAACATTTAGACAGTGAAATTTCCTACACAAGTTCTCAGGGAACATAGAGACAGTGAAATTTTCTATAAAAGTTCTCGGGGAACATTGAGACAGTGAAAAGTCCTGTGTGTAGAGTCCTATGTCGTTTGAAGGGTTAAAACAGCACAATTCAGCTGTAAACAGAACACAGCCACCATCCCAGAAGGCTTGTCCTATCGTGTCATTTGTATTCAGGCTGTGTTGACTGCAGAATGTGATCAGTGTGCATCAGGACTGTTGGATTGAGCTCTGCACCTCCTCCTCCTTCTTTCGTTCGCTATTCCATGGGATGATTGCATGGCATCCTGATTTCTGTGGTGGTGCTCATGGCTGGCACCTTTCCATAGCTGGAGTAGACTGGTCTTATTTGAGTGTAGATATGTATGCATGTATGTACGTACATATCTAGAGGAGTCTGATTTCTTTTTTACGGTGCCTAGAAACTCGCTGTCGCCCCTTCTCCTGTTAGTTAAAACATTTCCACCACATGTAGGCCAGGAGTTGGACTTTTGCTGCCAGAGATGATGAATACACAAGCCATGGGGGTATTTTGCCACGTTGGGTGCTCACCCCAACTATGCACCCCCGACTATCTAACAGCAATTTGGCACCAGGGTTGCCACTTTTTTTTGACCAAAAGTATCTAGAAATGACCCAAACAACATCCATAAATATCTAGATTTCGTTGGAAAGTATCTAGGAAAAATATCCAGATTGAGAAAGTAAGAAATTACATATGTATTGATGTGACTGCCGCTCTCCCTGGCGAAAAGTTTACGGCTGTCGCCGTAATCCCGTATATTCTCGTGAGTAACGCAGCTGCGCCCGAACCGACAGCGGTTCGAGCCGCGCTGGTAACTTACAGGGGTATGTGAGCCGGTCGCTCAGAAAGCAATGGCAAACTACTGAGCGTAATCTTGCCTTGTACATCAACAGCAGCTGAAAAATTCTGATGTTGACTGCACCATCCTGTAAGGGATATGCAACATTAAAAAGAAAATTGATGTGACTTACCTATAGAATCATGTCCTCATCTTCACTGATGCCTGTCTCACAAGATGCACTTAGCTTGGATGATGAAGTTGAAGCTTCAGATTCAAAATGACTGGTATGCTTTAGCTGTTCCAATTTCTTTTATTACACTATCAGGGAGCTGATAAGTTGAACAGCATTTTCCTGCTCTCATCAGGCCAAATCTTATTGTCAATATAGCATTTAAGAGATCAAGTTTCATCCTGCTTCTTAGTTTACATTTTGTATAATTCACAGTACTGAATACTCTTTCCGCATCAGCATTTGAATGGGGTAGTATCATGGCAGACATCGCACATTCAAAGAGCTCACAGAATAGACTGTTACCTGAGACATCTTTAAATTGTCTTACTTCACTCCAAAAAGCTTCAGTTTCTGTTTTGTTTGTCCAGTCAACCAAATTTATTTTTGTTAACTAATATTCTGCTTCCGCCACACTATTATCAGTAGCCCCTAAAAATTTAATAACTTGACAATATTTAGGTATGTCCTTTACTGGCTGAGGTATGTTGTTAATAGAAAAGAGTGAAATATTTTTCAATACATCTAAATTTTCAGGAAGTCTCTGCTTCAGTTGATCGAATAATGCCAGATTGTTGAGCGTTGACCCAAGTCAGTTCAAAGTTTAAATAATGGCAGTTACCATAATTTACGCGCGTCCAGACCAAACATAAAATGGGTAAATAACACCGAAAGAAAAGTAAAATCTAGAAAGTATTCAAAATATCCGACTCCAAATGAAAAGTATCTAGAATTGCATCCAGCATCCAAATGTCAGAAAACGGTATCCAGACGCCGGCAAAAACCTCTAGATCTGGATATAAAATATCTAGAATTGCAACTATGTTTGGCACCAACTGTGGACCCTGTTATTGCAGCTGATGTTCAAGTCTCAGCTACAGAAGGCCCAAGTGGAGCATCAACTCCGACGAGAGATTGAGATCCAGACACACCTCAGGTAGGACAATGTATAGTCACTGATGTTGCCTGTTTGTTCTAACTGCAGAACAGTATATATATATATATATATATATATATATATATATATATATATATATATTGTTCAAATAAAAGAAACGCAACATTATTGCAGTTTAAATTGGTTAAGTAGCAAACTTGTGCCGACATTTTATTGACGATGCTGATTCGCCCACTGCAGTCGGTTTTTGGTGATGCCGGTCCGAAAGAACAGGACCTCTGTAGGGTCTTCCAGCCAAAAGACCAGCGTCGTGCAGCTGGTTACTGATTATTTTACTGGATTGGAATTGACTGGATTGTGGAGGACGCTGATGCAGATCGATTCCTAAGGTGACGCAGCTGTATGAAGCGGTCTTCGGCAGCATTTGTGATTCTGGGTCTTCCACTGCAAGGCCGGTCTGCCACTGAGCCAGTTTCTTGAAATCGCTTCCAAAGGCGACTAATGGTGCTTCTAACCATATTAAATTCTCTGGCTACTACACTTTGTGACTGTCCAGCCTGTAAATGTCCAATGATGATGAGTCATTGTTCTGTAGTGAGATGAGCCATACTTGCGCATTGAATTTTCAACTGAATTTATTCGAGGAATGTCAATATTTTACAGGCATTCAATAATATGGTCAGAGAGTTTTATGTTAAGTAAGTTTCACAGTATTATCATGAACTTGTCATTAGTTATTGTCAAAAAATGTTGTTTAGACCTAGACCTCTTTCATTACCTCACAAATCATGAGGTGAGTAAAATTCAGGTAACCACGAAAAGTTAATGACCAGAAGGACATAGTCGATAGGTTGACTGATGTCCAATCAGCGAATATTTTTTATAAAAGTAACACCAGAAATGTTGTGTGTCTTTTTTTTTGGAACAATATATATATATCTATCTATTATATATATATATATATATATATATATATATATATATATATATATATATATATATATATATATATATATATAAAAGACTGATCATCGCAAGACAAGGACAGAGACATTAAAATTAGCAACATGGAACGTTAGGACGCCAAACGATGACGAAAAATTAGAGAACATATAACAAGAAATACAAAGAGAAAAAATTAATATTTTAGGGATGTGCGAAACGAGATGGACAGGAGCAAGCATCAAGATAGATGAAGATTTTAAGATTATTTATTCTGGAGGTGAAGATCGACAAAGGGGAGTGGCAATTATTTTGGACCAGAAAACATCAAAATCTGTTCAAGGATATTGGGCCGTGTCGGACAGAGTTCTACTAGTTAAACTGATGCCATATAGTGCGTGCAGGCGAGATGACGTCATAGAAGAAAAGGGAGAAATCTCAACAAAAATACACGGGAAATCTAGGAGACACTTGGATACCCAGAAATACGTCAGAGGACAACTTGGGATCACAACAAGAAGGATACGGATTGGGAATTTAAGAGCAGGCCGTGCAAATGCAAATGTTGGCGATGGAATAGTGTTGGCACATAAAGTAGTGGCTGCGACGGAGATAGCAGGGAAAAAAGATATACAGGGATTGCTACAAGGTGTCGCTACAGAACTTAAGGCGTACCTAGGACTATATTGTGCAGAGCGGCAAAGGAGAACTTCAGGCAGAAGGGCAATGGAAGATACGAAGGTACAATATCTATGTAAGCAGGTTAGTGTTGAGTTATCAATGAGTTCCTGTAAATAGAACTAGGTCCTGCTTGGCAACAACAAGCCCCTAGGTACGGATAGAATTGATAGAAATCTCAAACTGACTGTGAGCTCTTATTAAATGTTATTACTTATCAAAATCTTCAGCATGGCCATTATCTTCAAAGTCATTTACCTTGCGGTTCCAGCGTTGAACATTTGTTCATTTTGCTTTTACGATTGTTGTGTCGAGCCAGACATTTAAGTGACATACTATTTGCGCAGTTGCGTATAACAGTTTATGAACACGCCGGACTTATAGTATGGCAACTGAGTGGCAGACCTTTTAGCATAAATGTTATTCAAGTATATACCCCAACATGAGAGTCCAGTGAAGATAGTGTAGAGGAATTTTATAATGACATAGAGTCTGCCTTAAAGAAATGTAAAAATTCAGAAATAAACATCATAATAGGAGACTTCAATGCAAAAGTAAGAAATCAAGGCGATAGATACACAGTAGGAAACTATGGTTTAGGAGAGAGAAATGAAAGAGGATACAGGCTCGTAGAGTGGGCAAAAGAACAGGAAATGATTGTAGGAAACACCTGGTTTTAGCAACACCCTAGAAGATTATGGACATGGAGGAGTCCTGATAGCAGGATAAGAAACCAGATTGACTACATTCTGATCAGCAGAAGATTTAGAAATGCGCTAACAATAGCAAAAACAGTTCCCAGTGCTGATTGTTATAGTGACCACAGACTTCTTACAGGAACATTGAGGATAAAGTTGAAGAAAGTCAAGTATATAACAGGAAACACTAAATATGATTTGTGTACATTGAGTAATGACAAAGAAATACAAAACAAATTCAACATAGAAGTACAGAACAGATTTGATATATTGTCTGATCTAGAGATATTATTCCAGGATGTGGATGATCAATGGGAAATGTTGAAGAATTCAGTCAGTTTGGCTGCAGAAACAACTATTCCAAAATTAAAGAAGGTGGGTCGTAAGAAATGGATGACTGAAGAAATTTTACACCTAATGGAAACAAGAAGACTCAACAAAAATAATTCTGCCAAATATGAAGAAATTCACAGACAAGTCAGAATATTATGTAAGGAGGCAAAAGAAGCATGGCTTGAGGAAAAGTGCTTAGAAATTGAAAAACAACACAACAGTCAAAATACCAAATTAGTACACAAAAGAATTCAGGAAGTTACTAATAAAAGAACAAGTACATCAACAGGCTGTCTAAAAACTAAAGATGGCAAAATCATAATAGAAAAAGATCAGATTCTACATGTATGGACAGATTATGTGAAGAACCTTTATAATAATAACAGAGAGGAACAGTATGGTATTAGATTTAATCATGAAGGACCGCCAATTTTGAAGATGGAGGTTCGAAATGTTCTTAAGCATATGAAAGCTGGCAAGGCCCCCGGTGCAGATAACATCACAACAGAAATGATTAAAGCTTTAGAAGAATTTGGACTAGAGCAAGTCACCAGACTGCTGAACACATTATATGATACTGGAGATATACCTTTTGAATTATGTAACTCTGTATTTATTGCAATACCAAAGAAATTAGGAGCCTTGGAATGTGATTAACATAGGACAATTAGTATATGGAGTCACATCACAAAGATTTTGCTACGAATTATCATGCAAAGAGTGAGGAAGAAAATACAACCTGAAATAGGGGAAGAACAATGTGGGTTTGTAGAAGGAAAGGGTACAGTAAATGCTGTGTATATGCTGCGAACAGTTATTGAACGTGCTATAGAAGTAAACAAGGATATACATCTTTGCTTTATTGACTACACAAAGGCTTTTGATAGAGTTAGACATGTCAACATGGTGGATATGCTTGCAGATCTACAAATTGATGGGAAAGACATTACACTTATAAAAAACATATTGGAAACAAGCTGCCATAAGGATTGATAATGAAGTGGGACAATATCAACTTTTTAAGAGAGGTGTTAGGCAGGGATATGTAATGTCTCCAGATCTTTTTTCCCTATACAGTGAAAATATTTTCAGAAATGTAGAAGATATAAATGGAATCAGCATTTGAGGACGAAACATCAATAACATTAGATATGCAGATGATACAGTATTGATTGCAGACAATGCGCAGGATCTGCAACAATTAGTAGACACAGTTGTTGTACACAGTGAGCAGCTGGGGTTGGAATTAAATTGTAAGAAGACACAGGTTATGGTCGTCACTAGGAAGAACGAAGTACCGCAATGTAATATACAAGTAAATGGGAATATTCTTCAACAAGTGAATCAGTACAATTATCTCGGAACAGTCATAACATCTGATGGGAGATGCCTTGAAGAGATTAGAACAAGAATCGCCATGGCGAAAGTAGCCTTTAGCAAGATGAAAAACATACTGACCAATAAAAAGATGTCAATTGAAACGAGAAAAAGAGTGTTGAGATGCTACATAGAACCTGTACTTTTATATGGATGTGAAGTGTGGACAATGAGCAGTCAGGCTGAAAAACATCTGATGGCTGTAGAGATGTGGTTTTTGAGGAAAATGCAAAGAATACCATGGACAGCCAGAAAGACCAATGAACAAGTCCTTCAAGAAACAAATGAAGATTGTAAATTTATTAGAGAAATTAGACGTAGACAGTCAAAATATTTTGGGCATGTTATGAGAAGAGATGGATTGGAGAACTTGGTGACAACTGGTAAGACCTAGAAGCAAGTACCTTGATGGCTTGGCCTTGTGGCATGGTCGAGACAGAAACACGGAGCTGATCCACGACTCTGGTGATCGAGTGAGATGGCAGAACATGACCGCCCACGGTTACCGGCATGGCACATGATGGATGGAATACCTAACAGGAAAGAGTGGAAGACAGGGAGCTTCAATAATATAAATGGAAGGACAGTATCAAGATGTGATCAGAGAGCCTTGTAGAGTATAAAAGACCTAGCCCACCTATCTTCTCCACAAAGACAGCACATGTTTAATGTAAAACAAAAGTAAAGGACCATCTTCTACAAAAAGAGATCAAAATTATTGTTAAACTGATGTCCCCTTAGTCTAAATGGGCAAAAGCAAGCCTGGAAAGTCTAGATGGCTTGCGTGATATTGACCACTCATCGCATACTGAATGGTCCATCCATACACAGATGGGGTTGCACCCAATACATGTTGTGGAAGAGGGTCTTTTCCTCTATATATTAAACGTGTTGTCTTTGCGGTAAAGATTGATGGTCATCATGATATTGTCCTTCCATTTATATGATAGACTAGGTCAGCATGGCCGAATGGATAAGAGCATGTGTTCTTAAACAACCGGTGTGCTGATGCTGAGGTAAGGGATTCAACTACTACACTGGACAGGTGGACTAAAATGTTGACCCATCATCCTTGACTTGGGGACGTAAATTACAAGTACCAATGAAGTCAGAGTCTGATGGCGAGGGACACTTAATAGGGAAAGCACCCACACGCAAAATTCAATCCAGCACTACTAGAAATATGTGTATGGACTACGCTTGAGTTCAAAGCGAGCAAGCACACACAAAAAGAAAAAGATGATAGACTCTACTCGTCTCCTTTACCTTCCACTCTTTCATCTGTTAAGACGTTCAGTTCCATCTTTGTTTTGTCTCTACCTTGACGAGTCAGCTCTGTGACGAAGGTTACCGATGCAAATCGTACTCCCACATTTGAAACACAGCTGTGGGCGATTTGGCAGCAGACTACCTTGCGTTGATTTTTATAAAATGGTATAGATGTCATTCAGAAAGCAATGGCAAACTACTGAACGTAAACTGACCAAGAGATCACAAACAGCCCAAAAAAGGCAGGGGGTTGACTGCAATGTTCTGTAAAGGATATGCAACTAATCTAACTTTGACGAGGGATTCAAATATATGACCACTGGAGGTCAGCTGAGAGTGTTCGTTCTTAAGCTTCCAGTGTGCTGATGCCGAGGTAGCAGGTTAATTCCCTACACCAGTTAGCTGGACTAAACTTGACTTCTCGTCTTTGACTTGGGGACGCAAATTACGAGTACCTCAGAAGTCGGACTGGGTTCGCCTGATGGTGAGG
This sequence comes from Cepaea nemoralis, assembly GCA_014155875.1. Taxonomy (NCBI): domain Eukaryota; kingdom Metazoa; phylum Mollusca; class Gastropoda; order Stylommatophora; family Helicidae; genus Cepaea; species Cepaea nemoralis. The sequence continues at coordinate 912,830 of JACEFZ010022245.1, forward strand.
GACACTGGTAGTTCTGTAGCTAATCCACAAGCAAAAATCAGTCCAGTGCACTAGGAGTAGTAGCACTATATTCGAGTTCAGAGCCAGTGAAGGGGAGGGAAACAAAGGACCACTGAGCAGGCAGACAATTATGCTAGCCACTGCAGCTGGGGGAGGGTATAATTTTTTTGGTGGCAAGGAGAAAGTCATGGATTTCCCCCTCAATTGACAATGATATGCAGATGATACAGTATTGATTGCAGACAATGCGCAGGATCTGCAACAATTAGTAGACACAGTTGTTGTACACAGTGAGCAGCTGGGGTTGGAATTAAATTGTAAGAAGACACAGGTTATGGTCGTCACTAGGAAGAACGAAGTACCGCAATGTAATATACAAGTAAATGGGAATATTCTTCAACAAGTGAATCAGTACAATTATCTCGGAACAGTCATAACATCTGATGGGAGATGCCTTGAAGAGATTAGAACAAGAATCGCCATGGCGAAAGTAGCCTTTAGCAAGATGAAAAACATTCTGACCAATAAAAAGATGTCAATTGAAACGAGAAAAAGAGTGTTGAGGAAATACATAGAGCCTGTTCTTTTGTATGGATGTGAAACTTGGACTTGTACTTGTGAAACTTGGGTGTAGCCTAACGGCGCTGCCCGGGCAAAATTTCAAGTTAAAAATCTACCCAAAGTATTTCAGGATCCTCGCCGATGCAACAGAGTTCATGCATTGAGCTGAGGAAAACGGAGCACTTATGGGTTAAACCATGTGCCGTGATGTTGATCCGACGACTAAACTAAAAACTAAACTGAAACTTGGACAATGTGCAGTCAAGCTGAAAAACATCTGATGGCTGCAGAAATGTGGTTTCTGGAGAAAATGCAAAGAATACCATGGACAGATAGAAAAACCAATGACCAAGTACTACAGGAGACAAATGAAAATCGTAAATTGATTAGAGAAATTAGACGTAGACAGTCAACATTTTTTGGACATGTTATGAGAAGAAATGGATTGGAGAACTTAGTGACAACTGGCAAGATCGAAGGGAACAGACCAAGAGGAAAACCGAGAGGAAAATACCTGGATGGCTTGGCCACGTGGCATGGACGAGACAGGAACACTGAGCTGATCCACGACTCTGGTGATCGAGTGAAATGGCGAGTATGACCGCCCACGCTTTCCGACATGATTGATTGATTGATATATATAAACAAACAGGTAATATCCTGTTCAGAGCTGCCGTGGTGTAGTGGTTAATACACTTGCCTGCCGTGACTTTAGTCCAGGTTCAATCCCTAGCAGAAACAGGATTAGGGCTCTGGGGTTGACCCTGCCTCTTAAAAATTGATGCCAGATAATTTTCTAAATGATTTCAGACACTGAAGTTTTCATTGGTTTGTTAGTGTTATTCGACCCATTGTGACCTGCTTGGTTTGCTGCTCTTATTTGGTCACATAGATCTTCAATCCAGATTCTGGATATTTCTGTGCATTTCTGATTTGGCGAAGATTTAATGCAGGAAACAAAATTGCAGGTTAGGCTGATTCCAAACAAACAAAAATAAAAAGTTCTGTAATTTTAAAATACTCAATTTCTAAGTATGTATAACATTGATATAGTTTTCAAGCAACATTTAAGCTAACAGGAAGTAAAAACCTAAACTGGTAGAAAAATCTGGCATGTAAACATGAAATCACTCTAATCATTATGAGCCATGCCGATAAGCATGTAAAGTCGCGATTTGCCATCTCACTCGATCACCAGAGTCGTGGATCCTCTGTGTTCTTGTCTTGACCATACCACTTGGCCAAGCCATCCAGGTATTTACTTCTCTGCCTTTTCCTTGTTCTCTTCCCCTCGATCTTGCCAGTTGTCATCAAGTTCTCCAATTTATTTCATCTCTTAACGTGACAAAAAAATTGTAACTTGTGTCTACGTCTAATTTCTCTAATCAGTTTACGATTTTCATTTGTTTCTTGTAGGACTTGGTCGTTGGTTTTTCTGTCTGTCCATAGTATTCTTTGTGAAATCACTCTGCATTCTTTAAAAGTGAATTTTTGGTTACCGTGTGATGTGCTTTGAGCTATGCTGGTAATGCCATGAGCACAGTTGGATAAGGGTTGGATGTCTATGCACGTCGTCTGCCAACATGGAAAATACTGGCCACATATTCCTCTGCACTGGGGCCTACAAAATGTGATGGCCTATCAGATTATAGAGCCCTAGGAGGTTCCTGATGCAGGACATTTTATTTAAGCGCTGGCGCAACTTCTTAGAAGGACGAGTGGTGTTTAGCCATGCAAGACTTGGGACTTCCGGTCCAATATGGCGGATAGGCGGTTGAGCTTTTAAGGTCTCTGGAGTTATTTTGCTTCTGGCTATGACTTGCTTGCTCATTTCCCTCACTTTGGACCAGTAGTACATGGTTCCGTCTCCCAGCTACTGATTTGAGTGCTTGGAGCGACACTGTGAGCTGTGGATTTTGTGTGGAGTGCTTTTACATCTGTCTGCGGTTTTGTATTGTGAATTGCTTGTTCAGAAAATGGCAACGGCCAGTTGCTGAACTAACTACGTTTGCATTATGCAGTGATGTGTGTGAAGTTGCTGCTTTCTTAGTGGCTTGCATCGACAACTGCCCGTGTGTTGTCGGGGCCCATATGGGGGAGCAAAGAATAGTAACACTGTTGCCTACCATGCACATCATAAGAGGCGACTGAGGAGGCTATGGTTCCGTCGCCCTGCTACTGAGTGAGTGCGTGGTGAGACACTGTGAGCTGTGATTTTCGTGTGGAATGCTTTTACATCTGTTTGCAGTTTGTAGTGTGAACTGCATGTTCGGAACGATGGCGGCCGGCTGTTGGTGGATTGACTGGTTTGCCTTTTCGGTTCACGAGTGCATTTTTCAGGAGACTCCTGCGAGTCATCACTGTAGCTATGGAGTTTGTGCTTTGTGCGCACTTTCGGCGGGTCGCCTTGAGGAAAGAGACCAAGCCATATGGGATAAAACCTGGGTCATTGAAGTCTTTCATGTGACTGCGGTTTCCATCGACAATGAACTGTATTTCTCGTGATGGCATTCTGGTGGCGGCATTATGCACAGTGTACCTGAGCGGGCTATTGGCTTGCTGATACCCCTGTCTATTCCATTGTTCACATAGGGCAGTGAGGAGCATTTTGTGTGATATTCACTGGCACGGGAACGGAGCATGATATGGATGACCCGTTGCCGCGAAGTTGGAACCGTGACTAACTTAACTCCATCGATGATGAACTGTAATTTTCGTGGCGGACTGTTATGTTGGCATTCTGGCAGTGGCCTTATACATGTACTTGCGTGTGTTGGAACGATTTCACAAGGGGCAGTGAGGAGCAATTTTGTGTGATATTCACTGGCAAAGGAACGGAGCATAATGGTGCGATCCTTTGCCGTGAAGTTGGAACCTATTATATATATAACATATAATATAACATATTTAACCCTCACCTATAACATATTAGTATTGTTGAAATTAAGCTACATTGATAAAGTCACGAACGCGGTAGGACGGGGGTTGGTAGCCGGTGTTAATCGTCCGCCAACAGATGTATAGCTGGCCGCCTATTCCTCTGCACTCAGGTCTATAAAATGTGATGGTCTATCACATAACAAAGGGGAGATCAGTGTGGCTGAATAGATAAGAATGCTAACTTTTAAACATCCTATGTGCTGATGCCGAAGTAGCGGGTTCAGCGCCTAGACCGATCAGTTGGACTAAAATGTTGATTTCTCGTCCTTGACTTTGGGACGTAAATTACATGTACCTTTGAAGTCAGAGTAGGTTTGCTTGATGGCGAGGGACACTGGTAATAGGGAAAGCTAATCCACACGCAAAATTCAGTCCAGTGCTACTAGAAAAAACGTGTATGGACTATGCTTGAGTTCAAAGGTGTGCCCCCCCCCCCCCCCCCCCCCCCCCCCCCCCGAATGGCAACGTGGACTTTATACAAGAGACAACATTGCAGATATAGACAATACATTTCAAGTGAATCAAAGAACATATTACCGACCCATAGCGAGCTCCTGATTTGGGACAACTGATTTTAATTAAACGTGATGTTGATGTTTTGTTTGCCAGGCACCCACACATCTTGAAGCTGTTTGGTTACTTTCATGACGAGACCCGCATATACTTGATCCTGGAGTATGCTCCCAAGGGGGAACTATACAAAGAGCTTCAGAAGAATAAAAGATTTGATGATGCCAGAGCTGCAAAAGTAAGCGCAGTATTGTCTTGTTTAACAGTTGTAGTTTTTCTTGAGTTTATGTGCCTTGAGATGATTCAATATTTACAACAACAAAAATACAAATTCAGTCTCGTTCAATATGCTTCTAGTGTTGGTTATACTTGGGTCCGTTATTTGCAGATTTTGATTATCTATCCTTTCGAGTTCTCTTTCAAGTTAGTCCTAAACAGGGCTGGTTATATTTGTTCCTATGTGCTCGTCTGGTTCGGTTAAGTCTTTATGGGGCTTACGCTGATGGCATATTCTTTGTTGTGTTGAGTTAGTCCTGATGAGGACCTGTTCTTAAAAGGACCTGCCAGATTCAGTAACCTCCTAGTTGGTCGCTGTGTCTAAAAGGATTGATCTTGAATAAGAATAAGCCTTGAGAGGTTTTCTGTTTGAATTGTCTTCATTGGACTCCTTCCCGGGAAGGTTAACCCGGGTCAACAAATGCCTGCAGAAGTCGGATGTGTCGGCCTAACGGCACAAGAACGCAGCTCTGCTGTAAACAGGCAACGCAATCACGTCCGGAAAAAAAACCACTCCGGATGAGCGCAGCAGAAGAAGAAGAAGACTCCTTCTGCTTTATATCCTTGGAACATAGGCCCTCAGCTGTGTCAAACCATCCTACCTGCTGCTTTCTACTGCAGCTCCCTCCATGTGTCCCCCTCCCCCCTGTAGTACCCACCTGGTCGTGTCACCCTCCTGTTATTTCATGCTTGGTTAGATTTTGCAGCTAAAGTTGTCTATGGAATAGGCTAGCCAATCTCACGCCAACCTTCCTTGGTTGCCTCTTATGACATGCATGGTAAGTTCTCTTCTTTCCATCCAGAACCAGTTCACCGTTTATCGGCTTTGCATTCATAGATGACCTCTTGGGTGACTGGGAATGCCCAGGTGTTGCCCCTGCTTCGTTTGAGGATTGAACGTCCTGCGTGTGACTTTTTTTTTTTCATATCCTTTTTACCTGACATCGCTGTCAACACCATCATTTTACTGCTGTTTTTGATGTCTTGGCAAGTTTACGTTGAGTAGTTTGCCATTGCTTTCTGAACGACTGGCTCCCATACCAATTCGTTAAAACCCAGCGCAACGTGGTCTGCTGCCAAATTGCGCGCAGCTGTGTTTCAAATGCGGGTAAGCTGGATTACAAAAAACATCCATAACACCTTCGCCACAGAGACCGGCACATGTGTCTTAGTGGGATGAATTCTCTTCATACACATCATGTGCCATGCTGATTATGGTTAGACATCTCACGGTCACCAGTTTTGGATAAGGCCTTTGTTTATGTCAGATTATACCATGTGGCCAAGCCAACAAAGTATTCATCTCTATGCTTTCCCCATGCTCTTTTCCCACCAGTTTTGCCAGTTGTCACCAAGTTTTTAAGTTGATTTCTCCTCATGTGTCCAGAAAATCTTCACTGTCTACATCTAATTTTTTTAATCAGTTTAACCGCAAAAGTTGGATATGTCGGTCGAAAGGCGCAAATATCGCAGCTCTGCTGTAAACAGGCACAACTATTCCGGATGAACGTAGAAGATAATTAGTTTACAATTGTAAATTGCTTCTTGGACTGCCTCATTCGGTTTTCTGCCCGCCTATGTATTTTTTACATTTTTCTAAGAAACCCCTAAGCCACAGATGCCGCTACATTTCATCTCATCTCATCTCATCATGTTCCTCTTGTACCTTGCGGTGTCGAGGTGAAGTATAAACTTCGTGAGAGTGCCCGGTTATGGGCTTCGTATATCGACATTCCCATGGATTCTGTTATTCCCTCAGTCCAACGTTTACGTGGTCGGCCTCTTCCTCTGTTTCCATCTGGTCTGTACATCATTGCTTGTTGTGGCATGCTGTTGACTGGTAGCCTACTTGCATGGCCAAACCATTTGACTTGCTGCTTTCTAATAAAATCTAGAGCAGCTTTAACCCCTACTTTAGTCCTGATTTCTTCATTTCTGATCTTATCTCTTCTTGATACGTTGAGTATTCTTCTCAGAAACCTCATTTCTGTTGTTGTGATTTCATCATCTGTTGCATATCCTTTGCAGAACATTGCAATCAACCCCAGGTAGATTTTCTAGGCAATTGTATGTTCAGTACCCGGGAAGGTTAACCCGGTTAACTATCGCCAGCAGAAATTGGATGTGTCGACCGAAGGTGCAAGTATCGCAGCTCTGCTGTAAACAGGCACAACGCAATCACATCCGACAAAACTCTCCAGATGAACGCAGCAGAAGAAGAAGTATGTTCAGTAGTTTGTCATTGTTTTCTGAACGAGAAGAAAGGAATGAACCTCCTAGCTCACCATCACAGCAGCTGAAGATTAAAAGCAAACATTTTTATCCTTTCCACCATGTCAACTTTGACATTTCCCTATAGTTTTCAATGTTTATATTGTCTAGGGCGTTGGCTAATCTCTACTTTTCAGGATTTCCCCCCAAAATACCCATTATCTAGTTCTACTGTTATCATATTCTTCTTCTTTCGTTCGCTTGAAATGTCGTATATCTGCAATGTATGAATTTCAGCCATGATCATGTGTAAAATCTCTTCTGGACAGTATATTGCCCAGTTGGCTGATGCCCTGTCCTACTGCCACAGCAAGAAAGTCATACACAGGGACATTAAGCCTGAAAATCTCTTGCTGGGTCTCAAAGGTGAACTGAAGATTGCAGACTTCGGCTGGTCAGTTCATGCCCCGTCATCGAGGTATTTGTGCATATCGTTTACTTTTACTTTACCGTAGACTTATCTTTAAGAAGACACATAAGGTAGATACTACTGCTACCATTACCGCTAATTGTAAATACTGCTGCTTCTATAGGGTGTATTTTTCAGACATGTGCCAAACATGATCTCCTGATTACCAACACAATTTTCCGTCTCCCCTTGAGAAACAGGACATCGTGGATGCACCCTCGATCGAAACACTGGCACCTCATTGACTATGTCATCGTTAGGAGGAGTGACAGACAAGACGTTCGAATGACAAAATCCATGTGTGGTGCCGAATGTTGGACAGACCATCGTCTCATTATCTCGAAAATAAACATACACATCAAACCACCACGGCGTCCTCAAGGGGTGAAAATGCAAAAAAAAACTAAATGTCACCCTCCAAAATAGCAAGAAAATGCAGCTGTTGTTTGAAAATATGCTGGAAGACCGCCTGAAGCCCAATGCTGCAGCTAAACAGGATACAGAAACAGAGTGGAGAGCCCTAAAGGACATAATTTACAACACTGCTATGGAAATCCTGGGTCCAGTGGCAAGGCACCTGGTCCGGACTCCATCCCAGCAGAGATATACAAGGCAGGTGGGCCGGTCCTAACAGAGTAGCTTCACCAAGTCTTTACAAACATATGGGTGAACGAGACCATGCCACAAGATTTCAAGGACACGTCAATAGTCCACCTTTACAAACGAAAAGGAAACCGCCAATCCTGTGACAACCACGGAGGCATCTCCTTGCTTTCATTTGCAGAGAAGATACTCATCAGAATTCTTCTCAATCGCCTCACGGCCCATCTCGATGAAGGTCTTCTTCCTGAGAGTCAATGTGGCTTCAGAAAAGAACGTGGAACTGTTGACATGATTTTCGCTGCATGGCAGCTGCAAGAGAAATGTCAGGAACAGAACTGCGAAATGTTCTCCACTTTCAGTGACCTTACCAAGGCTTTTGATACAGTCAGCAGAGCAGGACTGGAAGATTATGGCAAAATATGGCTGTCCACGAAAGTCAGAAATTTTGAGCCAAAATAGGCCTTGTCAGCCATCTTAGAACTCACGGCTCCATACTTTCAACCCCACTGGATGAAATGAATGGTCATCATCATTCTTGATGGACAAACAACAACATTTTTAATGACTGCAGTGTTTGAAAATATTGCCGGTCCAAGTTTTGTATTCACCCTCTGTAAAGTTCTGCAACATAATGGCTAAAAACAAAACTTGGACTGGCAATATTTTCAAACACTGCACAGTCATTAAATATAAACACTCTATACTACTACAACTAGTACTACAACTGCCACTACTACTAATTACAACTACTACTTTTACTAGTAACTGCTATTACGATGGCACTACTAACCACAACCACTCACAACTGTCTACAGAATGTGGCAGGTGTATAAATATTGCGTTATTTGCATTATTGTTACTGCATGGAAGAAAATTGAAATGTCTTTTGTGTGTGTCTGCATACACACGTGTGGATTAATGCATGCATGTGCCAAATGTGACATATACCTGATAGCCTTGAACAACATTCAAAATTGCCCTGACAAAGCCTGGGAAACCCCGGAAATAGGTTTGTAGTCTGCTTAAGTATGAAGTTGCAGTACCAGCCTTGCATACCCTGCACTCTTCTATAGAGACGACACAACTCAGCAACAGTCATAGGAGATGATACTTTGGTATCGGGCAGGGAGACGCATGTCTACATGAACCCCACTTTAATAGATGCAAACCTGTTCATGGGTCAGACAACCTGAACGTCAATGCATCAGGTTTAATAGTTACAATTCTGTCTCCCAGGGTATTTACCGACTAACCAAACTACATGGCATGACACGTTGTGGGAAATTGCATTTTTTACCCAAAAAAACATTTTTATTAGCACCCATGAGTGAGAGTGGCCAGCAGGCGCTACAGAAGCTGAAATTCAGCAATTAATTAATGACTGCGCTTGTCCTGGCGGTGTGATTATCTATACCAATGGTTCTGTGTTAAGAGGCAAAGTGACTGGGGATTCATAGCAAAAACAAAATGGCCAATGTCTAGTAAAGGAGAGCTTGGCATATGACACCACAACCTCAAGTCTGAGAGTGGAGGAGGTTACTGCAGTTTTCCACTGGTTGGAGAACAAACTGTATACGCATGTGGTGATTGTAACTGATTCACAAAGCATGCTGACAAAGGTGAAGACTAGCATGCTTCGTTTAGAATGGCTTGCATTGATTCAGAGGTCGCGGGTTGTGAGCATTCGCTGGATCTTTTCTACAGGACACTCTGGTGTGGTTGGAAATGAACAGGCAGACAGACAGACTGGTGCCGCATCAAGGGGTGATTTTATGCATGATATGGCTGTTGTGGTGAAGGCCCTCTGGGAGAATATGATTAATGCAGAACTATCATGGTCTAGAGCAGGGGTGGCCAACCTTTTCAGCAGGCAGGCCAAATTTCAGAAATAATATTTCCTGCCGGGCCATGCACCTAATTTTTTTGTTTAATTAAAGTAAACAAGCAAGCGTACTACAGTTTCGACCACATCGTCGTTTCCCATTCCGCGGGCCGCAACATGACTACCGGTGGGCTGCATGCGGCCCGCAGGCCTCGTGTTGGCCACCCCTGGTCTAGAGAGAATGCGACAGCAAGGGGTGGTCAGAGGATCTGGTCGACAGTTGTCACTCGGAGGTAAAGCAAGACAGACATACACGGAAGACGGATTGCAACTGGGCACCATTAGTATTGGAACTCTATGCTGGCTGTTGAAGTTGGGAATGCCCCAAGTGCAGTGATGTCAGTTCTGAACTTAATCAGCATTTTTGTCATCTCTGTTGCTTAAACGTTGACTCCGTGGTGAGGGGTTATGGATGCAGTTTGTCATCCTTTATATTCGTGTTCGAGCTCTGGGTGATTTGGCAGCAGACCGCCTTAACGTTGTTTTTTTTATAAAATGGTATGAGTTACGGTCATTCAGAAAGCAATGGCAAACTACTAACGTAAACTTGCCTAGGAATCATGAACAACCAAAAAATGCTGGGCTTGACTGCTACGTCCTGTAAAGGATATGCAATTAACTTTTTTATTGCTTAAACACAGTGAGTGAATTAATGAAAAGGAAAGTAAAATAATCGGCTTTATAAGTACACAATCACACTTGACAGAGTAGATGTTACAGCTGGAAAGCCTTCATTAGCACATAAAACAACATACGTGTAACTACATCTTAAACAAAATGGCACATTGCTGAGGTCTTGAAGTCCTATGTTTTCAAGGTCACACAAATCATACTGAATCCTTGATTGGAGAAATTCATACTGATTGCCACAAGCTCTGTGGGTCAGCTGACAGGAAGTGATGTAGTGTAGAGTGTAGCCAAGGGGAAATGTCATTCACTATAGGAAACACATGCCATGGGCACAGAACAAAGAAAGGAATGAATACACAAATAATGAATGAAGCACAGCAAGAATTAGTGAACTTTACTAGAACATGATTACAAGAAACAAAATAGTCGTTGCCACTGAAGTCTTTGTCAGCACAGAATAAACAAACACAGACCGACACAACTACATGAAAAACACTACATGATTAATATAAAAGTTACTTATCTGTAGCCTTGTTGTGGGTTGGACACGTCTTTCACAGGATCAGTGTGTATGATTACAATGAAGTGAATCAAATTCTAGAGTATACAGACAGAAGCGTCCATTGTTGCTAATTCATTCATTTTCGCAACTTTTCGGCAGTTTAACTTATTTCATTTCTCATATTGTTAAATACAGGCGGCAGACGTTGTGTGGGACCCTGGATTACCTGCCTCCTGAGATGGTGGAGGGGAAGTCCCACAACGAAGCAGTGGATCTGTGGAGTTTGGGCGTGCTGTGCTATGAGTTTCTTGTGGGGAGCCCACCTTTTGAGGCTGAGGGGCATTCAGAGACGTACAGGAGGATTTGTAAAGTGGATCTCAGATTTCCTGATTATGTATCTGAAGGGGCTAAAGATCTCATTACTAAAGTAAGGACAGTTAGTTGCATATCCTTTACTGGAGGTTGCAGTCAACCCCAGCATATTTTGCTTGTCTGTGATTTACTAGGCAGTTTTTTAAGTTTAGTAGTTTGCCATTGAAGGTAAAGAAACGCTGGGTCCCTTAGCTCTTAAAGACTGAAAGTTTTGTTCTGTTTGGCAAGGGTTTTCTTGCTCTTTGAGTTGTCATATACTGTTTAATATAACATGGTGGGGTGGCTTAGAGGTAACACTGTCTGCCTCTGGCTTGGTGGCGCTGGTTCAAATCATGGTGTGGATTGTATGAGTTGTCTTATTTCTTCTTCTGCCCTTTATCCCACCAGTGGGGCATAATCCTTCAGCCAAATCTGATCAAGCCATCCCATCTCTATACTCTGCCAGAGCACTCATGGCTTCATTGCCGATAAGATCAGCTGACCTCTGTTCATATCAATTGGGGAATCCTCTGAGGCCACAAAGACATTTCATAAATAAACATAATGTATTGTTTGACACTCACAGAATTAGAAGACACACTAGACAACATAACTATTGAAAACTATAGTTACTGACCGAGATTTGAACCTGTCACCTCCAAATGACAGCAGCGCCTCAATGAAGGAACAAGTCTACTTTGATGCATGACCAACGGTCGGTAACTATAACTTTCAATTATGTTGCCTAGTGCATCCTCTAGTCCAGTGGTTCTCAACCTTTTTTGGCCCGTGCCCCCCTTCACCATATTTTCAGAACGTCATTCCCACCCTTCCTATCAAAAATTTGGCCCATGCCCCCCTGCACCGTATTTTCAGAACGTCATTTCCCCCCCCCTTTCATATTTCCTATCTAAAAATCCCCCCACCCCTACACGGTATACGTAAAAATGGAAGGTAAATTTAATAGCATATACTAAAACAAGTCTAGTCATCCACATAAAACATGATTTGTGGGTCTACTTAACATTATAAAATGAATTTTAGAAGGATGAGACGTACATAACTGTAAAGTATGAAGGGAAAAACAATATCAAGTAATCGGTTCTTGTATTAAAGCGATCTTGAAATGGTCTTCATTCCCCCCCCCCCCCCCCCCCCCTGGAAACCCTAAAATGGGGGGGGGGGGGAATTCCCCACCGGTTGAGAACCACTGCTCTAGTCTGTACTTCCTTCTACTTCTATGAGTGCCAAACAATACATGTGTGTTTATTTATGACCTCTGTTGAGCACAGCTTCACGTTTAAGAAACGAAAGCGTTATCTTTGTCAATGTATGCTGAGTCATAAGTAATCACCATCTCACTCATTCATTCAGTAGCATGTCCTTTGCAGAACCTCGCACCTATAACATTACGGAAAACTCGGTCATCAGCAGTATGTTCCATGTCCCATATATCCTCTTCTCTATGATCCTCCTCTTCCTCAGCATATACCCTGTCATTATTGTTCTCTCCAAACTGTCATGACATTCCAATTGACCAAAATATTTCAATTTTCTTTGTTTTATTGTCTTTAGTCACCATCTACATCGTTCAAAATAACTGTGGCTATTTGCTAAACTATCATTTCCATTGCTTAATGTGGCTGTTTGCTAAACTGTCATTTACATTTCTTAATGTGGCTGTTTGCTAAACTATCATTTACATTTCTTAATGTGGCTGTTTGCTAAACTATCATTTACATTCCTTAATGTGGCCGTTTGCTAAACTATTGTTTACATTCCTTAATGTGGCTGTTTGCTAAACTATCGTTTACATTCCTTAATGTGGCTGTTTGCTAAACTATCGTTTACATTCCTTAATGTGGCTGTTTGCTAAACTATCATTTACATTCCTTAATGTGGCCGTTTGCTAAACTATCGTTTACATTCCTTAATGTGGCTGTTTGCTAAACTATCGTTTACATTCCTTAATGTGGCTGTTTGCTAAACTATCATTTACATTTCTTAATGTGGCTGTTTGCTAAACTATCATTTACATTCCTTAATGTGGCCGTTTGCTAAACTATCGTTTACATTCCTTAATGTGGCTGTTTGCTAAACTATCGTTTACATTCCTTAATGTGGCTGTTTGCTAAACTATCGTTTACATTCCTTAATGTGGCTGTTTGCTAAACTATCGTTTACATTCCTTAATGTGGCTGTTTGCTAAACTGTCATTTACATTTCTTACATGTTCTGGTGGCACACCTCTTCTTCAGCCCTCCCCCAAATCTGTAGCTATCTCTTCCAGCTCTGTCCACATCCTTCCCATATAGTTCATTCCTGTTTCTACTTCTCTTCTCCACGAGTCTTTAGACCTTCCTCTATTTCTTTTGCCCTGTGGGTAGCACTCAGCAATGAGTGCCATGAGCACGCTGGTTGTGTTGTCTGCTGACAAAAAAGATGTGATATTTGTTCCTTTCTGCTAACACATTCAAATAGGGCACATTATTTTAAAAAAACTTTCGTTGTCTGTCAGCAACTCATCATCATGTGCCATGCCAATACCCGGGTGGTCATGTTTCGCCATCTTTCTCAGTCACTAGTCATGTATCAGCTCAGTGTTCTTGTCTCGACCATGCCACACCGCCAAGCCAACATCATTTACTTCTCTGCCTTTCCCTTGTTCTTTTTCCTCCAATCTTGCCAGTTGCCACCAACTTCTCTAGTTTCTAAAAATATTTTCACTGTTTAGGGAAAAATGCTTTACCACTGGTCTAGAGGGATGCATTACACATCCCTCTAGACCAGTGGTTCTCAATCGGTGGGGAATTCCGTATAGGGAGGCAATATGAAAGGGGGTGAATGACATTCTGAACATATGGTGAAGGGGTGCATGGACCAAAAAAGGTTGAGAGCCACTGCTCTAGACATTCCCCGAACTAGGGGAAAAACAGTGTGCGTTCTTGGAGTGAAGGGCGCAATAAATGCCATGTATTTGATAAGAATTGAATTGATCTTTATTTTCAAAGGGTAACAAATTGGAACATTAATTGAGTGTTCTATAGAAGTAAAAGATGAACATAGACTATCATTACAAATCCAGACAAAAGTGAGAGGAATATTTGACAAGGAAGAACATAACAGTGTGCAGCGCGCAGAACAGCCACTCTCAGCTTCCTTCATGAAGAATACCCACAGGACCTCTGGATCCGAGTCTACACAGATGGGTCAGCACAAAATGCTGTTCGAAATGGAGGAGCGGGAGTGTACATAGAATACCCAAATAATACTAGGGACACAGCCAGAGTACCAACAGGAAAGTACTGCCATAACTATGATGCTGAAATTGAGGCAATCAAGATAGCAACAGATAAATTACTAAATGCCAGCAATGGTACACAACCTGTGGTGCTATTGACAGATGCAAAATCAGTACTCGAGGCGCTCCTGTCTGGGAAATTGCCAGTACTAAGGACACTACTTTCTGAACTTAGCAGTCAGCATAAGGTCACCATACAGTGGATACCATCCCACTGTGGAGTACCCGGAAATGACAGAGCCGATCGATTGGCTAAGGAAGGAGCAAAAGAAGAACAGCCTGATGTGCCTGTTACATACCACCAAAAGAAAAGAATGATCAAATCAGTCAGAAAGCCACCAAAACCTGCTCAAGATGACTACCACATTATGGACAGACCAGAACAAGTCATTATTCTGCACCTCAGAACAGGACACAATAGATTACGCAACCACATGTATACAAAACTCAAGATTGGTGAAACAGCCATGTGCACATGTGGATTGGCGTCGCAGACAGCAGAGCACATACTCCAAGACTGCCCAAAATATAACATATCTAGGCAAACCTTCTGGCCTAGAAAGACAACAGTGGAAGAGGACCGCTGTGTGAACTAAAAAAGACAGTTAAATTCATACAGAGACAACATTGCAGTTATAGACATATTTCAAGCGAACGAAAGAAGAAGTTTAGAAGTAAAAAAGTATGTTATTGCTTCATTGACTACACAAAGACTTTTGATAAAGTAAGAAATGTCAACATGATGAAGATTCTCGCAGATCTACAAATTGATGGGAAAGACCTTAGACTTGTTAAAAAACATATTGGAAACAACAAGCTGCCATAAGAATTGATAATGAAGTAGGTCAACATCAGCCTAGTAAGAGAGGTATGCGACAGGAATGTGTAGTGTCTCCAGACATTTTTTCTTTCCTATACTGTGAAAATATTTTTTTTAATTTAGAAGAGTTGAGAGGACTCAATTTTGAGTGACATAAATAACATTATAGCAGATGATACAGTATTGATTGCAGACTATGAGCAGGATCTGCAACATTTAGCAAACATGATATTTATTTATACACAATGAACAACTAGGATTAGAATTAAATTGTAAGAAGACACAGCTTATAGTCATTAGGGAGAAAGAAATACCACAATGTAATATACAAGTAAATGAGAATATCTTAAACAGTTAACCGGTACAACTGTCTCTGAACAATATCTGATGAGAGGTGCCTTGAAGAGATAATAAAAATTGCTGTGACAAAGGTAGCCTTTTGCAAAATGACATACTGACCAATAAAAATATGTCGATTGCAATGAGAAAAAGTGTTCAAGTGCTACATAGACCTGTACTTTTGTATGGATGTGAGACGAGGACAATGAGCAGACAAGCTGAAAAACATAATGGCTGTGGAAATGTGGATTCTGAGGAAAATGCAAAGAATACCAGAAAACCAATGAGCAAGTCCTACAAGAACCAGATGAAAACCGTAAACTGATTAGAGAGATTAGAACTTAGACAGTCACAATTTTTTTGACACATTATGAGAATAAACAAACTGGAGAACTTGTCAACTGGCAAGAGGGGGAAAGAACAAGGGGAAGGCAGAGAAGTAAATATCTGATGGCAAGGTGGAGACAAGAACACGGAGCTGATGCATGACTCTGGTGATCGTGTAAGATGGCAAAACATGATTGCCCACACTTATCTGCATGGCACATGATGATTGATAATTTTGACATGTTGTCTGGGACAGTGATCATTTGTTCATATAATTTAATTTACAATCTGCAGCTTCTCCGGCACGACCCTAAAGCCAGATTGCCACTGGCAGATGTGCTCAAGCATCCTTGGGTGGTGAAGAACAGCCAAGACACAGCATCAGCAGCAACCACAATGTTATAACATTCCACAGCTGGAGTTACATTCGCATTCCATGGGCGGAGTTTGGACTTATTCTGTGACTGTTGGTTGGTTTGGATTATTCTGACTGTTGGTTTATATACCAAGGGAGCATTTACAAGAATGGACATTTGTTGTTCCCCTTGTTTATGAGTTCTTATATTCCCCAGTATGGAATAATTATATTTGTTTTGATCAACCAAAAAGAAAGGGGTGAATTCTACTGTTGAAACTGCTGTAGATGTATCGAGATATTTAAGCTTTTTGTGTGAAGTGAGGGGGATAGTTCCCTCCTTTGCCAATTTTTGTTGTTGTTGAGAGTAAAATATGTAAAGAAAATCATAGGGTGTGAAATGCTATAAGGATTCTAATGTTGGACAAGGTAAGCTAGTTGTTTGCATGAATATGCAGAATTAGGCCATGGAATGTGAAATGCTTCACATATACCAGATGAACTGTAGTCAGTGTCTCCTTGTTAGAGGTCATAGAAGCAGAAGGGAGAAGTAGCGATTAGAAGACACCTCAGTGGTGTCTAGTCAGTCTTGAGTTGAAATAGTTCCTGCAGTGAGGCGTTATCATGATCATTTGAAGGTATAGTGACTATAGCTGTCAATTTTTATATTGTCTAGTGTGCCCACCAATCACCTCTGAGTGCCAGTCAATACTTGTGAATTTATGAGCTGTTATGTGCATAACAACTTCAGACTGAGAAAATCCATTGATGCATCTTCACATTCTTTGACCAGAAAGTCTCTCTGTTGCATTTCTCTGCCCTAGTGATGATGATGTCACAGTTTACAGTTAGGTTTGTTCACAATGTAGGTGAATGAATGGACTGGGTATTGGCAGCTCCATCATGACAATGCATCTGCCAATTCTTTGCATCTGATTCAGACTTATTTTCAAATACAATGTTACTCTGGTTCGTCAGGCTCCCTAATACTTTGGCTGTTCCCCAAGCTGAAAACGCCACAGATTTGAGTCATGAGACGACATGCAGAATACTATCAGTTGTGCTCCATTCCCAAAGAGGCCTTCCTGAAATGCTTCCAACAATTGCAGGACCACTGGCAGAAGTTTAGTACCAAGGAGAGTACTTTAAAGAGAATTATAAACAGTATAAAATTACATAGGACTTTGCAGCGACTAGCCTTCATCAGCAAACAAATACATAGTCACGTAAAGACCCTCCAGTGACTATATTAAGAACAGGATGAGAAGAGTTGATAAAGTCCCAGACTTCCAGATAATGGTATTTTTCCTGGCCAAAGAACCCATACTTTATTGAACAAACCTTGTATTCATTAATAAGTCTGCTGCAATACCTGAATCAGCAAGTTGACATCTAGCTTTTTCTGGTTGTTGGCCAGCATTTTAACTATGTACTGCATGTGTTGGACAATCCGTCCTAGCTGCTATTTTACCAATTCTGCACTCACCAGTACTTCCTATCCTTAGCTTGTGAACATGTCCTTGTGGAGTCTTGACAGTAAATTTTAGGTTGGTGTGGAAAAATTAGTTTCAGAAGAGTAGTTTAGTCGACGGATCAACACCACGGGACACAGGTGTAACCATAAGTGCTCCGTTCTACTCCTAACTTAACTGAGCTGGAGAATCTCAGCTCAGTGCACAAATTCTGTAGCACCGGCGAGGATCCTGAAATACTTTGGGTTTTTAACTCAAAATTTTGCCCGGGCAGTGCCATTAGACTACTCTTTTTCGTTCCAACTGTCGAGGGATTTTTTACGTGCACAACAATACACACAGGCATCCGATCTCATTACCCAGAGACCCGGGGAAATTTTGTTCCTAGAAGTCCACATGAAAAAAATCCCGGCCCTCACCAGGGCTTGAACCCAGGACCTCCAGCACCCGAGGTGGACACCATACCTTGAGACCACTCAGCCCCCTTATTCATTCAGAAGAATGTTTTATGTACACTACTTTATCAGTGACTATGTTTGCCCAAAGTAAGATATTCACTTCATGCAGTATGTACCTGACGAGATGCCCCAAAATATACCAGGCAATAAATCATGTAACTTATTGTTATTCACTAAGAAAATACATTATTAGTGTTATATTTATGGAGGAGTGCCATTTAAAAACACACAAATAAACCCAGTGTGACCTTGCAATTGAAAGGAAGCTGTATGTAATAAATGTTTTATAATGTGTCTCTGTATCTAACTTCCAAAATACATCCTGTTGACATCTTGTTTTTATGATGAATCCATGGACTTTCTTCTGGCCTACATTGAATGTTTCATGATGGGTTTTGTCATATTGCAGAGATTCAAATAAATTGCTTGGTAAATAACATATTTTCCTGTCTTTGGAATTCAAAATAGAGGAAAGAATTCAGTTGCCAAGGACAAAGCAGACAGCTGAAAGAAATGAAAGCTACATGCACACCAAATTGAAATTAGGAGATGTTGGAAGTTAGGCCTTGCATGTGTGTGTATATATATATATATATAACATACTCAATACCTAACAGATGCCAAGAAAATCATGTTGTGTGAAATCATCAATCAGAGAAACGGTGTAAATGGGTGCTCCATAGGAGCAGCCTCGCCCGGTAGGGATAGTCATGCGCACCAGGTGACTCCAGACCGTCAACAGGCTACTAGGTGCAACAGATTAATATCATTGAAAGTAAGAACTTGGAATGTTAGAACAATGAATGCAGACGGAAAATTAGAAAACATCAAAAAAGAAATGGAGAGAGAGAAGATTATCATATTAGGAATATCAGAAACGAGATGGAAAGGAGCAGGGATAAGGACAGGAGAGGATTGTAAGATTATTTACTCGGGGAGAAGAACAGCAAAGAAGTGTAGCCATTATATTAGATAAGCAAACATCAAATTATGTCAAAGGATCTGTATCGGGCGAGTTCTATTAGTAAAATTAAATGGAAGACCTTTTAAAATAAATGTCATTCAAGTATATGCCCCAACAAGTGAATGCAGTGAAGAAAGCATAGAGGAATTTTATAATGACATGGAGTCTGCTTTGAAGAACTGCAAAAAATCAGAAATAAATATCATAATGGGTGATTTCAACGCAAAAATAGGACAGCAAGGCGATGGATGCAGTGTAGGCAACCATGGTTTGAGAGAGAGAAATGAAAGAGGATACAGACTTGTAGAATGGGCAAAAGAACAAGAAATGGTTGTAGGAAACACCTGGTTTAAACAGCATTCCTAGAAGACAGCAGGATTAAAAACCAGATAGATTACATCCTGATTAGCAAAAGGTTTCGAAATGCGTTAACAGTCGTAAAAACAGTTCCAAATGCAGACTGTTACAGTGATCACAGATTAATTACAGGCACATTGAGGGTAAAGTTAAAGAAAGTCAAGTATACAGCAGGAAACCCTAAATATGACTTGTGCAAATTGAAAACTGACAAAGAAATACAAGATAATTTTAACATAGAAGTAAAGAACAAATTTGATATATTGTCTGATTTAGAGATCCTATTTCAAGATGTAGATGATCAATGGGAAATGATGAAGAATTCAATCAGTTGTGTAGCAGAAAAAACTATTCCAAAGGTAAAGAAAGTGGGCCATAAGACATGGATGACTGAAGAAATTTTACAATTAATGGAAACAAGAAGACAGAACAAAAATAATCCTGCCAAATATGAAGAAATTCACAGAAAAGTGAGAACCTTATGTAAGGAGGCAAAAGAAACATGGCTTGAGAAAAATTGCAGAGAAATAGAAAAACAACACAACAGTAACAATGCGAAACTAATGCACAAAAGAATTCAGGAGCGTACTAATCAAAGAACGCGTACATCAGCAGGCTGCCTAAAGACAAAAGATGGAAGAGTCATAATAGAAAATGATCAAATCTTACATGAATAGTCAGATTACGTGAAAAACCTTTATGACAATAACAGAGACGAACAGTATGATGTTCAAAATAACAATGAAGGACCAGCAATTTTGAAGATGGAGGTTCAGAATGCTCTTAACCATATCAAATCTGGCTAGACCCCCGGTTGAGGTAGCGTCACAACAGAAATGATTAATGCTTTAGAATATGGAATAGATAAAGTTACCAGTCTGCTTAATACAATATATGATACTGGAAATATACCTCAGGAGTTATGTAATTCGGTATTTATTTCAATCCCAAAGAAATCAGGAGCCTTGGAATGTGATCAACATCGAACAATTAGTATAATGAGTCGCATCACGAAGATTTTGCTAAGAATTATCATGCAAAGAGTTAGGAGGAAAATACAACCTGAAATAGAAGAACAATGTTGGTTTGTAGAAGGAAAGGGTACAGTAAATGCTGTGTATATACTGAGAACCATAATCAAACGTTCTGTAGAAGTAAACAAAGATCTACACCTTTGCTTTATTGACTACACAAAGGCTTTTGATAAAGTGAGACATGTCAACATGATAAGGATGCTTGAAGATCTACAAATTGATGGAAAAGATCTTAGACTTGTAAAAAAACAACAAGCTGCCATAAGAGTTGGTAATGAAGTACGCCAATATCAGCCTATTAAGAGAGGTATGAGACAGGGATGTGTAATGTCTCCAGATCTGTTTTCCCTGTACAGTGAAAGTATATTCAGAAATATTGAAGATATGGAAGGAATCAACATTGGGGGTCAATGCATCAATAACATTAGATATGCAGATGATACAGTCTTGATTGCAGACAATGAACAGGACCTGCAAAATTTAGTAGATGCGATTGTTACACACAGTGAACAACTAGGGTTAGAATTAAATTGTAAAAAGACACAGATTATGGTTGTCACTAGGAAGAATGAAATACCACAATGTAATATACAAATAAATGGGAATATTCTTCAACAAGTGAATAGGTACAATTATCTCGGAACAGTAATAACATCTGATGTGAGATGCCTTGAAGAGATTAGAACAAGAATAGCCATGGCAAAAGTAGCCTTTAGCAAGATGAAAAACATACTGACCAATCAAAAGATGTCAATTGAAACGAGAAAAAGAGTGTTGAGATGCTACATAGAACCTGTACTTTTATATGGATGTGAAGCGTGGACAATGAGCAGTCAGGCTGAAAAACATCTGATGGCTGCAGAGATGTGGTTTCTGAGGAAAATGCAAAGAATACCATGGACAGCCAGAAAGACCAATGAACAAGTCCTTCAAGAAACAAATGAAGATCGTAAATTTATTAGAGAAATTAGACGTAGACAGTCAAAAATTTTTGGGCATGTTATGAGAAGAGATGGATTGGAGAACTTGGTGACAACTGGTAAGACCTAGAAGCAAGTACCTGGATGGCTTGGCCTTGTGGCATGGTCGAGACAGAAACACGGAGCTGATCCACGACTCTGGTGATTGAGTGAGATGGCAGAACATGACCGCCCACGGTTACCGGCAATGGGCACATGATGGATGGAATACCTAACAGGAAAGAGTGGAAGACAGGGAGCTTCAATAATATAAATGGAAGGACAATATCAAGATGTGATCAGAGAGCCTTGTAGAGTATAAAAGACCTAGCCCACCTATCTTCTCCACAACGACAGCACATGTTTAATGTAAAACAAAAGTAAAGGACCATCTTCTACAAAAAGAGATCAAAATTATTGTTAAACTGATGTCCCCTTAGTCTAAATGGGCAAAAGCAAGCCTGGAAAGTCTAGATGGCTTGCATGATATTGACCACTCATCGCATACTGAATGGTCCATCCATACACAGATGGGGTTGCACCCAATACATGTTGTGGAAGAGGGTCTTTTCCTCTATATATTAAACGTGTTGTCTTTGCGGTAAAGATTGATGGTCATCATGATATTGTCCTTCCATTTATATGATAGACTAGGTCAGCATGGCCGAATGGATAAGAGCATGTGTTCTTAAACAACCGGTGTGCTGATGCTGAGGTAAGGGATTCAACTACTACACTGGACAGTTGGACTAAAATGCTGACCCATCATCCTTGACTTGGGGACGTAAATTACAAGTACCTATGAAGTCAGAGTCTGATGGCGAGGGACACTTAATAGGGAAAGCACCCACACGGAAAATTCAGTCCAGCACTACTAGAAATATGTGTATGGTCTACGCTTGAGTTCAAAGCAAGCACGCACACACAAAAAGAAAAAGACGATAGACTCTACTCGTCTCCTTTACCTTCCACTCTTTCATCTGTTAAGACGTTCAGTTCCATCTTTGTTTTGTCTCTACCTTGACGAGTCAGCTCTGTGACGAAGGTTACCGATGCAAATCGTACTCCCACATTTGAAACACAGCTGTGGGCGATTTGGCAGCAGACTACCTTGCGTTGATTTTTATAAAATGGTATAGATGTCATTCAGAAAGCCAATGGCAAACTACTGAACGTAAACTGACCAAGAGATCACAAACAGCCCAAAAAAGGCAGGGGGTTGACTGCAATGTTCTGTAAAGGATATGCAACTAATCTAACTTTGACGAGGGATTCAAATATATGACCACTGGAGGTCAGCTGAGTGTTCGTTCTTAAGCTTCCAGTGTGCTGATGCCGAGGTAGCAGGTTAATTCCCTACACCAGTTAGCTGGACTAAACTTGACTTCTCGTCTTTGACTTGGGGACGCAAATTACGAGTACCTCAGAAGTCGGACTGGGTTCGCCTGATGGTGAGGGACACTGGTAGTTCTGTAGCTAATCCACAAGCAAAAATCAGTCCAGTGCACTAGGAGTAGTAGCACTATATTCGAGTTCAGAGCCAGTGAAGGGGAGGGAAACAAAGGACCACTGAGCAGGCAGACAATTATGCTAGCCACTGCAGCTGGGGGAGGGTATAATTTTTTTGGTGGCAAGGAGAAAGTCATGTATTTCCCCCTCAATTGACAATGAATGGTTTTCTTTCAGAATATTTCACATGTATTCACATTGTGAAATTCATGTGACAGCCATATAGTTTTGACTGAAACATTTCACAACTGCCTGATTATAGAAACGTCACTGAAACAGATTCTAACAGATAACCGATTCAACAGGCTGCTCAATATTAATCTCCATAATATTCTCGTGCTGAAAACCAGTCTTGATGTTGCACTGGCTGACTGAAGGAAATGGCTAAGTTTTGTGCCATGCGTGATTTGACTTGAGATCCCTTGCCACTGTAGAATATAGCTTATTTATGTTATCAATACAATGGTTTTTAAATTAGTTTGCCATTGTTTTCTGAACGACCAACACTCATAACTTTTTATGAAAACCAAGGCGGTCTGCTGCCAAATTGCCCGCAATGTTCCGAACACGGTATGCAGGATTACAAATTGTATTGATAACCCCTTCGCCACAAAGCCAGCTTGGATAAAACTACCTCTTAATCATCACAGCACGGAAGCTAAAATACTTTGGCCACATCAAATGTCAGTGGTTTGGAAAGAACAGAGATGGAAGGCCTGGTTGTTGGAAGAAGGGCCAGGGGTCAACCGACACAGAGATGGGCACAGGACATGGCAGACACACTGGGCACGAACACTGATAAGGTGGGCAAGCTGGCAATGGGTTGGGAATGGTGCCACAGGTCATGATAAGTCCAAGTTCTGCAAAGGCCTTGGCACAAGATGATCAATATATTACATTGGCACCTTTTCGTCTTGACAGACGATAGTTTGGTACATTGTGCTTCAAAAAGGCATAACTACAACCCATGGCGGTGGCGAATGTGGCTGATAAGGCCAATTCGTGCTGTAAATGTTTGTCCACAGTGGATGCATGTGAACACATGGTTATTTCCACCATCATGTGCCATCTTATGTCTCTCATGCTGTGTGTGCATTTATCTGCAATCATTTTCTCCTTTGTCTTTATTCCATTTCTGATAGTTGCCCTCCATGCAACACCTTCAGCGGCGACTTGCTCCCAATGTGCATTATCAATGCCTGTATCAGTCATGTCCCGCTTACACACATCTTTGTATCGTAGTAGAGGCCGACCCTGAGATCTCCTACCCATCTGTAATTCACCAAAAAAGATGTCCTTTGGTATTTTACCATCATCCATCCTCCTAACGTGCCCCATCCATCTAAGTCTACAAAGATTGAGCATGGAGAACACCGTCACACAACCTGATCTTTCCAATACTTCAGTATTTGTGATTTTGTCTTGCCACTTAACACCAAGAATTCTTCGCAGACACTGCATATAGAAGCTGTTTAAACGTTTCTCTTGGTGTGAGTAAGTTGTCCAGGCTTCACTGCCATAAAGAAGAGTACTAAGGACACAGGCTTGGTAGAAGAGGAATTTTGTTTTGGCAGAAAGCTTCCTGTTCTCCCAGACTCTTTTTGCTAACATCCTCATTGTTGTTGCTGCCTTACCAATCCTGATGTTGATTTCCTGATCTAGGGATAATTTGCTATTTACCTCTGATCCTAGATATGTAAAATCTCCAGTTCGGCGTCATCATTAAAGATTGATGGTCCCCCATGTGCACCTTGTGACATAATCTGTGTCTTCTTTTTGTTAATTGTTAAACCAAATTCAGAACAAGCATTGGAGAATGCAGATAGTAGATGTAATTCCTCCTCAGAATGGGTCGTAATTGCAGCATCATCTGCAAAAAGCAACTCTCTGATTAGTACCCTCCTAATTTTGGTCTTGGCTTTCAATCTCTGAGCTTTACAAAGGCTGACATCTGAGCACCGGCATCCTGATCACAAAAGGCATATTTCAGTAGAAGTGAAAAGTATATTCCAAATAGGGTGGGAGCTAGTACACAACCTTGCTTAACTCCACTCTTGAAACTCTTCAGAAGTTGCACCATCAAACTTGATTATACCCTTCATGCCTGTGTGGAATGATTCCACAATGCACAGAAGAGTTGGTGGACAGCCAATCTTCTTTAATGCCTTGAACAGACCCTCACGACTGACCAAATCAAATGCTTTTGTGAGGTCGATGAAGGCAATAAACTGGTTGATTCTGTTCACAGCATTTTTCTTGCATTTGTCGCAATGAGAATATCATATCAATGGTAGATCAGTTCTGTTGGAAACCACACTGCGATTCGGGGTAGATGATCTCCCAGGACTTGAAGTCTGTGCAGAACAATTCTGGCAAATACTTTCCCAACAGTACACAGAAGTGAAACACCCCTAATAGTTGTTACAGTCGCTCCGATTACCCTTGTTCTTGTACAGCGTTATAATGCTTGAATCTTTGAAATCCTGTGGGACTTGTCCTTCTCGCCAGCATAGCTCTGTTAGCTGGTGGATCTGTAGAGTGAGTGTGTCTTGCCCACTCCTGATAACCTCTATTGGAATCCCATCCTAGTTAATGATGTATAGTTCAGATGCGGCTCCGTGTGATGATGAAGTCCAGCTGATGCCAATGGCCGGATCTTGGATGTTTCCATGAGACCTTATGCAGCTCTTTTGATTTAAAAAAGGAGTTTGTAATATATAGGTCATTTCTGGTGCAATGCTCCAGCAGCCTTTGCCCATTTACATTCATGCGACCGATGTATTTTCGAAGGCACACTGGCCATGAACTCATGTCCTTGCCCACACGAGCATTGAAATCACCGAGCATATAAATGTAGTCAGATTTTGGAACTGCCTTGATCACAGTCTAACTCCTCGTAGAACGAATCCTTCACATCATCAGAGGAAGCGAGTGTCTGTGCATATGCAGTAATAATCGTGGCAAAACCACAAGAGGTTGCCAAGCGCAGGGATAATAGTCTTTCATTTCCTCCTGCTGGAATTTTAATGATTCCCAGTAGTGAATTCTTCACCGCAAAGCCCACACCATGTTGCCTTTTTTCTGCCTGCCCTCTACCCTTCCAAACAAGGGTTTAATTGTTTTCCCTGAGTGACCCTTTCGTTAGCGAGTTGAGTCTCCTGCAGGCCAGCAATATCAATGTTAAGACGATTGAGTTCGGCATTAATCATAGCCGTTTTTCTCACACCAATATTCGTCAAGTCCTTGACACATGGTTCTTACATTCCAGGTTGCAAGCCGTAGCTTGAGGTTTCTATTTTTATTAGTGCCTGGTGCATTGGTTTTACAGCCTACGATTCAGATATTGTCCTAGCCCCAAGCACCCACTGAAGCAGGCAGGCTGTGGCGGATCAGCACCCAATTGGCCGGGGGCTGCCCAGTTTGAGGCGATCGGTAGATGATCAGTGACACCTGTAGGTGTCTCCCACCATCAGAGGCAACCCGTGACGCCCCATGTCTACGCGAATTGACAAGGATTTATAACCCATAAGTGTTACCTCTAGCTTTGATTCCGAGACCGGTTAAGACCAGGGATGAAGTTATTGCCTCTCCATAGCACAAAGCCTGGGCTAAAATATAGAGACCATGTGTTGCCCATGCAACATGATCCCTCTCTCGGCCTACCTAGTTCACTCCAAAGGAAAGGTAACACCTATACATCTGGAACAAGACAAGCTGCAGGATCAGCAAAGTAATGCTCTAACAGTCCGCCTGCCGGAGCTTCAATCCTAGACCAGCTGCCAACCAAGGTTTAGGGCCTGGTCTGCCCTGCCATAACATTTTGTCTTTAGGTTGCATTTCCTAGCACCAGAATAAAGCATGTACCCTCCCAATCACAGTCTTCCGCCCGAAGCCGTAAGGCACAATGTGGGGTGCTGGGTGTGGTAAGCGCCGCCCAACATTCGGCACTAAAAGAAAGCAGGTAGTACCGTCTACTGTCATACGGTAACTCAGTCATATCTGACTAAGACCTGACACCTGATTAATATATATGCATTTGTTTTCACATGATAGAAAACTCTTACTGAATAACTCGAGATGTTATAACTGTTGACAGCTAAGTTACTGCATTTTTTACAACTAATTTTATGAATTAAGACTTTTATATACAATATTAGTTTTGGCGTCATTACCTGGTTGGAAATGACAAACACAGAAGTCAGCTTTGTACTTTTGCAAGCCTAACCTTATTTTCAACTGTACAAGAACATAATGGACACCACAAATGATCCATCATATCACCATCATCACATGCCTTACCAACTGGCATGGGCAACTATGCCTATCCACAGCATCTGATCTGCAGAAGTGTGTATCGATTCATGCTCTTCTAGACTATGGTAAAAATTATTCCAGAACCTTGCCCATTAATCTCACCAGTCAGACTTCAAGCTTCCAAAGGATTCATCAACCAACCATTCTTCCATAAACAAATAACATACTCCAAGAGTGTCCCAAATACAACATATATAGGCAAACCTTCTGGAAACCTACTCCAAGACTGCCCTGAATACAACACATTCAGAAACACCAAGACTTCCCCCATATACAACATGTCTAGGCAAACCTGTAACACATCCAGAAACATACTCCGAGACTTCCCCCAATACAAAACACCCAGAAACATACTCCAAGACTGCCCTGAATACAACATACCTAGGCAAACCTTCTGGTCTATAGGAGAAATAGTTAAACTATGATACATAAACAGGATTACTTGGCATAGTACTGGCTATGTGCACATGTGGATTGGCGCCGCAACAGCAGATAGCAGTAGTGCCCAAAATATGACATCCACGTAGACCTCATGGCCTAGAGATACAACAGTGGAAGGTGAACTTTACGGACCATTAAGTGAACTGAAAATAACACTGAAGTTTATACAGAGACAGCATTGCAGATATAGACAAATTTCAAGTGAACAAAAGGAGAAGAAAATGTAGAAGTGAGGTGGTAAACAAGGCGCTTGCTCTTAAACTTCCAGTATGCTGAGGTAGCAGGTTCAAGCCCTACACTGATCAGCTGGTCGTCATTCACTTGGGGAAGTAAATTACAAGAGCATCAGAAGTCAAAGTGCCTGATGATGGGGGACTGGGAATAAGAAAAGCGAATCCACATGCAAACATTAGCCCAGTGCACTCTCCGGTAGTGGCAAACACTGCGTTTGAGTTCAAAGAGAGTGAAGACAAATATATATAAGTGAGAATATATAGGATATATATACACACATATATAAGTGAGAATATATAAGATATATATGCATATATATATAAGTGAGAATATATAAGATATATATATATACATATATATAAGTGAGAATACAGTCCAACCGTGAGCAAGTAATGAATTACAAACTTTCTCAAAAGAGAATTAAGCAAATCTGCCACTGCTGACTGAAATAAGTTCATACAGACATAGAAGTGGCTGAAATGACAAGTTTATGCAGATACAGAAGAGAAGACTGTTTTAGAAGGAATATGATACTAAAAGGTGTAACAGCATTAAAATAATACTTCCACCAGCTGTACATCTGTTCAAGTAGACTTCAGCAGTAATAACCCTGTACTTGGATCTATAGGCAGTGATAAACTGCGTACATATTCAAACACCATGTGGGAGTTAATTTGGGGTCACGACTAGTAATAGTATTTGAAATCATAATTCAATTCAACCATGTTCTGCCTTAGTTTTCATACAATGGTTTGACAATCCCAGAACACTGTCAGCATAACCTTCCCTGCTGATGGTGTAACCTTGAATTTGTGGACACAAGGTGAAGAAGGATGTTTTCATTGCATTGAAGCACGCTTTGATTCAGGCTGGTAGACAGCATAAACAGGAAGCATTTCCTTATGAATGTCCTTTGCAGGCAGGCCTTTTGCCCACACAAAATGCACAACAGCACGTTGCTCTTTGTTTGTACACTCACTCCGTAAGTACAGTCGCCATTTTGTTTATCCGTCACCTAATGACACCTGTAGAAAACACCAACTACATATACCTGCCATCCCACAGAACTGTGTGACTTACTTATTGACTCCCCTCGTACAATCATCAATAGTCACCAAATCTTTGTGGATCATAATCTCCTCTACCTCCTAATCCTAGTGATCCTATCACAATTTTTAATCTCACATACCTCTGTATCCAATTTACAATCCTCAATATTTACCTCTTAATGTTCCTATCACAATCCTCAATCTCTACCTCCTAATCCTAGTGTTCCTATCACAATCCTCAATCTCTACCTCCTAATCCTAGTGCTCCTATTACAAGTCTCACTCCCACACAACCACTGGTTTACAAAAATGTTACTTAAACACAACATTTGTTAATAGATGCCTGACAATCCCTGCACATAAAACAGCAGCACATTATAGCAACAACAGAAACAATGCAATTCAAACTAAACATTGTCCAATTAACGGGTTCTCTTCTCGGTATAATATAAACAAATCAGCTCAATACCGAGATAAATTGTAGGAAATTACAAAACATCAGTACAAAATGTGTTTACATGCAAAATTACTGTCAAAACTAACAAAAGAATCATAAAAAAAATATAATAATGATCAACACCAAATCTCACAAACAACTGTCAAAGGTTAACGTTTGCTTTTCTTTTTCTGTGGGGACTTGCTCTTGCCACCGCTGCTGTCCCTGCCCCTCTTCTGGCCACCTCCACTGTCCTTGCCCCTCTTCTGACTGCTGCTGGCTCTGCCGCGGTCTTTGCCTCCTTTCTGAGACTTGTGTTTGTGTGAGCTTTTAACCTCTGGCATCAGCTCCTCATCCTTCTCTTTGTCAGCTGAAAACAATACAAACACATTTTAGTACAGAAATATCATCTCTTCTCGAAATGTTCGTTAATGTACTGGACACAGCGTCCATGTGTTTGTTATTTGACTATGCTGTCATTGTTTTATATAACATTCTGAGATCTATGGTGCTATTTCAATGGTTAGATACAAATTGTGAAAATATTCCATAGTTGTGGGTTCATGTGGACGATAGACCTGGCTAATGAAGACACATCTTGTAAGAGTGTCTAGTTGGTCATGCGTCAAAGTACACTTGTTTCTGAGCGAAGCACTGTCATTTGGAGGCAACAGGTTCAAATCTCAGTCGGAACTATAGATTTCAATTTTTATGTTGTCTAGCGTGTCCTCTTTCTTCTACTTTTCTGAGTTCCAGGCAACACATGTTTGTTTATTTGTGAACTGTCATCAGTAGACTCGTTAGAATCATTTGTATCCTTTATATCTCTATAAATGTTCACTGCAATAAACAAAATACACATTTCCAATAATGGAATTTGGGGGGGGGGGGGGGGGGGGGGGGGGGGGGGGGGGAGTGGGGGGGGGGGGAGATGGCTTTGTGCAAACAGGAAGACATGATAGTCAGTTTAAAATTACAGTGGCAGACAATTTATATTACTGTACGAACATGTGTATATTTCAGCTTGAAAGATTTATCTAATTATTTTACTTCATGTGTGAATTCTGCAGTATGTACCTGACGAGATGCAGCGAAATATGCTATGCAATAAATCGTGCAATCTATTGTTTGTCTTCGTTATTCAAACTACTGCAGAACATAAAATTGCAGAGAAAACAACCTGGAGGCGCAACGTCCCGCAAATGATGTGCAATTTTAACATTTTAGACTGGGCCAACATGGGAGCCCAGATGTATTTTTTAAAATCTTAACATCCGTGGGAATTCAAACACATGGCCGCTAGCATTTTCTTACCAAGAGGCAAGATAAAGGTAATGAGGGAGGGGTAAAAAACGATGCAAATGATTACTCCCCATGGCAAAACTCAAGATGTGGAATCATGTATGTGTGTGTCGTCTCCTCCTAGTTTTCACCCTTATCCAAAAAGGCTAGGTACTCATTCCACTACCCAAGAAATCAGAGGAGAGAGTGATATCCATGGTTCTTGGGAAAATGCCCAGCCCCAAGCTGGGATCAAACCTGGTCCCTTCTGAGCCAGAGGTGGACAATGTAACCCTCAGCACCCAATATGATAATGGGCAGAGAAGAATAAGAGGAAAACCCGTATGCACACGGTGATCAATTTTCACCCTTATCTGAGAATACTAGATATCTGATCCACTGCCCCATAGTCATCTCACAAACAGACTTATGTTGTGCCAGACTTACAGTGTTCTGTTTGTCTACAGTCAACAATCGACGTATGTTCAAATCATGTTAACTTAACACAATCTCACTGGTGAACAAAGATTTCTTTCTCCTAGAAAACCCCAACTTGTACAGGGGCAATACTTTTAGATAGCACTGTTGCTAGGCCTCCTGTCATGCGTTTAATCTGCAAATTCAAATTAAAAAAAAATTGACCTATGCTCTCAAGCTGACGCAAAACAGGTACCAAGAATGTCTTGAGACGTAAAGGCAGCTGTATGATTGGTCTATAAAAATATGGGTCTAGGAAGTATGTGATGTGCTTTAAGTGCTTTAAAGGGTCCTTTACTTTAAAAACACAACCAGTAACAGATCTAATGATACATACCATGCCTAGCCACCTCTCCCAACCAGTAACACATCTAGTGATACATCCGCCTAGCCTCTTCTCCCAGCCAGACAGTGATAACAAAAACACAACCAGTAACAGATCTAGTGATACCACGCCTAGCCTCCTCTCCCAACCAGTAATAGATCTAATGATACATACCACACCAAGCCACCTCTCCCAGCCAGTAACAGATCTAGTGATACATACTTCTTCTTCTCCTTCTGCCCTCATCCAGAGTTTTTTTTTTCCGGACGTGATTGCATTGTGCCTGTTTACAGTAGAGCTGCGTTCTTGCGCCGTTAGGCCGACACATCCGACTTCTGTGGGTGTTTGTTGACCGGGTTAACCTTCCTGGGGTAGTGATACATACCACGCCTAGCCTCCTCTCCCAACCAGTAACAGATCTAGTGATACATACCACACCAAGCCACCTCTCCCAACCAGTAACAGATCTAGTGATACATACCATGCCTAGCCTCCTCTCCCAACCAGTAACAGATCTAGTGATACATACCACGCCTAGCCTCCTCTCCCAGCCAGTAACAGATCTAGTGATACATACCACGCCTAGCCTCCTCTCCCAACCAGTAACAGATCTAGTGATACCATGCCTAGCCTCCTCTCCCAGCCAGTAACAGATCTAGTGATACCACGCCTAGCCTCCTCTCCCAACCAGTAACAGATCTAGTGATAAATACCACGCCTAGCCACCTCTCCCAACCAGTAACAGATCTAGTGATACATACCACGCCTAGCCTCCTCTCCCAGCCAGTAACAGATCTAGTGATACATACCACACCTAGCCTCCTCTCCCAACCAGTAACAGATCTAGTGATACCACGCCTAGCCTCCTCTCCCAGCCAGTAACAGATCTAGTGATACCACGCCTAGCCTCCTCTCCCAACCAGTAACAGATCTAGTGATACCACGCCTAGCCTCCTCTCCCAACCAGTAACAGATCTAGTGATACCACGCCTAGCCTCCTCTCCCAATCAGTAACAGATCTAGTGATACATACCATGCCTAGCCTCCTCTCCAAACCAGTAACAGATCTAGTGATACATACCACGCCTAGCCTCCTCTCCCAACCAGTAACAGATCTAGTGATACATACCATGCCTAGCCTCCTCTCCCAACCAGTAACAGATTTAGTGATACATACCACGCCTAGCCTCCTCTCCCAGCCAGTCAGTGATAACAAACAACCAATAACAGATCTAGTGATACATACCACGCCTAGCCACATCTCCCAGCCAGTAACAGATCTAATGATACATACCATACCTAGCCACCTCTCCCAGCCAGTCAGTGATAACAAACAACCAATGACAGATCTAGTGATACATACCACACCTAGCCTCCTCTCCCAATCAGTAACAGATCTAATGATACATACCACACCTAGCCACCACTCCCAGTCAGTAACAGATCTAGTGATACATACCACGCCTAGCCTCCTCTCCCAACCAGTAACAGATCTAATGATACATACCACACCTAGCCACCTCTCCCAACCAGTAACAGATCTAATGATACATACCACACCTAGCCACCTCTCCCAACCAGTAACAGATCTAATGATACATACCACACCTAGCCACCTCTCCCAGCCAGTCAGTGATAAACAACTAGTAACAGATCTAACGATACATACCACACCTAGCCACCTCTCCCAGCCAGTCAGTGATAACAAACAACCAGTAACAGATCTAACGATACATACCACACCTAGCCACCTCTCCCAACCAGTAACAGATCTAGTGATACATACCACGCCTAGCCACCTCTCCCAGCCAGTCAGTGATAAACAACCAATAACAGATCTAGTGATACATACCACGCCTAGCGACCTCTCCCAGCCAGTAACAGATCTAATGATACATACCACACCTAGCCACCTCTCCCAGCCAGTCAGTGATAACAAACAACCAATAACAGATCTAGTGATACATACCACACCTAGCCACCACTCCCAGTCAGTAACAGATCTAGTGATACATACCACGCCTAGCCTCCTCTCCCAACCAGTAACAGATCTAATGATACATACCACACCTAGCCACCTCTCCAAACCAGTAACAGATCTAATGATACATACCACACCTAGCCACCTCTCCCAACCAGTAACAGATCTAATGATACATACCACACCTAGCCACCTCTCCCAGCCAGTCAGTGATAAACAACTAGTAACAGATCTAACGATACATACCACACCTAGCCACCTCTCCCAGCCAGTCAGTGATAACAAACAACCAGTAACAGATCTAACGATACATACCACACCTAGCCACCTCTCCCAGCCAGTAACAGATCTAATGATACATACCACACCTAGCCACCACTCCCAGCCAGTCAGTGATAACAAACAACCAGTAACAGATCTAATGATACATACCACACCTAGCCACCTCTCCCAGCCAGTCAGTGATAACAAACAACCAATAACAGATCTAATGATACATACCACACCTAGCCACCTCTCCCAGCCAGTCAGTGATAACAAACAACCAATAACAGATCTAATGATACATACCACACCTAGCCACCTCTCCCAGCCAGTCAGTGATAACAAACAACCAATAACAGATCTAATGATACATACCACACCTAGCCACCTCTCCCAGCCAGTAACAGATCTAGTGATACATACCACGCCTAGCCACCTCTCCCAGCCAGTAACAGATCTAATGATACATACCACACCTAGCCACCTCTCCCAGCCAGTAACAGATCTAATGATACATACCACACCTAGCCACCTCTCCCAGCCAGTCAGTGATAACAAACAACCAATAACAGATCTAATGATACATACCACACCTAGCCACCTCTCCCAGCCAGTCAGTGATAACAAACAACCAATAACAGATCTAATGATACATACCACACCTAGCCTCCTCTCCCAACCAGTAACAGATCTAGTGATACATACCACGCCTAGCCTCCTCTCCCAACCAGTAACAGATCTAATGATACATATCACACCTAGCCTCCTCTCCCAACCAGTAACAGATCTAATGATACATACCACACCTAGCCTCCTCTCCCAACCAGTAACAGATCTAATGATACATACCATGCCTAGCCACCTCTCCCAGCCAGTCAGTGATAACAAACAACCAATAACAGATCTAATGATACATACCACACCTAGCCACTTCTCCCAGCCAGTCAGTGATAACAAACAACCAATAACAGATCTAATGATACATACCACACCTAGCCTCCTCTCCCAGCCAGTAACAGATCTAATGATACATACCACACCTAGCCACCACTCCCAGCCAGTCAGTGATAACAAACAACCAATAACAGATCTAATGATACATACCACACCTAGCCTCCTCTCCCAGCCAGTAACAGATCTAATGATACATACCACACCTAGCCACCACTCCCAGTCAGTAACAGATCTAGTGATACATACCACGCCTAGCCTCCTCTCCCAACCAGTAACAGATCTAGTGATACATACTTCTTCTTCTCCTTCTGCCCTCATCCAGAGTTTTTTTTTCCGGACGTGATTGCGTTGTGCCTGTTTACAGTAGAGCTGCGTTCTTGCGCCGTTAGGCCGACACATCCGACTTCTGTGGGTGTTTGTTGACCGGGTTAACCTTCCTGGGATAGTGATACATACCACGCCTAGCCTCCTCTCCCAACCAGTAACAGATCTAGTGATACATACCACCTCTCCCAGTCAGTAACAGATCTAGTGATACATACCACGCCTAGCCTCCTCTCCCAACCAGTAACAGATCTAGTGATACATACCACGCCTAGCCTCCTCTCCCAGTCAGTAACAGATCTAGTGATACATACCACGCCTAGCCACCTCTCCCAACCAGTAACAGATCTAGTGATTCCACGCCTAGCCTCCTCTCCCAGTCAGTAACAGATCTAGTGATACATACCACGCCTAGCCTCCTCTCCCAATCAGTAACAGATTTAGTGATACATACCACGCCTAGCCACCTCTCCCAACCAGTAACAGATCTAGTGATACATACCACGCCTAGCCTCCTCTCCCAACCAGTAACAGATCTAATGATACATACCACACCTAGCCTCCTCTCCCAACCAGTAACAGATCTAGTGATACATACCACACCTAGCCTCCTCTCCCAACCAGTAACAGATCTAATGATGCATACCACACCTAGCCACCTCTCCCAGCCAGTCAGTGATAACAAACAACCAATAACAGATCTAATGATACATACCACACCTAGCCACCTCTCCCAGCCAGTCAGTGATAACAAACAACCAGTAACAGATCTAATGATACATACCACACCTAGCCACCTCTCCCAGCCAGTCAGTGATAACAAACAACCAATAACAGATCTAATGATACATACCACACCTAGCCACCTCTCCCAGCCAGTCAGTGATAACAAACAACCAGTAACAGATCTAATGATACATACCACACCTAGCCACCTCTCCCAGCCAGTAACAGATCTAGTGATACATACCATGCCTAGCCACCTCTCCCAGCCAGTAACAGATCTAATGATACATACCACACCTAGCCACCTCTCCCAGCCAGTCAGTGATAAAAAACAACCAATAACAGATCTAATGATACATACCACACCTAGCCACCTCTCCCAGCCAGTCAGTGATAACAAACAACCAATAACAGATCTAATGATACATACCACGCCTAGCCTCCTCTCCCAACCAGTCAGTGATAAAAAACAATCAATAACAGATCTAATGATACATACCACACCTAGCCACCTCTCCCAGCCAGTCAGTGATAACAAACAACCAATAACAGATCTAATGATACATACCACGCCTAGCCTCCTCTTCAAGCTCATCCCAATCTTTGCCACTTTCTTCGCTGGATCCAAGGTCAGAACCTTTGGAGACAAAACATGGCATATAACGTTTATCTTTCCTCCCTATTAAACCCATCACATATATATTTTAATATAATCCATATACACACTGACTCATGCTAGATATTACATCAGTGATTCAATCAAACACTTCAGTGTGGATGGTATAATTCAAATAAACTGTCTTCTCTCCCTAATAATCCACCTATCAGATCCTTGAATGTGGACAATATAATCCATGCAAACTGTCTTTTCTTTCAACTGATCCAGTGATCCTATAAAATACTTCAAGCTCCTGTAGCAACTCTCCATTGCTGAGATAACAACATGAGGCAACTCCCCACTGTTGGGACGATGAAGATATGAGGCAACTCCCCATTGCTGAGATAACAATATGAGGCAACTCCCCACTGTTGGGACGATGAAGATATGAGGCAACTCCCCATTGCTGAGATAACAACATGAGGCAACTCCCCACCATTGGGACGATGAAGATATGAGGCAACTCCCCATTGCTGAGATAACAATATGAGGCAACTCCCCACTGTTGGGACGATGAAGATATGAGGCAACTCCCCATTGCTAAGATACAATATGAGCCAACACCCCATTGCTGAGATAACAATATGAGACAACTCCGCATTGCCGAGATAACAATATGAGGCAACTCCCCAATGCTGTGATAATGAGGCAACTCCTCACTGTTGGGATGATGATGATGATGATATGAGGCAACTTCCCACTGCTGGGATTATAATATGAAGCAATTTCCCATTGCTAAGATGATAACACGGGGACCCCACTCCCACGCTGTGGGGACACTTCTACGACTTTCAATGTCATGAATAAAAGAAAATGGGTGGTGGAGGAGTTAGAATACCAACTACATACAGAATGGTTTTCCTACACAACTTACCTGAGCCATCATCGCCTTCTTCTTCCCAGTTGCTTTCCTCACTGTAATCCTCACTGCTGCTCTCATCAAAATCTGATCCCTCTGAAGGCTCAAATGCATCATCCTCCTCACTCTCTTCCTCCTCCGCCTCTTCCTACAAAAAAAAAGACTAACATTAACATGTCATTCCTTTTACCTCTTCAGTTAAGGGATTAAACATATTTTCTTCTTCTTCTGCGTTCATCCAGAGTTTTTTCGGACATCGCTGCGTTGCGCCCGTTTACAGTGAGCTGCGTTCTTGCGCCGTTTGGCCGACACATCAGACTTCTGCGGGCATTTGTTGACCGAGTTAACCTTCCCACAAGCATATTTTGAACAGATTAAACAAATTAACCCATGGTTGGATGTCTTTTTTTTTTTAAAGCTTCAGGGGTACTTACCCTGAACAACCCCTCGAGACCATATGCAATCATGACTGATGGAATGAGGAATCAAATTTGTCAGAAAAGAAATCAAATCTGTCACCAGACAGGAATCACATTTTTCACCAGAGAGAAGGAATGTAGGAGAGGATGGTTTTTATATGTTCATAACCAAGTGGCCACTGGAACTACAAATTTACACTCTCTTCGACATCTGTGAGATGCAGCACATATAGGAATTAGTTCTGTGGTGCCAGCGTAAGATGACAATTTCTTACATCCACATGGGTAGTTTCTGTACTGCCTGAAAGCAACTTCCAGCTGTCAGGACAGGTGAGTGCCCTACCCTCTGCTCAGATGCAGAGATGTCCACACATTCTAGTGAATACTTGCTTCCCTACACTGTCCGCTGCCCACATGCGTCTACCCTGTCTTCTACCACTAGAAGGGACATCTGGCATTTTCCCTTTGTCATTCTGAGACCATGATGGCATTTCTCATACTCCCCAGCACTATAGAGGACTGGTAATCAGCAGCAGATAATACAACAGAAAACTGCCCCTGTATAGCAGGACAACACACAATCATACAGCATGACCACTAACAGTCAGCAATCACCACATCTATTATTTTTTTAAGAAACTTATGAAAACAAGGATTATACATGTTGTTATTGTTAGTGTCTACAGAACC
This sequence comes from Cepaea nemoralis, assembly GCA_014155875.1. Classification (NCBI taxonomy): domain Eukaryota; kingdom Metazoa; phylum Mollusca; class Gastropoda; order Stylommatophora; family Helicidae; genus Cepaea; species Cepaea nemoralis. The sequence continues at coordinate 951,092 of JACEFZ010022245.1, forward strand.
AACAAAATCAAACACAAAATAGCGGAAAGCTTACAAACACTGCATATATTCTGACAGCATACAATCATTTTAAATCCACATCTATAAGAAAATAAACTGCAAAAACTGACAAAAGAGCACAGTGAAAGGGGTTTTAAGGGTAGGAAAATGCCATGGTGATTTGGAATTGGGAAACTTTCATGATGGTTACGGATTTGAGAATGTGGTGAATTGGGATTGAAAAATGTCATGGTGATTGGTTAGGTTTTGGAAAATGTCACGGTGATTAGGGACTAAAATGTTATGGTGAAGAAATTAAACAGCAAAAACCGACAAAATGGTACAGTGAAAGGGGTTCTAACGCTTTACCGGGCAAAGCGTCCGGGAACGTTTCTACCCCGGAACGGGCAATATGTCCGAAAGTGCCCGTGACTATTATGCATTGTAAAAACGCGATCTATCAGCTTTCCAGACTTCCGATTGTCTACTTTCGGTTTCACCGATAGCTTGACAACGTGGCCGCCATTCGCAAACGTGTACTTTGAATTTGAACAGGTTTTTTGGGTAGTTTTTGTGGGTTTTACGCTTTGTATTTCAAAATGGATTTCGAGGATTCTTCAAGCGATAGCGGAGATTTAGCTGGGTTCAATTTAAGTGACATTGAAAGGCACGAAGTTGACTATTAATCGGAGCTAGATATCAGTGATCAGCGTTAGCAGTCGTGAGTTGGACTTTAAAGAAAGTGATTATGATTCGGAAAATGTGTTTGTAAATTGCTGTATAGATGACTGACAATCACAAATATGTTGTATTTTGTAAATATTTGTGTTCATGAGTGGAAAAGCGGCATCATTTACGTAAGTAAAATATTCTGCATGCTTTTCCCTTCATTTTGCTGTTTATTTGACTAAAATCTGTTGACTAAGAACTTATATGTGATATTTTTACTAACGTAACCCAAAATTTTACCGAACCTCAAAATTCTACTTGCCCGTTCAGGGCTACAAAACCAACGTCTGCCCGGTAAAGGGTTAAGGGTAGGAAAATGCCATGGTGATTTGGGGAAGTAAGAAAATTTCACGATGGTTATGGATTTGAGAATGTTTTGGTGATTAGGGATTGAAAAATGTCATGGTGATTAAGGACTGTAAAATGTCAAAGTGATTAGGGATTGGAAAATGTCTAAGGGACTAGAGATGAGAAAATGTCAATGTGATTATGGATTGGAACATGTTCAGATGTACAGTGTATAGAAAATCAATTGCTAGCAGCTGTAAAGAGGTTAGTGCGGTCAGGGATGGGAAAATACAACAGTTCTTCTACTTCTTCGTTCATCCGGAGTTTTTTTTTTTTGGGACGCGATTGTTTACAGCAGAGCTGCGTTCTTGTACCGTTAGGCCTATGGCAACATCCTACTTCTGCTGGCATTTGTTGACCGGGTTAACCTTCCCGGGGGTTTCGTAGGGCATTTGACTCTCAGTGAAATGGTGTTATCCCCAATCCCATCTGGCCCATTTAGAAAAGCTGAAGACATAACGGTCAGCCCTCAAGGGAAGGCAGGGGCAGACCATGGGCATTCCCCGCCATCCAAGGAGGCTTCCATAATTGCAGAGCCGACACATAGCGCTCTCGTACTGGGCTCACGCGAAGAATCGTTACGTCTATGGCTGCTTAGACTCACTTCCGTATATTGGGCTTTCCGTTCAGCACAGGCTGTTCCTCTGGAAACCAGAACAATGCAGTCTGCAGATGATATCCATACACAGTGAGCTTTCAATTCGGTTTTCCACATAATGGATTTGTTATCCAAGCAATATTCCATTTCGTGCCACTAGGACACTTTTTCCACCTTTGATGGCGCCCACATACTGAGCTTTCAATTCGGACTTTCCATGTAATGGATTTGCTAGCCAAGCAATATTCCATTTCATGCCGCTGGGACTCTTTTGTAACCGACATACCTGTGGTATGAAGTGCGGCAGTCTAAATACTTCTTCATGCACCTTTAAATGTCAACCTGAATGTGGTTAAAGTAAGCTGCAGTCAACTTGAGCTTGTTGATATCTCCATAGAGCTTGTCCTCAAATGAAGCAGCTGTGGGCCAAAATATCTTTCTCTGTTCTGCATATATTGGGCACTCCTGCAGCAGATGTTTAGCTGTCATCTTATCAGTTCCACAATTACATTCATCGGTATCTTTTATCTTTAGTTTATTGAACAAGTGGTATTTCAGCTGTTATGTCCTGTGTGGAGTCTGAAGATTGCTACTTGTTCTCTTTCGGTCGAGTTTGTAATATGCTTCATCTTTCTGGTGGCCTGGATGCTCTGATTCCCATTTGGTTCTATAAGTGCTTTTTATAAACCTTTTTGCCTCATTATGGGTAATGTCTGTGTCGGACTATGTACAGGTATACTGCAATGTGATGGGATCAACTGTATTAAAACTTTTTTTGGGGATTTCTGACATAGTCCATAGAGTACTGCTCTTAGGTCTGCTAATTCTGTACTGTTTTTTCTCTTCAGTATTGAGACAGCTGACTTTGCATTTGTGAAGATAGCTATTTGCTTCTTTATTTTCCTCCACCAAAAGCATTTCTGTTGCAGTTTTCAAAGCTTCTACCTCTGCTTTGAAATTACTTGAAAATTTTCCAGTTGCCACTGACTGTTTTTTTTTCCACTCCATTTTTTTAAATTTATGAGAATCCCTCCTCCTCCATTTTCTATTGAATTTTTGGCTGTTCTTTTATGTAGCTTAGAGCCATTTTTCTTCTTTCTGATTCATTATGAGTGTTATTTTTCTCAATACCAGGAATATTTTCTATCTTCTCAGGCAGTTGCTGCTGTCTCCAAGCTGGGAACTTGTGTGCATTGTAAATGGGTTTGACTGTTGATATGTTAAGTGTAAGATCTGCCATAATCTTTCATTTTGCAGTTTCTATACAGTTGCTACGCTTCAGTCTTCTCTTTACAAAACCATTTAACCCTTTATACATAGGGTGGTCTGTCATCTTCTAAATTTTTTTACTTGTTGCTGGGCTCTGCTATCTCTTCTATCCTGCATTCGTTGTAAACAAGTGATCTTTTCTAGTTCATTAATAGGCGCTGTCTTCAGGCTTCCAGTTATAATCTGCCTTGATTCCTTGATTTTGAACTTTTGGACTTCAGTGGGTCTGTACTTTTTAAATCCTGCTTGGTGTGGTGTTATGAGTTGGTTTTCTTCCCGATGCCATGTTACACTGCAATTGATAATGCGTTCCATTAATTTTCCTACACAGCTAAGTAGACTGATAGGTCGATAGCCATTTGGTTCTTCCAGGTCTTTTCCTTTCTTTGGGACTGGTATTAGTATAGCTTCCTTCCATGCCCGTGGGACTATTCCTCTCTTCCAGCTGTAATTTAGGACTGCTAGTAGTTTGTTTTTGCCTTAGTGCCTAGTCCTATTATCATTTCATTTGTGATTCTATCATTTCCTGGTGATTTTTTTCTTTTTTTAGGGTATTCATTGCCTGTTCCATTTCCTCCATTGTTAGATTTGTCATCATATATTCTGCTGCTGTCTCTATATTTCTATGATGTGTCTGTTTATCTTTGATTGCTTTCTTCTGTTCGGTTGTAATATCAGTGTGGTGTGCAGTAGCATAGTGTTCCATTAGTGCATATGCAGCCTTTCTTCCTGTAAGCAAGGACTTTCCTTGTTTAACTGTTATTTGTTTGTTTCTGGGTCCTTCATGTTTATGGCTTTCACTAGTTTCCATAGTTTGTTTCCATCCTTGTCAAAGTTCAGGTTTTCTGTTTTTTCCCTCCAACAATCTCTTGTTGTTTGATTTACTGTTCTTTTATATTTTGCTGAGATGGCTTTCAGAGAGATGTTCGCTTCAGATGTTTGTTCTCTCTCTCTGCTGTCTTCCTGGCATCTTCAGGAGAGCCTGGCATATGATACCACAACATCCAGATTAAGAATGGAGGTGGAGGCAGTCACTGCGGCTCTCCGCTGGATGGAGAATATGTCACACACACACACATCGTGATTGTAACTGACTCAGAAAGCATGCTGACGAGGGTGAGGACGGGCAGGCTTCGTGCGGAGTGGCTTGCTTCGCTTCGGAGGTCACGGGTGACAAGCATCACCTGGATCTTTTCTCCGGGGCTTGCCGGTGTGCTGGGAAATGAACAGGCGGACAGATTGGCTGGCTCTGCAGAACTTGGTGGAGTATTGATACATGACAAGGCAGACGTGGTTGCGGCCTTGTGGGAGCACGTGCACATCTCGGAGGAGCAAATGGATTACCATGGTCTGGCAAGAATGAGACAGCGAGGAGTGACGAGGGGATCTGGCCGATGCTCAACGCTCAGAGGAAAGGCGAGACGGACATATAATCAGATTGCTACTGGTACTATTAGTGTTGGAACTCTTCGCTGGCTGCTGAGGATGGGGACGGAGCGCTTATGGGAATGCCCCGATTGCTGTGATGTCGATTCCTAAATCAATCAATCAATCAATCAACTTTGTAGCTTTTCAGTCCAGTATGGTTTGTAATTTTTCCTCGCTCCTCTTGGAATGGACTCAGTGGCCGCCTGTATTATTTAATTGTTTCGACTTTCCACCATTCGTTTCATGTTGCCATATCGTGTATCTATGTTTTCACAATATTTGTCTGTTAGTAAGGCAAATCTATCCCAATCTGCTCGTTTGTAATTCCAGCGAGGCAAAGGCTTTTGCTACTGTTGAACATACTCCATATTCATTATAAGCTTGATTGGTCTGTGGTCACTACCTGCTAATTGGTCAAGCACATGGTGATCGATTTTGTGGAGGATGCCTCCTGTGCAGAAAGCTAAGTCTGGAGCAGACGTGGTAAACCATCTTCTGGAGTAGAAGCTCGGTGTGTCATCCGCTTTGTTGAGTAGATGGAGATTTGAGTCTATTTCCCAGTCCTCCAATTCATCTCCTCTGTTGTCAGTATCTGGGTATCTCCATCTTTCTGAACGGCTATTAAAGTCTCCGATAATAATGCAGTTTGTGTCAGTTATTTTCATGTTTGAGAGTGTAAGGTCCTTATATGCTGGGCTATACAGATTGTAAATTTTTATTTTCACGTCCATCATTATTAGAACTCCTCCTTTGTGTCCTTCACGGTCGAAACATGTGGCCTGATATCCTCTGACTTGAGAATCTGCAATTGTAATTGAGGTGTGTCTCTTGAATGCATGCCACATCCATTGTGTCTTTATGAAGACGCTTTGTTAGGGAGACTTTCTTGTTAGAAACTCCTTCGGCATTCCATTGTAGTATGTTGAGTGTCTAGGGTATTTGGTCAATAGCTCTTAACCTCCTCCTCTGTGCCTTGACTCCACAGCACAAAGGAAGGTGACCACCAGTAGTATGTGGTGGACCCCTCAAGGCAGGGGGCCCAGCACTATCACCGCCTGATGGGACTTCACGGATTAGCACCATACTGAGCAATTTTAATTTGTGACATAATGGAATGTGTTACGCTGCAAGTCTGTGGCTCCTTGCATACGATTCCAACAAGCATATTTCGGGTATGCTCTCCCTAGCCTTTGACTGTCCCCAGTCTACCTGCAAGGCAGCAGGTGTGTCTCTCTTGGTCTGGTTCCTCTCCCTTGACCTGTCTGACATGAGAGACCCTACCAGTAGCAGGGCTACCGTCGGCATATCTCTTGGGGTCATTGGAACACGCAAGCCCCTCTACCACGACAAGGTGGAGACATGTCAGAGGGGCAACAGTTCCTAAGTGTTGATGCCTTAGATAAATGTTTGTGTCCATGAGACACGCTGCAGCTATCAACGGAAGAGAATGTCTCTGAAAATTATCTTCTTATATCACTGAAGTTTATCAGACAATTTATCTAAAATGTCAAGAGGAAATGTTTACAGCATTTATCATCATTGGCACCTTGCCGTCTTGACAGACGATAGTTTGTGCTTTAAAAAGGCATAATAACTTTTAACTATGGCTGTAGCGAGTGTGACTGATAAGGCCAATTTGCGCTGTAAATGTCCGTTTACAGTGGGTGCATGTGAACACGTGGTCATTTCCACCATCATGCACCATCTTACGTCTCAAACGCTTGGTGTGTGACTTTTCTGCAATAATTTTCTCCTTTGACTTTATTCCATTTCTGATATTTGCCCTCCATGCAACACGTTCATCGGCGACTTGCTCCCAATGTGCATTATCAATGCCTGTATCAATCATGTCCCGCTTACACACATCTTTGTATCGTAGTAGAGGCCGACCCTGAGATCTCTTACCCATCTGTAATTCACCAAAAAAGATATCCTTTGGTATTCTACCATCATCCATCCTCCTAAGATGTCCTATCCATCTAAGTCTACGAAGACTGAGCATGGAATAAACTGTCACACAACCTGATCTTTCCAATACTTCAGTATTTGTGATTTTGTCTTGCCACTTAATACCAAGAATTCTTCGCAGACACCGCATATGAAAGCTGTTTAAATTGTTCTCTTGGTGTGAGTAAGTTGTCCAGGTTTCACTGCCATAGAGAAGAGTACTAAGGACACAGGCTTGATACAAAGCCTGTGCTAAAATATAGAGATCATGTGTTGCCCATGCAGCATGATCCCTCTCTCGGCCTGCCTAGTTCACTCCAGAGGAAAGGTAACACCCCTACATCTGGAACAAGACAAGCTGCAGAAGCTGCCGGATCAGCAAAGCAATGCTTTAACTGTCCGCCTGTCGGAGCTTCGATCCTAGACCAGTCGCCAACCAAGGCTTAGGGCCTGGTCTGCCCTGCCATGACAATTTTGTCTTTAGCTTGCATTTCCTCGCACCAGGGTAAGGCTTGTACCCTCCCAATTGCGCTCTTCCGCCCAAAGCCGTTGGCACAATGTGGGGTGTCGGGTTTGGTAAGCGCCGTCCAACGTTCGGCGCTAACAGAAACCAGGGACATGTAAGGGACATATTGCAACAAGAATACCACATTACCAGTACTACATTTTTTTGCATGAGAAATGAAGCGTAAGGGACAAAGAAAATACCATTACATGAAGAGCAATGATCATCACTCGACACAGGAAATGTGAATAAATGCAAAAATAATTAAATCTAGCAGCAAGTATATTCTGAAATTGATATATTCAAAGCGTAATGTCAACCAAGCAGAATGTGTGCAAGCAAAATGTATGTGCTAAACAGGAAGCAACAGGCATAACAGTACGATCATTGTGTGTCAAGCAGGGCAGAACATGTGATAATGCCCCTCAACAGCCATATTTCCACGCTCACAAATTAAGTTTCGGTGCTGACCATATTCCGTGGCATCTTCTCTTTCTGGTGGTCTCTGGTTACAAAAGCCTTATATCTTCCCAGTTGCTATAATGTTCTCTAGACCATGTCGCCTTAAGACTTACCCTAAAAATGGCAATTATCTCATCCTGTCTCTAAATTTGGCTCCTGATGTCCCTGAAATATTGGCCTTAGAGGCTATCCATGATTTTATATTGCAAGTAACAACATACCAATTCACAATTTTAGAGTGCAGCAACACATACCAATCAATGTTATAGTAACACAACATACCAATCCCCAGCTTTATATTACAGCAACACAACCTACTATAGAAATATGACATACCAATCTTCAACTTTAATTTGACAGAAACAACACACCAATCCCATTATTACAGAAATACAACATAACCCCCAAGTTTATATTACAGATCATACTGATCCCCAATTTTATATTACAACAACACAACATACCAATCCCCAAGTTTATATAACAGCAACACAATATACCAATACCCAAGTTTATATTGTAGAATCACAACATAGCAATCCCCAAGTTTTTATAACTGCAACACAACATACCAGTCCCTGAGTTTATATAACAGCATCACAACATACCAATCTCCAAATTTATATTACAGATCATACTGATCCCCTACTACAAAGTGCGGGATATGAATAAGTAGGACTAAAGACAGAAGTAAGGTAAGGACAGAGACAGGACGTAGATAAGGACCTTTAGAAGAGATAGATAGAGAGGGACAGGACAAGGAGGTATAACTTAAAGCAGTTATAAGACAGGACATAGACTAGGACACAGACGTGTCATAGCTAGGACACAACAGGGACCCACCACCAGGATGGGACAGGGGACGTTAGCCACGGGAAACTACCCGTAAACAGTAGTACAACCCCAGGTTAACGAGTACGGACGACTGGACCACATGACAGTTGACGCAGCACGCAGCGCTGCTGACTGCACGAGGACTTTAGGACCAGCCAGCCAAGTGGACCTGTAAACTTACTCAGACCGGACTTGACAGTCAGAGCGACCAGACGTGTGCGACGTTCCTAGCCACTGTGTAGTTTAGAAAGGACGCAGTTAGACATAGCTAGTGCGAAGAATGTATTTGAGTTATGAGTGCAATTAATGTATGCTCGAGAAGCGAGCCTTGAATAATTGTGTGGGCATTATTACCGATAGCAAATGTATGAGTTGAATCGCATAGAATAAATGATTAGTTTATGCCATTTGTACAATCGTGTTTGTGATCGTGAGGTATGAATGAAGTGAGCCGCATGCCTGTATAGAATCCAGGTTGTTGACAATATTACAGCATCACAACATACCAATCCCCAAGTTTATATAACAGCATCACAACATACCAATCCCCAAGTTTTTAAAACAGCATCACAACATACCAATCCCCAAGCTTACATAACAGCAACACAATGTACCAATCCCCAAGTTTATATAACAGCAGCATCACAACATACCAATCCCCAAGTTTATATAACAGCATCACAACATACCAATCCCCAAGTTTATATAACAGCAGCATCACAACATACCAATCCCCAAGTTTATATAACAGCATCACAACATACCAATCCCCGAGTTTATAAAACAGCATCACAACACACCAATCCCCAAGTTTATATTGTAGAATTACAACATACCTATCCCCAAGTTTATATTATAGCATCACAAAATACCAATCCCTCAAGTTTATATAACAGCAACACAACATACCACCCCCAAGTTTATATAACAGCAACACACAAATCCCCAAGCTTATATAACAGCAACACAACGTACCAATCCCCAAGTTTATATAACAGCAGCAACACAACATACCAATCCCCGTTTATATAACAGCATCACAACATACCAATCCCCAAGTTTATATAACAGCAGCATCACAACATACCAATCCCCAAGTTTATATAACAGCATCACAACATACCAATCCCCGAGTTTATAAAACAGCATCACAACATACCAATCCCCAAGTTTATATTGTAGAATTACAACATACCTATCCCCAAGTTTATATTATAGCATCACAAAATACCAATCCCTCAAGTTTATATAACAGCAACACAACATACCAACCCCCAAGTTTATATAACAGCAACACAACATACCAATCCCCAAGCTTATATAACAGCAACACAACATACCAATCCCCAAGTTTATATGTAGAATCACAACATACCAATCCCCAAGTTTATATTATAGCATCACAAAATACCAATCCCTCAAGTTTATATAACAGCAACACAACATACCAACCCCCAAGCTTATATAACAGCAACACAACACACCAATCCCCAAGCTTATATAACAGCAACACAACGTACCAATCCCCAAGTTTATATAACAGCAGCAACACAACATACCAATCCCCAAGTTTATATAACAGCATCACAACATACCAATCCACGAGTTTATATAACAGCAACGCAACATACCAATCCACGAGTTTATATAACAGCATCACAACATACCAATCCACGAGTTTATATAACAGCATCACAACATACCAATCCACGAGTTTATATAACAGCAACGCAACATACCAATCCCTGAGTTTATATAACAGCATCACAACATACCAATCTCCAAGTTTATATTACAGATCATACTGATCCCCTACTTTATATTACAGCATCACAACATACCAATCCATGTTTATATAACAGCATCACAACATACCAATCCCCAAGCTTGTATAACAGCAACACAACGTACCAATCCCCAAGTTTATATAACAGCATCAACACAACATACCAATCCCCAAGTTTATATAACAGCATTACAACATACAAATCCCCGAGTTTATATAACAGCAACACAACATACCAATACCCAAGTTTATATTGTAGAATCGCAACATACCAATCCCCAAGTTTATATTGTAGAATCACAACATACCAATCCCCAAGTTTATATTGTAGAATCACAACATACCTATCCCCAAGTTAATATTATAGCATCACAAAATACCAATCCCCCAAGTTTATATAATAGCATCACAACATACCAATACCCAAGTTTATATAACAGCAACACAACGTACCAATACCCAAGTTTATATGTAGAATCACAACATACCTATCCCCATGTTTATATAACAGCAACACAACATACCAATACCCAAGTTTATGTAACAGCAACACATCATTCCAATACACAAGTTTATATTGTAGAATCACAACATACCTATCCCCAAGTTTATATAATAGCATCACAACATACCAATCCCCAAGTTTATATAACAGCAACATAACATACCAATCCCCAAGTTTATATAATAGCATCACAACATACCAATCCCCAAGTTTATATAACAGCAACATAACATACCAATCCCCAAGTTTATATAACAGCAACAACACAATATACCAATACCCAAGTTTATATTGTAGATTCACAACATACCAATCCTCAGGTTTATATAACAGCATCACAACATACCAATCCTCAGGTTTATATAACAGCATCTCAACATATCAATCCCCAAGTTTATACTGTAGAATCACAACACACCAATCCATGAGTTTAACAGCAACACAACATACCAATCCCCAAGTTTATATAACAGCAACATAACATACCAATCCCCAAGTTTATATAACATATGATACTGATCTCCTACTTTATATTACAGCATCACAACATACCAATCTCCAATTGTATAATACAACCCCACAGCCTACAATACACATATGTATCTGTAGATGCAATTCCCCATATACAAATTTACACAAACACTGCAAACACCCCCTTCAACATTTTTCAAAAACAAAATGCATCTTCTAAAAATATTAGATCCATAAATTCATGCTAAGGAGCAAACATACATGAATAAGCTGAAGTAAAAGAGATCAGAGGGGATGGAAAAACCCATAACCTCAAAGGGATGTGGTGAATGAAATGCAGCAAGCAAATATATAAAGTATGGTGTATTCAATTAGCACACAGACAGCACATGTTTACTTACACCGCCCTATTTACAACAAACATGAATAAAGGGAAAACAAAGATGTTAAATGATATCACAATTTCAATATAACATGTATTAGTGAGGGTAAGAGGACTTGTTGTGTGTGTGTGTGAGAGAGAGAGAGAGAGAGAGAGAGAGAGAGAGAGAGAGAGAGAGAGAGAGAGAGAGAGAGAGAGAGAGAGAGAGAGAGAGAGAGAGAGAGAGAGAGAGAGAGAGAGAGAGAGATTTTTTTTTTAAAAGTAATGGAAGGTAAAATATATATAATGACCAGCATGAAAACCGGCTGCTAAAATTACCATCCCTCATATGCTCTTAGAGAGAGACATTCAGACAGCAAGAGAATGAAACCCATTCAGCTACTGCTTTGTCTCTACAGTCCAAGAAGGGCAAGCCATAGAGCTAGAGCAAGACCAATAAACGGATATACTCTATCAAGGGTATACTACACAAACACAAGGGTATACTACTACACAATCACAAGGGTATACTACTACACAAACACAAGGGTATACTACTACACAATCACAAGGGTATACTACTACACAAACACAAGGGTATACTACTACACAAACACCAGGGTATACTACACAAACACCAGAGTATACTACACAAACACCAGGGTATACTACACAAACACAAGGGTATACTACTACACAATCACAAGGGTATACTACTACACAAACACAAGGGTATACTACTACACAAACACCAGGGTATACTACACAAACACCAGAGTATACTACACAAACACCAGGGTATACTACACAAACACAAGGGTATACTACTACACAATCACAAGGGTATACTACTACACAATCACAAGGGTATACTACTACACAAACACAAGGGTATACTACTACACAAACACAAGGGTATACTACACAAACACCAGGGTATACTACACAAACACCAGAGTATACTACACAAACACCAGGGTATACTACACAAACACAAGGGTATACTACTACACAATCACAAGGGTATACTACACAAACACCAGAGTATACTACACAAACACCCAGGGTAATACTACACAAACACAAGGGTATACTACTACACAATCACAAGGGTATACTACTACACAAACACAAGGGTATACTACACAAACACCAGGGTATACTACACAAACACCAGAGTATACTACACAAACACCAGGGTATACTACACAAACACCAGGGTATACTACACAAACACAAGGGTATACTACTACACAAACACCAGGGTATACTACACAAACACCAGGGTATACTACACAAACACCAGGGTATACTACACAAACACAAGGGTATACTACTACACAAACACAAGGGTATACTACTACACAAACACAAGGGTATACTACTACACAATCACAAGGGTATACTACTACACAAACACCAGGGTATACTACACAAACACCAGAGTATACTACACAAACACCAGGGTATACTACACAAACACAAGGGTATACTACTACACAATCACAAGGGTATACTACTACACAATCACAAGGGTATACTACTACACAAACACAAGGGTATACTACTACACAAACACAAGGGTATACTACTACACAAACACCAGGGTATACTACACAAACACCAGAGTATACTACACAAGACACCAGGGTATACTACACAAACACAATGGTATACTACTACACAATCACAAGGGTATACTACTACACAATCACAAGGGTATACTACTACACAAACACAAGGGTATACTACTACACAAACACAAGGGTATACTACACAAACACCAGGGTATACTACACAAACACCAGAGTATACTACACAAACACCAGGGTATACTACACAAACACCAGGGTATACTACTACACAATCACAAGGGTATACTACACAAACACCAGAGTATACTACACAAACACCAGGGTATACTACACAAACACAAGGGTATACTACTACACAATCACAAGGGTATACTACTACACAAACACAAGGGTATACTACACAAACACCAGGGTATACTACACAAACACCAGAGTATACTACACAAACACCAGGGTATACTACACAAACACCAGGGTATACTACACAAACACAAGGGTATACTACTACACAAACACCAGGGTATACTACACAAACACCAGGGTATACTACACAAACACCAGGGTATACTACACAAACACAAGGGTATACTACTACACAAACACAAGGGTATACTACTACACAAACACAAGGGTATACTACTACACAATCACAAGGGTATACTACTACACAAACACCAGGGTATACTACTACACAAACACAAGGGTATACTACTACACAATCACAAGGGTATACTACTACACAAACACAAGGGTATACTACACAAACACCAGGGTATACTACACAAACACCAGAGTATACTACACAAACACCAGGGTATACTACACAAACACAAGGGTATACTACTACACAATCACAAGGGTATACTACTACACAAACACAAGGGTATACTACTACACAAACACCAGGGTATACTACTACACAAACACAAGGGTATACTACTACACAAACACAAGGGTATACTACACAAACACCAGAGTATACTACACAAACACCAGGGTATACTACACAAACACCAGGGTATACTACACAAACACAAGGGTATACTACACAAACACCAGGGTATACTACACAAACACCAGGGTATACTACACAAACACAAGGGTATACTACACAAACACAAGAGTGTACTACACAAACACAAGGGTATACTACACAAACACCAGAGTATACTACACAAACACCAGAGTATACTACACAAACACCAGAGTATACTACACAAACACCAGAGTATACTACACAAACACCAGAGTATACTACACAAACACCAGGGTATACTACTACACAATCACAAGGGTATACTACTACACAATCACAAGGGTATACTACACAATCACAAGGGTATACTACTACACAATCACAAGGGTATACTACACAAACACCAGGGTATACTACACAAACACCAGGGTATACTACACAAACACCAGAGTATACTACACAAACACCAGAGTATACTACACAACACCAGAGTATACTACACAAACACAAGGTATACTACACAAACACAAGGGTATACTACACAAACACCAGGGTATACTACACAAACACCAGGGTATACTACACAAACACCAGGTATACTACTACACAAACACAAGGGTATACTACACAAACACAAGTGTATACTACACCAAACACCAGGGTATACTACACAAACACAAGGGTATACTACACAAACACAAGAGTGTACTACACAAACACAAGGGTATACTACACAAACACCAGAGTATACTACACAAACACCAGAGTATACTACACAAACACCAGAGTATACTACACAAACACCAGAGTATACTACACAAACACCAGAGTATACTACACAAACACCAGGGTATACTACTACACAAACACCAGGGTATACTACTACACAATCACAAGGGTATACTACTACACAATCACAAGGGTATACTACACAATCACAAGGGTATACTACTACACAATCACAAGGGTATACTACACAAACACCAGGGTATACTACACAAACACCAGGGTATACTACACAAACACCAGAGTATACTACACAAACACCAGAGTATACTACACAAACACCAGAGTATACTACACAAACACAAGGGTATACTACACAAACACAAGGGTATACTACACAAACACCAGGGTATACTACACAAACACCAGGGTATACTACTACACAAACACCAGGGTATACTACACAAACACAAGGGTATACTACACAAACACAAGGGTATACTACACAAACACCAGGGTATACTACACAAACACAAGGGTATACTACACAAACACAAGAGTGTACTACACAAACACAAGGGTATACTACACAAACACCAGAGTATACTACACAAACACCAGAGTATACTACACAAACACAAGGGTATACTACACAAACACAAGAATGTACTACACAAACACAAGAATGTACTACACAAACACAAGGGTATACTACACAAACACAAGGGTATACTACACAAACACAAGGGTATACTACACAAACACAAGGGTATACTACACAAACACAAGAATGTACTACACAAACACAAGGGTATACTACACAAACACCAGAGTATACTACACAAACACAAGGGTATACTACACAAACACAAGAATGTACTACACAAACACAAGGGTATACTACACAAACACAAGGGTATACTACACAAACACAAGGGTATACTACACAAACACAAGGGTATACTACACAAACACAAGGGTATACTACACAAACACAAGGGTATACTACACAAACACAAGAATGTACTACACAAACACAAGGGTATGCTACACAAACACAAGGGTATACTACACAAACACAAGGGTATACTACACAAACACAAGGGTATACTACACAAACACAAGGGTATACTACACAAACACAAGGGTATATTACACAAACACAAGGGTATACTACACAAACACCAGGGTATATATACTACACAAACACCAGAGTATATATACTATACAAACAACAGAGTATACTACACAAACACCAGGGTATACTACACAAACACCAGGGTATTAAACGCAAATGCAAGGATGTTAAACGCAAATGCAAGGGTACACTACACAAACTGAACAGAGTCCAGGCAATGTATGGGGCTCATTTTGCTTCAATTCCCCCTAATATTTAACAACAAATTTGGTTCACACGTTACTGTCTGTATGGGGAGACATAACAATGTTCAAAACCAACATACTGGTTCTATACAACCATTTTGCTACTGATCTGTCTAAGTATTGTAGGTCTCAATGGTCTGATGCTGCAGTCATGTTTCAAATCTCTATTCAAAAGAATGTTGCTATTTTTAATATTCATGAAAGTGAAAGACAAAAAGAAATACAATGGAAAGGAAGGAAGAAATAACAAAAAATTTATACAAGTCCTGGAGCAGGAAGCTGCTATATCTGTGCCGTGTTAGGACCATCACATTTCACAGGCCTGGATGCTTGGAGGAATATGTAGCCACTTTCCCTCCCGCAGCAAGCGGTGATCCTAGGTATTTAATCCTCGTCCAACCTCGCTCACGCCATTGTCAGTGCAACTTTCTAATTGTTGAGCCATCGCGCTCGCTAGGAAAGAAGTTACAATGAAATGGAAGATAGTCCTGAAGAAAGTAAGGTGGACAAAAGAGAAAGAAGGGTCAGAGTGAAGAAAAGAAAACTAAGATGCTGAGTAAAAGATACATACATCACTCTCTGGATCAAGGAAAGTCCATCCTCCGTTGTCAAAGAAGCCCTCAGGATCATCTGTGATGGTCTTCATGATCTTGGCCCAGTTCAAACTCTGAACACCTTCTGTGTAACGAATGTCACAAGAACTGCAGAGAAAGATGGGGTAAAAGACTTTCTTAAATTTGTGGCACCATCATAAGGGAGGTTACGTTGCTCGGTTTTGTCGAGCCCATAACATCTGATTCTGATGGACAATTTCTTCCTAGAAAAACTGATTCCTATCTTACATGTCAACCCTAAAGTTGAACTACTACTTGTTCTGCCCTCAACCAATCAACACCAAGTCATCCTATCTTGTGCTATCTCCTGCACCTCCCTCCCTCAGGTGATCAGGTTGTTATATGCTTGGTTTATATATGCTTGGTTTATATATGCTTGGTTTATATATGCTTGGTTTATCTCATTATCATTGTCTTTTCCCTATGAATTTTTAGATCAAATTATTGTGACCTTTCATCAAGTGTGATTAGTTTATCCTGCATCTGATTATATGTGCGTGACTGGAGTGCAACATCATCAGTTACGTCCAAATCATCAAGTTAGAGTCAATTGAATTCCATTTTTGGCAGTTAGAGTTGTAATGGACAGGCACAATGATTAGCATTTGCTGTTTCTATTCCACCATGGCTACAATCCCCATAAAAGAATATTTTTAGTATTGGGATTTGAGTACACACACACTGGCATTTTCACTGTAGAGTTTGTGCGCTGTGCTAAAAAACTCCTAGACTGATCTAAAATTGGGGTGGCTGGAACACCAATGGATAGCTATGAAGCGCGATGAAGATGGTGCATAAATTTTAAACATCTTTTTATCCTTCAATGACAAAGAAAGAGGTAGGGACAGACAGAAAAATGATACTAGATGGAGTGGGACAGTGGCATGGAGGAATATCATCAACAGAAATTATCCAGAACACCAAGATCTGTGGAGATCCCGGGATGCTCATGCCAGCTGGCAGGGCACATGATGATGATGATCAACATTAGCTAGGCATCTATTCTAACATGTATCTCTTCCCCAGGATATGATGGTGTGTTCAGAAATGAGCAGGTGGGCGGACTGGCTGAGTCTGCACAACTGGGTGAGGTACTGATTCATGATAAGGCAGATGTGGTCTGAGCCATTTGTGATCATGTGAATAGTTTGGAAAAACAGAAAAACATCATGGCCTGGAGAGAATGGTGCAGCATGAGTGATCACAGCATCTAGCCGACACTCAGCTGAATGAAATAAAATAGAAAGGAAAGAAAGAAGAAAGGCAGAATGTCAGACAGGTCTGCATGCTCAATTCTTAACCCTTTGAAAATAAAGTTTGTTCGTTCAGCACTTTGATAAATCAGACTGCAACTGGCATCATTTATACAAGGACTCTTTGCTAGTTGTTGAAGATGGCGACAGTGTGGGAATGTCCTGAGTCCTGTGTGTTATTGACACAACTATTTCAGCATTGGTCAAGTGTAGGACATTGTCCACCCACAACTCATCTTATAGGGTTGAACCTGTGGATCAATTTCTATTTTCTCTCTGACAAATTCTAACCTGTCCTGTAAGATGATCTCTGGGAGTTTGCTTTGGTGCTGTTATCTGCAAGTGACAGTCTCTGAGACTCATTTTGGGGAGGTGTGCTCTGCATGTATTGTCCTCAGTCTGATAATCTTCGTCTGCTGGTTTCTGCCCAGCTCTGCGGCGACGGGGTTACGGACACAATTTGTAATCCTGCATACCACATTCAAACCACATCTGCAGGCGATTTGGCAGTAGACCGCACTGCATTGGTTTTAGTACAAAAGTATGTGTGCCTGTTGTTTAGAAAGCAATGACAAACTACTAGCAAAAATGCTGGAGTTGACTTACTTCATGTGAAGGATATGCAACTAACTTTTTTTTTGCTGATAATGTGATCATTTTATTCTCTCCACTTAAATTTCATTAACTTGTTTTAGAAGTGTCTTAGCCACTTTAGAGCTCTGGATTACATAAGAATGTTTGAGGTTCCCTCTGGCTGTTGTCGGCTCATCAGCCTGTTTACAAACACATTCATTAGTAGGAAGTGGAATAAGTAGGTGTCTATGAAGACGACTGTGAGACAATGTGAAACTAGTTCTAAAAGAAGTGAATGCTGTGGACTATTTCAGAGCATACTGGTGGTGCTTGCAGCAGAAAGCCTAATAAACGGGTGTAGAATGATGTAAACAACTGTTGACCGAGCACACACAAACAAAACAATGTAGAAAATAAGTCCACACACTTGAGCCACTCTCTGACATGGTCCAGCATTTTCATGGCTACAGAAATAACTGATCACTGTTAAAGAAGTAGTTAAGATTGTAATGAAGGTAGATCATAAAGAAGTATGTAGATTGTAAAGAAGTAGGTAGATCATAAAGAAGTAGGTAGATTGTAAAGTAGGTAGATCATAAAGAAGTAGGTAGATTGTAAAGTAGGTAGATCATAAAGAACTGTTGGCCGCACAAACAAACAAACAATGCAGAAAATAAGATGACTCACTTAAGCCACTCTTTGACGTGGTCCAGCATGTTCATGGCTATAGAGTTGATCATTGCTGTCTTCTTGCCGTAATCTTTGAAGATAAACACCATGTCAAAGTTCTTCAGCTGGAAGGAGACTCTCTCAAAGTGCACCAGCTCAATGTCTTCTAACGAGACAACAAATGGTGGCTGTGGAACAATCAACCCATGGTGTAAACTGGTTATGATGTAATAACTGCTCATCTAACAGCCGGAAAATTAGACTAGTTTCTGTTAAAGTCATCAATAATGTTACCGGCTTTTTTATTTCAATAACTAAGCCAGGTCCTAAATATGACTGAGTTACCGTATGCCAGTAGATGGTACTATCTGCTTTCTGTTAGTGCCGAGTGCTGGGCGGCGCTCATCAAACTCCACACCCAACAATGGGCCAACGACTGTGGGCAGAGGAGCATAATTGAGAAGGTATAAGCATTACCCTAGTGCGAGGAAATGCAAGCTAAAGACTAAATGTCATGACAGGGCAGGCCCTAAGCCATTGTCTGTTACTGGTCTAGGATGGAAGCTCTGACAGGAGGACAGGGCATTGCTATACTGATTCAACAGCTTCTGCAGCTTGTCCTGTTCCTGATGTATTTGTTACCTTTCCTCTGGAGTAAACTAGGCAGGCAAAGAGAGAGATCATTTTGTATGGGCAACACATGGCCTCCAAATTAAGTCCAGGCTGTGTGCTATGGAGAGGTATAACTCTATTTTAGAAACTATCATCTATTAAGACGACAAGGTGCCAGTCTATTTCAATAAGAAATGGGCAGTTCCCTTAGTCCATTTGTTCAGCTAGTCTTCTTAAGCTGTTTCTAGGAATTTGTTGAGCTGTTTCTAAGAATTTGTTGAGCTGTTTCTAGGAATCTATTATGCTGTTTCTAGGAATCTGTTGTGCGGTTTTTAAGAATCTGTTGTGCGGTTTTTAGTAATCCATTGAGCTATTTCTAGGAATCTTGTATGCTGTTTCTATGAATCTGTTGTGCTGTTTCTAGGAATCTCTTGTGTGGTTTCCAGGAATCTGTTGAGCTGTTTTCATGCTGCTCATGATGTAGAGTAAATCTGTAGTGTCCCTCATCTTGGTCCTGGTCTTAAGAGAGATGTCATTTTTCTCTTTTTGGTCCAAGACCATCTAAAACAGTGGTTCTCAACCTTTTTTTTTTTGGGCCATGCCTCCCTTCACAATATTTTCAGAACATCATCCCCCCACCCCCTTTCGTATTTCCTCCATAAAAATCCCCCCACCTACACAGTATACATAATAATGGAAGCTAAATTTAATAACACATACTAAAACAAGTCTAGACATCTACACAAAACGTGATTTGCGGGTCTACTTACGTTATATAATGAATTTCAGAAGGGCGAGACGTACAGAATAGTAAAGTATGAATGAAAGGAGAATTCCCCACCGGTTGAGAACCACTGATCTAAAACTTTTTCTGTAACAATTCACTTGAAAACTGAGTTCCATCCCTGGTCTGTGAAATAATCCATGGTGGTTCAGTCCATGAACATCTACAAAGGGTCTGGCATGAGTTGTTTCAGGGCCTAACTCCATAGGGAGATAACAGACAGAAGAACCACCACCTCTAAAGTCTATCACAGAAGAACCACCACCTCTGAAGTCTATCTCAAGTCTTCTGTAATCTCTTCTAAGGAACCATCCCGATTCAGTCTTCATCACCACTGTTTTCCACTGCCAGCAACACGTCTTATGAAGTAAACACATTAGATCTGCAATGTTTTCCTTGACAAGTGCTGCATTTTTCTGCTTCATCCATTACGAAAAAGCTTCGAAGTTACAGGGCAAAACGTCCATTTGTGGCCGATCGCTTAAACGAGCAGATCGGCCGATTGCGTCCGATACTATTATTTACTGTAAAAACGCGATCTCTCGGCTTTCCGACGGCTACTTTCGCTTTTTTCCATTGCTTGACAACGTGGCCGCCATTTGTAAGTGCCTACTATGAATTTGAAAGGACTTTTACGGACTACCGATAGTTTTCGGGATTTTTACGCTTAGTTTTTCAAAATGGATTTCGGCGATTCTTCAAGTGATAGCCGAGATTTCGCTAGGTTCAATTTAAGTGACATTAAAGGGCACGAAGTTGACTATTAATCGCAGCTAGATATCAGTGAAAAGCGTTACTTTGCATTAGCAGTCTTGAGTCGGACTTTAAAGAAAGTGATTATGATTCTGAAAATGTGTTTGTAAATTGCCGTATAGATGACGGAAAATCACAAACAACATGCTGTATTTCGTAAATATTTGTGTTCATATATGGATTACCGACAACAATCACGTGAGTAACATATTCTGCATGCTTTTCCCTTCATTGTGTTGTTTATTTAACTAAAATCGGTTGACTAACACCTTATTTGTGATGTTTTTACTAACGCAACCCGAAATTTTACCGAACCTGAAAACATCTTGCCCGTTCAGGGCTAAAAAACAGACAAGCGTCTGCCCTGTAAAGGGTTTTAAAGTTCACTTCACCATTGAGTAATTTCCGCTACCTTTTTTTAAATAGCTATTCCAAACCAAAATGCAACAGAAAAAAAAACACTAATTGGTCAATATTTTAAACATTCCATTACTAACAAACAAAAACAAATTCTCTATATCGCTAATGCAGAGCTTTATGAGAACTAAACAAATGCCAGTGAATTAGGAGGTGGGGAAAAGACGGCGTTGGCATAGGGCACGAGCCAAGAAAACCTATAAACTATGTAATTGATTTCCATGCTACAGTACACAAATTTCAAGATCCCCCTCTTTCCCTACACACACACACACAGTTTTTCAAACCTTGAGAATAAAACGTACTGTTTCCAGTTGTCACCATTTTCAAGAGACACAACCCCTGAGGAAATCAAGAAGAAAAAGGGGAGAAAGAAGACAAAAAATAGGTGAAGAAGAAAAAGAGGTGGAGAAGAAGAAAAAAATAAGGTGGCAAGGAGGAAGAGATAGAGGTAGAGTAGAAAAAGATGTCAAGAAGCAACAGAAGGAGCAGGAAATGGGAAGAAAATGAAGATGGAAGAGGGTGGGTAAGAAAACAAAATACCTCTGAAGAAAACTAATCCACACGCAAAAACTAGTCCAGTACACTAGAAGTGGTAGCTCATGTGTGGGAATGCTTGAGTTCAAAGCAAATGAAAGTTGAAAGAAAAAAAAAAGAAGAGAGTTGTTGGAAATGAAAGAAGCAGCAGAAGGAGGAGGGGGGGGGGGGGGGGGGGGGGGGGGGGGGGAGGATGTGTTGTGTGTGTGTGTGGGTGTATGTGGTGGGGGGGGGGGGGAGAAGAGAAGAGATGGAAAATGAAGAAGGAAGAAAAGAACAGGCAAGAACAAGAGGTTAAAAAACAGAAAGAGAAACAAGAAGGAAAAGATAAGAGACAGAAAGAACCAGAAGAGTACTCACCCATTCAGAAAGGTTGACAAGACAGCCACTTGTGGGCTGGAGAAGAACTGTACTTCTGAAAGGAGCTCCGTAAAATCCCAGGTCTCGGAAAGGCGAGTCAAACTCCACTTCCTGCTTGGTGATACTCTCCACCTTCTCACAGAAACTTTTGAAAGCCGACTTCAGCTTCTGCCTCAGTTCCCTCTCAGCCTACAGGTGAGAATTCCAGACAATGTCATGAAAGCAACTTTATGATGAGAATTCCAGACAATTTCTTTCATATACTTCTTTACGATAATCCTGCCTCAGAACTGAGAATTCCAGACAATTTCTTATAATGTACAAAAATATGATGAGAATTCCAGACAATTTCTTACAATGCACAAAACATGATGAGAATTCCAGACAATTTCCTACATAAACATCTTTATGTTGCAAGTTCCAGGTATATTTTAACACACACAGACTCAAGCATAGAGTAAAGTAGTAACAGTAAAGAACATCTTTTCACTCAATGGGTGATTTGGTCAATATCAAACACACCCCCTTGACTTCCATGCATGTGTCCAGCCCAGCACAGTGGTTCTCAACCTTTTTTGGCTCGTGCACCCCTTCAATATATTTTCAGAAAGTCATCCCCTCATAGTATAAATACACCCCGTCAGCATACGTAAAATGGAAGCCAAATGTAATAACACATACTAGATGTTTGTCCATCAAGGTCAAGAATGATGATGACCATTCATTTCATCCAGTGGGGTTGAAGGTATGGAGCCGTGGGTTCTAAGATGGCTGATAAGGCCTATTTTGGCTCGAAATGTTCTTTGACAATGTGGGCAAAGAATGCTTGACGTTTCTGGAGGAGGATTTCCAGCAGTGATTTTTCTGTCCAGCCTTTTCTTCACAGCTCTTGCAGTCCTGGTTGCCTCACATATGACTGCACCTTTGCGTAATGATGCACGCCACGAATTTCGGTCTCTGGCTGCAGCCTCCCAGGTGTTCATGATGAATTCCAAAAGCATTCAGTGAGATTTTCAGAGTGTCTTTAAAGCGTTTCCTCTGGCCACCTTGGGAGCGTTTACCACAACGCAGTTCGCTGTAAAAAATTCGTTTAGGCAGCCTGTGATCTGGCATGCGAGTCAAGTGACCAGCCCAGCGAATCTGATTCTTCATCAGTAGAGTGTGGATACTGGGCATGGACGCTCTTTCTAGGACTTCAGTGTCTGGAATGTATGACATTGGATGAAGAATGACTTGCGCGATGACTTGGATTAAAGTGAGGAAGAATTGCGCAATTCTTCGACCTCACTCTCCTGCCTGAGTCCATCTGAGTCCAGTGGCAAGACAAGTCGAGACGACTGGAGACAAATACAGGTGCAGTGGATGATCAGGGCATTCTACGTGCCTTGCCGTGCTCATTACGTTCCACAACGCTTTGCAGGTAAGCGCTGTTTTGCTCGTTGAATCAGGAATGATTTCTTCCGCGCAGTCTGCTGAGTCCTGTCTTCACATGCTGGGTAGGCATACCCTAGTTTACCGCTTGGTTTGACACCAAATCGGTTACCCATGCCTGGTTTAGCCAGCCTCTCACAGCTGTTGCCCGGGGGTAGCCGCTGTCGCATGCTGACAGCCACAGGCACGAGCTGGGTGTCAGGCTTGGACCAGTGGGGGATGGGTCCTGAAAAGGACATGAGAGTTCATGAACATACTAGAACAAGTCTAGACGTCTACATAAAACGTGATTTGCAGGTCTACTTGCGTTATAAAATGAATTTCAGAAGAGCGAGAAGTACAGAACTGTAAAGTATAGAGGGGGAAACAATAACAAGTAATCGGTTCTTGTATTAATGTGATCTTGAAATAATTTTAATTCCTCCCCTGGAAGCCCTAAAATTCCTCCCTAGGGGAGAATTCCCCACTGATTGAGAACCACTGGTCTAGCACCATGGCCCAATGTGCTGAGACAGTAAGTTTTGGGATCTGCTGCAGTTTCCAAGCCAAGATAAAAGGAGAAAGGACAGAAGAAGGTAAAGTGAAGAAGCTTGCCTGCTCTGCATGAAGATCATCCCTGTCATGCATGTGCTGGTGCTTGCCCAGGTCTGTTGTGATCTCACCAACTTCTGTGTAGAACTGGACATCAATGTGTTTCTTCTTGCCAAACAGGATGGCATTCTGTGAAAATATTCATGGCAAATGACATTCAATGACAGAAAGGCATTTAACTATGTAGTTTAGCAAAACCTATAGGGACATGAGAAGGTATCTTAGGGAATAATGTGGATACAGAGAGACATCTCATACTGTGAGAGATAAGAAAACACCTAAGTGGATACTCACTTTGGATACAAGAAGACACCTAAGGTGATACTCACTTCAGATACAAGAAGACAGATGGAAACCTAAAGGGATACTCACAATGAACAAATGAACGAGCAAGCATTTTAAATAGATTTGAGAATTGGATATTCCAGCCACAGATACAAGAAGATGCTTAAGGGGATACTCACTATGGATATAGGTGGACACTTAAGGGGATACTCGCAATGAACAAATGAACGAACAAGAATTTTAAATAGATTTGAAAATTAGATATTCCAGCCACACATACAAGATACCTTGGGGATACTGACTAGGGTCACAAGAACACATCTGAGGGAAAATAGTGAAAGAATGAACAAAAACGATTTGACTCAAAAGGATTTGAAAATTGAGCACGCAGGCATAGATACAAGAAATCTCAAGGTATATTCGCTGGGGATGAAAAGTCAGCTTTTAGCATACCAAAAAGCTGATAATAATATGGGGCAAGTCAGGACTGTAAGAAGGATGTTAATTTGCCACCCAAGTTGTTGAATTTTCTCATGGGGTAATCAAACTATAAGATAAGCATTTCAGTGATGGCAGTCTCCTCTAATCAATAGCGGCACATGTGACGCCCTGCCCTCTTAGGTAATCATGAAGCTGGATGATACAGCCACCGGTAGAAATGATAATAACATGTTTAGCTACCTCAGATAAGTTTTGTAACTGGCTGACATGTGGGAGCATATGTATGTGTGCACATAATTAAAGTGAAGAATGTCAGGCTTCTTTCAGTCCAAGCGTGTGACAATTGTGATCATGTCTGTCCACAGCCATCTGTTTTTTGTGCTGCCAATCATTTCTGGTACCGACATTATCCCATGCCACAATGTCAAAATGTCCAGCATCTTCTCTCTTGGTCTCCTCCTGCTTCTCTTCCCCCAACAACCTTCCCGTTGTGACAACATACTCCAGCTTTCCCCTTCTCACGACATGCTAAAGAATATAAGCTGTCTTCTGATATGGGTAACCTGTTTTCTTTATAAGATAGCAACTTTCAAAATATCTTCAATGCTCTTTATATTTTTTCCACTGTGTTGTCGTCGTCCTATAAAACCACATCGTAGCTTCCACATAATTCCTCACTTGTCTGCTAATTTAGATATATTACGTAACAGAATGGTACTAATGCATCGGTAAAGTGAATACTTGGAATTATGCAGCAATAACCTGGTGAGCACACAGCTAAACATCAAACACCTCAGAGCATGCAAATAGATCAGTCACACTACCACTGGCGTAGAACATGAGTTGTGGGCATTTATATGGGGGTGACTGAATTGAGAACCTGAAATACAGCGCTTCACTGGTCCATTAATTGATAAATGGTTTTAGGTGTGATCCCCCCTCCACTAATCAAGCAACAAATTACAGCACTCCTCTGCGCTGGATCCCACCAACATATCAGTTAGCTATACACTTCTACTAAAATGTCACGTGGTCTGCACTGTGATGTCCTCTGTTGCTGGCTCTACCCTTCTGTACACATGATTTTTATCCAGTTCATTCATGGGTGTTGTCAGCATGCCTCGAGCTATGATTTGCAGTCCTTATATTCAGGACTCAATTTACCATGTAAAAGTTTAATTACTGTATTCAAGGACTAACTTCCCGCATTTAGTTTACAGCCTTTTGAGGACTCATTTGCTTAAAATGTTATACCAGCAAGTTTTATCGTGATTGCTATCATATGTCATAGAGCCTGAATAATAATTCTGTATAACCATTAACAAGGGTTGGTTTGCATGACATTCTACTCACAAGTAGCTCAAGGAGAGAAGAAAGTGAAGGAAATGTCCCACAGTGATTACCTTTAAGTTGAAGTGAAGCAAGATGATCATCTCACCGTCACAAGGCTGGAAGAAGGCGTGTTTAATGTTGTTGTACAAGATGTCCACTTTATCTCCTCGAACAGACGTAAATCGGAAACCTGTGGCCAGTTTGGTCCATAAAAAAGTTACCTTAGTTACATGTACATCAATGATGTAGGTGTTTTTATATACATATATATATATATAATTTATGAGAGCACTGTGGCATAGTGGTTAGTTAGCTGACATGCAAAGACAGTGGTCTAGGTTCAGTCCCCAGAACAGGCATGGTTATTTTGTCCTGACCAGTACGGCTCTGAGGCTGACCCAGTCTCATGACAAAGGATACCAAACAATTGTTTAGAAATTATATGTCATGGCCTAGGATATGAGGAGGTTTAACACTTCATACCCCAACAGCAAAATCTGCTATGGGAAAAACTTTTTATATGAATGATTTTAGTCTGGTAAATGAAGGGAGGGTCAAACATGGTTTCCACTGTGATAAAGTCTCTCAAGGACTCGAGGTTTGAACACTGTGAGATAGCAAGAGAACCACAGCAATTCCCCATGATGATGGTATACAATCAGCACCCAAGCCTTACACTGACCTCTTGAGAACTTGTCAGCATATTCAGAATATGTATGTGTTTTGCCTATCAGAATGGAGGCATCTAATTACCGGTCCCCATGTTTTCACTTCATGCTGTACAAGAGTGAGAACTCAAAATGACGTAATTCCAAAACATCGTCATTATAAATCATATGAACTATAAACATTAGCTGGCAAGCAGACTGACAACAACACACACATAAATATAATAAAGCCATGTAAACTATAAACATTATATAAGTTTAGCAACACAAGACAGGAGGTCACAACAACTAGTTTTAATATTTCAGAGGAAAGCCACAGATAATAAATCAACCAAATGATAACCTCTGAGAGTGAGAGAGAGAGAGAGAGAGAGAGAGAGAGAGAGAGCGAGAGAGAGAAGAGAGAGAGAGAGAGGAGAGAGAGAGAGAGAGAGAGAGAGAGAGGAAGAGAGAGAGAGAGAGAGAGAGAGAGAGAGAGAGAGAGAGAGAGAGAGAGAGAGAGAGAGAGAGAGTGTGTGTGTGTGTGGAACAATTAAAGATACCAGAATACGAATACAGAAGGCTAGACAGAGAGAAAGAGAGATAACATTTGACAAAAGAAAAAAATATAAGTACCATTGGTATGAGCTTCCAAAGTACCAGAGATTCTTTTGGACACAATGTTTGGACGGATGTACAAGTCTTTAAGTTTTGGGTTGCCTCTGTTGGGGTTGATGATCAGCGTGTCTTGTTTCACAATGCCCTAGGGAGCAACAAACAAAGATTAGATGCTTTTGGTCAAGGATCACTTTCATTGCACAGACATAATCTCTTCTCTAACAAGCTGTTACCCTTTTTCTTTCTGCCTATTATCTTTTATAAACAGGTCTTAGTCAGATATTACTGAGCTACCAAATAACAGTAGATGGTTCTGCCTGCTTTCTGTTAGCGCTGAATGTTTGCGCTCACCAAACCTGACACCTCACATTGTACCAACTACTTCGGGCGAAGGATCGCAATTGGGAGAATATAAGCCTTACCCTAGTGCGAGGAAATGCAACCTAAAGACTAAATGTCATGGTAGGTCAGACTAGGCCCTAAGCCTTAGTCTGCAACTGGTCTAGGATCGAAGCTCCTACAGGCAGATATTTTTGCTTTGCTGATCTGGCAGCTTCTGCAGCTTGTCTTATTCCAGATGTATTGTTGTTACCTTTCCTCTGGAGTAAACTTGGCAGGTCGAGAGAGGGATCATGCTGCATGGACAACACATGGTCTCTAAATTCAGCCAAGGCTTTGTGCTGTGGTAAGGTCTAACTCCATTTTACAAACTATCGCCCGTCAAGGTGCCTGTCGATTTTCTAGATGCTAGTAGCTATACTTCTATCGGCATATCTCACTGGACCAAGTGCACACCCAAGCTGCTCTACCACTACAAGACTCAGGCATGCGAGAGGAGAAATAAAATGCAGAAAATAAGAAACAACTATACCTCTTTCTCTCTCTCTTCAGCTTCCCTGGTCTTGAACTTTTTCTGAACCTCTTTGATCAGTCGGAAGGCAGTGTTCAGATTGGAAGATGGAGCTAATATCTCTCCTGGTTCTTTAGTGTTGGAGCTGCGATAGGTTCTGTGGAATAACATGTGTAGTATAAACTCTTAATAATGCTAATAATCTCCAAAATATATACTAATCTCAGATAACCTGTTCCTATCCTCCGATCGTCAGTTACATTTTATACATTTGCCCAAACTAAGATGTTGTTTATATGGAAACAAAAATGCCAATCCAATACTGTAGAATGTCTAATGACAGCTCTTCTAAATTATCTACGGTTCCCACACAAAATACTTCAATAAATGCTGATTGGAACAATTCTTCTGCCTTTTATCCCCCAATAGAACACAGATCATCAACCATTGTATGCCAAGCCCTTCTATCCATTGCTTGTAGTTCTATCCATTGCCATCTCTTGTAGTTCTATCCACTGCCATTTCTTGTAGTTCTATCCACTGCCATTTCTTGTAGTTCTATCCATTGCCATTTCTTGTAGTTCTTCTATCCACTGCCATTTCTTGTAGTTCTATCCATTGCCATTTCTTGTAGTTCTTGTATCCGTTGCCATTTCTTGTAGTTCTATCCATTGCCATTTCTTGTAGTTCTATCCATTGCCATTTCTTGTAGTGCTGTCCATTGCCATTTCTTGTAGTTCTATCCATTGCCATTTCTTGTAGTTCTATCCATTGCCATTTCTTGTAGTTCTATCCATTGCCATTTCTTGTAGTTCTATCCATTGCCATTTCTTGTAGTTCTATCCACTGCCATTTCTTGTAGTTCTATCCATTGCCATTTCTTGTAGTTCTATCCATTGCCATTTCTTGTAGTTCTATCCATTGCCATTTCTTGTAGTTCTATCCATTGCCATTTCTTGTAGTGCTGTCCATTGCCATTTCTTGTAGTTCTATCCATTGCCATTTCTTGTAGTTCTTAATCATTGCCATTTCTTGTAGTTCTATCCATTGCCATTTCTTGTAGTTCTATCCATTGCCATTTCTTGTAGTTCTATCCACTGCCATTTCTTGTAGTTCTATCCATTGCCATTTCTTGTAGTTCTATCCATTGCCATTTCTTGTAGTTCTATCCATTGCCATTTCTTGTAGTTCTATCCACTGCCATTTCTTGTAGTTCTATCCACTGCCATTTCTTGTAGTTCTATTCCACTGCCATTTCTTGTAGTTCTATCCATTGCCATTTCTGTAGTGCTTGTCCATTGCCATTTCTTGTAGTTCTATCCATTGCCATTTCTTGTAGTTCTATCCATTGCCATTTCTTGTAGTTCTATCCATTGCCATTTCTTGTAGTTCTATCCATTGCCATTTCTTGTAGTTCTATCCACTGCCATTTCTTGTAGTTCTATCCATTGCCATTTCTTGTAGTTCTATCCATTGCCATTTCTTGTAGTTCTATCCATTGCCATTTCTTGTAGTTCTATCCATTGCCATTTCTTGTAGTTCTATCCATTGCCATTTCTTGTAGTTCTATCCACTGCCATTTCTTGTAGTTCTATCCATTGCCATTTCTTGTAGTTCTATCCATTGCCATTTCTTGTAGTTCTATCCATTGCCATTTCTTGTAGTTCTATCCATTGCCATTTCTTGTAGTTCTATCCACTTGCCATTTCTTGTAGTTCTATCCATTGCCATTTCTTGTAGTTCTATCCATTTTGCCATTTCTTGTAGTTCTATCCACTGCCATTTCTTGTAGTTCTATCCATTGCCATTTCTTGTAGTTCTATCCATTGCCATTTCTTGTAGTTCTGTCCATTGCCATTTCTTGTAGTTCTATCCATTGCCATTTCTTGTAGTTCTATCCATTGCCATTTCTTGTAGTTCTATCCACTGCCATTTCGTGTAGTTCTATCCATTGCCATTTCTTGTAGTTCTTTCCAGATCTTTACCACATTATTCATCGTGCCTCTAATTCTCTACTTTTTTTTTGGCGCTGGCTCGCTTTAAACTCAAGCGTAGTCCATACACACTGCTTCTAGTAGCACTAGACTGGATTTTGCGTGTGGATTTGCTTTTCCTATTAACAGTGTCCCTTGCAATCAGGCAAACCCACTCCCGCTTCAGAGGTACTTGTAATTTACAACCCCAAGTCAAGGATGAGAAGACATTATAGTCCAACTGTCCGGTGTAGGAGTTGAACCTCGGCATCAGCACACAGGATGTTTAAGAATGAGCATTCCTATCCATTCAACCATGATGACCTCCAATTCTCTACTGTATGCCCTCTGATTTTCTTCAACAGTGTCCTAGTCTTCTGTCAAGTATCTATAAAGACTAGAGGGACTGCAGATGGAATAGACAATTTACATATGAAAACAACAGAGGCAGGACATCTGGCTAATTATAGAAGGAAAGTGAGTTGACATGGCAGACAGACATTTTTGTGTAAACCCCCGCCATGAAGATTCAAACACATACCACTGAGCAAGCTTGCCGGTTAATGCACTACCACAGCACCTAAATATAAGTTCACTGAAAGAAATAATTTTTTTTCCGCTCACTTTGAAACTCAAGCGTAGTCCATACATGCTACTTCTAGTAGCACTGGACTGAATTTTGCGTGTGGATTAGCTTTCCCTATTACCAGTGTCCCTCACTCTCATGTGAACCAACTCCGACTTCTGAGGTACTTGTAATTTATGTCCCCAAGTCAAGGACGAGAAGTCAACATTATAGTCCAGCTCACCGGTTTAGGGGCTTGACTCAATGAAAATCAATGCACAAAGTGACTTTTCAATAACAATACAATGACACAGTGACGCTACTTTTCAATGACAATACGACGACACAGTGACACTACAATGACACTGATGCTACAATGACGCTACTGTCACTCTGGCGCTACTAGTGGCTGGTCACTTAACTCGTATGCTAGATCGCAGACTCCCTAAACATTTTTTACGGCGAGCTGCGTTGTGGTAAACGCTCCCAAGGCGGGCAGAGGCAACACTTTAGACACTCTGAAAATCTCACTGAAAGCTTTTGAAATTCATCCTGACACCTGGGAGACTGCTGCTAAAGACCGTAATTCATGGCATGCATCATTACATAAGGGTGCAGTCACTTGTGAAGCAACCAGGACTGCAAGAGCTGTTAAGAAAAGGCTGGACAGAAAAACCACTGCAGGAGATTCTCCTCCTGGAATGTCAAGCATTCTTTGCCCTCATTGTCAAAGAACATTTCAAGCCAAAATATGCCTTATCAGCCATCTTAGAACTCACGGCTCCATACTTTCAACCCCACTGGATGTAATGAATGGTCATCATCATTCTTGATGGACAAACAACACAATGACAGTGACAATACAATGGCACAGTGACAATACAATGACACTACAACTTACATTTCCTTCAAAAAAGTCAGATCTGGGTTAGGGAAGCTGCCTTCATTTCTGCCCAGCGTGGAGCCAGGATGGAAGAAATTGATTCTCAGGTATGTGTACTCGCCCTCCACGGACTGGCTGATATTCTGTTACATAGGAGGGACGGGTTTGACAATTATTTCAACAACTAAAGGACGTTTTCACACACATTAACATGCATTGGGCACAAGGTGCTAGACCCATGTTTGTACAGGTGAACCGGCACTCAGAGGGTGATGTGGTCAGCATCACACCAGCGAGTTTACTTCCCAAGACATCTCCTGGTACCCATTTTAGGCTGGGTTGACCTGACAGCCCAGGTCCATTTTTAAAAATCCAAATTGACCTAGCAGTGGATCAAACCCTCGACCTCAGGGTCAGCAGGCAATGTCTTGCCACCATGCTTACTAATCTCCCCTCAACAAATAGTGC
The DNA here is from genome assembly GCA_014155875.1 of Cepaea nemoralis. Lineage (NCBI taxonomy): Eukaryota > Metazoa > Mollusca > Gastropoda > Stylommatophora > Helicidae > Cepaea > Cepaea nemoralis. Next base: position 983,650 of record JACEFZ010022245.1, read on the forward strand.
CCATCATAACAAAAGTTAGTTGCGTATCCATTACAACATCTTGCCTTGTCACATTTCTGTCACAGAATAATAATAATAATAATAACAATAATGACAGCCTCCTTCAATTATATCTGACTACAGGCTAATATGCCGGATGAGCAGTGAGCCCTCCAGCCACACAGTCTAGTGCTCCCTTTCTGCGAGTTCTTAGTCCCTCTGCTTGTTTATGTGGTCTCCTGTCACCTACTTCAAGCTGATTCCTCACAGTGTGTCTCCATGTAGCACAGTCACAAGTCTTGTCTTCTCAGGTGGTGGTGTCTCAACTTTACCATGTCTCACTAGCACATATCTCTGAATCTTAAGTGTCAACGTTCAATTATTCTATTACTGTCTACCAGCTTCTTCTTTTGCCCTCACGACTCTTAATAGAGTATAGTCCCACAACCTCAAGACTCCTAATAGAGTATGGACTCCTAATAGAGTATAGTCCCACAACCTCAAGACTCCTAATAGAGTATAGTCCCACAACCTCATGACTCCTAATAGAGTATAGTCCCACAACCTCAAGATTCCTAATAGAGTATGGTCCCACAACCTCAAGATTCCTAATAGAGTATAGTCCCACAACCTCAAGACTCCTAATAGAGTATGGTCCCACAACCTCAAGACTCCTAATAGAGTATAGTCCCACAACCTCATGACTCCTAATAGAGTATAGTCCCACAACCTCATGACTCCTAATAGAGTATAGTCCCACAACCTCAAGATTCCTAATAGAGTATGGTCCCACAACCTCAAGATTCCTAATAGAGTATAATCCCACAACCTCAAGATTCCTAATAGAGTATAGTCCCACAACCTCAAGATTCCTAATAGAGTATAGTCCCACAACCTCAAGATTCCTAATAGAGTATAGTCCCACAACCTCAAGATTCCTAATAGAGTATAGTCCCACAACCTCAAGATTCCTAATAGAGTATAGTCCCACAACCTCAAGATTCCTAATAGAGTATAGTCCCACAACCTCAAGATTCCTAATAGAGTATAGTCCCACAACCTCAAGATTCCTAATAGAGTATAGTCCCACAACCTCAAGATTCCTAATAGAGTATAGTCCCACAACCTCAAGATTCCTAATAGAGTATAGTCCCACAACCTCAAGATTCCTAATAGAGTATAGTCCCACAACCTCAAGATTCCTAATAGAGTATAGTCCCACAACCTCAAGATTCCTAATAGAGTATAGTCCCACAACCATACACACCAAGCCCTTGTAGGTCAGTCTCTGGCTAGTAGTATACTGCCTGACATTTGTTCTATGCTCTGAGATATCCAGCCTCTGACCAGCCCTCTTTAGCTGGATACTGCCTGACATTTGTTCTATGCTGTGAGATATCCAGCCTCTGATCATCCCTCTTTAGCTGGATACTGCCTGACATTTGTTCTATGCTCTGAGATATCCAGCCTCTGACCAGCCCTCTTTAGCTGGATACTGCCTGACATTTGTTCTATGCTGTGAGATATCCAGCCTCTGATCATCCCTCTTTAGCTGGATACTGCCTGACATTTGTTCTATGCTGTGAGATATCCAGCCTCTGATCATCCCTCTTTAGCTGGATACTGCCTGACATTTGTTCTATGCTGTGAGATATCCAGCCTCTGATCATCCCTCTTTAGCTGGATACTGCCTGACATTTGTTCTATGCTGTGAGATATCCAGCCTCTGATCATCCCTCTTTAGCTGGATACTGCCTGACATTTGTTCTATGCTGTGAGATATCCAGCCTCTGATCATCCCTCTTTAGCTGGATACTGCACATCCTTTTCAGTTTGCATCCAACTAGATAGAAAATGCAGACAAGAAAATCCGGCTGCTGTTGAGGCTGAAGTACAAGCGTTGATTTTCGAGAATTCGCTAGACGGTGACGCGGTCATCTACACAGATGGGTCGGTCGTCCGACATGTGAGAAGCTCATGGGCCTTTACAGCTCGGGCCGGAGGGAGAATTGTGAAGGAGGACTCTGGTGCTTTCACTGAAACCACAAGTAGCCTGACCATGGAAGTCATGGCAGTAAGTAAAGCAATAACATGGCTCGAGACACAGACATTCACTAGGGCTTGTTTCCTTAGCGACTCAATGAACATGATCAAGAGGATAGAGGAGGGGTCGATCCGAAGAGAGTGGTTGCTGCCTCTGAAGCGGTCTCGGCTGGCAAAGATTAGTTTCATCTTCGTGCCAGGTCATGCGGGAGTACAAGGAAATGAGCGGGCTGACAAGCTAGCAGGTGAGGCTACTGTGGAGGGCGGACGCGCCATGGACCAGGCTGACATTCTGAATGCTCTACGAGAAGTGAGACTTTTGCGAGAACCAAGTGATGACTGTGAATCTACAACAATGGCCAGACTGCGGGAGCAGCAAATTAAAAGAGGGGTGGCCAAACAAGAACACTACGCAGGAAGCCAAAGAAGATTGATAAACCAACACAGAACTGGCGTCGTTAGCCGCTACACGCTGCAGGATTTGCTGAGGAGGGGATCCGAGCACTTATGGACTGAATGGTTCGATGTGCAACGAGGATGATCTGTCGACTAACTAACTAACTAACTAACTGCCTGACATTTGTTCTATGCTGTGAGATATCCAGCCTCTGATCATCCCTCTTTAGCTGGATACTGCCTGACATTTGTTCTATGCTGTGAGATATCCAGCCTCTGATCATCCCTCTTTAGCTGGATACTGCCTGACATTTGTTCTATGCTGTGAGATATCCAGCCTCTGATCATCCCTCTTTAGCTGGATACTGCCTGACATTTGTTCTATGCTGTGAGATATCCAGCCTCTGATCATCCCTCTTTAGCTGGATACTGCCTGACATTTGTTCTATGCTGTGAGATATCCAGCCTCTGATCATCCCTCTTTAGCTGGATACTGCCTGACATTTGTTCTATGCTCTGAGATATCCAGCCTCTGACCAGCCCTCTTTAGCTGGATACTGCCTGACATTTGTTCTATGCTGTGAGATATCCAGCCTCTGATCATCCCTCTTTAGCTGGATACTGCCTGACATTTGTTCTATGCTGTGAGATATCCAGCCTCTGATCATCTCTCTTTAGCTGGATACTGTCTGACTTTTGTTCTATACTCTGAGATATCCAGCCTCTGCACATCACTCTTTAGATGGATAATGCCTAACATTTGTTCTATGCTCTGAGATATCCAGCCTCTGACCAGCCCTCTTTAGCTGGATACTGCCTGACACTTGTTCTAGGCTGTGAGATATCCAGCTTCTGACTACCCCTCCTTAGTTTCCTTTTATGACAAGCTCAGGTCTAGTGTTACTATTCTCTACTTCCCTTTTAGGACCCCGGTAAAACATGGGCAAGTGTCTACCAACTGCCCATTCAGAATGTCCTTTGAAATATGTCCATCTGGCATATGGCCAAGCCATTGCATTCTACATAAAGAATGCATGTCCAAGGTCATTTGACCAGTGTGAGAGTACTTCAGCATTTATCATTCCCTCCAAGAGATGGCAACAATAAAAGACAAACTCATAAAATTGGAAGTGGAAGGTGTTACGTCACTTCATTTGACCAGTGTGAGAGTACTTCAGCATTTATCATTCCTTCCAAGAGATGGCAACAATAAAAGACAAACTCATAAAATGGGAAGTGGAAGGTGTTACGTCACTTCATTTGCTTGGTACAGGTGCTCCTAGTGTCAGTACTGTACAACAGAGATGATGGCACCAGCTGTATATGCCATATACTTTATCACATAAACAAACATCCAATCCATTAATTCTATGTTAATAAAGACAGCCAACGCTGCGGCAAAGGGTTCACATACATAATTCACAATCCCGCATATGCGTACGAAACAGCTATAGGCAATTTGGAAGTAGAACGCCTTGCATTGATTTTTCATACAATGGTATGAGTGCCAGTCGTTCAGAAAGCAATGGCAAACTACTGAACATAAACTTGCCAAGAAATCACAAACAGCCAAAAAATACTGGGGTTGACTGACGTCCTGCAAAGGATATGCAACTAACTAAATAAAGACAAGTACACAGCAATGTCAAGCAAAACAGCAATTTCAATACCTTGATTGTTGAAATGTGAAATGGTGTTGGTGTTCCGAAGATGGGAAGAACCAGTGTCTCGTACTTTTTATCTGCAAATGGGAAAGTATCAAGTAACAGTATAGCATCAGTTAATACCTATATGCAATGAGAAAGTATCAAGTTACAATATTGCATCAATTAACACTCATCTACAAACAGCATCTTTCTTCTCCTGCTGCCCTCATCCGAGCAACCATTGGCCTCAACCAAAGGACACCAAGCCGTCCCTTTTGATTCGTCCATTGTTGGCTGGAGTTGACAGATAAAGTTTTCAATGGAATGGGGCAGCCAGCCCCTTGCCAACCTTCATCACCCCACCCCACCCACCTCTGACGCATAGCTGGTTACAGTGTTGCTTTTCTTTGCTTCCCCTCATACAAGGAATGAATCACAGAAACACGAGACGAATCAGTAAGACATACTAGAACACAATCACACAAGTTTGCAGCCAAAGCCTTTGTCAGTACTCAAATAACAAACACACCTTGACACTGCTTGAAAAACTCTACATGAAAATAACACAAACTCAAACAATAAACTTTTAATCAATATTAAAGAAACTGACTGAACATTGACAGAATACAAAGATGAAACAATAGCAGTTCATAATAACACAGGACAACTATCTAACTTTAGTATCTGCTCAAGTTTTCAACAGATGTTTATGCTGGTCTTTCAGTCGTCTTGTTTTTACACTACTCTATAGGCAGTGAGTTAACGGTATCCAATGGCAGATGCTGCAGAAATGTGAAGTATTAGGCCTTCATATATTCAAGGCCAAGACATGAGGTGGAGTGGCTAGTTCTCTTTCTTCCTCACTGCCTCTCCTTCCCAGGGTTGAATGTGGTACTTGCAATGAGCAATTAAAGACAGAGAGGACATGGCAAAGGGTAGGAGGTTGTGGCGTGAGTTGCATGAGAGCCTATGTTAAATGTGTTGGTGTGTGAAATGATATGTAAACAGGTGGGAGGTTGATAGTTTGGTGTGAAATCTGTGGTAGTTTATTAGTGATGTGTGAAATTGTGGCAGTTGGTGTGTAAACAGGTGGGAAGTTGATAGTTTGGTGTGAAATGTGTGGTAGTTTATTAGTGATGTGTGAAATTGTGGCAGTTGGTGTGTAAACAGGTGGGAAGTTGATAGTTTGGTGTGAAATGTGTGGTAGTTTATTAGTGATGGGTGAAATTGTGGCAGGTGATGTGTAAACAGGTGGGAGGTTGATAGTTTGCTGTGAAATGTGTGGTAGTTTATTAGTGATGTGTGAAATTGTGGCAGGTGATGTGTAAACAGGTGGGAGGTTGATAGTTTGGTGTGAAATGTGTGGTAGTTTATTAGTGATGTGTGAAATTTTGGCAGTTGATGTGTAAAAAGGTAGGAGTTTAATATTTGGATGTGAAATATGTGGTAGTTTATTAGTGATGTGTAAAATGGCAGAAGTTTTACTTTTTTTTTCCCGCTTGCTTTTAACAAGCGTAGTCGATACACACTACTACTAGTAGCACTGGACTGAATTTTGCCAGTGGATTAACTTTCCCTATTACCAGTGTCCCTCGTCATCAAGCGAACCCACCCCGACTTCAGAGGTACTTGTAATTTACGGCCCCAAAGTCAATGACGGGAAGTCAACATTTTAGTCCAACTGCCCGGTGTAGGAATTGAACCCTTTATCCCAGCTTTACATTTGATGTGTAAAATGGCAGAAGCTTTACATTTATTGGTGCTGGTAGTTAAAAGTCAATGTGTAAAATACTAGGGGGATACATGTCACATAATATGATGGTAGCATAATATTAATGTGTGAAATGGGAGTTCAGTTTATGAAATACTATGATCAATGTGTGAACACCATGTTCACCTCTGTAGACGACTGGAAGAAAATGAGCCTGGCATTACATTCTGAGGAAGCCATGGTAGCAAATTTGCTTGCCAGCCCAAGTGGTAACGTTTTGGAACCCACTTCAAGGCACAGATTGTATCCCCACAGAGTCAACTTGAGCTGTGAAACAAAGGTAGGATACAGCCCACATCACCCATTGAGTGCCGATTTATCTAAACATATGGGGCTAGCACCATATGCTTTGTGGTGTGAAAAGGGGTCCTTTACCACATCCAGTATATGCCAGAATGGCATTAACATGGGGTCAGAACCCTTTCATTGTCTCTGCAGTAGAGAAAGTATGTCTTACCAACAAACAGTTTCAAGTCCTTGCACTCTGATTCGTCGGGAAAATGGCTGACATTTTTGTATGAAACATTTGATTTCTTGGACCTAAAGAACATAAGCAGATATACAAATTTAGTAACAGCCGATAAAATTAAATCACATATTGTATAACGAAAATCTCACTCCCCACATGAGTTCACGTACATTCTGACTCCAATCCTCAACACTTCTCACTCACCATAGTCCTCACAACTTTCTCACTCCCATGTCTTCACATCACTTTCTCACTCCCATCACTTTCTCACTCCCATGTCCTCACATCGCTTTCCCACTCCCATGTCCTCACAACACATTCTCACTCCCATGTCCTCACATCACTTTCTCACTCCCATGTCCTCACATCACTTTCTCACTCCCATGTCCACACAACAAATTCTCACTTCTATGTAATCACAACAAATTCTCACTCCTATGTCCTCACAACAAATTCTCACTCCCATGTCCTCACAGCCGGTCTCCCTGGCCTAGGCGTTAGCGACTTTCTCCGTAATCCCGTATACTCTCGCGAGTAACGTGACGACGGCGAGAATCGGTAGCGGTTCTGGCTGTGCAGGTAACTTACGGGGTATGTGAGCCAGTCGCTCAGAAAGTAATGGCAAACTGCTGAGCATAATCTTGCCAAGGAATCAACAATCACTGAAAGATGCTTGTATTTGTATTTATTTTTATGTCCTCACAACACTTTCTCACTCCCATGTCCTCACATCACGTTCCCACTCCCATGTCCTCACATCACTTTCCCATGTCCTAACACTTTCTCAACCCCATGTCCTCACAACACTTCCTCGCTCCCCATGTCCTCACAACATTTTCTCACTCCCTGTGTACTCACAACACTCCTCACACACAAGACCACCCTCTCATGTAGATCACATAAATGCACATACTTCTTGTCTTCTCCTCCGGTCTTGATCCCTCTCAGTCTTTCCTTAGCCTCCTCATTCAGTCTTATTGCCAGTTCCTTCTGGTGCTGCTGCCTCTTCTCTTCTGACGGTGCTTCAGTCTAAAATTTCCACAATAACCACAAGATTAGACCATGCATTGACTCACAGTGATTTAAAAAAGAAAAATACAGCATGCATGCGTGTTGTCCCCAGGCCTCTTAAACTTATACACAGAAAGAATTTTTAAACAATTTTAACTGCCTTCAATGAAAGAAACGTTAACCTTAGTTCCATGTAGCGTCAGAGGCAAGGGACAGTGATTTAGAATAAGATATGGAAATTGTGGCAAACAGGACAAGAAGAGTTAACCAAAAAAAGCAGCTTAATACGCAAGTTGCTAGATGATGTCACAGCATACTATGTCACTAAAGTTTAGTTAGGTTTTGGGATGATCATAAAGGCGGTCGCACAAATAACACTGAAATATGAACGCAAATATCCAGCAGAAAGACGTAGCCCACATGCCATCAAGTACTCCAGGAAGATAAGGAAACAAGGGCACAGTCTGCATTACGGAGAACGATCGGAAGATGAAGGTTTAACGCAGAGAAAGTGAGGAAAGTATACTGCATCAGAACTTGTCGGTTGATTGTCAAACAGAGGTCATGGCATCAGCACACACACAGCTCTGCGTAAGTAGTTACTCGTCATTGATCAAAATAAAAGGATGGAATCGGACTCGACAGTTAACATTGAATATTTACTAATGATTATTTATTATATTTCACCGGCCCTCCCATCAACATGGGAACTGTGACGTTGTTACACTGTGCAGACGATTGCCACCAATAAAGTTGTATTCGACGTGGAACGCCAACGTTGCTGAATTCATTTTCGTTAATATTGATTTTGGGTTCTGTTGATCTGCGTTGTTGTTTGACTGGATGGCGAGCGTAATATAAGAGAGAACCATCATAGCACTTAGGTATGTTGATGGTACTGTGTTACCAGCAGAAAATGAGCAAGAGTTACAAAACCTAGTGAAACAAGAAAACAGGCATAGTGCACAATGTTGCTTAGATATTAATATCCAAACAATGAAAATTGATAATTAGCAGTGGAAAGGAGAGGTCATCAATGAACATCCAGTAAACGGGGAGGTACTAGAACAAGTAACAGATGTCTTTTATCTTGGACATGTAATAACAGATGATGGCAGAAGTGCAACAGAAATCAAAGAGAATAGGAATGGCCAAAATTGTTTTCAACAACATGAAATCAGTATTACGTGTAGATTAACCGTATTAAAAATGAGAATTGTCAAATGTGTATATTCTTCTTCTTCTTCTGCATTCATCCGGAGTTTTTTTTTCTGGACATGACTGCGTTGTGCCTGTTTACAGCAAAGCTGTGTTCTTGCGCCGTTAGGTCGACACATCCGACTTCTGAGGGCATTTGTTGACTGGGTTAACCCTCCCGGAGGTTTCTTAGGACGTTTTGACTCTCACAAATGTGTATATTCAACACTACTCTATAGCGCAGAAGCATGGACAATGAACAAGCAATTACAAAGTCGAATAGAGGCCCTGGGGATGTGGATATACAGAATATGGTGAATTTTACGGAAATAAAAAACAATCAAATACAGAGGTTCTAGAAAAACTGGTAATGAAAATAGTGTTGATGAAAGAAATAAAAAAGAGGCAAGGCAAGTGAAATATTTTGGCCACATTAAAAGACAAAAGGCAAGGTTGAAGGCAAGAAAGCAAGAGGTAGACAATAATACAAGTGGGAAGATAATATCAAAAGATGGACGAACAGCAGTCTGATAGAATGTACAATAAACACGAGAGACAGTGTTGAAGATCCATTGCAGCCAACCTTCATTATGGAGATGGCACCTGATTGAGACAATGCATAAAACAGAAGGTTTTCAGTAGATGTCAAAATACATATCGTCATCAAGTACCTTGATAATGGGTGTAGGCAACCATGCTTCACAGAATGTCGAAATTCTTGCATGTTACATAGAAACAGTTTTAACATAGCTATGAAATTCTTCCGTGACAACTGAGTAATGTAATAAATCAATCCCTTACGCCACAACGAATGTCGGCTGCAAAGGATCCTTTCGTCAGGAACGACCAATATCAGATTCACTTTTGTGCCAAGGAGTATAGGTGTAATAAGTCATAAATGAGCAGATAGGTTGGCTGGCTTAGCTACTGTGGTGTGGACAATCCCCCCCCCCCCCCCACAAGGGAGGCAAGGTGATAAAATGATTGCTTTGACTCCGAAAGGATGACCAGACAGCAAAAACATCAGGCCAAAAGGAGTGAGGTTAAACAGGGAATAGTCAACCAACACTAGAGAAAAAATGCCAAGAGAAAAAATGTGCAGTGAGATGGTCTGTGGACTAACAGTTCAATGTGCAGTGAGATGGTCTGTGGACTAACATTTAATGTGCAGTGAGATGATCTGTGGACTAACAGTTTGATGTGCAGTGAGATGACCTGTGGACTAACAGTTCAATGTACAGTGAGGATGTTCTGTGGATTACCTACCTATGGTCACCAAATAAAGATTGTTCGTTCGTTCATAATGTGTATTAGAGAAATTATGTCAAGCATACATCAACAATTGCCACTGGCAGTCTTACCCTCGTCCTGCCCTCCACCATAGCAGTTCTTCTCCCTCTTCCAAGCAATTGTTCTGCCTCCTTCTCTAATTCATTCTCCTCCTCTTCTTCTTCCTCCTCATCATCATCATCTTTCAGAAATATACCAATGTTTTTCAACCTCTTCTTTGTAGTTGTGAGAACTGTGGCTGGGGCACCCTAAGAGGATCAAACAAAATCATGTGGTCAATGAAAATTGACCCTGGAAGTGGTAAGGGCTCAGATCAACAAGAAAAATACAGAATAAAATAACACAGACAACTACATATGTATGTACGTCAAGTGACAAGTATGAGTGGCGGTCAATAAGCAATGCCTCATAATTTATTTCATTCAATAGGCAAATTGAAATAAAGCCCTGTCTACTTCAAAAATGTATTTCTCAATGTACTCTTCGTTATAGTTTTTGTCCATCTTCTACCAAGGGCATGTATCCCCGCACAGTAAACATTTATGTCCTTTTTCCTAAACCATTGGTGTGTAGCTCATTTAAGGGTCTCTGTGTTCTTAAAGTGAATAACCCAGGTCTTTAATGATGGTCTGGGCACTGCCTTTACTAATGGACAACATGGAACACAGTTCATCCGCCGGTCACCATGAATGATATGATCAACCCCATGAATGTTGTGTGGAATCAATGCGGTTGACGGACGGACAGTCCGTTTTGCATCAGCCAGTGAGGTTTGACCTACTTCAGCTTCGTCAAGACGTACCCAATATCGGACAGTGCTAACATCCACTGTTGAATCTCCATAAACAATACTCAAATGTTTATGGATGAGAATCTGGGTCTCACCTTCAGCACTGAGGAATTCTATGACATTGCGTTGCTTTAACCGAACTTCTTTGGCGGCCATTTTCAAACCGTTACTGTTGCACAACCTGTAACTGAAACAGGTTGGTAGTGATATTCAGTGCAAAAGAGTGTTTGAGGAATCCCACTAAATTAATAAATTGCACACTGATAAAGTATTTACACAGATAAACAAATAGGAGGCATTACTTATTGACCATCCCTCTTACCTAGATTAACTGATAGGCAAGGTGATATACATATGCATTACCTGACATTTAGACAATCTGACAGATTGTCATATATGTACAGTATGAGACAAGCAGGCTGACATAGACAACACTGAAACAGATTAATCATCCAACACATACAAATTTGACACACAGACTAACACAATCATAGATTTGACATAGAATGAACATTTATAGAATATATGAAAAACATACTGACACAATATAAATTACAGTAACTGGCATACACACTGACACAGATTGTATGACAGACTGACAATATAGATTACAGTATCTGACATACACACTGACACATACATATTACACTATCTGACATACAGACACTAGATTACAGTATTTGATATATATATATAATATATATATATATATATATATATATATATATATATATATATATATATATATATATATATATATATATACATACATACATACATATGACACAGACTGGCAATATAGATTACAGTATCTTACATACACAAGATTACAGTATCTGACATACATATATACACTCTCTCTGACATACAGACTGACACATACATGTTACACTATCTGGCACATAATGACTCAAGATTATATGACACACAAACCGAAAGATACATAGAAAATATGACACAGACCAACAGACATAGATATCAGACACAGACTGACACATATAAATCACGGTATCTGACATACTGGCTGACATTGATAAAGCACCCCTCTCTCCACCCCACCCCTTTCTCTCCCTGTCTCTCTTACTCTGTACCTCATTTACAAGCACTGTGTCTCCTAAGAACAAAGCAACAGTTTTGTTACCGCCCTTGATGTCTGCGAAGCCAACACTCACGTTGAACACCATGCCTGGAGAAAGCAAACAAAAAATACCAACATTCACGCTAACACAATGCCTGAAAAAAAAAACATGGAAATGCCAACCCTCAATGTGGCAATAGTTATCAAAATGTAGCACCAGTTGGGGGTTGGGCAGCTTCAAGGCTTCTTCTCCCTCTGCCTTTCGTCTCCCGGTAAGCGTGTGGGTTGGGGGATGGGTGGGTGGGGCATGTATGTGTGCCTGGGGGGGGGGGGGGGGGTATGGGTGGGGGATATGTCTCATAACATGGTAATATGCATTGTTTATGGTTACAACATTCACTTGACAATGTTTTTTCCCCTATGTGAATGTATCATGCACTATTGATGAACGAAAGATGAGCAATTGGAAGGGCTGAACGTAAGACGGGCCTGCGTGCCCAATTTGTGACCCTTTAAAAATAGAATTCAATCAATCAATCACTCAATAAATCAATCAATCCCAATGGAACAAGACCCTCAACCAACTCAAACCAAGCCCTGTGTAGACTTGCTCATGAATGCTTGGGATGTGCAGCTGAAGTTTTCCATGGGATGGGGTAGCTGACATTATTATGCAGTAACATAGTATATGTGAAGGTTGAACTCTACACCCCTACAGAGGTAGTTGCTACCAAGGATTGCTTTACATTACAGACAGCCATACCCATTATTTCATATGTGCTCAAAAGCACTTATGCACATCTGAATGCAAGGTTTATGGTAAAATATAAAAAATTAATTGGATACAAAAGAAAACAGACCTATCTAATTCAATATTGAAGATTAGCTTATTAAGACAAATAAAACAGGAAAATAAATATTTTGAGTATGTAAAAAGTATGAAGAGTGGAAGTGTTAGCGCTGATGATAGTGAATTTTGCAGGTAATGTCATGAATGTGGCCGGACATGGGTTTGACAACTGGGCCGTCTGCAAAATTGAGGGAAAAGCTGGCCAGGTATTCCCTCATGAATTCAGGCCTATCAAATGTGATGGTGCTATCACAGACCTCTTGCAGGAAACTGCCTCAGGACAACAACAACAAGACATGAATATCTGGAACAGGTCATTATGGAGGAATGTATACTGGCAAAACAGAAGGAACACAATGTAGATGGATTCAAGGTGTGATAGATAATGTACACACGACAGCAACCAAGGCAGGATGTCAGGCTTAAGACAATGACGATTGGAAGGACACGGGAGGAAAGTTTTGCACAGGACACATCACCAGATGATGATGATGATGTTTCTTTGTTGTCCAGGCCAAGAAACTCTGGCTTGAGATGTTAGAGAAACAGATCCAAATCTCCCCGTCACAATCTGGACAAAGATCTGTAAAAATCACATGGCTGACACCACCTTTAAAAGACCAGCAGCAGCTACACAAAGACAACCAAGCAACAAACAAACACAGCAATGAAGTACCTTTCTTTGCTGGAGCTCTTGTCTTTGGAGCGATGAGGAGAGAAGCTTCCCTAAACTCAATTCCCATGGCAAATCCAAAACTTTTGATGAGATTGTCCTCAAGTTCTGGGTGTTCTTTCTTAACAGTTGCTAAGCCTGCATCAAATACTTCACTCAGTTTGACACCTGTTATGAATAGGAAAAAATTAATGATAAGCATGCATAAGAATAGATTACAATGTTAAGCAAGAATAGGATTTAATAAAAGATCAGCATGAATGGGATTTGATAAAAGATCAGTATGAATAGGATTTAATAAAAGATCAGCATGAATGGGATTTGATAAAAGATCAGCATGAATAGGATTTGATAAAAGATCAGCATGAATGGGATTTGATAAAAGATCAGCATGAATGGGATTTGATAAAAGATCAGCATGAATAAAAATTGATGCAAGCATGAATAATAATTAAAAGATAAGCATGAATAGAAATACGAAGGTGAGTCAATAAGTCAGTCACACAGTTCTGTGGGATGTCAGGTAAATGTCGGTGTTTTCTACAGGTGTCATTAGGTGACAGCAACATCAAACTTTATATTCCCGTTCATCAGGTGGCGCTGTGTGTCTCGTCAGGTGGCGCTGGGTGTCTCATGCGCATGCACATCGCATAAACAAAAATGGCGACTATACTTACGGAGTGTACAACCAAAGAGCAACATGCTGTTGTGCGTTTTTTGTGGGCAAAAGGATTGTCTGCAAAAAACATTCATATGGAAATGCTTCCTGTTTATGCTGACCAATGTTTGTCCCATAAAGCGGTGCATAGCTGGGTAGAAAAATTTTCTCAAGGACGCTCTAAAATTGTTGATGAAATCCAATCTGATCATCCTGTTGAGATTGCAACAGAAGCATCTGTGCAGCGGGTGGAGGAGATGATTAGAGGTGACAGGTGAGTAACGATAGACTCTGTTGCATCTGCAATAGCGTGCTCACATGGTTCAACATACAGCATAATGCATGATCGAAGAAGACGTCTAGGACTGCTGACTAGAGAAGTGTTGCTTCTTCATGACAATGCCAGACCACATCCGGCTTGATTAACTCAGGAGAAAATTAACCAACTAAGGTTGAAGTTCTGGAACTTAGTCTATGCAGCCAGTTTGGGAGGACTGATCAAATGATGGGATAAGTGCATCAATGTTGGTGGAAATTATGTTGAAAAATAAAGGGATAATGTATGTAAAAATGTATGTATAAAATATAAGAAATAAAGGGATAATGTATGTATAAAAATAACTGGTTTCAAGTTATCATATTTAGTTATTTTTCTACATTTGTGACTTACTTATTGATTTCCCCTCGTGGATAAAAGGTAAACATATAGCAATAATTTTTTATTTAAAAGCACCACATACAAATCTTCTGAAGCTGAACAATTCCACTCTCTTTGGGAGCATCATAAGAAGGAGAAAACTGGAGTATGTAATGACAATGGAAAAATTGGAGGGGAAGAGAGACAAGGAAAGACCAAGGAGAAGATGCTAGACAGTTTGACATCATGACAAGGAGGAACATGGTTCAGAAACTGTTGGCAATACATGATACAGAAGGGCATTGGTGTTCATATCTCTCCACAGATCTCGGTCCTTGGTGTTCTGGATCAATTCAGAAAGATTTACACCAACAATTTAGTTCAGCTGACAAGCAATTTACAATGTAAATTCGCCTAAGCTGTCAAGTAATTTACAATGTGAATTAGGCAGAGCTGAGAAGCAATTTACAATATTATGCCTGAGTTGAAAAGCAATTTACAATGTGAATTTGCCTGAACCAGCAAGCAGTGTATGGACAAAGGAGGAACATAACACTTATAGTAAACATCCACAGAACACAAAATCCACACAACCCACATACCATGCTGCAGTTTTGCAATGACCTCCTCCTCAATCTGAATCAGAAACTCATACAGCTTCTGCACGGATTCAGCTGGGTTGACAAGCAGCGTGCGGACAATGTTGGAGCAGTACGACTTGTAGCGAACGCCCATGGCACACACAATCGTATCAAACTGGAGGTTATTTTCATCACTGTAATTAATATGTACATATGCGTGAATATTTTACAAGTACACAAAACTGATACATGATTGTCTCACACTGGATGTTTCTTTTGATACTGCAATTACGTTATAACATTTTACAGTTACATAAATTACATGAGTTACTTGACATGTTATATGAGATAAGAGTTACATGATGAATTATGTGAAATTCTACAGGATGGGTTGAAATGCAGCAGTGACATGGTTCTCTTTGAATAACCATATTGTCAACACTCCAACACCAACTGTAAATCTGTGTTCAGAGACTGTGGAAAGAACGCAGGCAATGAATTACCTGGGGATACGTTTTAATCTAAGCCTTGCTTATAATGAGCACATAGACCAGGTGATAACAAAGGCCAAGCGGGGTTTGGCTATGATGCGGGTGATGGCATCAGCAAACTGAGCAGCGCCATCTATGTCTTCTATATGAGGGTCTGGTCATGTCTGTTTTTGAGTATGCGATGGCGATCCTGACTCTCAGCCATAAGCAGATGGAAAGGATACAGAACGAAGCTATGCATATTATTCTTGGATGTACTAGAGATACAACATGCAGGGTGATGTGCTATCGTTTTGATTTTCCAACCATTGGAGACAGAATACAAATTTGCAGAGCACGTGCCTACCTCCGAGTCAATGCAAACACACAACATCCACTGCATAGTGAAATTAAGAAGGCAAAGGGCAGCAGGAAGAGGAAGGTCATGGATGGGTCAGGCCGAAGACATTCTTCAACAGGTGTGTTCACTTGAGGCCTTAGAACCATGCGAGGAGTGGGTATAAGTTCCAACAGATTTCTGTACATTCATTTCAGTTTGCATCTAACTAGACAGAAAATGCAGACAAGAAAATCCGACTGCTGTGGAGGCGGAAGTACAAGCACCGATCTTCAAGAATTTGTTAGACGGTGATGCTGTCATTTACACAGATGGGTCAACGAGTGAGAAGTTCATGGGCCTTTACGGCTCAGGCCAGAGGCAGAATTGTGAAGGAGGATTCTGGTGCTTTTGCTCTGACCACAAGTAGCCTGACTATGGAAGTCGTGGCAGTAAGTAAAGCAATAACATGGCTCGAGACACAGACATTCACTAGGGCTTGTTCCTTTAGCGATTCAATAAGCATGCTCAAGAAGATAGAAATGGGGCGGATCCAAAGAGTGGTTGCTGTCTCTAGAGCGGTCTCAGCTGGCAAAGATTAGTTTCATCTTTGTGCCAGGGCATGCGGGTGTACAAGGAAATGAGCGGGCTAACAAGCTCGCAGGTAAAGCTACTGTGGAAGATAGACACGTCATGGACCAGGCAGACATTCCGAATGCTTTATGAGAAGTAGATCGTTCGCAAGAACCAAGTGATGACTGTGACGAATCTACAACCATGGTGAGGCTGCGAGAACAGCAAATTTACCCTTTACAGGGCAGGCGCGTGTCCGTTTTTTAGCCCTGAACGGGCAAGATTTACTACAAGTTCGGTAAAATTTCGGGTTGCGTTAGTAAAAACATCACAAATAAGGTGTTAGTCAACCGATTTTAGTTAAATAAACAACACAATGAAGGGAAAAGCATGCAGAATATGTTACTCACGTGATTATTGCCGGTTATCCATATATGAATACAAATATTTACGAAATACAGTTATTGTTTGTGATTTTCAGTCATCTATACGGCAATTTACAAACACATTTGCAGAATCATAATCACTTTCTTTTAAAGTCCGACTCACGACAGCTAATGCAAAGTAACGCTTTTCACTGATATCTAGCTCCGATTAGTAGTCAACACCGTGCCCTTTAATGTCACTTAAATTGAACCTAGCAAAATCTCGGCTATCACTTGAAGAATCGCAGAAATTCATTTTGAAAAACTAAGCGTAAAAACCCCGAAAACTATCAAAAAAAAGTCTGTTCAAATTCATAGTGGGCGCTTGCAAATGGCGGCCACATTGTCAAGCTATCTGCGAAAGTAGCCATCAGAAGCATCGGAAAGCCGAGAGATCACGTTTTTACAATGCATAATAGTATCGGGCGTGTTCGGGCGATCTGCCTGTTTAAGGTATCGGACAGAAATGGACATTCCACCCTGTAACGGGTTAAAAGAGGTGTGGCAAAACTAGAACACTACGCAGGAAGCCAAAGAAAATTAATAAACCAACACAGAACTGGTGTCGTTAGCCTCTACACGCTGTGGGATTTACTGAGGAAGGGATCCGAGCACTTATGGACTGAATGGTTCGATGCGCACTGACGATGATCTGTTAACTAACTTGAGCTACATATCAAGCTCACATGACACGTTACATAACATGTCACATGAAAAGTTATATGACAAGATAAGGGAGCCACCGAGGTTACAATACCAAGTTCCACACTGGTCATGACCTATGGGCACCTCTTTGTCGTGTGGTCTACCTTAGGAAGACTGTGTTAATGCACTGACAATTGGGTCATCTTAGCCCTCAATAAAGGTTGTGTCAATCAGAATCAGGATGGCATGGAGGCTTTTCTCTTTACTTGCTATCAAAATGCCATCACCATAGGGATATCTGCATGGCCTTCCGTAGACACGACCTCTAGTTACAGATGTGCAAAACTATTTGTGATACTTCCCACCAAAGATAAGGACAGGCTTCATTGCGCCAGGTGTGATCCCATATGGCTAGATCTCGTTCTGCAGGGTGACCCGCCAAAAGCGTCGCAGAGAAAACCAACACCGTATCTCCAGTGATGACCCACAGGAAACTCTGAGAAAACTAAACTCGTGAACTGAATGTAGCAGTCCGTTTACAAACCATCAACTCATGAGAGAGGCAGCTTAACCATTTCACTACAGAGACAGCTGTCCCACCAAAGAGAAAAGGAGACAATATAAAATCATTGTAATGCTAAACACCAGGCAGCTCATACAAACCTGGTGGTGCTGAACTTGAGACTGTACTTTCCCCCGCTCTGGATGATGGCAGGATAGCAAACGTCCAGCTGGCTGGAGTCCACTCCTGTGACATACTTCTTGTTCTGTAGAGCCTGTTCCACTCCATCCGACAGTTTTGAGTGCTTCACTTTCTGAAATGGTGTATACAATTATGTTGATTTCTTACTACTATTGTTACTTAAAATCAATGCCATTGCACTTTGGGAAATCTATTTTTTACTCAATCTTGCTAAACATCATGAAAGGTATATAAAATTATAGCCATATTTGTACCTTTCAAAATCCTGGATTAAAAGTGAAATAGAACAATGCTGTGTAAACATTTCAAAATTCCTTCATCTAAGGACAAACAAAAACTAATTTACCAATTATTAATTAGTTTGGCTTGGTTTGTAACAGATCACTTTCATTACACACACACACACACACACACACATGGATATCATCCATCACCTAAAACACTAATCAGAGCCTTTTGACTCTACTGCAAAACAAGTTAGTTGCATATCCTTTACAGGTCGTTTGCAGTCAACACCAGCATGGTTTGCTGTTGCTGAAGTCTTGGCAAGTTTACGTTCAGTAGTTTCCCATTGCTTTCTGAACAACCAGCACCCATACCATTTCATAAAAAACCAGTGCAACGCGGTCTGTTGCCAATTTGTGCAGCTGTCTTTCGAACGCGGGTATACGGGATCACGAACTGCGTCCGTAACTCCTTTGCCACAGATACCAGCTGTACTGCGAAAGTAAAACTAAAATCACTTAATTTTCACTACTAGGCAAAGACATCTTATCTTTCTTTACAGCTGTCGACTTACCCCATACAAATAGAACCTGTGGTTAAGTGATAATTTAGGCCTTTACCATAAAACTTAATAGCAGGCATGTTAATGTAATCACTAGGCGGTTAGGGTGATAATGGTAACACTATGGCTGGACAAAGATTTGATGCGTCTTTTGTCACCCGCTAAGTTCCTCTGTGCTACACGATGCCAGGGTCCAAGCACTTCACAAACCCACAGCAGGTTCCTGGTTCGGAGCTGATTTTATTAAAGACATAATTCCCCTAAAATAATAGTTCATACAGAAATTGACCTGCTCTGGGGCGAAGGCGTTACGAATGCAGTTCGAAATTCTGCATACCGCATTCAAAACACAGCTGTGAGTGTTAGAACCAGACCGCCTTGTGTTATGTTTTCCTACAATGGTATGAGTGCTGGTTGTTCAAAAAGCAATGGCAAACTACTGAACATAAACTAGCCCATGAATCACAAACAGCTAAAACATGCTGGAGTTGACTGCTACTTCTTGTAAAGGATATTCAACTAACTAAAATTGCACTAAGACCAAAATATCAGGAGCTCAGGGTAAAATGTCCCGACTATTTTATACTATACCTTGTCAGCATCAATAATCTCCATGATCTGCTCCTTAAGGTACTTATTGAACACATCACAGGTAACTTGGCTGGCCTTCTGTATGGTTTTGACTTCAAGCTCTTCCTTCGGAGCCATAATGTATGCAAATTGGGAAGACACATCCACCTAGGAGATAGAAATAATCAATGTATAAACATTTGTCAACAGATTATAACAGGTGTTGGCAACCATTATAAACATTTGTCAACAGATTATAACAGGTGTTGGCAACCTATTATAAAATTGATTGATTGATTGATTTAGGAATCGACATCACAGCATTCGGGGCATTCCCACAAGTGCTCCGTCTCTATCCTCAGCAGCCAGCGAAGAGTTCCAACACTAATAGTACCAGTAGCAATCTGATTATAAGTCCGTCTCGCCTTTCCTCTGAGCATTGAGCGACGGCCAGATCCCCTCGTCACTCCTCGCTGTCTCATTCTTGCCAGACCATGGTAATCCATTTGCTCCTCCGAGGTGTTCATGTGCTCCCACAAGGCCGCAATCACGTCTGCCTTGTCATGTATCAGTACTCCACCAAGTTCTGCAGAGCCAGCCAACCTGTCCACCTGTTCATTTCCCAGCACACCGGCATGCCCCAGAGAAAAGATCCAGGCGATGCTTGTCACCCGTGACCTCCGAAGCGAAGCAAGCCACTCCGTACTAAGCCTGCCCGTCCTCACCCTTGTCAGCATGCTTTCTGAGTCAGTTACAATCACGATGTGTGTGTGTGTGTCGTATTCTCCATCCAGTGGAGAGCCGCAGTGACTTCCTCCACCTCCATTCTTAAGCTGGATGTTGTGGTATCATATGCCAGGCTCTCCTGCCCCAAACATCGACCATTAGTTTTAGCTATGAACGCCCAGCCACTTCTCTCACCTCTTGACACCGAACCATCTGTGCAGATAATCACATCACCCGAGTGAGCATTGTCCTGAATTAGTTGCTGGATTTCCACTTCCATGGCCCCTGCTGGCCACTCCCTGCACTCCCAGCTTAATGTGATTATAACTTTGCACAAGTCTGACTGCTCCGCTGGCACTCTGACCCACTCCTCTCCATGCCTAATGTTCTCCAAGGGGCACACCTGTCTGATCGCATCCTCCGTCTGGGCCATCCATGATTTCCCTCTTATCAATCGCTGACCCTTAACTGCGTTCAGCGCCTTATGCAGTGGGTGGTCTGTGTCTGCAGCTACTCTTGAGGTATGCCTTCGCCTGCATCACCTTGAGCCTACCAGCAACAGTCTGCAGACCAAGGATGTAACGCATACACACTACTGGGGTGTCTCTAGTGCATCCCAGAATGATACGCATAGCTTCGTTCTGTATGCGCTCTAACTTCAACAGCTGACTCTCTGAGACAGTGAGCAGACCTAATCCATAATCAATTACTGAGAGGATCAAGTGCTGGTATCTTCTTCTTCTTCTTCGTTCATCCGGAATTGTTTTTTTTCGGATGTGATTGCGTTGTGCCTGTTTACAGCAGAGCTGCGTTCTTGCGCCGTTAGGCCGACACATCCGACTTCTGCGGGCATTTGTTGACCGGGTTAACCTTCCCGGAAGTGCTGGTATAGTGTGAAAAGCATTCTCTGCTCTGTGTCCATTGCGGCCATAGTTTTAAGTGCACTGAGTTCCTTTTGAGATCTTGTCACAACCGTCTCCACATGGTCCTTGAAGGATAGGCTCCTGTCAAATGTGATCCCCAGATACTTCAGTTTGTTCTCTCTGCTGACATTTCTACCATCTATCGCGAGGCTTGGGACATCACCTCTTACAATCCTGTTGTCCAGAGAGCTCCACAAAACAGCCGCCTTTTCCGGGTGGATGACAGCACTCATTTCTGTGCACCAGTCAATCACTTTATCTACTGTCGCCTGTGACTCCTGGGCTGTTTGCTCCCTATCTCTCCCCTGCCTATATGCAAGAATATCATCTGCAAATGTTAGTATTCTTCCAACCCCTGGTGCTTCTAGGTTTGCAATCTTGCTCGTATACACATTAAAGAGCACCGGTGAGACTGCAGATCCCTGTGGCAGTCCCGGGGTTAACATATGTGGCTCTGAGGTCCATGCACCCAGACGGAGAGCAACCCGACGAGAGTGCAGGACGGCTGCTATCCAGTTCACCAACCAGGGATTGACCCCCTTCTCCATCAGTGCGGTCATCAAAATATCATATTGAACTCTATTGTATGCATCCTCGAGATCAAGCGCTACCACCATCATTTCCTGTCTACTCTGGAACCCCTCATAAACATCAAAGGCAAAAGTGGCTGCATTTGACCAGGTATCTTTTCCTGGCCTGTAGCTCCCCAGGCCTCTTGGAAGAAGCTTCCCCCTTTCCAAAAAATCCTGCAGCTTAACAGCGACTATCTTCTCTAAAACCTTCCCAAATGTATTTTGAAGGGTGATGATCCTAAAGCCGCTAAGCTTTGACTGATCCTTGAATGGTTTTGGGAGAGGGATGAGATAGCTGTGCACCCAATCCTGCGGTACTGATGCTGTCTGTATGTAAACCTATTTTAAAGTGTTGTGCCAAAGTAGTGTTGCATGGGTAAATCCATATTTATTTGTTGAACAGTCTTGAAAGAAAAACGTATGTCAAGTTATTATTTTTTTTAGTCATATTAAGAGAGCTGTACTTACTACAACACCAACAATTGTGTTATGGTCAACTGACTTTACTGGCATGAGTTTACAACAGAGATAACTTTAGAGTTGGAGGTGAGGTAGTCAGGGGAGAGGGGATGATTGTTGCACATTCTTACCTTCAATGTCTATAGCTGTCATCTTGAAGGGATGTGAAAATATTAATAGATTTAAAATTATATACTTCTATTACATTTAACATTCAATTTTTATGAGGTCATTTCAATCCACTCAGCATGCCACTGAAAATCACTTTACGTGCCACACTTGACATGCGTGCCAATAAGTTACTGACACCTGGATTATACTATTCATTTGCAATGATAGTGATGACAAACACATACAGAGATTAGCCCAGCAGGAAATGAACAGAGGGTCTGTAAGACAACGAGCAGGGGAAAATGTAGATCCATCAACCTGGACACTTCACTGGCCACTGAAGGGGATGGAGCACACATGGTAGTATCCAGAGTGCAGTAACACCGATTCCTAAACTCATACTCTTGCACATGTGGCTGGTTTCGAGCTTGGAGAAGGAAAGATGAGCCTTGCAACAGTTCCTGTGGAGATGGTACTCAGCACCAGGTCAGAAGTAATATTTCTTCTTCTTCTTCTTATTCTGCGTTCATCCTGAATTTTTTTTTCTCCAGATGTAGTTGTGTTGTGTCTGTTTATTTGCACCTTTAGGCCAACATATCTGACTTCTGTGAGCATTTGTTGACTGGGTTAACATTCCCAGGTGTTTTAAAAGACATTCCACACTCACTCGAATGTCTTTGCTTTGTCCCTGTTTATTTGCGCCTATAGGCTGGCACAACCGACTTCTGCGGGCATTTGTTAACGGGGTTAACCTTCCCGGGGGTTTCGAAGGACTTTCGAATCTCACTGTTGCGGTGTCTTCCACATCCCAGCTGGCCAAGTTAGAACGGCCGAAGACATCATGGTCAACCGTCAAGGGAAGGCAGGGGGAGACCATGGGCATTCCCTGCCATCCAAGGAGGCTTCCATAATCGCAGAGCCGACACATAACGCTCTGGCACTGGGCTAACCCAAGGAATCAGTCATTTCCTGCATATGACAGTTTCACTTCCTCACTTCCGTAATTAAGTATTTCGTTTGCCACAGGCCGCTCCCCACGCAAACCAGGAGAGGTCAGTCCACAGACAACATCCACTCAACAAGCTTTCAGGAATAACATTTCTACATCAGTCTCACCCCAACAGATGCAAGCAACTTTCAGAACTCAAACAGCCTCAACACCAATGTATGGGACTTGAAAGTTACGACTCTGCATTCTACAGGACTCATCCACCAACCCAGTCAGTCTTTACTTCAATAAATATTTAAGATCCATCCATCCATCATGTCCCATGCCGGTAAGCGTGGGCGGTCATGTTCTGCCATCTCACTGGATCACCAGAGTCGTGGATCGACTCAGTGTTTAAAATAAAAAGTGTAAATAATATGTGATGTATGCGGTGACTAATGCACGTACAGTTAGTGGCTTGGTAATCAGAATTAAAAGACAACCTGAACATTTCTTCCACTGCTTCTAATCAAAGTCACAATTCACCACACACTTACCTTCTCAAAGCCAGCCTCCTTGATTGCCTTATTCCATCCTTCTATAAGCTCCCCTGGATATTTGTCCTTGCTAAATTCTCCAACGGTTTTGCCCTGAACAAAGACAAAATTTACCGTTCAGTTAGTGTGGACAACCATAAAGTAATATTCATTAGTTCACAAAAGTGACTGGTCAAGAGGTGCAAGTAGGCAGAGATTGGTCAGTAATAGACACAGTATCAAGGACAGGAGGGCAGGTTAGATGACAGGAAGTATAAGTAAAGGCTCCTTTTACAAGCCTGAGGTAATTTAGGCTTGTGGGTCCAGATCCTTAACCCTTTACAAGGCATATCGTCTGATTCCGGCCGATGCGAGAAAACGATCGTAGCGGCCGATTCCGGCCGATACTATTATGCATTGTAAAATCGCGATCTCTCGGCTTTCCGACGGCTACTTTCGCTTTCGCCTACAGCTTGACAACGTGGCCGCCATTTGTAAACGCGATAGTATCAATTTAAACGGACTTTTAAGGACAATTTTTGATAGTTTTCGGGATTTTTACGCTGTTTTTCAAAATGGATTTTGGCGATTCTTCAAGTGATAGCCGAGATTTCGCTAGGTTCATTTTAAATGACATTAAAGGGCACGAAGTTGACTATTAATCGGAGCTAGATATCAGTGCAAAGCGTTACTTTGCATTAGCAGTCGTGAGTCGGACTTTAAAGAAAGTGATTATGATTCTGAAAATGTGTTTGTATATTGCCGTATAGGTGACGGAAAATCACAAACATGCCGTATTTCGTAAATATTTGTGTTCATGTATGGATTACCGGCAACAATCACGTGAGTAACATATTCTGCATGCTTTTCCCTTCATTGTGTTGTTTATTTAACTAAAATCGGTTGACTAACACCTTATTTGTGATGTTTTTACTAACGCGACCCGAACTTTTTCCAAACCTGAAAAAATCTTGCCCGTTCAGGGCTACAAAATGGACAAGCGTCTGCCCTGTAAAGGGTTAATATGATACACCAAACGGCATTAAGAGGGTAATGTGGTCGGTATCACACCAGCCACTTGACTTTCCAAGACATTTCCTTGTAACCGTTTCTGTTTCTTCTTCTGTATTCATCCCGAGTTTTCTCGGACATGATTGCGTAGTGCCGCCTGTTTACAGCAGAGCTGCGATACTTGTGTCTTTCGGCTGTCACATCCGACTTCTGCTGGCATTTGTTGACCGGGTTATCTTTCCCAGGTGTTTTGAAGGACATTCGACTCTCACTGTTGTGGTGTCATCTACATCCCAGCTGGTCAAGTTAGAAGGGCCAAAGACATCCCGGTCAACCTTCAAGGGAAGGCAGGGGCAGACCATGGGCATTCCCCTTAATCCAAGGAGGCTTCCAAAATTGTAGAGCCAACACATAGAGCTCTGGTACTAGGCTCACGTCCTGCACATGGCTGCTTAGCCTCACTTCCATATAGTGGGCCTTCCGTTCACCACAGGCCGCTCCCCACTCAAGCCAGGAGAGATCAGTCTGCAGATGACATCCACTCAGCGAGCTTGTAACCATTTGAGAATGGGACAACCCGGGAACCCAGGTCAAAGAGGATGCAAATTAAACCCAAGACCGCTGGTATGGCACGCAAGCATCTAGCCACTACACTACAGCGGCTCCTCTACGTATAAGAGGCAATATATAATTAGGGAACTACAGAGAGTGAAGTAACCTGACAGACCACTTTAGGAAATATCTAAACTAATAATCCCCGAATAATAAAAAACTTGTTTATTCAGAGAAGTAGACATCAGAACTAATGTACTAACAAAATCTTCTTTGCCACCCTCCCCGCTTTCTCTCTCTCTCCCTCAAGAAGTGTGTGGTTAACTAGCTGATACTGAATTAATTACACAATGCACTTTGCTCTAAATGACGAAGTGTGAACATTCAGCCACTTTATCCCAAAAATATGCCCACAATACACGCGCATCCCTACCTTTTTGCTCTTCTTTATGTACTCAATAAGTTTCTGGAAGTTGACTTTATCTTTTTCTTTGTCGCCCTGAAAAACAAAAAACAACATATTTAGGTTTTCTCACCTTTAAACATATTCTGAGAGTTCTACCATTAAGCTCAACTATTTGAGGCCAAGCCCTCTATATTCCCTCCATGTTATTCACTGTTCACTCATCTAAGATTCTAACTCATGTTCTCTTGTCCTTATTGGTTTCCTAGGTAGAACTTGGATGGATTGAGTAATTTCTTCTCCTGAGATGACCTCAAGGCTGGTTGGAACAGTTCAGTTATCCACTGTTATCAAGGAATTATGATGAGGAATTAAGTCTGGCGAGTGCAATTGCTGCAAACAGTACACGTTATGGTTTTCTTTTTGTTCTCGACAGAAAACAAAATCTATCACTTTACCGAGGATTTCAACCTGGATCTCCCATCAGTAGTCTAGAGTTCTAGTCACTCGGCCATACGCTCCTCTGACAGTGGTTAACCTGAGGTAAAGCTGTGGACATGTAAACAATATAAAACCACAGCACTAACCTTTTCTCTGGTGATCAATTTCAGCGCAGGTATCCCCTGGTCATTCTCCTTCGAGCTGTCCAGCTGCTTCAAGAATTCAATCTTCTTCTTACTGGCCATTAGGCAAACAACTTGTTCGCACAGAATCATAACAGTGTCTGTCAGCTCGTACCCAAACAGCCAGGTCTGTAAAAAGATGCCAACATTTGATGTGTTACAAGTTTGCATCACTGTCTGTGGCTTAGTAAACAGTTGAACTACTTCAGCACATTTGTTACAAACTTGCGTCAGCATCTGTGGCTTAGTAAACAATTGAGTTACTTTCCCACATTTGTTACAAACTTATGTCAGCATATGTTGCTTAGTAAACAGTTGAACTACTTCCCCACATGTGTTACAAACTTGTGTCAGCGTCTGTGGCTTAGTAAACAGTTCAACTACTTCCCCACATTTGTTACAAACTTGTGTCAGCATCTGTTGCTTAGTAAACAGTTGAACTACTTCCCCACATTTGTTACAAACTTGTGTCAGCATCTGTGGCTTAGTAAACAGTTGAACTACTTCCCCACATTTGTTACAAACTTGTGTCAGCGTCTGTGGCTTAGTAAACAGTTGAACTACTTTCCCACATTTGTTACAAACTTGTGTCAGCGTCTGTTGCTTAGTAAAAAGTTGAACTACTTCCCCACATTTGTTACAAACTTGTGTCAGCATCTGTGGCTTAGTAAACAGTTGAACTACTTCCCCACATTTGTTACAAACTTGTGTCAGCGTCTGTTGCTTAGTAAACAGTTGAACTACTTCCCCACATTTGTTACAAACTTGTGTCAGCGTCTGTGGCTTAGTAAACAGTTGAACTACTTCCCCACATTTGTTACAAACTTGTGTCAGCGTCTGTGGCTTAGTAAACAGTTGAACTACTTTCCCACATTTGTTACAAACTTGTGTCAGCGTCTGTTGCTTAGTAAAAAGTTGAACTACTTCCCCACATTTGTTACAAACTTGTGTCAGCATCTGTGGCTTAGTAAAAAGTTGAACTACTTCCCCACATTTCTACAAACTTGTGTCAGCATCTGTGGCTTAGTAAACAGTTGAACTACTTCCCCACATTTGTTACAAACTTGTGTCAGCGTCTGTTGCTTAGTAAAAAGTTGAACTACTTCCCCACATTTGTTACAAACTTGTATCAGCGTCTGTTGCTTAGTAAAAAGTTGAACTACTTCCCCACATTTGCTACAAACTTGTGTCAGCATCTGTGGCTTAGTAAACAGTTGAACTACTTCCCCACATTTGTTACAAACTTGTGTCAGCATCTGTGGCTTAGTAAACAGTTGAACTACTTCCCCACATTTGCTACAAACTTGTGTCAGCGTCTGTTGCTTAGTAAAAAGTTGAACTACTTCCCGACATTTGTTACAAACTTGTGTCAGCATCTGTGGCTTAGTAAACAGTTGAACTACTTCCCCACATTTGTTACAAACTTGTGTCAGCATCTGTGGCTTAGTAAACAGTTGAACTACTTCCTCACATTTGTTACAAACTTGTGTCAGCATCTGTGGCTTAGTAAACAGTTGAACTACTTCCCCACATTTGTTACAAACTTGTGTCAGCATCTGTGGCTTAGTAAACAGTTGAACTACTTCCCCACATTTGTTACAAACTTGTGTCAGCATCTGTGGCTTAGTAAACAGTTGAACTACTTCCCCACATTTGTTACAAACTTGTGTCAGCATCTGTGGCTTAGTAAACAGTTGAACTACTTCCCCACATTTGTTACAAACTTGTGTCAGCATCTGTGGCTTAGTAAACAGTTGAACTACTTCCCCACATTTGTTACAAACTTGTGTCAGCATCTGTGGCTTAGTAAACAGTTGAACTACTTCCCCACATTTGTTACAAACTTGTGTCAGCATCTGTGGCTTAGTAAACAGCTGAACTACTTTCCCACATTTGTTACAAACTTGTGTCAGCGTCTGTGGCTTAGTAAACAGTTGAACTACTTCCCCACATTTGTTACAAACTTGTGTCAGCGTCTGTGGCTTAGTAAACAGTTCAACTACTTTCCCACATTTGTTACAAACTTGTGTCAGCGTCTGTTGCTTAGTAAAAAAGTTGAACTACTTCCCCACATTTGTTACAAACTTGTGTCAGCATCTGTGGCTTAGTAAACAGTTGAACTACTTCCCCACATTTGCTACAAACTTGTGTCAGCATCTGTGGCTTAGTAAAAAGTTGAACTACTTCCCCACATTTCTACAAACTTGTGTCAGCATCTGTGGCTTAGTAAACAGTTGAACTACTTCCCCACATTTGTTACAAATTTGTGTCAGCGTCTGTTGCTTAGTAAAAAGTTGAACTACTTCCCCACATTTGTTACAAACTTGTGTCAGCGTCTGTTGCTTAGTAAAAAGTTGAACTTCTTCCCCACATTTGCTACAAACTTGTGTCAGCATCTGTGGCTTAGTAAACAGTTGAACTACTTCCCCACATTTGTTACAAACTTGTGTCAGCATCTGTGGCTTAGTAAACAGTTGAACTACTTCCCCACATTTGCTACAAACTTGTGTCAGCGTCTGTTGCTTAGTAAAAAGTTGAACTACTTCCCCACATTTGTTACAAACTTGTGTCAGCATCTGTGGCTTAGTAAACAGTTGAACTACTTCCCCACATTTGCTACAAACTTGTGTCAGCGTCTGTTGCTCAGTAAAAAGTTGAACTACTTCCCCACATTTGTTACAAACTTGTGTCAGCATCTGTGGCTTAGTAAACAGTTGAACTACTTCCCCACATTTGTTAAACTTGTGTCAGCATCTGTGGCTTAGTAAACAGTTGAACTACTTCCCCACATTTGTTACAAACTTGTGTCAGCGTCTGCTGCTTAGTAAACAGTTGAACTACTTCCCCACATTTGTTACAAACTTGTGTCAGTGTCTGTTGCTTAGTAAACAGTTGAACTACTTCCCCACATTTGTTACAAACTTGTGTCAGCATCTGTGGCTTAGTAAACAGTTGAACTACTTCCCCACATTTGTTAAACTTGTGTCAGCATCTGTGGCTTAGTAAACAGTTGAACTACTTCCCCACATTTGTTACAAACTTGTGTCAGCGTCTGCTGCTTAGTAAACAGTTGAACTACT
Organism: Cepaea nemoralis; assembly: GCA_014155875.1. NCBI lineage: Eukaryota > Metazoa > Mollusca > Gastropoda > Stylommatophora > Helicidae > Cepaea > Cepaea nemoralis. The sequence continues at coordinate 1,013,153 of JACEFZ010022245.1, forward strand.
TCCCCACATTTGTTACAAACTTGTGTCAGCGTCTGTTGCTTAGTAAACAGTTCAACTACTTCCCCACATTTGCTACAAACTTGTGTCAGCATCTGTGGCTTAGTAAACAGTTGAACTACTTCCCCACATTTGTTACAAACTTGTGTCAGCGTCTGTTGCTTAGTAAACAGTTGAACTACTTCCCCACATTTGCTACAAACTTGTGTCAGCATCTGTGGCTTAGTAAACAGTTGAACTACTTCCCCACATTTGTTACAAGCTTGTGTCAGCGTCTGTGGCTTAGTAAACAGTTGAACTACTTCCCCACATTTGTTACAAGCTTGTGTCAGCGTCTGTTGCTTAGTAAACAGTTGAACTACTTCCCCACATTTGTTACAAGCTTGTGTCAGCGTCTGTTGCTTAGTAAACAGTTGAACTACTTCCCCACATTTGTTACAAACTTATGTCAGCATCTGTGGCTTAGTAAACAGTTGAACTACTTCCCCACATTTGTTACAAACTTGTGTCAGCATCTGTGGCTTAGTAAACAGTTGAACTACTTCCCCACATTTGTTACAAACTTATGTCAGCATCTGTGGCTTAGTAAACAGTTGAACTACTTCCCCACATACTAGGTCGAGGGTTTGAAATCATCCACTGAAGATTTGGGAGCTGATCACTTTGTGCTGATTTCAATGGTGTGAATGTTGACCATTAAAAAATCAATGGCAAATTACTGAACGTAAGAACAAACTAGTAAATCATACCAAAACAATTGGTTGCATACTATCCTTTACAGGACGCCAGTCAAAATTGTTCAGCTGTTTTTTTATTTCTAGGCAAGTTTATGTTCAGTAGTTTGTCGCTTTCTATACAACTGGTACTCATACAATTGTATGAAAACCAATGCAAGACAATCTGCTTCCAAATCACCTGCAGCAAAGTGTGTTTGACGGTGCCGGCTAGTAAATCACAAATAACCAATAAATGCTGGGGCTGAATGCAACAGTGTTGAAAGTACATATAACTCACTTGTAAAATGAAATATTGAAACATGGGGGAAAACCTGTGGACACTGAAATCATCATTAAGTATCCTGCCATCTGACCTGGGCAATCAGGTGTCTTCAGAACACATGATTCATCAACTCACATGAACACAATTCATCAACTCACATGAACACAATTCATCAACTCACATGCTGACATCTTTCAACGCCATGATACAAGATTTCAGTATTTTTGTTCTGTCTTCCTTTATCTCTTTTATTCATAGGTGCTGTGTCGAATCATGCCCTGGTTACATTCTAACATGGCTTTCCACAGATGCAAATTTTTAACACCAGTATTGCTACACCCTGCTGGTTTCTGAGCTTGAAGTGTTTGCAACACAATCGCCCTGGAGATGTACTTTGGCACCTTATTGTGAGGAAAGTCTGCATCAACTTCACTCTGATGGATGCAAGTGTTTTTGAGGGCTATGGAGACCAGAACTTCAAAGCATTGGTCTTCAGTTAAAAGCTCAAATGTCCACAAGATTCACACACACACAAAAACAACAACCAGTAGTCGGTCTGTTCTAGAGGATCTTAATTCATATTTATTTCTAGTGACAAGCTGTCTTTGAGTCTTGGTCTTTCAAAACATAATTACTGATTTTGGCTAATTATGGTTTGTCAAGCCCGGTTGGAATATAGTTTGACGTGTGAATATATGTGAGGGAGTCCAAATGGGTCTGGCATTTGAGGTTCCTTGCAGTAGTTTGAACTCAACATCCTCTGTCCTGAGGGAATCATCTTCTGTTGCCTTTCACCTCCCAAAGGAGCTCAGAACCTCAACCAAGACACCCTAAGCCCGTTGTAGACTTCATGACTGGTTGGATTCTGAAGCGTTTTCTACAGGATGAAATAGCCAGCCTCATGCCAACACTTCTTAGTACCTCATATGACATGCACAGTGGGTTACAGTGCTACCATTGTTCATTTCTCTTATGGGCTCTGGGACACATGATGCATGCTAGGTTAGTGTTGCTATTCGCTGCTTCCCATGCAAGCCTCAGTAACCCACGAGGCAGGTCACATATATATTCCGGGGAAAATGTGTGATACTTCAGATGGTTTGCAGAAAACTACAAATTACCAAATGTGTGATACTTCAGATGGTTTGCAGAAAACTACAGATTACCAAATGTGTGATACTTCAGATGGTTTGCAGAAAACTACAAATTACCAAATGTGTGATACTTCAGATGGTTTGATGAAAACTACAGATTAATGTAACTGTCACTTTCAAACGCATTAAGGCACAATATTAAAAAAATGTCAATTGAAACGAGAAAAGGAGTGTTGAGATGCTACATAGAGCCTGTTCTTTTATATGGATGTGAAACTTGGACAATGAGCAGTCAAGCTGAAAATTATCTGATGGCTGCAGAAATGTGGTTTCTGAGGAAAATGCAAAGAGTACCATGGACAGACAGAAAAATCAATGACCAAGTACTACAGGAGACAAATTAAAATCGTAAATTGATTAGAGAAATTAGACGTAAACAGTCAAAATTTTTTGGACATGTTATGAGAAGAAATGGATTGGAGAACTTAGTGACAACTGGCAAGATCGAAGGGAACAGACCAAGGGGAAGACCGAGAAGTAAATACCTGAATGGTTTGACTACATGGCATGGTTGAGACAAATCAAATCAAATCAACTTTATTAGGGTCACAAATTGGGCGCGCAGGCCCGTCTTACATTCGGCCCTTCCAAAAACTTGTCTTTCGTTCATCAAGAGCATTATACATTTACATAGGAAGAAAAACATTGTGAAATGAATGTTGTAAACATAAACAAGGCTAATTACAATGTTATGAAGCCCATCTCCCACCTATCCATACATCACCCCACCCACACAACACCCCCACCTACCAACACACACGCACACCAAGGGACACATACATACCCCACCAACCGACCCATCCCCCTCCCGCACATCCGCCACCCACACACACTGCCCTCACCTGATCCCCCAACCAAAACACACTCGCCACCCACAAACATTCCCCCACCAACCCACACATCCCACGCCCATCCACATCCTACCCCACACATCCTCTCCCCACCCACATCTCCATCGACAACATATTCCCCACCCACCCACACACAATCCCCCACCAACCCACACATCGCACATCCACTCACACATCCCCAAACCATACACACACATCCCCCTAACCCCCCCCCCCCACACACACACATCTCCCTAACCACCCATACATCCCCAAATCCACTCACACACACCCCACCACCCACACATACAACTTCCACCCACCCACACATGCCTTAACCTAATCCCCCACCACACAATCCCCCACCCGCACATCACATACACCCCCTACCACGCACTATTCCCAACCCACGCACCACACACACACATATCCCTCACCAACACATCCCCACACATATCCCCCACCCAGATACCACACAATATTCCCACCCACACCCACACAGATACCCTTACCCATCCACCCCACATACCCTCACTCACACACCACAAAAATCCCCCACCCACACACACATACCTCACCCACACAATATCACCAACCAACACACCACACACCTCTCCCCACCCACACACGCATTCCCTACCCGTCCACCAACACACACTCACTCACGCATACATCCTCCACTATGCACCCACACACCCCCACCCACCCACTCCAAACCAAACATCTCTCGATCACAATACCCCTACCCCCACCCACTCACACATCCCACCCCGACACATACAACTCCCTCACCCACCTACACATCCCTAAGCCACTCACACACCCCCACCCACACATTCCCCATCCACACACACACACATCTCCCACCCACACTCCCCCACATACTTCCCCCAACCACCACAATCCCCTGCTCACCCACACATATACCCCACCCATACGCACATTCCCCACACCCATCACACACATCCCCCACACCACACACTATCCTCCACCCATACCACCACAAAATACCCTCCACCCACACATCATTCACACATCCCCCACTAACACACCGCACACATATCTCAAACCCACACACCATACACTTCTCCCCACCCGCCCTTCCATCCCAAATCCATCCAACACAATCCCCTACCCACACAACCCCGCCTCCCACACATACTTCCTCAAACCATCCACACATCTCCACCCACATAAACACACATCCCCTGCATCCGTCCCATACACATATCCTCCACCCATCCACACATCCCCCACACCCATTCCAACACCCCTACTTTCACCCCCACACATCCCACCAACACCCACAAATACCACTACCCACCAAAACCCACACACCCCAACCCATCCAAATGCATACCCCCACCCACACACCCCCCACCCTCACACACATCCTCCACATACACTCACACTTCCTCACATCTAGACACATACAAAATGTCTCACGTTAGTATTGAAACTAGTATGAACAAACTCCCACACTTTACTCACACACATACACTGACACTCGTCATGAGCAGTCTCATAAAAATGTTAAACATGGAGAAAAATGTGTACATAAAATGTATGTGACGTAAAAATAGTGATGCTCTCTCTCTCTCTCTCACACACACACACACATATTCACTCTCACGCTTACACATTCACTCTTCCGCTCATTCATTCACTCTTCCGCTCATTCATTCACTCTCCCGCTCACTCATTCACTCTCACGCTCACTCATTCACTCTCCCGCTCACTCATTCACTTTCCCGTTCACTCATTCACTCTCCCGCTCACTCATTCACTCTCCCGCTCACTCATTCACTCTCACTCGTTCTGTCTCTCATTCACACTCACTGACTCACTCACTCAAACTACAGTAATGAACATGAGTTTATATTATGCATGATAAAATCAAATGGTATTTAACTGATAATATGACAGATGAGAATACACAAACATATGGATTCGCGTGTTACATAACATGCGTGTTACATAACATGCGTGTTACATGACATGCATCTGCTCAGCTCTCTGTATTCTTTCATATACTCACACTCACACGCATGCGCGCGCTCACACACACACACACTAACACATCAACTCTCCCACTGTCTCACTCTCTAACACACAATCCTTCACACACACACTCACTATTTCAATCACACTCTCTCACACATACACATGAACACATGCACGCACGCATACACTCCCTCACTCACTCTCACACATACACGTACGAATGCATGCACTGACACAAATCCACCTCCATTTCTCGCTCAATCACTCTCTCCACACACACGCATGCACACACGCATTCACTCTCTCCCTCTCACTGACACCCACTTTCTCTCTCTCTCTCGTTCTCTCGCTCCCACACGCACACACATATATAGTGAACAATTATAGTTAAACAATTATAATGAACAATTATACTGAACAATTATACCAGTAAATGAATTATGGTGGCATATAGTCGGTATGGATTAAGTATTGAAAGAGTTTTCGGTTAAATGTGTAGGGACTCATTGGAGTTTTCAGATCTGGAGGCAGATCATTCCATAAGTGAGCACCAGAATAGGCGAAACATGTTTTGTATAGGTCCAATCTAGGCTTTGAGACATGTAACAAATTTAGGCGCTTGCTGTTCATTGCATTAGATTGAATCAGCGGCAGAAGATACTCTGGGGTATTTTGAGATATAATTTTATTCACTAATTTGGCTTTGTTGAAAAGGAAAAGACAGGAACACTGAGCTGATCCACGACTCTGGTGATCGAGTGAAATGGCGAGTCATGACCGCCCACGCTTGCAGGCATGGAACATGATGGATTGATTGCTAGGCTCATTGTTATAGACCAGTCTGCACTCTGTGGGTGATGGTCACTATCACTCTGGCTACATTTACTTATATACTTCAAAGTACCTATGGGTCGACGTGGATGCCAACGTCAACTTTAAAAATCCACCTCAATGCTGCTTTAAACTCATGATCACAGGGCTGTAGGCTAGCATCTAAAACCTACGTTACCTCAGCTCCCAAAGGTCCGTGTGTATGTATGATATTTATATATGTATCTACCTGTAAAGCAGTAGACTTTGAATAGATTACATCCTCATCCACGCCAACAGCTGTAATGAGGGCATCCATTTTAGCAAGTCCTTCATCCCCACTCGATTTCTGTGAACAGTTGTTAATAACTTTAGCAACATATGTGAAAAGAGCACAGATAAGTAACATAAAACAATAAAAGATGTAACTAACATATCAGAATGAGTTCAAGAATCAATATTGTCGCACTCAGGACATTCTCACAAGTGCTCAGTACCATCCTTCAGTAGCCAACAAAGCTCCCATGCTGATGGTACCAGCAGCAGCCTGATTAAACATCCACCTGTATTGTCCTCTGTGCCTTGAGTGTTGCCCAAACTCTGTTCACTCCTGCTGAATCAGCCTCTCCAGATGCTGACTCTTGTCTTTTTGTTCCACTTTCCTTCACTCTGTCCCAGACAGCCTTTACATTGGCCTTTTTATAAAGTAGCTTACCGCACAAAGGAGCAGCAGCAGCCAATCACCAGCCTGTTCCTTTCTTTGCAGGAGCTCAGCATTGGTGAATGGATAAGAACGCGTGTTCTTAAACATTTGGTGTGCTGATGCCGAGATCAGAGATTCAACCCCTACACCAGACAGATGGACTAAAATGTTGACCTATCGTCCTTGACTTGGGGACGTAAACTACAAGTACCTCTGAAGTCGGAGTGGGTTTACCTGATGGCGAGGGACAGTTAATAGGGAAAAGCTAATCCACACGCAAAATTCAGTCCAGCACTACTAGAAGTAGTGTGTATGGACTACATTTGAGTTCAAAGCTAGCAAGCGCCAAAAACAAAAAATTCCTTGCACACCTCATAATCACACAATATATAAGCTGCTCGCTGGCATAGCAGTAAGGAAGTTGGACATGCTCGTCATCACTGTAGGAAGGAAAGACTGGCCATCTACGACTCCATGCACATAGGACTGACAAACGTGATGGTTTTTTTTGTTGCTCTTGCTCGCTTTGAACTCACACGTAGTCCATACACATTATTTATAGTAGTGATGGGCTGAATTGTGCGTGTGGATTAGCTTTCCCTATTAACAGTGTCCCTCGCCATCAGGCGAACCCACTCTGACTTCAGAGGTACTTGTAATTTACATCCCCAAGTCAAGGACAAAAGATCAACATTTCAGTCCAACTGTCCGGTGTGGGGGTTGAAGCGCTTACCTTGGCATCAGTACACCAGATGTATAAGAACACGCGTTCTTACCTATTCAACCACGCTGACCTGCCACAAATGTAATTATCCGAACACTTCACCCACCCATAGCAGGTTCCTGCTACATGACCTGTTGTATTCACCAGCACATCAGTGAAGTCGCTAGGTGGCTTCGCCAACTGTTATGTGAGTGCAGTCGGTCAGGCTCAGCCCCTTCATGTGTCAGCAAGTCTGCCTCAATACAAGAGGCAAAATCTTAAAGGGTACTCAGCGTTAGACTTGATAGGGACAGGCCATATGGTTTGAGTGCTTGCATTATTGACAAATTCCTTTCGGAGGGAAACAGATTTTAAAAAAGGGACACTTGTATAACGTTTGATTCACAAGATCCACAGATGTATCCCATTACTATGGCCAACATCATCCAGAATCAATCCTCAAACTACAAGGGCTCTTGTTATCAAGAGGCGACCTGCCTCCTATGACATCTTACACCAGTAAATAGAAAGGAAATTGGAGCAGAATAGGCAGCCATCAGTAGCGTGCATTGTGTATAGCAGTTTTCGTAGCTTGAACCCCAAGTACAGCTGTAGCCCAGAAGCAGCCGGATACATATGAACAAATGATGACTGATGGCAGCAATCGATGAGAAATTCATGTTTCCAAATTCACTCGTTTTGTTTTGAATTTCCCTATGATGGTGCTCAACTTTCAATGTTTTTCATCTTTTTGTTTATTTTCCAGTTTTTCGCAACATTCAAATTCTAAAGTGCCGTTCCCAGGTTTCTCTCATTTTCACGTCCCGCTGCAAGCCCTGATTATTTGCTCTTTACTTATTTTCACTGTCCCCACATTGTTATCTTTAAAGCCAGAATATTAGCTCTCTCATTGCAACAGACTCTCGCATGACATGGACTGTATATTTGCCTGAGGTAGCTACTGTGTTTCCATATACAGGATCACTGATTACATTTGTGAAGGGAGACTTTATTACCAAACATTTGGTAATAATGTCCCGTACAATATTCCCAAATGGCTGGTCACATGACGTTTACTACCACCGTCGATTGGCTTCAGAAGGCTCTATTATTCTCTCTTCTTGTCTGTCTTTTGTTTGCAAGTTCTTTTTCTTCAAACTTCACTAAGACGATATTTGTCTGGTGGTCTGTGTGCCATGACACGGTTACAAGAAGGTTTAACAGGCGAGAAGACATATTTCTGCCATCTGCCGACAGCATTACACCGAGAACAAACTCGTAGCTCCAGTGACGACCTCCCGAAGTTCTTCAAGTTCTTTTTCTTCAAACCTCAAAAAGGCAATATTTGTCGACAAGGACACACTACATACAGTGATATTTTATTTGGCATATAAAATTCACAGTAAACAAAGACATCTACTGGATCCATCGATTCCGACACTCGATCACTCTGTTTCTGCCGGGGGGGGGGGGGGGGGGGGGGCCTGCGCCCCCAGGAAGCTTCCGCAGATCCATAGAGCACACTTTATTCACATGCTTCGAGTTTCTCAGTCTATATTGTAGTTCATAATGTTTAACCCTTTACAGGGTGGAATGTCCATTTCCGTACGATCGCTTTAACAAGCAAATCGGCCAATTGCGTCCGATACTATTATGCATTGTAAAAACGCAATCTCTTGGCTTTATGATACTTCCGACGGCTACTTTCGCTTTCGCCGATAGCTTGACATCGTGGCTGCCATTTGTAAGCGCCTACTATGAATTTGAACGGACTTTTACGGATTTTTTTTGTATAGTTTTCGGGGTTTTTCTAAATGGATTTTGGCAATTCTTCAAGTGATAGCCGAGATTTCGCTAGGTTCAATTTAAGTGACATTAAAGGGCACGAAGTTGACTATTAATCGGAGCTAGATATCAATGAAAAGCGTTACTTTGCATTAGCAGTCTGAGTCGGACTTTAAAGAAAGTGATTATGTTTCTGAAAATGTGTTTGTAAATTGCCGTATAGATGACGGAAAATCACAAACATGCTGTATTTCGTAAATATTTGTGTTCATATATGGATTACCAACAACAATCACGTGAGTAACATATTCTGCATGCTTTTCCCTTCATTGTGTTGTTTATTTAACCCTTTACAGGGCAGACGCTTGTCCGTTTTCTAGCCCTGAACGGGCAAGATTTTTTCAGGTTCGGTAAAATTTCGGGTCGCATTAGTAAAAAACATCACAAATAAGGTGTTAGTCAACCGATTTAGTTAAATAAACAACACAATGAAGGGAAAAGCATGCAGAATATGTTACTCACGTGATTGTTGTCGGTAATCCATATATGAACACAAATATTTACGAAATACGGCATGTTGTTTGTGATTTTCCGTCATCTATACGGCAATTTACAAACACATTTTCAGAATCATAATCACTTTCTTTAAAGTCCGACTCAGACTGCTAATGCAAAGTAACGCTTTGCACTGATATCTAGCGCCGATTAATAGTCAACTTCGTGCCCTTTAATGTCATTTAAATTGAACCTAGCGAAATCTCGGCTATCACTTGAAGAATCGCCAAAATCCATTTTGAAAAACAGCGTAAAAATCCCGAAAACTATCAAAAATTGTCCTGTAAAAGTCCGTTCAAATTCATACTATCGCGTTTACAAATGGCGGCCACGTTGTCAAGCTGTCGGCGAAAGCGAAAGTAACCATCGGAAGTGTAGAAAAGCCGAGAGATCGCGTTTTTACAATGCATAATAGTATCGGCCGGAATCGGCCGCTCTGTGCGTTTAACCCTTTACAGGGCATAGCGGCCATTAACGGCCAATCGCTTAAACGAGCGTAGCGGCCGATTGCGCCCGATACTATTATGCATTGTAAAAACGCGATCTCTCGGCTTTCCGACACTTCTGACGGCTACTTTCACTTTCGCCGATAGCTTGACAACGTGGCCGCCATTTGTAAACGCGCTATAATGAATTTGAACGGACTTTTTTTGATATTTTTCGGGTTTTTTACGCTGTTTTTCAAAATGGATTTTGGTGATTCTTCAAGTGATAGCCGAGATTTCGCTCAGTTCAATTTAAATGACATTAAAGGGCACGAAGTTGATTATTAATCGGAGCTAGATATCAGTGCAAAGCGTTACTTTGCATTAGCAGTCGTGAGTCGGACTTTAAAGAAAAGTGATTATGATTCTGAAAATGTGTTTGTAAATTATATAACGGAAAATCACAAACAACATGCCGTATTTCGTAAATATTTGTGTTCATATATGGATTACCGGCAACAATCACGTGAGTAACATATTCTGCATGCTTTTCCCTTCATTGTGTTGTTTATTTAACTAAAATCAGTTGACTAACACCTTATTTGTGATGTTTTTACTAACGTGACCCGAAATTTTACAGAACCTGAAAAAATCTTGCCCGTTCAGGGCTACAAAACAGACAAGCGTCTGCCCTGTAAAGGGTTAAGCGATCGGCCGCTAATGGCCACTATGCCTTGTAAAGGGTTCATTGTTAATTAGGTCACGGCACATCCTATTGAAAAATAGACAATACGTCAAGTTAGGTCTCGCCCCCCGGACGGAATGAACAAGCCACAGTAATAGAAGGCAGAATGTCTCAGCTTCCAATTTATTGAGCCACGATAAAATCTCCCTCACCACTTAGTACCTCATTACACTTCCTGGTCGTAGATAATGACACAAAATTATTCATAACTCCGCTCAGAATTAACGTACACTCTTCGTTGAGATACCATTGGATTCGTCTTGTCAAGCTGTATCCAACTGTTACGATTTCATAAGTAGAAACCCCAAGTTGCGAATAAACGAAGTCTCTATTCGCAACCAAAGGCTAGTCACATGACATCATAGGGACATGTGTTTGACTATATTATACATTTGTGTTAAGCTTTCATTGTGGCTCCGGTAGCATAGCGGTGAGTATCTCCGCTTGTAACCGTGATTCGATTCCCCGCCGGCGAAATTTTTTTTTTCTTTTTTCTATTTTTCAGAAATGAATTAAGTGAACGCGACAAGATAATTATGTACAAAGACAGTTATTCAGCATTTTGACAAAATTAGCTAACTTACTGGTAACTGACAGTAATTATTTATCTGGTAAACCGGTAGTAAACTGGAGGAAAGGCGCTGGAGCTTCAGTTAACCTTCTCCACGACGCCTAACAGCATAAGTGGAAGACAACAACAACACCAACTTCTGGAATAAATGCCGTGGTTGAATGTGATGTCCCATAAAAGACATCCAACTAACTGTACCTTCTGAAACAAACACGAGTAGTCGCCGGGTCTGTAGTGAAGTGGTTATAAATGCATTTCGTAATCCTGCATACCGCGTTCGAAACCTAGCTGCGGCAATTTGGAAGCAGACTGCCTTGCGTTGGTTTTCATACAGAGGTATGAGTGCCGGTAGTTCAGAAAGAAATGGCAAACTATTGAACGTAAACTTGCCCGGAAATTTAAAAAAAACAAACACACTTTTTGTTGATTTGTCAAACTAAGCCACACATCAGTGTCAGGATTAATTCACGGAAATATCAAATATATCATGAGAGGTTTATTGGATATCTGAATTTGTTGTTGTTTGTTCGCTTTGAACGCAAGCATAGCCAATATACGTGCTACTAATAGCTGCCACTACTGGAGAGTGCACTGGACTGATATTTGCATGTGGATTATTTTTCCTATTACCATTGTCCCTCACCATCAGGTAAACCCACTCAGACGTCAGGCAGGGGCAGACTTGGGCATTCCCCGCACATGGCTGCTTAATTGTATAAGCTTCTATGTTGGTTTGTTAGATGTGTACTCACTCCATATTGTTTAAGGATTTCCCACAGCTTGTTTGTATCTACTCTTGGTTGCGAATAGACTTCGTTTATTTGCAACTTGGTTGCGAATAAACTCTCCCTTTAAAATATTCTCTGTATATGCTAATAAGGCCGGCTGCCTGGCCAAGGGGTTAGCAGCTTTCTCCGTTAGCCCCGAATACTCTCATGGTCGACATGAGCGCATGAGAATTAGAAGTGGTTCGAGTCGCGCAAGTGACTTATGAGAGTATGGAGCCGGTTGCTGATGAGCCTAGGAATCAACATACAGCTGAAAGATGCTGGTGTTGACCACAATATCCTGAAACGGGATGGAAATACGGGGGAAAATATGCTAATAATAATCCTACTACTAGTAGTAGTACTACCAGGCACAGACCTAGATGTAAAACTGTTTTTGCAGGCCCAACAAATCAACAATATAAGGACTCCACATTGCACACACTTTTTAAAACTTTTTAAAATAAACTACCTTAACTACCTAGCCTGAGGTTTGGAAGGAATTAATAATTATTATGGCACTCTTCCGAATATTTAAGGGGCATGCAATTTGGGTTAATTTAAAAGCCAGCAACCAAACAAACTGTATTTTCCATGACAGTACATTTTGTTAAAAATAAATATTTAGAAAAATTTGTGTATAATTTTTATAATTTTATTTTTATTAATAAGAATCAAGAATTTCTTGAAGAAAATTTTAAAAAAACTTCATTAAAAAGAAGCTGTTTAGTAGCATAGAATGAGTTTTAAAATATAATGTGCTAGTTACTAGTGTAATTAATCAATCGCTTGCATTTTAAAGTCCGTATAAATAAAATTAGAATATAACAATCACAGTATGTGAACGATTTGATTTTGTGTTCTACGTTATCGAAAACTGGACAACGGTCATCTAACAAAATATTTCTCAGAAAGCAAAGAGATTTAAGGCAAGATCTGTAAATATGCTATATGATACATACATTTATTAACAATACTTACCGCCCATGAGGAATAGACCTTCTTCATTCGCCTATAAAAGGCGTCTTTATCGACTTTGATGCTCATGCTGTGGGTTTAAACTTTTTCTTTTTCTCGTCATGAACCCGAAAGCAGCTAGCATCGGCCATTAATGGCGGGACTGTGACGTCACGACGTCTGCTCCGTATCTGTGGTTTCCAGATTTTTAAACTTGTTCACCTTCAGGGAATACCCATCTGTTAGTGAACATAATGTGAACACTCAGATCTTGTCTCGTGTGTGTCTCATTGTGTTCCTCTTGTAGCTTGCGGTGTCGAGGTGAAGTATAAACATCGTGAGAGTGCCCGATTATGGGCTTCGTGTATCAATATTCCCATGGACTCTGCTATTCTCTCCGTCCAACGTTTACGTGGTCGGCCTCTTCCTCTGTTTCCATCTGGTCTGTACATCATTGTGTGTTGTGGTATGCTGTTGGATGGTAACCTACTTGCATGGCCAAACCATTTGACCTGCTGCTTTCTAATAAAATCTAGTGCTGCTATAACCCCCACTTTAGTCCTGATTTCTTCATTTCTGATCTTATCTCTTCTTGATGCGTTGAGTATTCTTCTTAGGAATCTTCTTCTTCTTCTGCGTTCATCCGGATTTTTTTTTCGGATGTGACTGCGTTGTGCCTGTTTACAGCAGAGCTGCGTTCTTGCGCCGTTAGGCCGACACATCCGACTTCTGCGGGCATTTGTTGACCGGGTTAACCTTCCCGCATTTCTGTTGTTGTGATTTTTATTTTCTCTTTTTCTGTCATTGTCATTGGTAGCATACAGTTGGTAGGAAGATTGTTGTTGTTTGTTCTTTAGTATTGGTGCCATTTGTCCAATGAGTTGGTTTGCCTTATTGCATCTATTTTCGATCTCGTCTTCTGATCTGCCATATGATGATATACTTCCTAGGTACTTGAAACTCTTGTTTCAAGGGATGTTCGTTTAGGTGAATTGTTGTTTATGACGCCTTGGAAAAATTAGTGCTGCAGGGAGTGACCAACAGATCTGGCCATTAAAAAAATTCTGAGGAACGGCCAGATGGACATAAAATCAAACTGCTACTGGTACCATTAGTATTAGTATTCTCTGGTTGTTGCAGATAAGGACAGAACATAAGTGGGAATGTACCGATTGCTGTGATGTCGGTACTTGACTCTACTCACCTCACCTCAACTCGTGTGAACACTCAGAATGAATTCTTTTTCTTATAGTCCCTGCCGTGTAGCATTGGTGATCGTGTCTGTCCACAACCATCTGTCTCCTGTACAGGGAATCATTTCTGATATGACGTCCCTCCATGTCAAACAGTCCAGCATTTTCTCTTGTGATTTATCCCTGCCTCCCTTCCCCTCCTACTTTCCTATTGTGACGACATACCGAACTTTCCCTTTCTGGTGTTAATTCATCCTCAGAATTAATAAGGAAGAAGAAAAACGTCATAGAAGACAAGCAGCACCTGGACTCGTGCATATACAGACGGATCAGCAACAACAACAACAACAAAAACTTTCTCGTGGTTCACCCCTCCCTGCCATTAAAAAAAAATATATACATAAAATGGAGGTGGATGGATTCTCGTGAATCTAAACAATGGTGCAAAGAAGACAGTCAGTAGCTGCTGAACAGTTCTTCAGTACTTCATATCAGAGATCAATCAATCTGGTGCCGTCTCCACAATGAAGTTTGGCTGCAATGGATCTTCAACGGTCTGTCTGTCTCTCGAGTTTATTGTACATTCTATCAGACTGATGTTTGTCCATCTCTTAATGTTATCCTCCTACTTGTATCGTTGTCAACCTCTTGCTCACTTGCCTTCAACCTAGCCCTCCAGCAGGGTGACCAGATTGGCTTTTTTAAAACAGGTTTGGCGTCAGAAAATCAGTTTGGCTTTTTGGCTTTCTTTTGGCTTTTTAACAATTTGTAATGGTATATGCCTCTTTTTTGAATTTTTCAAGTTAATTGTTGTCTTGTGTTACTATTTTTAAGCAAAAACAAATGCAAAATGATAAGCTTATCTGGCCATGTTCTATGCGCACTGAAGCACTGCGCAGCTTACTGTTTAGTAGTTAAGTTTTCAAATTAATTATACCTTCATAGCAATCGCGAGTCGCAACTCGCAAGTATTTCTTATTAATATTATTGACTGAACCTATTATCATGCCAAAGTGGAAACCATCTTATGATACTAATCGGAAATATAATGATCAATGGGAAAAGACATTTGTGTGGCTCAAGAAATCCACTGACGGCTCTGAACAGGCATATTGCAAACTGTGCCATTGTAATATTGTTCCAAGATTTTCAAATCTCGCAAATCATGCAACAACAGAAAAACACAAGCGGAGCGCGCCATCTTCTTCACAAAAAACACTTTCAGTGGTGACAATAAGCAAGAAAATTGATGACAAAGTTAAATTAGCTGAAAATTAGGATGAAATTGAAAAATGTAATCAATCATTAAAAAATTGCATTGGTTTTGCATCCGATGGTGCTTCCAGTATGGTTGGATGCAACAATTCAGTTTGGTCCAGAATGACAGATGTATCTCCTTCATGTGTTCAGTATAAGTGTGTTTGCCATTCATTAGCATTGTGCATCAAATATACAGTGTCAAAACTACCTTAAAACATTGGACTTTTGCTGACAGAAATACCAAATTGGTTTAGACATAGCAATCTAAGACGAGAAGCATTTAAAGATTTATTCAAAATTATGAACTCATCGACAGAATTTCAGCAAGCTAGAACAGCATCACTTCCTTTGAGAAAATTTCTTCTATTCGCTGGCTTGTCCGGGGAAAAGTAATGTTCAACATTCTAATAAATTGGGAAGAACTCAAGGCTTATTTTATTTCTGCTGAATTAGCAAATTATTACACTAAATTTAAGTCACGACTTATAAAGGAAATGCTTCTAGATCAAAGAAACTACCTTTATTTTCATTTCGCAGCCCCTATTGTGCAGGAATTCGAAAGGTTAAATAGCCTTTTTTCAGAACAGTAAGGCAGATCCTCACGAATTACATGAAGAACTATTTTTGCATTATAAGCGTCGTAATAGTAGGACTTATGATACCAATAATCCAATAATAAGAAAAAAGATGTTTCTAATGTTGATTTTGGCATCAAATTCCTGTCAGAGTGTGATAACTACATTCAGAAAAGTTCTGATACAAAAATTAATTGCCAACAAGAGGTCTTAGATCTCAAAGAAAGATGCTTATCAGTGCGAGAAGAAGCACTTTATCAAGTTAGAAAGCGGCTTCCTTCAGCAAGAAATATATTTAAATATCTAACCAATTTTAACCCTAGAATAACCTTAAACCAGGCTTCTAGACCACTATTTTCGAAATTGCCCTTTTTGAATTTGCCTGAAGAAAACCACACTATTATTGAAGAACAATACAGAAAATTTTATAGATTGGAAGGAAGAAGAACAATTTAAAGAAAATGGACTGCCTAAAAATGCAGAGCAGTTCTGGCAAGGAGTCATGAAACATCCCCAATTTAAAGAGCTTGCTTCTTTTATTCTTACTTGCTTAATAACACTTATTAGCAATACCGCAGTGGAGAGGATGTTCTCTCTTTTAACATGCATAAAAACCAAAGCAAGGAATAGACTTCAGCTGTCTCTCTTAGAAGCAATTATTAGAATTAGAGCAGAACCATTATCTTCAAACAAGTGCTGTAATGAATTTGTACCTTCATCCAAAATGTTGAATGATTTCAAAGCTGGAATAGTATATTCTAATGAATCCTGTACTGAATTTCAACAATGAAGAGGAAAACTTATTTGAAGAAGAGGTCTTCATGTGATATAAGTATATTTTTAATATATCTTTTTACTAGGCAGTGTTTGGCTTTATTTTGGCTTTTTTATTTCATGACTTGGCTTCTTTTGATCACGGCGATCTGGTCACCCTGCCCTCCAGTATAGTTTTTATAAGAGTGTTATGTCTGTTAGACCGGCTCCGTGGCTAAACGCTTGCGAACGCGGTTCGTGAGCCGGGTACCAGGCGTTAGAATCTCAGCTGCGACAGATTTGTGCAGCAGACCGTGTCGCGTTGTGTTATAACGTGCTGGTATGGGAGCCGGTCGTTCAGAAAGCAATGGAAAACTACTGAACGTAACACTTGCAGCTGAAAAATGCTGGTGTTGACTGCAACGTCCTGTAAGGGATACGCAACAATTCTTTTTATCTTTTATGTCTGTTAACGTGGCCGAAATATTTCACTTGCCTCTTTTTTTATTTCTTTCATCAACGCTCTTTTCGTTCCCAGTTTTCCCAGAACCTTTGTATTTCTTCTTCTTCTTTGCGTTCATCCGGAGTGTTTTTTCAGATGTGATTGCGGTGTGTCTGGTTAGGCACCCTTGGGTCGAAACCCTTAGGCCAACACATCCGACTTTTAGAGTGCATTTTTGACCAGGTTAGCATTCCTGGGAGACTCTCACTTTTGTGGTACTGTCCACCTCCCAGTTGGTCAAGTTGGAACAGTCGAAGACTGCACGGTCACCCCTCAAATGAAGGCAGGGACAGTCCATAGCATTTTCCGCCATCCTGGGTGGCTTCCATAATTGCAGAGCCGACACATAACGCTCTGGTGCTGGGCTCACCGAGGGAATCGTCACGTCCTGCTCATGGCTGCTTTAATTCCTCACTTCAATATATTGGGCATTTCGTTCGCCCCGGGCCGTTCCCGCACAAACCAGACAGGTCTGCAGACGGTATCCACTCAGCGAGTTTTCGGACATGTGCTTGTCGTTGCGCCCGTCAGAGCTGTTCCAGGCACGACAGACATTCGGAAAACTACCTAATCAGAGCTGTTCCGAACAAGAGCGGCATTCGGAAACTAGGTAGTCAGAGCTGTTCCTAGCACGAGAGACATTCGGACGAGACATTTCACTCGGACGTAAATGCGTAGTGCCAATTTTTAGTTTGCCACCCGTAGGACGGCACTTCCGACTTCGGCGGGCATTTTTTAATGAGGTTAGCCTTCCTCGGGTTTCGAGGCACGTTAGACTTATTGTTGTGATGTCGCCCACATCTCAGCTGGTCAAGATAGAACGATCAACGACATCGCGGTCGACCCTCAAGGGAAGGCAGGGGCAGACCATGGGCATTCCCTCGCTATCCAAGGAGGCTTCCATAATTGCAGAGCCGGCACATATTGCTCTGAGACTGGGCTCACCCGAGGAGTTGCCACGTCCTGCTCATGGCTGCTTTAGTTCCTCACTTCCATGTGTTGGGCATCTCGCTTGCCACTGGTCGCTCAAGCACACACCAGGAGCGGTCAGACTGCGGGCGACATCCACTCGGTAAGCTTTTGCTTTTGACTTCGGACCACGCAATGGATTCGCTAGCCGTGCGTTCCATTTCGTGTTATTGAGACGTTTTTTCCTTTTTTTTCTACACTCTCTATGAGTTAGATACAGACAGTTTTCGTAACCATTTCATTCGACTGGGGCATTTTCTGCATTTTAGTACTCGCTCACGAGGTAGGCTACATGTGCTGCCGGCTCAGCACCTTACCTCCGTGCAGCAGTGAACGTGAAACGGCCAGGCCCTCTCATCCGGGAATCCCTCATATTCCCCAGCTGAGAGCCTTCGAACAAGTATCAGAACTGGGCATGTAGCGTGCTCAGTATCTGGCCTCTATTTTTCGGTAGGTGGGTATCGGCCCGGCTCTCACATCCGAGGGTTTGTGGCTTAGAGACGTTCAGCCTAAATCCTCGACAGAGAGCTACTTTAGTCCTGATTTCTTCATTTCTGATCTTATCTCTTCTTGATGCGTTGAGTATTCTTCTTAGGAATCTTCTTCTTCTTCTGCGTTCATCCAGAGTTTTTTTTTCCGGACGTGATTGCGTTGTGCCTGTTTACAGCAGAGCTGCGTACTTGCGCCGTTAGGTCGACACATCCGACTTCTGCGGGCATTTGTTGACCGGGTTAACCTTCCCGGGGGGATAGAGTTCAATCCGGTCTACTATTTGTGTTGGTTAATATGTATGCCTGCAACTCTAGTGTGGATTTCCAGAAGTGGCAGTGCTTAAGTGACATATTAGGTCACGAGAGAAATGTTATTTTCTGTAGCGATTTTAACGCTAAAGGCAGATCATGGGGAAATATTTCCTCCAACATACAGGGGGATGGGCTCGAGTCTGCATTTGAAACCATTGACCTTGTTTGTATCAACAGTGGCTGTTTCGCCAGGACAGAAAGTCGTCCAGGTGATGAGGACAGTGTTATTGATCTGGCGCTGGTTTCTCCTTCACTCACTACAGTGTGTAGATGGGGTGTCCTAGGATACTACGGCAGCGACCACCAGCCTTGCAGCATATTCGTGGAGAAAGGCAGAACCAGGTAGCACAAGTCAACGGTCAAAACTTTCCAGTATGACAGTACAGGGCAAGATGTGGTGAGTAAATTAAGGCGCGACAAGCGCAGAAAGCTGCATGGCAGGAATAAAAGCTGGGAACAGCCGCCTTGGTAGAATTATAAGGTGGAAAAGGCCTGGGTGGATAAGCGTAATGCTGTAAGGAAATGGCAAAACGCCAAGAAGAACAGAGTTTCCCATCCTAGTCCCTGCATGCACTTAGAAAGAGAGATGCACACATAAGTAAGCTACTTAAAAAAACTTATTAAGGTGGTTAAAAGTGAAAAATGTGCAGAGGTATGTCAAAAAGTGAGCACAGACAAGTCACCGAAATTGTTCTGGCGATTACATAAAAGCATGAGGGGGTAGTACAGAATAAGAGTATTCCTGACTTCCAATTGCTGATCTCATCTGGCAGAGGACTGACGAGAACAAGGGTACAGCCCTCTTAGAACGCTCTCTAGAGCAGAGCAATCAACAGACATGAGAGGACGAAATCTTGTCAAGAAGGTTACCTCAGATAGGTGCAAGGCCCAGAACATTTCGGATGAAGACATAGTGACAGTGAAAAAAATCAAGGCTGTGCTTCGAGGATTAAAAAAACAACAGTGATCCAGGGCCAGATGGCATAAGATATGACGACATCAGTATGTGCACCGACAACTAACTAGAGAAACTAGCAGTATAGATAGTGCAAGCATCAAGGAGGAGTGGTTTCACAGCTATCTGATTCTCTTGCCGAAGCCTGGCAAAGACCACCCAAACATTCAGGGATATCGAGTAATAACCATGCAGAACACAACAGGCAAGCTACTGGAGAAGTTAATTGCCAGAAAAATATCAAGCCAGCTGGAGAGGCAAAGTGTTTTCCCCCTTACACTGGGAGGGTACCGTCCAAAAGAGAAACCGGGACCAATGCAGCAGTTTTTTCCCATGATTTCTATGAAGGTTTCCACTCAGGCATTGAAACCTGTGCTGCAGGGATTGACCTTGAGGACGTATACAACAGAGTACCAGTGGATGTCTTAATGCTTCAGCTTCTTGAACTCAAGATAAGTCCTTTCCTCCTTAGCTGAATCGCTGCTGCCCTCTTCCAACGGAAAGTAGTCTTTGGATGTGGCAGCTGGACTTCAGAACCAACAACAATATATCCTGGGCTACCACAGGGATTACCATTATCTCCGGTGCTGTTCAACGACTACACAGTGAGAATCACCAGCGAGCAAATCATATGACCGGGGAGGACATTGTCGTATGCAGACGATGTTTTAGTGTATCGTCAGGGTAAGGACAGAGATCGGGTTGCTGTAGAACTACAAAATAAACTCAATCGCATAAGCACTTGATGTGTTGAAGCTGGCGCAATGATCAACCCAACAAAGGCAACAGTGACATGGTTCTCTTTAAATAACCACATTATCAACACCCCAACGCCAACTGTAAATCTGTGTTCAGAGACGGTGTAAAGAACGCAGACAATGAATTACCCGGGGATACGATTTAATCTAAGCCTAGCTTATACTGAGCACGTAGACCAGGTGATAACAAAGGTCAAGCGGGATTTGGCTGCGATGCGGGTGATGTTGGCGGAAAACTGTGAGCAGCGCCATCTATGTCTTATTTACGAGGGGCTGGTCTTTTCTATTCTGGAATCTGCAATGGCGATTCTGACTCTCAGCTATAAGCAGATAGAAAAGATGGAAAGGATACAGAACGAAGGCATGCGCATCATTCTTGGATGTACAAGAGATACAGCATGCAGGGCAATGCACTACCTTCTTGATTTTCTAACCATGAAGGACAGAATACAAATTTGCTAAGCACGTGCCTATCTCAGAGTCAACGCAAACACACAATTACACTGCATAGCGAGATTAAGAAGGTGAAGGGCAGCAGGTTAAAAAGAGGAAGGTTGTGGATGGTCAAACCAAAGACATTCTTCAGCAGGTGTGTTCACTTGAGGACTTAGAACCTGGCGAGGAGAGGGTACAAGTGCCAACATAGTTCTGCACATCCTTTTCAGTGTGCACCCAACTAGACAGGAAATGAAGACAATAAAATCCGGCTGCTGTGGAGGCGGAAGTACAGGCTCTGATCATCGAGAATTCTTTAGAGGATGATGCTGTCATTTACACAGATGGGTCGGTCGTCCGAGGAGTGAGAAGTTCATGGGCCTTTACGGCTCAGGTTGGAGGGAAAAGTATGAAGGAAGAGTCTGGCGCTTTTGCTTTGACCACTTGCAGCCTAACTATGGAAGTCATGACAGTAAGTAAAGCCATAACATGGCTCGAGACACAGACATTCAATCGGGCTTGTGTCCTTGTGGTGACTCACCTTGGCGTAAGAACCGAAATAATGATACATTTTGCTACACAGTGACACCATCCCCTACCCTTCATACTCTAATTTGAAAAGACCAGGGGTTCTCTTTTAATAAGCTTTGATGTCCTGACATGTAATAATACTAGGGGTAGCTCCATGAGCAAGGCAGACAAAACGGAAACCACTGATTGTAGGCTATCATATTCTTCTCGTACGTATGGTCTAACCAGATCAGAGAGTGAATCGGCACTAAGAGCCAAGTAGAGAGAGTCCGTGTCCATTTCTGTGAGTTCGTAATCATCTTAGAGACAAATTATTCATGGCGATAGGTTTAGGCGCAAGATATTCCCGCGTTTATTGACCTTGTATATTGTTGGCGAGAAAAAAACACACGCCTCGTGTGTTTCAGAAATCGATTCTACCATGCGTCAATAGATTTGTGCTGAGTTTGTCTGTAACCCTGGTAGTGACGTGATAGTGTGTTTCTTTTTCTTATATGACTGTTTGTATCTTACCAGATCTTCGTTTCTGTGTTATGACTTATGTCTCCTATTACGCCCTGATGTGAAATAATACCCATTTAATATCACCTGACGACATAATATTCATGTCTCTGTACGTTATATTAGATGTAGTAGTAGTAGTAGTAGTAGTAGTAGTAGTAGTAGTAGTAGTAGTAATAGTAGTAGTAGTTGTAGTAGTAGTAGTAGTAGTAGTAGTAGTAGTAGTAGTAGTAGTAGTAGCAGCAGCAGTAGTAGTAGTAGTAGCAGCAGTAGTAGTAGTAGTAGTAGTAGTAGTAGTAGTAGTAGTAGTAGTAGTAGTAGTAGTAGTAGTAGTAATAGTTGTAATGGTCTTGTCTCTTGTAACATGTATTCAGATCCATGTAAAGCGTGTATGTGTAGTAGTAATTCGGTACTATTACATAATTGTCATTACGCTATATGTCTAAGTAATAGAAGTAGTATTAATATTGATAGTAACAGAAGTTCCAGCAACACTAGCGAGGAAAAGTAGATGTAACAGCAGATAGTAATTGTAGTCAGCATCATCAAGAGACATGTCGCCTAGCGTGGACGAGCATACCTCACCACAAATTGCGTCCCCGACGGTATGGATCAATTCATGTGTTGACTCACTCTACTGGAATCCCAATTAACGTCGTTATCTTCGTGCAATGGTGGTAATCGTAGTAGCAATAGTAGCAGTAGTACTAGTCATCATCATCATCATGATCACTGTCTTACCAGCTGGCGTAAGCGATCAAACTTGTCCAAATATTGCGATCTCCGACGGCATGGTTCAATAATACAAGCAGTAATAATATTGGTAATAATAGTAAAAGTAGCAGCAGTAGTAGTAGTAGTAGTAGCAGTAGTAGTAGTAGTAGTAGTAGTAGTAGTAGTAGTAGTAGTAGTAGTAGTAGTGGTGGTGGTAGTAGTAGTAGTAGCAGTAGTAACTGTAGTAGTAGAAGAAGAAGCATAGAAGTACTAGTATTTAGTAGTAGTAGTATTAACAGTAGTAATATTGGTAGTAGCAGTGGTGGTGATAGTCGTAGTAATAGTAGCAATAGCAATAGAAGAAGTAATAGTATTAGCGTTAGTAGGGTGTTGATAGTAGTAGTATTAATAGTAGTAATAATGGTAGTAGCGGTGTTGTTGATAGTAGCTGCAATAGAAGAAGTAGAAATAGTAGTAGTAGTAATAGTAGTAGTATCAACAGCAGAGGTGGCAACAGCAACAGTAGTAGTAGAATAGTGAGGGTGCTTGTTATTCCACTAGGTATTTGTATATCTTGTATGTTGTTTCATGTATGTGTTGAAAAATTCAGTAATATACCATCATAATGTGCTTTTGTGTAGTAGTAGTAGTAGTAGTAGTAGTAGTAGTAGTAGTAGTAGTAGTAGTAGTAGTAGTAGTAGTAGTAGTTCAGGACACAATAGATTACGCAACCACATGTATACAACATTCAAGATTGGTGAAACAGCCATGTGCACATGTGGATTGGCGTCGCAGACAGCAGAGGACATACTCCAAGACTGCCTAGAGAGACGACAGTGGGAGATAAACTCTATGGACCGCTGTGTGAACTAAAAAAAGACAGTTAAATTCATACAAGAGACAACATTGCAGTTATAGACATATTTCAAGCGAACGAAAGAAGAAGTAGTAGTTGTAATAGTAGTCGTAATAATTGTAATAATGATGGGAGTAGTAGTTGTCATCATGTAACAAGTGTGCAGTTTTTGCAGCAAGTGTACAGCGTTCATACATGTGTGGGAGAAATTCGGTAATATACCAACATAATGTGTTATGGCTTAATGAAATGTAGTTGAAAAAGGTGTTGATGGCATGAGCTGAAACACCGCTTAACATCTTATTGTTAGTGTCTTCACTGCCACGAAAAAGTCTCACTGTGTGATACCGATAAATACCTTTCTCCACACTGAGTGCGTCTGGGGTGCATGACCATTAGGAGGAAACAAAGATACAACAGCTGAGGGATGAGGGGTGGAGTATCAACTACAAGGCAAAATGGCGTCAGATATAGCATAACATACAAGACATGAGATAATCGGTTATCCCTTCGAGTACGGCCGACAAACAGGCGCTCACCAAGTCCTGAAATCGCTCACTCGAACACACATATATGATAATAAGTCTACGACACAAACAGTGAAAACTGAAACAACAAATGAAAATATATATATATATATATATATATATATATATATATCACACACACACACACACACACACACACACACACACACACACACACACACACACACACACACTGAAATAGGCACCACAAGAAAACAAGAAATCCAAAAAGTAACGAACAACAACTGAAAATGACACACTCAAGAAAAAATGACACATCAACAAACTGACTCGACAAATGTTGTTGTTGTTGTTATTGTTGTTGTTGTTGTTGTTGTTGTTAAGTCCGGTCTTAGTCAGATATGACTGAGCTACAGTATGACAGTAGATGGTACTACCTGCTTTCTGTCAGCGCCGAATGTTGGGCGGCGCTTACCAAACCCGACACCCCACATTGTGCCAACGGCTTCGGGCGGAAGAGCGCAATTGGGAGGGTACTAGCCTTATCCTGGTGCGAGGAAATGCAACCCAAAGACAAAATAAGTCATGGCAGGGCAGACCAGGCCCTAAGCCTTGGTTGGCAGCTGGTCTAGGATCGAAGCTCCGACAGGCGGACAGTTAGAGCATTGCTTTGCTGATCCGGCAGCTTCTGCAGCTTGTCTTGTTCCAGATTATAGGTGTCAACTTTCCTCTGGAGTGAACTAGGCAGGCCGAGAGAGGGATCATGCTGCATGGGCAACACATGGTTTCTTTATTTTAGCCCAGGCTTTGTGCTATGGAGAGGCAATAACTCCATCCCTGGTCTTAACCGGTCTCGGAATCAAAGCGAGAGGCAACTGTTACGGGTTATAAGTCCTTGTCAGTTGGCGTAGACATGGGGCGCCACGCGTTGCCTCTGACGGTGGGAGACACCTACAGGTGTCACTGATCAGCTACTCCCCCGCCTCAAGCTGGGCAGCCCCCAGCCAATTGGGTGCTGATCCGCCACAGCCTGCCTGCTTCAATGGGTGCTTGGGGCTAGGACAAAATCTGAATCGCAGGCTGTAAAACCAATGCACCAGGTACTAATAAAAAGAATAGAAACCTCAAGCTACGGCTTGCAACCTGGAACGTGAGAACCATGTGTCCAGGATTTTCCACTGACTTGACAAATATTGACAATGTGAGAAAAACGGCTGTGATTGATGCTGAACTCGATCGTCTTAACATTGATATTGCTGGCCTGCAGGAGACTCGCCTCGCTGAGGAAGGGTCACTCAGGGAAAACAATTACACCTTTTTTTTGGAAGGGAAGAGGGCAGGCAGAAAAAAGGCAACATGGTGTGGGCTTTGCAGTGAAGAATTCGCTACTGGGAATGATTGATATCCCAGCTGGAGGTAATGAAAGATTATTATCACTGCGCTTGGCAACCTCCTGTGGATTTGCCACCATTCTCACTGCATATGCACCGACACTCGCTTCCTCTGATGATGTGAAGGATACGTTCTATGAGCAGCTAGACTCTGCGATCAAGGCAGTTCCAAAATCCGACTACATTTATATGCTCGGTGATTTCAATGCTCGTGTGGGCAAGGACTCGAGTTCATGGCCAGTGTGCCTTGGAAAATACAACATCGGTCGCATGAATGATAATGGGCAAAGGCTGCTGGAGCATTGCACTAGAAATGACCTATGTATTACAAACTCCTTTTTTAAAACAAAAGAGATGCATAAGGTCACATGGAAACATCCAAGATCCGGCCATTGGCATCAGCTGGACTTCATTATCACACGGAGACAACATCTGAACCATACATCATTAACTCGAAGTTACCACAGTGCTGACTGTGATACAGATCATTCTTTGGTTGTTGCAAGGGTTAGACTGAGACCAAAGAGAATCTACACAGCTAAACACAAGTCTAGCCCCAGGATTAATATTACTAACACTCACGATCCTGGAAAGTGCTTTGAATTTCAACAGCAACTTGAAGACGCTTTCAATGATACATCAGAAAATTGTATAGTAAATGATAAATGGAGTAAACTTAAGGAAACTATTTATAAAACAGCGGTAGGGGTTTACGGCACTGTGGATCATAAGAGGCAGGACTGGTTTGCGGCAAACAGCCAGATACTGCAGCCCTTGATTGATAAAAAGAAGATAGCTCTCTTAAGAAACAAGGAAAGACCAACGCGTAACACTCTGAGTGAGCTGAAGCAAGCAAGGAAGGATGTACAAAAGGCTGCCAGGCAGTGTGCGAATGACTATTGGATCAAGTTATGTGAGTCCATTCAAATCGCAAGTGATAAGGGAAACATCAGAAGCATGTATGAAGGGATAAAGAAAGCCTGTGGTCCAATGATCAAAAGAAGTGCACCGCTGAAAACCTTGACTGGAGAAATCATCACTGATAAGAAACAGCAGATGGATAGATGGGTCGAGCACTATTTAGAGCTTTACTCAAGTGAGACCAAGCTAGCGGATGATGCCCTCAACGCCATAGAGGCCCTGCCAACTCTTGACCACCTGGACACACTTCCCACCATAACAGAAGTTAAGTGTGCTATAAATGAGCTTGCATCTGGCAAGGCTCCAGGTAAGGATGGGATTCCAATAGAGGTGATCAGGAGTGGGCAAGACACACTCGCTCTACAGATCCACCAGCTAATAGAGCTATGCTGGCGAGAAGGACAAGTCCCACAGGATTTCAAAGATTCAAACATCATAACGCTGTACAAGAACAAGGGAGATCGGAGCGACTGTAACAACTATAGGGGTATCTCACTTCTGTGTATTGTTGGGAAAGTATTTGCCAGAATTGTCCTGCACAGACTTCAAGTCCTGGGAGATCAAGTCTACCCCGAATCACAGTGTGGCTTCCGTCAGAACCGGTCTACCATTGATATGATATTCTCATTGCGACAGATGCAAGAAAAATGCCGGGAACAAAATCAGCCACTGTTTATTGCCTTCATCGACCTCACAAAGGCATTCGATTTGGTCAGTCGTGAGGGTCTGTTCAAAGCACTAAAGAAGATTGGCTGCCCACCAACTCTTCTGTCCATTGTGGAATCGTTCCACACAGGCATGAAGGGTATAATCAAGTTTGATGGCTCAACTTCAGAAGAGTTTGAAATCAAGAGTGGAGTTAAGCAAGGCTGTGTGCTAGCCCCCACCCTCTTTGGGATATACTTTTCACTTCTACTGAAATATGCCTTTCGTGATCAGGATGATGGTATATACATTCACTCACGCTCAGATGGTGGCCTCTATAATGCTCAGAGATTGAAGGCCAAGACCAAAATTAGCAGGGTACTAATCAGAGAGTTGCTTTTTGCGGATGATGCTGCGATTACGACCCACTCTGAGGAAGAATTACAACATCTACTATCTGCATTCTCCAATGCTTGTTCTGAATTTGGTTTAACAATTAACAAAAAGAAGACACAGATTATGTCACAAGGTGCACATGGTGTACCATCAATCTTTATTGACGACGCCGAACTGGAGATAGTAGACCATTTTACATATCTAGGATCAGAGGTAAATAGCAAATTATCCCTTGATCAGGAAATCAACATCAGGATTGGCAAGGCAGCAACAACAATGAACATGTTAGCAAAAAGAGTCTGGGAGAACAGGAAGCTTACTGCCAAAACAAAAGTCCTCGTCTACCAAGCCTGTGTCCTTAGTACTCTTCTTTATGGCAGTGAAACCTGGACAACTTACTCACGCCAAGAGAAACGTTTAAACAGCTTTCATATGCGGTGTCTGCGAAGAATACTTGGTATTAAGTGGCAAGACAAAATCACAAATACTGAAGTATTGGAAAGATCAGGTTGTGTGACGGTGTATTCCATGCTCAGTCTTCGTAGACTTAGATGGATAGGACACGTTAGGAGGATGGATGATGGTAGAATACCAAAGGACATCTTTTTTGGTGAATTACAGACGGGTAGGAGATCTCAGGGTCGGCCTCTACTACGATACAAAGATGTGTGTAAGCGGGACATGATTGATACAGGCATTGATAATGCACATTGGGAGCACGTCGCCGCTGAACGTGTTGCATGGAGGGCAACTATCAGAAACGGAATAAAGACAAAGGAGAAAATGATTGCAGATAAAGCACACACAGAGCGTGAGAGACGTAAGATGGTGCAAAATGGTGGAAGTGACCATGTTTTCACATGCACCTACTGTGGGCAAACATTTGCAGCAAAGAATTGGCCTTACCAGCCACACTCGCCACCGCCATGGATCGTAGTTATTAAGCCTTTTTAAAGCACAATGTACCAAACTATCGTCTTTCAAGACGGAAAGGTGCCAATATGAATATGTTGTTGTTGTTGTTGTCAGTTTTCATTTCTTTTTCAATTTCCGATTTTTCGATTCTTTGTGTGCATGTGTCTGTAACTTTTTTGATGTTTTGATTTTCTTTAGGTGCCTCGTTCACATTTTCATTGGTTGTGTCAGTGTGTGTGTGTGTGTGTGTGTGTGTGTGTGTGTGAGAGAGAGAAAGAGAGAGAGAGAGAGAGAGAGAGAGAGAGAGAGAGAGAGAGAGAGAGACACACTTTGTCATTGTGTCATTTTTCATTTGTTCTCTATCTCTTATTGTGTTTGTGTCTGTTACATTTTGGATGTTTTTATTTTCTTTAGATCCCATGTTCAGTGTTTGTGTCAGTTTTCAGTGTTCATGTTGGCAGTTTTCATTGCTTGTTTTAGTTTTCCTTGATTGTATTGCTTCTTTGATTGTCTCAATGGTTGTCATTTTTTTAATGGCTGTGTAATTTTTCAGTAGCTGTGCATTTTGTTTTTGTATGTTTCCTTTTGACTTGTACATTTGGATGTCTTGTTTTCTTGAGGTGCATCGTTCTGTGTTTATATTAGTTTTCAGTGCTTATGTCAGCAGGTTTCCATGGTTGTGTCAGCTTTGTTTTTTTTTTAAATTGACTGTGTTGATGTGTCAGTTGTCAGTGTTTGTGCCAGTTTTCATTAGTCGAGTCAGTTTGCTGTTGTGTCTTTTT